>CM063498.1:59724697-59779697 GCA_032207245.1 Pardosa pseudoannulata
AAGTGTCGGGTTGTCTGGTATATTGTTCTTCTACTATAGGGCACAACAGTGTAGACATCGTGGTGCCGGGGAAAAGAATCCCTTTGTATCCACACAAGTGAAAGCAAAGTTCTTTGATGTCGAGACACCTCTAAATCACGCAGTTACAGCCCATTCACGATGCCTATACCTTCTGTGCATCCAGTTTTCTTTTACAGCTTTAACTGTTTCAGATATCGTTTCTTTTAGTGCTTTTTACCCTTTGAGAATACGAAAAAGTCTCGCGAGAAAGTTCGGGGTTCATACAATTGGTGTTCCACCACAGTGATCCCATTCTTGGTATAATAGGACAGATAATCCTGGACAGATAATGTTAATGTTTATGAGAGATTTTTTTTTGTTCAGACACGAGAATATTTGACAACATTTTTAACACATTTTCCTCATGCTAAATATATATATAAAACATATAAAATTCTTTGTCGATTCATATGAGGTTCAGCAACCGGTCTGTAACACAATCAACTATTTTCCTATAAAACTATTCATTCTTTTATATGCCTAAAGAATAAGTATACATGCATACATACATATTTGAATGTACAAATTCTGGCTATTAATTTCCAGGACTGAAGTAACTGTAGGAGAACAAAAAGGTGGAAGATGGAGCTAATAATTACATATTGAAGAGCATTTTTTTGCCCATGTACAGTGCAGTCGGCGCCATTTTGAAGTAAGTGGTTCTCGTGGAAAGGAGCATTACAACGTAGCTCTTAAATTTCTGTTGTCGAAGCGAAAATAGAGCAAAGAAATAACATTAAATTTTGCTTCAATTTGGGCAAGATAGGTGCGGAAACTACTAAAAATTAAGACATGTTTACGGCGAGGAAGCATTATCCCGCTCAAAAACTTTTGAGTGGTTTAAACGCTTTCGGGAAGGGCGCAAAAGAGAAGATGATCCACGCACAGGTTGGCCGCAGTCCGTACGCAGGTCAGAAGAAATTGAAAAAGCTCGCGATATGGTGAAATGTGATCGTCGATTGACTATTCGAATACTCGCGAATGAATTGAACATGGACAAAGAGACGGTTCGGCGAATTTTGACGCAAGACCTAGGCAAACGCAAGATTTGTTCCAGATTCGTTTCTCACCGTTTAAAGGATGAACAAAAGCAATTGAGACTGGACGCATGTGGCGAACTTATCGACAACGCTGATGCTGACCCTGCGTTCCTGGATAGGATAGTCACGGGAGACGAGTCTGGTGTTATCAATATGACCCTGAAACCAAGCTTCAAAGCTCCGAATGGCGGTCTCCAAGTTCACCAAGGCAGAAAAAATTTCGATTTGAAAAGTCCAAAATCAAGGTCATGTTAATCGCTTTCTTTTATTGCGATGGACTTATTCATCATGAATTTCTTCCTCCTAACATGACTATCAATAGATAGTTCTACACAGAAGTTCTTGACCGACTTCGAAAACGAATTTGTAGAGTGAATCCTCATTTTCAACAAAATGAGAGTTGGTTGCTGCTATATGACGATGCCCGCCCACATATTGCGTTGCCTGTGACGCGATTCTTAGCCCAGCATGTGTCGTTGAGATGTAGCATCCACCATACTCTCCAGACCTAGCACCCGCAGACTTTTTCCTGTTTCCTAAGCTGGAAAATTCGCTGAAGGGAATAATATTTCAAGATGTCGAAGCCATCAAGAAAACTGCAATGTCACTATTAAAGAGCATTCCAAAAGAGGACTTTAAAACTTTTTTCCGAGATTTGTACAGCCGATCACAGACGTGCATTACGGATGATGGGGATGAATTCGAATCATAGTAAAAGGCTATGTGTTTAACCTTTTTTTCTTCTGAGTTATTCCATGAGTCCTGGAAATCAATAGCCGGACCTTGTATATATACATATATAATGGATGTTTTTACCCACTATAAACTTAAAATTATATCCATAAGGGAGAATCGATAGGCCATGGAACGCCTCCTCCTCATCAAAATTTGAAAATTAAATATAGAGTTTATTGAAACAACCCGTCTTTTGGAGCCCCGTCTTTGGCGTCTTGAAAATTTTAAGAGTTAGTCTCGTGTGTGACCCTAGGATCGAAACTAAGTTACTTGAAGAGTTATATAAGAATAGTTGAGCTAAACAGAAATTAATTTTGGTGTTCGAAAAGTCACCAAAGGTTACAACAATCAGAAAAGAAACAAGAGTATCTAATCAAAGGTTGTAATTTTGGGATAGAATCACCATAATTTTGTTTTAGAATACAATTATAATTAAGCTAGTGAGTTTGAGTTAATATATCATGATACACATCTACCTACAGACAAATATATATATATTTATATTATATGTAAATATGTGTTATAAATACATCTGCATACACCCACATATATCGATATAATGGAAGAAATTTGGTAAAATAATGTTAGTGTAGTCTTTGATTTAAAAATAACCAACCTTTCATTTAAGTATTACATTAGATGCAAAGAATAACATATTTCTTTCCACTTTTATATTTCCAAAAGTATTGGTTTTATTATTTCAGTATCTGTGATTCTAAGAATGAGAAAGAAAAGAAAAATCTAAATATATTGAAAAGAAAAAAAGCAAGTAAATCGATTTTCCTGATATCCCTTTTCAGTATCTGTTTTTCCATTCCTCCTCAATCTCCCAACTTTAACCTGACTCGAATCCTTTATTTCTCCCTTTTTTTCTACCTCCCTTGTTCGCAGGATAAGTTTGTTCCGAGGAGCCATTAATTTTATAGTACGCTGCGGTATTGAAGAGCCATTTAAACAGAAGATCCGATCACTATCCGGTTCAACAAAACTAATGACCCCATAATCTTGTACACGGTAAGAAAGCATCTGGGAGATAGAACTAACCGATGCACGGTATTTTCCCATTTGGTACCACAAATAGTCCGAGCGTTAATGCGCGTTTTGTTGTGTTTCGGAGGTATTTTTATAATACATGTACTATATTTAGCCTTTGCCATGATTTCCGATTTGGAGTATTCACGCGAAGTTAGAAGTAGATTTTTATTTATTTAAAAAATTTTAACTTAATTTAAAATTCCTCTTTACATCACTTCCAAAAATTATGGAATACTCGGATTCACAACAACAAATAGCCACACGAAATTTCTACTTATAGATGTTAATCTACCTTCAAGCAATGCTAAACAATCGATTTCATGTTATAAATCGCAATGTGTCTTAATTCAGGCGCTGAATCTGACTGGGAAGCAATTTTATACGAATGAGTATCCTAAAGTAACAGGAATGGCGTTGTAACTTCACTCGTGAGCTGAGTGAAGGAGTAAAGTTTATTATATAAGGCGATTTCAGGCAGCAGGGCAAATCTCAATTTATGACAATTCTGGCTTTAGTTTCAAACGGAACTGAAGTCTGTTGTTTGTCTATTGGCAGTTTTAAACATGAAAATAAATGGGAAGGGCATTATAGTAGTTCGTGACGTTGCGACAAATTGCCTTATAAGACAATTTGTAGCAACAATAAACTGCCCTTCCGTTTGAAACTAACACCAGAATTGTCATAATTTGAGAATTTTCCCTACTGCATGAAATTGCTTTATTGGTATTGTATCTCCTCTTGAGTCAGTGTGCTAAAGCACATCACTGTTATATTAACAGGTGTGACGGAATTTATTTTTTTCTTAAACCACTTTTATCGCTCTCATTGAAATGTGATGCCATGTCTTAATTAAAAACTCGTGCATTAGAAATTTTCGCTGAAGAGAACAACAACTGAATCTCCCACAGTGCTTCACCAGGCTCTATGGACCAGTCTAACCGAAGTCGTTTAATGGCTAACCACGATTAATTGCTGTTTAAACGGAGAATTGCGTCCCACCATTGGTTGGTGCCATGGGTTAATCGCTGTTAGCCGTTAAACGACTTTGGTGCGACCAGCCATAAAGTAGGTGTATTAACACGTTGACTGCCCACTACGAGATAACTCGTAGATTGCGTTTTTTTTCTAGGACGCTAACTACGAGTTATCACGTACTGTAATTACTTGCCCTTTTTGTGCAGCTACGAATCAACTCGTAGTTTATCAGTGCTAATATAGATAGATGTCTTCTGGGAAAATAACAAAAAATCAATGCTCTTGAAAAATAAATAATTCAGGATTTTGTTGAATTTCTGTCCACAAATTTGAGTTTATAATAATATAATGTGATTAAATCAAATTGTCATTTTAAACCAGATTTCTGAAAGTTGCGTGTTAAGTAAAATTTATGAGGATATGTTCTCTTTTACAGTGATGAAAAAAATGCTCATGTTTTCATTGATTTTCTTTCACTTTTGGGGATTTGTGGGCAACAAATTTGCCCATCAAGATTGGACAGCCAGTTAGTATTATTATTTAAAGATTTTGACAACTCTTCGTGAAAAAGTTCAATGGAAAGAGCTAGAAATGTGGTGTTTCACAGATTTGCTACTGCACGCAGGACAGCAATTCTCCTCGCATTATTTTGCGTGTTCGTTATTCTAAGAATTCTCGGGAATGGATTGTGATTGCGTATGTTCTTAGTCACCAGACTCAATTAAATATCTAGTTGTTCGTGTGAATGCATTTTCTCTTTATTCACACGAACTATTATTCTATTTAGATTATTATACAGGTGCATCCAGAAAGTAATTTTTCCGATGTTTTCCCCTTTAAAATGAACGTAATTAGCCATGTCAATTGCGCGTGCGTAACAGATCTATGACGTATTAATCATATGCCAGCTGGACAAGTCCCGATTCGTGCCAGTAGCGGGGTAGCAGTGGTCCGAAATGGAAACTCTAATTCCTTCTCCCGCCGCCTGCAAGGTTCGGTCGGTGATCTTAAATGCACAAAGCATTGCGTCAATTGAAATTCATCGTCAGCTCTGTCAGGTCTATGAGCCGAAACTGGCACCCGAACACAAAATTCAAGTCTTAGGAGCAGCACTGACATTTCTGCTACGGTATCACGACGACGGCGACGAGTTCCTCGACAGGATCGTCACGGGCAATGAGACTTGGTTTTCGCCTTTTATTCCGGAAATTAAGCAGCAGTCAATGCATTGGCATCATAGTGGATCTTTGGTCAGGATCAAACTCAAACAAACGCTGTCGATGAGGAATGGGATTTGCACGGTGTAGGAGGGCTGGTTCCATTCAAAGAGTTCCACTGGCAGAGTTCTACGAAAGAGGTATACAAAAAATGATCCCACAATACGACAAGTGTCTCATTTCTGGTGGTGGTTATGTTGAGAAATAGCTGAAACAGTGCTGTACTTGTTGCCAATAAATATGTCCGTGAAAATGTGAGTTCTTTTTTTCTTTTAAGTAGGGAAACTTATTTTCTGGATGCACCTCGTAGATATGGGGTTATTATAGAAATATTATAAGAGGGTTAGAATTATACTGCCTGAAATGACAAAACTAAATATATTTTTTTTTTAAATCCTGAGCATTAATAAAGAATTCGTAAAAAGATTCATTCTAAAAGGTACAGAAGTTTTTTATTTTATTATGAATAAAAAAAAGTTTAGTAATGAAGTTTTAAAATCTGGAAAGGTGTTAGTTCTCTTAAACTGAAAAAAAAGACATATCAACACATTCTCTGTTTTAGGGTTAAAACTTCGTTCCCTCTCCAACCATCTCTTTGACGGTTCTTTTATAAATTCTTTTACCCTAATTTTTTTTTCTGTTTGAGATGCACCACTTTCCTCTACGCCATACTCCTGATTCCTCTACTGAATAAGTTACCGAAACACTTGAATTTATTTATAGGTACTTCAATACATTGTAAACTCGAATTTGTATTTATTTCCTTAGAGAGGCAGAGAAGGTTTCTATCTTGAGAAATAGAAATTCAGTACAAGTATTTGCGAGAACATATACCCGCATATTCTGGAGAGTATATTTGAGTTGTAGAATTGGATATTTGCTTAGCGATCTTTCCCATTTATCTTATTTTAACTGTTATAGCAATAAATATAATGTAGCATGTAATTTGTTTTAAACTACAATAGTACTTATTTATATATCTAAAGAAAATGTAACAAACACGGCGAATTTTAACAGTATATATGCCATTAAATCTTGTTTAAGAAATAATTCTGTTGTTATATTTTGAGGTCGCTGTTACGGAAATTACTAAGCAGTTGCGTTTGTAAATTTACAGATGCGTTTAAAAATTGCGTGTGTTCTGACATTTTTACTTATTTTGAAAAATACGAATCCAAGGAGATTTTAACATCACTTAACCCTTAATTTGACAAGATGTTTTTTCAAATATCGATTAAAAATATATTTAAATAAATAATAATAACAATAATAATAATAATTTAAATAATAATAATAATAATTAATAATAATAATATATAATATATTTAATATATTATATATTATCGATAAAAATATATATTTATTATAAAGATTTTATTTATTTGATTGTTCGTTGTAGCGGACTTAGCCAAATTAAGGGTTAAATTCAGGTTTAATGTAAAATATATAATAAAATTTATCTAAATATTTTGAAATTTATAGATTACATAATTCTGTTAATATTAATATAAAAGATAATAATCCAACCAAAACGGGATGTTTTGTTCCTATATTTTACGCTTGAACAAACATGAGACATCACCATTTCAGTCTCTAGCTATCAATTGCTATAGAGAAAACAATCACATTTCAAGCTACGTATGAGACATGGGTATATAAAGAGTGTCAATGAAGATAAAATTTTGTGAATGAATTATTAAAAACTACTTATTTTGTTACTTATGTTAGGAGCCCCATTTGAGGTTTATGTTAAATTCTTAGGTGTGTCTATTGGGTATTGTTGGAGTAAAAAATATTTCCCCAACAATAATTACAACTTTGTAGTCTCACCCACTACTTTATACAGTTAGAAACTAAAGGAGTATAATTTAACATGATTTCTTTCGGTCAAGCAGTTGAAGATTTTTGTTCAAAATGTTTGGACAGCGATGAGCATGTATAGTGAACATTCCTTGAATGGCTGAATTAGCACCTGAGACCACGTGGATGAGATGTCTGAAACTTTATAGACCTTCCAAAGTGCAGATATACTCAAGAACCAAAACATTCTGACCACCTGTCAATATCGAGTTGGCCCACCTTTGGTGCGCAACACAGATTCAACCCGCCTTGGCATGAATGCCATAAGTCCTTGGTAGATGACCTGAGAAAGATTGTACCAGATGTTTAGGCAACGGTTACGCAAATCCGACACATTGCGAATTGGTGGTCTAAAAACTCTGAGCTGCCGTCCCATGACATCCCATATGTGTCCTATCGGATTGAGATCCGGTGAGTTAGGTGGCCAGGACATTAACTGGAATTCAGCATCATGTTCCTGGAACCACTCCAACACAATTTTACCCTTGTGACACGGGGCTTTGTCCTGTTGGAACATTCCATTTCTAGCTGGAAAAACAGACACCATATAAGGGTGCAACTGGTCTGCAATGATGTTCAATACTCTGTAGCATTCATGATATGCCCTACCACAACCACGGGTCCCAGAGACACCCAAGAGAATGACTCCCAAAGCATAATACCTCCACCACCGGCCTGTGTATGACCTACTGTACATTGAAGAAGCAACTGTTCGCATGGAAGAAGGCGTATCCTGACACGGCCATCGGCGTGATGAATGACAAACCGTGAGTCATCTGACCAGGCAACTCTCTTTCACTGATCCATGGACCAATCGCGATGTTCCCGGGCCCAGCGTAGGCGCAGTTGGCGATGACGCTTGGTCAGCAAAGGCACACTAGTGGGACGTTTGTTGCGTAGCCCCATATCCAACAGTGTCCGCTGAACAGTGTGTTCCGATACTATTCTACTTGGCCCAGCATTGTATTGGGTTGTCAGCTGAGCCACAGTCTGGCTCCGGTTTTGCTTCACAATGCGAGACAGTCTCCGACGACTTTTTTCTTTGATAGCGTGTGGACGTCCAACACCATGTCGTCTACTGCTGGTATTATCGTCATTCATTCACTTTACATAAGTACTAACATCTGTAGATCGCGAACAACCCACGAGTCGTGCAGTTTCGGAAATACTTGTTCCGAGCCTTCGAGCCATTACAATCTGCCCTCTATCAAAATCGCTTAGATCCACAGCCTTTCCCATCACACACAGAAGTAAGTGAAAGAATGATTCTTCAGACTCTCCAGCAGCAGTTAAATACCACTTCCACCTGATCACGTGCCTTCCACGTCATCCAGGCTAGTTCATTGCAAAATGTAGGGGTGGTCATAATGTTTTGGCTCTAGAGTGTAAATCACAAATGTACATCATCCTTTGTGTTCTACCAGTGATAGGCAATCTGTGAGCCTAATTAAGCCCATTTAGAGATTCTTAAAATCTTCCAAAGATTAAAAAATTAGTTGAAAAAGTTTCGATATCAGTGTTTAAAATTTTATAATTTAAAAGAAAGTTCAGTTTCTCCATATGCAAAAATTTCTCTGCAAATAGTTTTCCAAATATAAAATTTTTTTTCATATTTTCATATATGTAATATAGTTGGGATAATTTTTATTAATAAGTTTTAAACTTGCATTCTAAAAAAATAAAGGAACAGGCTTTAATAAGCATGCACAAAACTATAAAAACATACTAATTTTCTTTTATGTTTAAAATTTTTAAACTAGAAACAAGACTCTCATAGAAGAATTGGAATTAATTGCTTACGATTTAATATTAAGTTCAACAGACGATCTCATACTTGTCCTGTTCATATAACATTAGTTTTTACAGGAATTTTTGGAAGGCAGGAACATACTGTTCCAATGTAAGATGGAGGAATCGAGTTTTATAATAAATAATTTTTGTTTAAAATATTTTATAATAAATAATTTATTATTCTTCTCTTTATATCCCTCCTATTAAAAGAATTAATCCACCATTGTATAATACAATAATTTATAAATTTCATTAACTAAATTCTGTCATCTGTATTTTTTTTGTTCCAGGCTGGAATGTTCATTTCTTTAAGCACCACCTATTAACATTAATATTATCCCAGGTATTAAATAAAAAATGCATCACTGTTTTTTTACATTGCAGGTCCTTCTTCTGAATAAGTTCTGGGAACCTTTCTGTGGGGGCGTCCTGCTGTCCGAGTCTTGGGTCCTAACGGCCGCCCACTGTGTGAGACGTAAGCTCCGTGTGAGGGTAGGCGAGTACGACCTAGCCGAGATCGAAGGGAGCGAGCAGGAGGAGGTGGTTGAGGCGGCCTTCGTCTACCCGGACTACGATCCGGAGACAGTCGAGAACGACCTAGCCCTCCTGAAGCTTAGGAGCCCTTTCCAGCTCAACACTCACGTCCAGCCCGTCTGCTTGCCCGAGCCAGACGACGAACTTCCCCTCTACGCGAGGGCTACCATACTAGGTGAGAAAGATTACCTATTCCCAATACATAGCTATTAACACATTCACCGCTATAGACAAGGCAGCTTGTCTACCAAGAATATTGAGTGTTAGCGACGACCTAATTCGATCTTTATATTGAGTATCTTCATATTTCGGCTTCTACACCTACTTTGCTGCTAACTTTTCAGAGCATCCCAGTCCAGAATTGAGCAACTACTTACCTATTGCTCATCATTGTGTATAAGGTATCTTCTTCTTAGATCTCCTAACGCTCAGTAGCACATGAGACCACCAGTGGTGCGTTCCATCCCTCCAGTTCAGTGCCGCTTTCCTGGTATTCCTCCAGCTTGGCTAGTCAAAGACATTTCTTTTTTCCCCCCTTTTCCCCTTTTTTTTTTTTTTTTTTTTTTTTTTTTTTTTTTTTTTTTTTTCCTCCCTCCCCCTTTCTTTTTTTTTTTCTTTCTTTTTTTTTTTTTTTTTTTTTTTTCTTTTTTTTTTTTCACCTTTTCTTTTTTCCTTTTCTCCCCCCATGCATGGTCATCTGAAGCCAGATCAGCTTTGGGTGACCTCATATCCTTTATTCTGTCAGGGGGACCACATGAGGACTAGTTGTGTCCTCTGTTGACATTCTAAGAATATGCCCAATCCATGATCATCTGTGTTTTTTTTATTATTAGAGTTATTGGTTTACTATTGGTGCGGATATATAGATGAGAATTGGAAATTTTGTTTTGCCAGAATGATTTTATTAATTTTCTTATGCATTTAGTTTGGAAAGTATCAAGATATTTTTGTCATTTTTCATGAGTTAATACCATATAGTAGAACTGCTCTAACAGTTGAACTGAATATTTTTAGTTTGAGCTTTGTGTGTATGTCTCTCGATCTCCATACTTTATATAGAAACCTGAATACATATTGTTCTTTTTAATTCTTGTTTTTATATCATTATCTGTACTTCCTTCAGCAGAATTATACGTTTCTAGATATTTAAAATTCTCAACTTCTTATATTTCCCTACAATTTATGGGGATTTTTTTCCTTTTTACTGCTTTTTATTTTCGTAATTTTTGTCTTGGTTTCATATATCTTTAGTCCAACCTTTCCTGCATTTTCCTCTAGTCTACTTGTTTCTGACTTCATATCGTCTAAGTTAGTTGGCGATAGTACAATGCCATTTGCATAGCGAAGGTCTTCCAGATGTCTATGGAAGTTCCATCTTACTCCAGTCTTTCTGATTTTAAGATATATCTTATTAACCAATCAATTACTATATTAAACAGAAGTTCTGACGATTTACATCCCTGTCTCAATCCAATCTTTATGTGAAAGTCTAGTGTACTGCTACGAGTAATTAGAAGCTGGGTTTGCTTCCTTGGTATAAGCTTTTAATAATGTTGATTATTTTTTGGATTTGCAGTTATTTATTTTTCCCTTTACCCTTTTTCTTTCATCTATTAATTTCAAAGTATAATTCTTGCAGATAATTACTTGCGGTATTCCACTCCTTCTTTGTTATTTTTTCGGCTTTTCTGAGTACTTCCCTTGCGGTTGCATTATAGGATCAATGAATCTCTGTTACATCTTCTCTATCTTGTTTGTCTTGTAGTTTCATATTCAAATAGGTCCTCTAAGATCGAAAAATCTGTTTTTTATTCCAATGACAAAATCTTTTTTAATTTTTTTTTTCAGTTTTTGGACATTATATATGATTTTACCACTTTTAATCTTTCTTGCGATTCTTGCTAATTTTAATTTGATTGTAGCTGTAACAAGAAAATGGTCTGATGCTACATCAGCTCCCCTTTTAACTCGTACATCCTGTAAAGCTTTTTTGAAGATTCCATTGATGGCAACGTGGTCTATTTGATTCGTTATTTTTTCATCGGGCTGGTTCATGTTCCTTTATGTATTTTCTTATGTTTGAAAAAACTACTTCATATTATGAGGTTGTTCAGAGATGCAAACAACTCACCATTCTCATTCCTCACTTCACCTATCTCGTGTCCAACAGCACGCTCACCTTCGTACACTCTCTTTCCCATTTTAGCATTTAGATCCCCCATTAATATTAGAAGGTTAAGTTTAAGGGTTCTAGTTACTGTTTCTTACAATTTATCGTAAAACTCCAAATTTGCATCTTCTTCAGCATCGTTAGTTGGTGCATATGCTTGTAGGAACAGTTAATTTGGCAAATTTTAAATAAAAGTTTGCTTTGATAATTCTATTGTTTATCGGTTGCCAATCTAAAAGGCTTTCCTTTGATTTTTCATTTAGTATTATAGCAACGTCTCTCTCATGCTTTAAGTCATCTTCAGAAAATAATATATTATGGTTGTCCGATGTAAGAACGGTTAATTTTGCAAATCTAGAGTAAAAGTTTGCTTTGATAATTCTGTTGTTTACCGGTTGCCAATCTAAAAGGCTTTTCTTTGATTTTTCATTCAATATTACAGCAACGTCTCTATCGTGCTTTACGTCATCTTCAGAAAATAATATATTATAGTTATCTGATGTACGTACCTTCCCAAACAGTGTCTATCTTCACTCCGCCAGTATGTCAATGCCAGTATGCCAGTATATCAATGTCACTGTTTGTCATTTCTTTCACTAAAAAGGGAAATTTAGCGAATCATTTCGTTTCGCTACGTCTTTGGTTTATCAAGCTTGGAATGTGATGCGGATATTCCATGCCCCAATTTTAAGTGTATTTATGGTTGGGTGAGTGCCCTCATCCGTGTACGGGGTTCCTTTAGTCTTTGCCCCGTACGCGTCATGTGTGATGGTATAAATATATTATACTTCAAAATTTGGGCATGGAAATTTCTAACTCCTATGTTTCTTGAAGCTGGTGGAAAACAACCGCAGATCTAGTTCCGAAATGAGATGGTACTAGTGTTTTTCGTAAAATTTTACAAGTATTAACTCTTATTTTATTTTATTTTATTTTTATTTTTTTTTGCTTAACAAGATATCTGTATATATTAAGATGTTTTTGGCTAAACATTAATTAGTAAGCATAATTCAGAATGAAAATTTTGAAAATGGTAAAATTTTGCATTTTTTATACCTTTTCTGCATTGATCTGATTATTCGACTGCAAATATAAAGAGAGTACCCATAAAAGTGGGTAATTTTGTTTTTCTTATACAGTAGAAATAAAAGGCGAAAAACAAGTCAAGCGTTTTCTTCAGTAGAGCAGTTCAGGTAGTTCCGGTACAACATATATAAATGAAAAAGGAAGGGACTTTTTAATAAAATAGAAACAAAAGGACCTCACAAAGTTTTTATAGTTAGAAAAAAATCAACAAGCTCTTTTCTTTAGAATTCAGTTCTTATCTTCCAGAACTTGTAACCCTAATTTTCTATTCTAGTAGTGTCTTTTTGAAAAATATCTAAGTTCTGTCTGTAATTGTGTCTAAATGACATCTGCACCACCTTCTAATCTAGCCCAGATTAATATCTTTAAATTCTGGTTAATGACACCCTGCGGCCCTAGCACTATCTATCTAACGTATTTGATAAATTGAACAGTGATGCTAGCATAATCGTTACTTTAGGTATAATAATAAACTTTTCGGTCATTTTCAAGATTTCGTGATGGTAATGGAAATTTCCTGACTTTAAATCATCCAGAGTGGAGGAATCACTTTATTTCTATTATTTTTATTAATACTGCCTGCCAGTGATGTGTTTCCAATAATTATTTTTCCCAGATTTTCCTTTAACATGGATGGAAAAGATCTCCCATTTTCAATTTTACAGTTTCATATAAGTGTTTTTTATTACTGAGAATGGCAAAGCAGGCATTTTGAATATATAAAAGTTTATAATGAATTTATTATAAGTTTAACAAAAAAGAAAATGTTAACCCATATTGGTCCTATAAACAAGCTGTCCTATAAACAGGATAATTTGCTATCCTATAATATAATTTTCTGTCCTATAAACAGGACAGCAAATAGAATTCCATTTAATAGTAAAGTTATCAATATTTTTTGAGTGTATTTTATTTTAACACCTTTAAAATAGACACACTTTAGCATAGTAGCAAAAATAACTGAGAAGTCGAATTATACTGTATTGTAAAATTTATTTTTAGCAACCCCTTAAAAATTGTCAATTTTTAATCTTTAATTTTATATTTATTATTATTTTTTTTAAACATTGTGGTGGTTACTTGTAATTTAAAAACAGAGCTAATAATGTAGTTGAAAGTTTTTGTTCAAAAATTATTTTGCATGTATGCTTTGTAAGTACAAAAAAGGTGTCCTAAAATTAGGACAACGATCCAATCCCGATTATTTATCCAGACTATTAAAAACATTCTTTGAACATTACAGAAACAGAACTCAAGCAATTTCTTGGTGTCTTTTCTTTCGCGGGTATTATATTTCACCACGCAAAAAAAAATGTACTGGAAAAATGCTGCAGACACTGGCACTACATTAGTGAGTAACGCTATATAAAGAAAACGGTTTTATGACACCAAGCACTTTATTCATTTTAGCAATAATTCTTCAGTTGATCCACAAGATCGTTATTGTAAAACTTAACCACTTTATGAAAAAATCAACATAACCTTGAAGCAATTTAGTATATTTTCTGAAAATCTCACCATCGATGAAAGAATGGTAAAATATTTTGGAAGCCACAGTTGCAAGATGTTTAAAAAAATAAACCTGCAAAATTTGGATAAAAATTATGGATGTTAGCATCCTACAACGGATATCCTTTTTCTATTATCCTTTACCAAAGATACCAGTTCAAGAACTTTAAGAGAAAATGAACAACAATGTCCTTAAAATGCAATGTTTGATTTTTCTTCGACTGTTTCCCTAAATTTCACCTCTGAATCTGCCTAATGCAATGCAAGTGATATTTGTTAAATTTTAGTAGTATATTGGACCGTTGTCCTATTTATAGCACAGCTAATTACTTACAGAATTAAAAATATTTTTTGAAAATTTTGGTTTTATATGCTTAGTTACACCATATTAATGATATGGATAAAGTTTTAATAACTTTCAGAAATATTTAGTTGGTGTGGTACAATATGGGTTAAACAATTAGCACAGGTTGTAAATTTTGAAAAACAAGCATTTATATCATAATAATAGACCCTCAATTTGGCTAAGTCTGGCCGCTACACCGGGCATGTATATTTATAACTACTATATAACATAATTGTCAGTGTTCGCCACAGCGGACATTAATTATCTCAAAAATGGAAAATGATATATTTTTTTGTTTATTTTACAGAGATCCTAATGTCTATACAGACATGGGAAAATAACAGAAATTAAAAAAATATTTGAAAAAACATCTTGTCAAATTAAGGGTTAACATTAATTTTTTTCCTATGACATTTTTAAGATCTTGACTTCTGGAATATAACATTTTAAATTTGTTCTCATAAATATTTTTTTGGTTAAAGTTCTGGTAGTATTTGTATTCGGAAATTGTATAGTCTTTTAACTATAAAATATCTGATTACATCATAACAAACACGTTAGTTATTAGTTCTCCCTTTACTAGTCAGGCTAATATCTCTACTTTTCACATATTTTCAATGTAAAAGATAATTACCACCAGAGCCACTGTATAAAGGCGATTGCAAATGGATATAAATATCCCTGCCAGTACTAGGAAATCCTCCGATTTTGATACTGAATCGAAACTCTTTATCTGTTTTGTTCGCATTGAGAGTTTCAGTAGCGAAGAAGTGCTTTTAAGGGGAAAATGGACTTTCAGAAATGTCGAAATTTGACTAAAAATTCAGTATTTCTAGTTGAATTGTAAAGTATGATTAAAATTGAGATGCAGAAATAGTTTCTGCATTCTATACAGAATAATATTATTACCGTAACATACAATAGTTTTATGAATATTTGAAACACGCCAGGTGAATTCCTAAATGTTCTTTTTTCTTTGAAATTTACTGACTATTTAACACATAAGCATATCAAACAAAAGTTAAAATTAATGATTAGAATTACAAAGTATGTTTTGTACTTAACCCTTTGCCGGCTTGACTAAAGAACTGGGTTCCTCCGCCAACTTGGCGATAATGGTTTAAGTATGGTCGCCTAACATTTTCTCCTGATCTCACTGTGTCCAAATAATCTGTATCTATATTATAATTTATATGATATTTGCATCCAACTTTCCTTGTGTAACTCTTTTCTTATATATTAAAACTGCTCAATGCTTAAAAAAATTAGATATAACAAACCAATAATGAATCACTATGGCTGATTCTTAATAATTAGGAGCTGTTGCATTTGTAAACTGTTAAGGGATTAATTACCCATAAATATAACTGTCCTGTTGTCAAGAAGTTTACTTTAATTAAGTAAGAGTATATAATTATATTACGATGGCGTACTGTGCATTATTTTAAGTCGACAGAAAAAGCACGAAATAGAACATTCCGAGGGATTACCATTGTGTTATAGTAAATATAGCCAATAATTTCGTCAAACTGGCCAAGGGGAACCCAATTCTTGAGTAGACCCCCCTCCTTTGCCTTAAAACAACGTATGGGAGACGTGATCGTACTGCTGTGCCTAAAATGAGAACCTCGTATCACACACGTGATGATTTTGTCTGGCCAAAAGTGAAAAGCTCGTGTCAGACACGTGATGATTCTTTCTGGCCAAAAGTGAAAAGCTCGTATTAGTAATAAAACAATACCCCTTACAAAATTTTGCCTAATATTATTTAAATTATTCCCTTATAGGTTATTCACGCAATAAATTCTGTATAGAAAATATTTAAACTACTGAAAATTTTTACTTTTGTTATATAACCAAAAACATAGAAATAATATGTGA
Source organism: Pardosa pseudoannulata (assembly GCA_032207245.1). Taxonomy (NCBI): domain Eukaryota; kingdom Metazoa; phylum Arthropoda; class Arachnida; order Araneae; family Lycosidae; genus Pardosa; species Pardosa pseudoannulata. Next base: position 59,740,937 of record CM063498.1, read on the forward strand.
AATAAAAACATTAATAAATTTTTTTAATAAAAATGAAATGAAATATAATTATCAAATTATGTGGTTTTATTAAATAGTAAATGCAGTACTATTAATGCTCACAATTTAGCCCGTGATCAAACTTCTTCTGGTCATGACGCATGAGAAAAGCTTTCATCGGAAGTGCCACACACAATCGTCGCTCGATTCAGAAGGCAAGGGGTTTTAAAGAAGTTTTATAGACAGTTTGTACATGAAAATAAAAAAGGATATTTTCACTATTACTATTGTTTTTGATCGATATTTTCCCCGAATGCATGGGAAAAAACTTTTTACTGCAAAAGCTAAAGGTTATCCTATAAGCAAAAATGTTCCTGTTATGCATATAGGGAAGATTTGCATGGATCATTTTTAAAACTCTTCATTTTAAATAATTAATAATTAATAGTTTTAAAATAATTCATATGTTCTGTTAAAGTATAAATCACATTCCTATGCATATATTACTTACATTATACTAAACTTTCAAGACGATTTCTCTTTTAAAAACAAAACAAATTAGATTTGGAAATCCACCGTCCCCTTAAAATATAGCTTCAAAGAACAGTTAAATTAAAACATTGAAGTGAGTTTGTGTTTAAAGACTTCAATAAAATTTACCAATAGAACAATGGTCGAGTGGGTAGGGCTCTGATCTTCAATAACAGAGTTTGTGGCTTTGAATCTCACTGCTGGCATGGATGTTTGTAGCCCTTTAGGAATCATCTTTAAGCAGTAGGTAGCGGTGTCATTAGACCTCACGTAGCAAACCTTTTAAGGTTTATATCTTTATTTTCTTTGCTATTAGGGAGATATATTGAAATGATATAATTACATTGTGTGGAAGGAACATATCTTTACTATGCCCAGATTGAACTTCAAGAAGTTGGATTATATCCATTCCTTTTAGAGCAGGGTATAAAAAACAAGATATGTTTCAGTTTAGAACGCTATGTTTAAGATTTTTTTCAACACAATGGGTAATTAGATGATCACGTACTGTTAAATCCTTTATGTACATGTTGTCATAGGTGACACGATAGTATTCGGTTTATCTGTGGCGAATGTCTTATGTCTGAATCTCAGAGGATTACTATCTTCATCTTAACATATACTGGTCAATCCCATGCAACAAAAAGAAAATATTTTTATATTTAACAGCACGGTTCTTAAACTAGGCACCCTTATCATATGCCAGAGTGCCATGGTTACTGACCAATGTTAAATGACTTGAGGGTAAAATTTACTAAATTCCCTATAAACATAAAGAAAATAACAAATTTATCCAAACAGTTTCGTTCATCTCAGTAACATCAAATGAATATTAAATTGGCGCTGAAGTTTCTTCTTTTCTTCCTAGCCAAACTGCTTTATGGGTAGATGTGATGTATTTTTTAGACCGAATGCTAAGGTGAAAAAGTCTGAGAACTGCTATTCTAACAGATGGCGTTGTGACGCCTTCGATATTCTCAAATGAGAGGTAACGGGAATAATGGATCACAGTCAAAGATAAAATTGGACATTTGCTTTTATTCTGTATTAAATACGACTATTTACAAAGGAATGTTAATTCCTGAATCACATAGAACTGCAAAGGATGGTTGCCGGTAAAACTTCCTCACGACGATCACAGTCGAAAGGAAAACAAGAGATTTAATGATTTCTTACAAGTGGGGAGGCTTTTCAGGGTGCAATCAAACCCAATTTTCCCCCCGTTCGGTATCCGAGACTCTGCCTCTCCCTATATGAGCGGACTTTACGAATCTCCTGAACTAGAAAGCTCTCTGGTAAAAAAGACGAAAGTCTCCACGAGGTCAACACACCACAAAAAAAAAAAAAAAAAAAAAATGACGAAAAGACCTGAGTCGCAAAATTGTAGTCTTTTTATACCTGAGGGGTCAGGTATGGTTTCGAAAATTGTTTTTTGGGGCCAGTTAAGATCCCAGTTACTTGAGAACTCTAGCTAAAGTTACAGTTATATTTTTTAGCTGAATTCTCATTCGCTGGCTGTAACTTCACGGGATATCCGAGCATTCATTAACGAGATCCATTAGGGGCGTATTCGTCTATTCAGTCCGATTGTCAAGATCCCAGACTCTGCGACGCCACGCTATTGTCCAGGTAAACAGGTGAGCTCTGATCAGCTGTTTTGGCACGTGCTCGCACAAAGGGGAGTCTTCACAGCGTCCTATGTCCATCGTGCCAATATAAATGATAGTTTTGAGATCTGAACACCGACACTTGGATTGAATATTTTAAATAATTGATCTAATTAGAATAAAATTTACGTTTTTTGCTGATTTTTTTAAGCAAAATTAGTCTTAACGAGTGAGCACCCGTCGTCCGGTGGTGACATTATGAAATCTCAGTATTCTGTCTTATAGCGACATGGCAAGAGATTTGGGTCTCGTTCTGGCCGTGCTATGACCGAACGGTAGGGCACTGCTCTTCGGTAACGGAATCAACGGGTTCGAATCCCGCTGCTGGTTTAGATTTTCTTAACCGTTTGGAATCGGCTTAAAGCAGTAAGTTCTGGTAGAATTAGCCCCGTGTAGCAAAAACTTCAACCGTAGCGTTCAAACCAAACCAAACGGGAGGCTGTAAGAAATAAATGGCTATGAATATTCATGTCAGCAGAAGGATTAAAATTTAGGAACAACTGTACCTAAAATGAACATCTTACATATTCTGCCATCTTTTGACGATTACATTAAAATATCTTAATGCGTTGACTTAATGGTTCTCAGATTTTGGTTCAGGTCCACTGAGAAAATTGGACTAAATGTACATTGAAAAAAAAATTAAAGAACAAGAAGCAGAAAATAGTTTTAAAATGAGAAAACTAGGAAATATATACTGGAATAAAATTTGGCTCTCAAGTTAGATAGGATTATTTTTTATAAGGGAGAACAAGAAATTCAAATAACCAGTAATGAGCTTGCACATATTTATAAAAAAATCGCAAGTAACGTAATGATTAAATTGAAGTAACTAGATTTAATATACAAATTTGATGCTGTTCTCGGTTTTATGCAAATGGTTAGATTAATTGAACTTCAAAACTGTAAATCATTCGTACATTCAGAGGTTATTGAACTATTATATACAAGAGTTTTGAGAATGTTATGTGCATTGGTGGTAACTAAGAATAAATTGATCTATTTTAGCTATTTCCAAAGAGTTTAGAATGTAATTTCCTCTCACAGACGAAATTGCTTGCTATCTCTTCGCATTCTCTCAATATCAATCTCCCCCTCCTCCTGCTTCGTAATACAACACTGCAAAACTCCATTAACTTGTAAGACAGTCCTTTGAGATTGCGCCACACAAATTGATTCTATAAAGGGATTTAGAAGCCGCTGATTTTACGGAATGGTCTAATGAAGAAGAAATGTTACATGATCAATGTATATTTTTAGAGACATGATCCAATGAATAAAGAAAGGCATTCTTTAAGAATATCCAGGCTAAAATTATTTTTTTGATGGAGTGCCATTTTTTAATCCGTTACAGGGAGGAAATAGGCTGTAGTACAAAAAAATCTTCTTCTTAAAAAAATGATTAACTTAAAATATATTTCAGAGCTTGCTTTTTTATAGGTAACATCATTTAAAGAATTATGCTTAAATTGTGTTATTCCAAAAATATTTTTATCTCCCCAAGTATACAAATATAAATATCATAAGACCATACAATACAATGTATCATATACGTAGGATATAGGTATTTGAAACAGGTATTATAAACTGTGTGCTATATAAGGTATTTATGTTGTTTTTGTTGTTTCTAATGACACCTGGGCGAGACAAGCTCTTAAGTCAGAAGATACTTGATTAAAGGCGAAGGGTTGCAACTTTCGTTTTAATGAGAACTGTTAGAATGAAAGAAAAGCTTTTAGTTTAAAGTTGGTCTTTGTAATTTCGAAGTAGGTACCAAGAATATCTAGGACATTTCCAGAGGTATTGTTTGAACTGGAGGGACATTGCAACCACAAACCAAATTCTCTTATCCAGTTTCCGTTTGTGATTAAATGGTCGGGTAGCGTATCGAACTCCCAACCCTTTAGTACTGGACTTTAGGAATTCAATTCCCACTTCTAGCATAATTGTTTTTCTCGTTCGAAATCGGCCTTAAGCAGTAGGTCTAGGACTCATTAGCCCTCGTGTAGCACAACAGTAGACAGTAGTGCTTCAAACCAAACCTATATACAAGAGATGTAAAAAAAGGCTGAACTTTTGAAATAACATAGACAAGAGCACACAGATCGAGTAGTAACTACTGAGATTGCCTAATGACAAGTTCACACAATAAACTGCTAATTGCCTCGTTATGTTTTGTCCACTAATGATTAAATTACTGTAGCTGAAGTAAGCACATTCCCATGTTATTAGTTATAAAACTATAATGAGGGAGATTGAGAAACGACGTGTATGCCCATATGAAAGTTTGTTACAAACACTGAAAAATTTTAACAGAAATATTTCAATTCCTAAGAAAGAATCTAGAGTGAACTGTGTGTGTCGAATACAGTTATGTAACTAGTTTAAGCATTTCAAGAAAGATAGAATATAGGTCTATGAGGAACCCAGTCAAAGGTCAAGGGATGTTACTTGTGTCTTTTTGATTGAAAGACATTGTCTATCATGAGTTTGTTTTATGTTGTCAGATGGTATGCAAACATTTGTACAAGCAAATTTAAAACGTTTCAGAAATGTTTTACTCACTGCTTGATATGTAGAAAAACAAGATTTGCTTGGTATGAGCCATGTTATTCTTCTGGAGTTATCTGACAAAACATCAGACTCCCGTTGGGCCCCATTAGCCATAATCTCTGGATCTTGTTCCAGCAGATTCTTTACTGTATCACAAAGTTCAAATTACTTTGAAAGTACGTCATTCGTAAACTGTAGTGGGGTTTCAAGAGATTGGGAGAAGGTATCTCTCTTCCCGACATCCTAGAATTTGCGGTCCTGGAGGCGTTTCAGAACTAACAGATACATTGGGAATGGTGTTATTGTCAGTAAAGAAAACTATTTTTAAGGGGACATTTCTTCAAATATTGTATAATTAGTAATACAGATATTGTAGCAAAAATGCGACTTGTTTTTGAATACACCTCGTGTATTTTAAAGCTTAAGATTCTTTGGAGGCTTCTGCTTGATCAACGGCCCAGAGTGGTCCAAACTTCCCACCTCACTCTTGGTATATCTTTCTGTGTCCATTTGTTCACATTTCTACTTTATTCGTTACATTTATTCACACTAGTTATGTTTTTGTTTTATCTCTATAGGATGGGGTAAGAGGAGGAATGAAGCAACGTTTGGCACAGACATCCTTCACCAGGCCGAGGTGCCCGTCGTGCCAGCTGAGGAGTGTCGCGACTCCTACGACGATTATTACATCAGTGACAGCATGCTGTGTGCCGGCTACGACCGCGGAAGGGTGGACTCCTGCTCTGGAGACAGCGGAGGACCCCTGCTTCACAAAAGCGAGAAAAATGGACGATGGACCGTGTACGGGGTGACGAGCTTTGGCGACGGATGCGGCGAAGAAGGGAAATATGGCGTCTACGCAAACGTCCCCCTGAGCGTTAACTGGATCAAGTACATAGTGAGCTCAGTCGGTGGGATTCATGCATAAGCATGACACTGCTTCTTCAGCTGTGGTTCTTGTCTCCCAAGCGCTTGCTTATATAGAATTTGAATAACTATTACAGAACTTTATGCATAGCGTGAGATGTTAAGAATTAGTGGAATGTATAATTAAATATATAAACTAAAATAAAGACTTTGTGATTGAGAAATGACCAAAGGAAAGGGATTTGTTAACAGTTTATTGTAGATTCGAATTCGATATTACAAAGCAAATAAAATTACTATTAACCCTCTAAGCGGTTCGCACTTACAATTCCGCCAAACCGATGATGACTTCAAAACGTACAGTTTTCCACCTCCAATAACGCTCCGAAAATGGATGTAATGTACATTTTTGCCAGTGCTTTCCCCCATGGAGTTATGAAGTAGGAGGGTCAGGTCTATTGTTTAGAAACTGCACCCCTCTTTCACTGACATTTCTTGAGGGATGCAACTCTACCACCTGAGGCACAAAGACACTGATAGCTTTTCATGGTTTGTAAATCTCTATTTCGGAGTATTCCGTTTGCGGTAACAGATGTATCTCTAATTGCACCACTTGAATATCTTGAATGACTTTCGTAAAAAATATAAATAAGTCTCTCAAAGAATATTTTTATTTGTACTTTTAGAATCCATTATTTCTTATGGGATAATATTCCAGACTTGAAGAGCTTTATGTGTATTAAAAATTAACAATCTATAATATCTATTTATAGAGCTATATGTAACTAGAAGTAAAGGGACAATAACGAGGGTGGGTTTTCCATATTCCATTCTAGTCGACAAAGGGTGAAGGTAAAAATCATAGAACTCTGGCCACTGACATTAGCGTATTTTGGAGAATTTTTTTCTAGATGTGTTACCCACTCGGAGGGTTAAAAGAGAATGACTACTAACATTTAAGATTTTAACACAGTACAATAGATAAGAATAATATGAACGAGTTGGATACATAATACATAAACACAATCAAATAGAATTAAATGTATATGGATTGGATCAGCGTAGGGAAAATGAAAACCCAATAAGATTCATGATTAAAGGAATTAAGAATTTACTTACTACAATGACTTTGAATATTTTCACTCCAAACGTCGTCCAAACCATTTACTTTAAAGAAGCATAAAAAACAGTATATAGCCGATTTAATACCCTCTCTCCGCGCTCTCAGCGAACACTATTGTATTTTTTTAGATGGCGCTACGCTCAACGGTAACTATTAAGCAATTGCTGTCGCTGATCCAGCATCATGGCTGCTGGACGGAACACATAGTTTCACAATTTTTTTTAAGGATTACTTCTAGAAGATATGCTTCAATTGTACTAACCGAGTGATCGGCAAACTTATTAGCCAAAGATCCAAATATGAACATTACAACAATTAAAAAAAAAAATTGGGAACCAAATCTGCTTGTTTAGTAAACTTTTATTCCACTAAATTAGTAGTACACTAAATAAAACTAAATTTCATACTTAATAAATATTTATTAATGGTATTTATTAATGGTAGATAAGACAAAACTGTTCACACTGCAACTGCTGCTCTGTGAGGGCAATTTGTAGCCTCCCCCCACTACTTTAGAAAAAGTAGGCTCTCGCGTGCTTTTGGTACCTTTGTATCACACTGGAGTACACCGAAAACATACGTACAATTTCAGCCGATAGCTTGTACATGGTTTGTGTTTACGTTTAAGAAAATTAATGAAATTAAACTCGATGTTCGTTACGTATTTTTACAACAATATAAAATTTTAATTACCTATGTATCTTTTAACTTAAAAAATATATATGTTCTCGATTTACAGAAGAATTTTAATTCATCAAAATAAGATGTAATTTTTTTCTTACCAAGTATTTTTTAAAATGAAAATATTATTGCGTCTTCCGTGGATATTTGTGCCAGAGCCGCACTTAAAGAGCCAAAGAGCCACATACGGCTCTGGAGCCGCACTTTGCCGACCACTGTACTAACCAATTTAATTAAAAGAGGTCTCATTCTGGAAAAGACTTCTGCATGCTAAAAACCAGTCTGTAGAAAACGATCATAAATGTTTGTGTACTTAATAAAAGTATATAAAATTTGTGAGCTGTTTAAGACCCATTTGAGCTTTTATAAAATTATTAAAATATCCTTCTTAATTGATTAAAAGAAATAGAGCAATTTTCACAGGAGAATTTAAGATGTGTTACCACTCTTAATAAGATTGAAAAAAAAGTACTCGATTAGGATAATTTTTTATATTCAACTGCAGCTCTCATCTCCCATGCTTTTGTTTACACAAAGTATGAAAAAGAATAATATAATTTGGATAATTAAATGATTACGTTATTTTTAAAGAATAATTAGTTATTATTTTAATATGTTTCTTCTTTGTTTCAAATTTGCCAGAGTTTTTTAAACTTTTTATAAGAATAATATTAACAGTTATAAAAATAATAACGATTCTGTATTAATTAATGTTTTTAGAATGTAATTTTGAAATTACCTTAATTCATTTTGCAGGTTAATACCTAAGTTCTAAATTATGTTATCTTGCAGACCTTAACATAACATACGAAATACTCTTTCAAAGTTATTTTTTTATCATTTATCATTTTCCACTATAATTAATTAATACGCATTATTTCATGATTTCATACCAGTTCAAGCAGATCTAAAAAGTATCAAATTTAGTATAATTTTACTAAGTAGTTAAAGATATCTAATCTATCTAATCAGATAAATTTGCAAAATGTACCAAGAATCTTTTAGAAGAAGGGAGATAACTTTAAAATCCTCTGTCGTAATACCCGTAGGAAATAACGGTTAAAACCACTTGAAGTCTAAAGACCGGTCTCACCAAAGTCGTTTAACAGTTAACCTGGATTAATCGCTGTTTAAAAGATTAATTGCACCCCACCATTGGTCGACGCCTTGAGTTAAACTAGGTTAGCCGTTAAACGACTTTGGTGAGACCGGCCCTTAACAAGCTGGTACTTTTGCCTCTAAACATTACTCTAAAAGCCGGTCTCACTAAAGTCATTTAATGGATAACTGCGATTAACCCATGGCGCCAACCAATGGTGAGACCCAGTCTCAATTTGAACAGAGATTAGTCGTGGTTGGCCGTTAAACGACTTTGGTGAGATCGGTTCTAAAAGCATTATCAAGGCCTTATCACATGTTAACACGTATGCGTTGAAAGAGAATTACTTTTGTGGGGGTGAAAAATAAGTGGATTTCTCGTGTGATATAGAAAAATTTTCAACTGATTTAGGCTGCTATCATGTTATAGCCGAGATATGTCACTGACTTCTGCGTCATAATGACGTCAGAAATCACCAGAGATGGGAATTTGTACCATAAATTTCCCTCTCTGACATCATTCTGACGCAAAAGTCAGCAGTGACATATGTCGACCGTAATATGGTAGCACCCTTCTTTTGTGTTGACACGTGATAATGCCTTTAATCAGTTGAAAATGTTTCGCTATCACATGAGAAATGCGCATATTCTTCAATGAATAAAAGAAATCCTAAATTGAATTTCAAACGAAATCCGTTGCTTTTCAACACATGATGACATGAGATAAAGCCTTTACACAAGAACCTATATGCATTGAAAATGCAACAGATTCCATTTGCAATTATTTTTCCCGATGAAGAATGTGTGGATATTTCGAGTGATAGCAATAAACTTTCATCTGATTAAAGGCCTCACTACACACAACCAGAACTAAAATAAATCAGGTGAAGAATTTTCACTATCAAACTAGAAATCAACTCATTCTTCATCGGGAAAAGGAATCACAAACTGAATTCATTCCTCTTTCAACGCGTACAGGTTGATATGCGATGTTTCTTTTATACGACAGGCACGTGTAGCATGATTGCTATTGATGGCCATAAACATGTTAAATATAAAAATAACAAGTAGTTGATGCTACAAGTGTAGTTTTATTTTATTGTGTAGACTTTTAATTGAATATTGGTATTTGTTCTTGAAAGAATAGCTGAAGACCCCGTACCAAGTTGTCGTCGATTCGAATTCTAGTTTCTAATTATAGGACAAAAATTGCAAAGAAGTGTCTTTTGGATTGTTTATTATGTACACATTATTTACAGTTACAAACAGTTTAAGAGTGTATAATTAAATAAAGTATTTGATAAACTTAGTTTCATGCTTGATTTTTCAGTGTTTTTAAATCAGTATTTAGTTTATGTGCTGAGTATCATCACAAGAATTTTTTAAATAGTCTAATATAATAGAACACATTATGTATAACAATAAGAATACACTCAATCAATAAACTTGCACACACACACACACACACATATATATATATATATATATGTAATAAGACGAGCGTCTTTTAGCTTTCCCCCTTTTAACCTTTAACCTACATTGACCACTGGGGCTACAGTTTAAGCCCTTAGAGAAGGGGTCTGTTCAATTATAATTCTACATTGCACTAGCGGACAATTTAGACTAGGGGTTAAAAAGGGGAAAGCAAAAGGACGCTGGAATTTTTGCCCTTGACTACTTAAGATTTGAAAACCTCTGATAATTTTCTAGGGGTGTCTTAGGGGTTTTATACAAAATGCCTACATTAGCTTCATTTTTCCTTACACATATATATGTCAGGTTTAAAAATGGGGGTTAAGAATTAAGCGAGTTATGATTAAAAATAGTTGGAACTCATTAACGATAATGTAATAGGAGAAAGACACACCCTCGAGCAGAATTCAACAGAGTAAAGAAGTCGACGCGGAAGTAGACAATAGGAATCTGTTTAGGTAGCAACTCCAAAAAAGAGACTTCTAGGCGGGAATGGCACTGGTAACATACTCCACACTTGTCGTCGCAAAATGAGAACAAAGATATCTAAATGGCATAGCCATGAACAGAAGGATTACAATAGAGACGTTTTTATACAGGAACTAATACTGTTTTCCCTGCCTTAATCACTATTTCGTGTCATATATATATATATATATATATATATATATATATATATATAAAATTAGAGTGAAAAGCTATTATATATATATATATATATATATATATATATATATATATATATATATATATATATATATATATATAATAGCTTTTCACTCTAACTTTACATTAAAATCTAATATCATTATAGAAAAATTATTCTGATGACGGTTTATTACTCATTCGATTCTATTCCTGAGTGGTACACAAATTTCCTTTAGAGAATGGTAACATCATTTCCTGATGTTCTAAATTTATGATTTTAGTTTACGTCTTTCAATTTTACGCTTGAAAATGAGATACAATACCTTCTAGGTGAAAGCTTACAGAAAATGAAATCCAGATAATGGATTTATTACATGGAGAGGATTTGTCTGCAAGAGTAATTTAAAAAAAAGAAACGCTAATGTGAGGGAAGGATAGTCACTTACATTGTTCTATTTTCGATTCTTGAACGGGATTTAAATAGTTGTGCAGAAGAATTGAAAACTGTAACAGTAGTTATTATATTAGGAAGCAGAGTGTATGTATATATACATATGATAACTACTAAATATTATTTCTTAGAAATTTTATATTCAATTTAAATTGATGGTTACTCAAAGCTTTATTACAAACTCAAAGTTTCAAATGCGTAAAACACGTATACACGTTTCTATGACTATTATAACTAAATATTATTGCATAGCAGTATTAAGTTCAATTCAAATTTATGGTTACTCAAGACTTTATTACAGACTCAAATTTTCTAGAAACCATCATTTTCTAGATATATTGCCTGATTATAAGAAAGTTATTTACGTAAATTTGTTTTTATATATTTAATAAGAAGATCTGTATCAGGTTTGCCGGATACAGCATGCGTGGAAAGTGGTATGAGTGGTTTTTCTTTTCTTTTCTTTAATAGAGATACGTTTATCTTCGGTGGCCATTAAGTATTTGCGCTTCTGCTAACACGATTTAAGAGTGCTTATAGGTTTGTAAGAGGGGAGAAGTCCCCGTGTATGCTTTTTGCTCAAGGTTTTCAAAGTTTTTTAAGTCAAGTTGAGACTCTTTTTCAAATTTTATTTACAAGAATTAATCTAATCTTAAATAATCTAACTTTATATAAATATTTTTAGGCTTCCATGTTTGTTTTTTCGAATGTTTACTATTGTAATAACATTGCTTTATAATATCTATATATAATTCTTCATGATATTAACAACGTACTTAAAGAGTCGTAATAAACGTTGCTTTTGTTAAGTTCCTTTTTTATGATTTAGTTTTCACAGGATTGAATAAATTGAGTCATCGTAAAAATATACGAAAGAAAGTGTATTATCATTATTTGAGTGCATTCTTATAATTCTGCCTTCATTGTTGACCTGATCGAATGATGGCCGGATGGTAGGGCACTGTTTTCCTTACCGGAGTTCGCGGGTTTAAATCCCGCTAGTAGCATGGATGTTCGTAGCCGTCCGGAATCGGCTTTACGCAGTAGCCAAGGAACACTGGGCTATCTGCACGACTGACCTCTGACACACGACTTGCATTTTAAGAAACCCTCTGACATATCCAAGGAGCTCTGGGCAGAGAACCTAATCAGAAACCCGGTACTGATAAGGAAGGCTAGGAGCCTGGTTGACTGGCTCACCGCAAATCAAGGCGCCATCTTGTGGCCATGAAAATCTTAACCTAAAACCCCACCGCAAGGGGCAAAGTATCCCTTTACAATGGTCATCTCAACTGCCTTGTGCAGTTATTGTCTCCCTCACCAACACCTGCATTCATGTCAGAAAATTCCATGTAGTACACCGGGTCAACCGGACTTTTAACCTGGGCAGGACTCCTGCGGAGTATACTCTGCACTTCCGGAAACTGCATTGGTTGTACTTATTTGTCTAGTTTGTCTACATTTTTTTTTGTTATTTTAAATTTTATGGGCGGAATGCTGACTTGACCCCTGCGTAACGCATTGTTGCTGGACGGTCAGACCGAACCAGCAATTCAACACACTACACCCGACTTTAACAACTGGTTACAGGTAGTACACGGCTTTAAGCAGTAGGTCCCGGTCTTCTTAGCCTTCATGAACAAAACAGTAGACCGTAGCGCTCCAAACAAAACAAAACTTCTTTAATCCGCTTATGAATTGTTTATTTTCCTAAGACGAATGACAGTTCTATATATTTACATGTAAGAAAACTTCAATGCTATCAAATGGTTAAAATACGGTTTTATTTGAGTCTATAACAGTTTTATTGAATTCATAAAATCCTTTCAATAGGTGGGAAGTTTGTAATCTTAACCTACCATATCAGTTGCTTTATTTCTTCGTAATACCCTTATTTACTCTTGTAAAACTCGCTTCAGTTCATATACGTCGACACGAATTCTTCGAAGTATCAAAATGGAACTTATCTCGCTTGACTTTGTTGGTGTAGTATAATGAATTCAAATTTCGGAAACTTCATAGGAATACGCGATAATTCGGTATTCATGACACATTTGATATCTGGAGTGTGTATATGTTTAGACGGATATGTCTGCTCTTGCATTGTTCAACGACGATTTATTCTCCTTTTTGAATATAATATTTATAAAATATTTGTTGTGCATGCTGCTTTATTTACGACGGCTTTTATAGCCCAAAACGGTGATCTTAACGTACGGTAATTTGCCCGAATGTTTCAAAAGATAGATATTAAATATACTATTGAAATAAAGAACTGAATTTCGGTGTCCAGGTAGCACAAATAGGTCAATGTTGCACAAATGTTAGCCAGTATTTTAAATGTCACTGAATGTTGGACATCAAATTTTGGACATCTACCGATACTGACCGATAAAATGCAAAATTAAAATTTTAATATTTTAAAGAAGAGCATTTGAAAGAGTTGTTTGTATTTCTTGTAACCGAAATTATTCTAAATAAAGAAATTTAACGAATTGGCCAGTATTTACGAAATCATATATTTGAATAATTATTTTTAATGTTTTTAAAAATGTTATAAATATCATATAAATAATATTTTAATAATGTGGTGAAAATGCAGTGGTTCCTTGTTTTTTGCCGATATTTTTTGACTCCAATAGTGTTAATGTGCTACTTAACACATTGTGTGCGGGTACGTTTCGCAGCGGAATTGTACCGGGAGCGGGCGTTTTGCGCGTAAATTTAGTTATTCAGTTAAATCTGAATAAATCGAAAATTATTTAATTTTTTAACCAACTTTTCGTATTTTATATGGAAATATATAAAATATATAAATAGAAATATATAAATAACAACCATAAGATTTTTGTAAACAAAAAATATATTTTTTCGTGGCTAAATTTATAATAGTATCGTAAATATGAAAAATCAAATAGAAATAATAGTATATAATTTTAATTTTTTCGAATTATGTTATCTATAAATATTTTTACATTATAAAAACATGAAAAGAACAATCATAAAACTAATAATATTTTACAGTGTGGTAACGTTCAAAGCATTTTCCTCAATGAAGAGGTACACTGCAAAATTTGTATATGTAAGATGTTTCACTCCGCACAATTTTCTAGTTTTGTTTGTCTAAATTTTTCCAAAATGCATGTAGTAGTCAAGAACATTCGGCTTCATTTTTCTGTATGTACCGTTATTTTTGTACCCATGAACAAACCATGTTGTTACACTAACCCGTACTAGTACGTGACCCGTGCTCAAGTATCAATCGTCAGAAAACGTACTAGTACGTGTCCCGCATACAATGTGTTAAGATAGCGGAGATAAACATTTATAAAAGCAATAAAAACCAAAAGCTGTAAGTATTAAATTAGTAAAAACTCAGTAGAAATAAAATTTATACACATATTTACAAAATTTTATATTTGTAAAGGTAGGGAGAATTTTTTTTTTTAATTTTCTAAATCTTACTGAAACTTAGCAGAATTTATAAAAACAATTAAAATGCAATAAAATGTATAAACTATTAAAGGCTTGACTGAAAATGTTGGTGCCCCTTGCCAAATGGGTGATAAATCGCCAAGTATGGCAACCCGTACTATTTACTCCTCTCTTCCCTGTGCCATTTTTTAATTTTTGTTGACTCCAGAGCAGGTTCTCTTTATGCAACCGTTTAATAACGTACAAAATGCTCCTAATTTTCATTGGGTTATAAAATTGTGAAATTAAATTCATTGGTTGGGTGGTCAATGAATATTCAAACTGGCAAAACTCGTATTCTATCATTTTCGTTAAGATATTGTTTCTTGCTGGATTACGGTACCATTCTCCAGTAGTTCATTATGTCTAATTATTTTTATGATTTAGATGGATTAATTATATATAACATTGAAATACTATTTTGTTATGGGTTTCCGGTTAGTTGAGCGTGTACTTATAATTTTTTTTAAAGTGCTTTCTCCTGTCTCCCAAATCGAAATTTCGGTCTGAGCCATTGAAGTTTAAAACTATAATTATATATTAATTGTACCTACATTGATAAAATTTAGATGCTATAAATCTTAGATTTAAAATTGTAATAAGCACTTGTATTTATTATACTTAATTATTTATCTGAGTTTATTTTTATATTGGGGAATATTGACTAATATCCCTAAAGATTAAAAAAAATCATGGATATAAGGAAAAGTTTACCAATATGGCTAAATATCAAAAAAGGAAATTATTGGAGGTGGGGGAAAATTGACCCATATGCTAAATATAACAGCTAAATATAATATGCTAAATATAATATATTTCATGGAATTCATGGAAAATTGAACAATATGGTTAAAGATAAAAAAATGAGATTCAGGGATTCGGGGAAAATTGACCAATATGGTTAAAGATCAAAAAATGATATTCATGGATATCGGGGAAATTGGACCAACATGGCTAAATATCAAAAAAGGATATTCATGAATATCGGGAAATTGGACCAATATGGCTAAATATCAAAAAAGGATATTCAGAGATATTTTTTAGGGGGGAGGGGTTCAGTAAGATGTAGGCCGATATTATAATTTTAATATTAAACGATACTTTTGTGTTACCTGGGTGGCGAATCCACCTTTCTCAAAAAAGTTATTTCCCAAATTCAAATTTGTTAAAAAGTAATAAATTAATAACAAGAACAGCAATTGTTAATAGCAAAAGGTCTTACACGTAAAATCTTATTTTTGTTTAAAATTTCCTGCATAAAATGTTTTTAGAAGTAAAATATCAATTATAAATTTGATGTGCTTGGTTTAAAGAAAAACCTCAACGTATTTACTGAGAATAAAAACATATGAATCTAGTACATTATGCTTTATATACTCAATATGAGATGAGATTTTATAAGTAAAAGCTTGTATATGTTCAAGGATATTTTAAAGTATTCACCGCATGAGCGGAATGTTGTACTTAAATAAAGGGTTGAATCAAAAATGTCTTGATATTGTCACGAAGATTCGAGTGAACACACTGTTTAACTTAACAGAAGAATTTATTGAAGCTAAGTAGCAACTCGCAACTTTACAAGATCGAGAAGTTGCCTACAGCTAGTGGGTATCAGCTTTTATACCCGAACAGAATATTCGAGAAATAACTAATTTACATATTAAAGAAAGATCTAGAATGTTCAAGAACATAAGGAAACAATAAATATAACATTTTTAAATTAAAAATCCGTACTTTGGATCAACCGACATAGCAAGTATCGAACCCACAATCTTCGGGTCGGGATCGCGCGCTTTGACCATTCGGCCACTGAGCTCGTTGGCAAATCTTCTTTATGCGGCAATATGCTTGTTTAGGAACGATAATCTTATTACTATTAATGTAAACACATTCAGAAAAAATGATTTATTTTTTTTATATTTCTTCTTTTAAAAGGCAATTTTTTATAAGTATGGAGGTTTGGGAAAAATCTACAAAAAAATTCGAATATGCATTATACATCGGCACGACAAAAAATTTGACATTTATATTGTAGTCTACAAAAGCTTGTTTGTAATTTATTTGAACAGGTACAGGATTTTGTACATTATATGGTTAAATTCCCTTCCTAAATGAGATATTGAATTGTCTACTTAAATATAAAACCTATTAAAAACTGTATAGGTTTGAAAGTAGTTAGGATATTAACTTTTTTTTTATCGTGAAAACCAAAATGGAGGGACAAAACCTAACACGATATTGTTTAATTGTATTTGTTTAGATATCCTGGTAATGTGTCTTTCCCTGAAAATAAGTTCTAGTTTTAAAAATGTCTTAATTTTTTTTTAAATTTATAGTTCCACACGTATATTACATCCTATATTATTTTCAAAACAACGACAATATACATTTTAACGACAGCTATGATCTAGATTCATTAATATGGGCAATTTCATTATATCTCTTAAAATCAGACATTCTTATCGATGAAAAAAACCTTTTAGGTTTGAACATAAATCTCTTAACATAGTTGGAACTTTTTCTTCCCATAATACTAATGAGTGGTTACGAACTGATCTTTATTAGTTTAAAGGTAAATTGATTACGTGCAGACAAATAAGATCGATTTTTCTCTAAGTAATAGAAAAGACGTAATTTTGTCCAATATATTTATTAAACATACTTGTACAAATCTGATAAAGTTAATGTATAGTTACACAATAATTAAATTGTCAGTTAAGTTGATTTTAAAAACGCAGTGAGATAGTTTAAACTTAAAGGTTTGGTTTGCTTTGGAGTGTTACGGTCTATGATTTCGCAACAGGAGGGCTAATAAGACCGGGACCTACAGCTTAAAGCCGTGTACTACCTGTAACTAGCCACCCACCCGAAGTCGGGTGTAGGGTGTTGAATTGCTGGTTCGGTCTGGCCATCCAACAACAGTGCGTTACGCAGGGGCCAAGTCAGCATTAAGTCAAGCAAGCAAGCCCATAATATTTAAAATAACAAAAGATATATATATATATATATATATATATATATATATAAATGTAGAAAATCTAGACTAATAAGTACAATTAATGCAGTTTACGAAAGTGAGGGGGATACTCCGCAGGAGTCCTGCCCAGGTTAAAAGTCCGGTTGACCCGGTGTACTACATGGAACTTTCTGATATGAGAGCAGGTGTTTGCGAGGGAAGCAATATCTGCACAGGGCAGTTGTGATGGCCATTCGTGAAGGGGTGCTTTGACCTTTGCGGTATAGTATTAGGTTAAATTCATGGCCGCACAATGGCGCCTTGGTTAGCGGTGAGCCAGTCGACCAGGGTCTCGGCCTTCCTTATCAGTGCCAGGTTTTTGATTAGGCTCTCTGCCCAGAGTTCCTTGGATCTGTCAAAGGGCAGTCATGGAGATAGTGATTGGAGTCACCGAGTGCACCGCAGACACAATCTCCCGATGAGCTATATGAGACCTGGAACCTGTGGAGATACTGAAGGAAAGGTCCATGGTTCGTAAGAAGGGCATTTACTGCCTCATTTCCGCTCAGTCTAAACACATGCATGACATAGTGGGATGCGAATCCACGAACTCCGGTACCGAAGGCCAACACCCTAACCATTTGGCCATCGTTCGGCGTTTAAGTTAAAGGAATAAATGGCTATTTACAAAGATAATCGAAGACTGTTTTGTATTTCTCTTGATAATCAACTCAAGGTTTATAAACATAATACTTTTATCCTTTTGGTCATTGTTACCACCCATACTTGATTTTATAAGCTCCATGTTAACCGATGCTAAAACTTGTGCGGTTTACATTTATATTTCTTTAAATAAATTACTTTTGAGCGGAAAATTCTCAAGGGTGATGCGTGTCTCTATAATTTGTTGGTAAAATACAATTATTTACATTTACAGACTCTCAGCTTTCAACAAAATCAAAGATAAACATATTCTCACTTCCGAAATACCAACAATCCCAATAATTCATCAAGATCAATGAGGATCGTAAGAGTTCATTAAGCGTAAATATATGCACATACATAAATGATAGAGTGCATCATCCGTATGTTTATGTTACGCAAATATTTTAATACTCAACTCGTTAATAACAAACCTTTTTATATATTCTCTATGTGTACTGTAGAAACACATTTTCCTAGACTTTCACTGGTTTTAAACCATTCTTTTAGAATATAAATTATCCTGTTTTTCTTAATACCCTTTGTTATGAATGCATAGGTTTTCTCTATTTTACTTGTTACCTAAAATTACTTTAGGTAAACTAGTGTAACTTTAAAAATGTAATTTTCTTTTTCGCTTTATACAAGAGTTTAAGTTTTATTCTGCTGAAATGAATTTTAGAGATTAAATGCCAAGAAAGGCAGCATTATCTTTTTTATTATACTACGGGAGATGGGCCAAGTTTTTTTTTTTTAATTTTGTGTTTTGTGCTAAAGCAGACATGTGTTTTAATTATACTTTTGCTTTCCCTGCTAAACTATCTTTGTTATGTTATGTGGGACGTATATTATAAAGTGCTGCGATATATTGTATAGACTTCAAATTAAATGACTGTTAAATGACAGTAAAATAGAATAGTAATTATGGCTTTAACACACATCACCCTGTGTACATGTTGATAAAAACAACGGATTCAATTTACGATGTATTTCCTAATGAAGAATTCACGGATTTCTTATGTAGCAGGAAATTTTTATTCATCCGATGAAATGTCTTATACTCCATCAGTATACAGGGTGCCCCATCAGTATACAAACTTAACATGCTGGTCTGTCATATCACGATGAACACGATTTACATGGGAACTTGTGTCTGAAAATGCAAACTGTGACTACTAGAGTTCTATGATCACAAGTGTGGAGCAGGAAATAAATGATATCGACAGCTGTGTTAATATGATTTTTACTACAGATAATGATTACATCACAGCAAATGCTCAAAATTGTTTCTCTTCGTCACAAAGCACGTTTCACAACGTTGGCGCATGGATTCACGAACCCGTTCAATTTGGCCAGGATTGTCACGGACAAGAGCTGTCGCTTCCGTGATCCTGGCGATAAGATCCATGTAAGATGTTAGGGTGTCTCGTACACCATGGACTTCATGTGTCCCCACAGGTAGAAGTCCAGGGGGAGCCAGGTCGGGGGATCGCGGCGGCCATGCGACTGGTCCTCCTCTACCGAACAAACTATTAGGATAAGTACTATCGAGGTATTCTCGAACAGCGTAGCTAAACTGGGCAGGCGCTCCATCATGCTGAAACCAGATGTTTCGGCGTGTAGCGGCTGGAACGTCACCCATCAGATCCAGCAAAACTCTTTCTAAAAAAATGAGATAGCTATTTCCGTCGAGGCGTTCAGATAGAAGGTAAGGGTCAATCAACATGTCACCGATGATATTAGCCTAAACGGTGGACGTGGAACCTTTACGGTGTAACGTTGTCAATGTGCATGGGCAAGTTACACCTCGGGTTTTCATGCGCCCATACGTGCATGTTGTGCAGGTTCAGGACACCACCCTGTGTAAAGCAGAATTCATCAGAAAACAAACCGTTCAAACCGTTTTCATGCAATTATCGCTCTTTAGCGGTCACAGTTTGCATTTTCGGACACAAGTTCCTATATAAATCTTGTTCATCATGATATGACAGATCAACATGTTAAGTTTGTAAACGACCTTTTGGGACATCTTGTATACTAAAATAAATTTGTTATATTTTTCGTATTAAAAATTGCATTTTTTGGGAAAAGAAATCATAAACTTAATCCGTTTTTTTCAACGTTACAGATAAAGGTATAAAGGCCATAAATGTTGACCATTTATCATGAATAACTTAAATTGTTTATCAGGATACATAAAATTAGAAATGCTGATTTAATTTCTAAATGAAATTAGTGCTAAATTACACTTAGTTTAAGTACTATTTTATCAGGTACTCTAATTTTGTGTATTTGATAGACATTGAAAAGAACATGACAAATATATTCATGGAAGTATCATTAATTTTTTTAACTTTTTAAAGAAGGAAATAAAGAAGCAATAATAATACTGGAGAGCAAGTTTTTGACTATTCATGAAACGTCTATTTAATAATCCTATAACGCTATTCTTACGTTTGTGAGACTTTCTAATTAAAATAAGCTGTTAAAAGACCGTAAACAACTCTTGAATATGCAATAAATTACTTTTTAAAATGAAAACGTATGTATTACTTGCAGGGCCGTAACTAGGGCGTGGCAAAGGAGAAATTTGTCACTGGGACATCAGTCATAGAGGCGCCATATTGTTCACAAAATGCTTGCTAATGATGGAAATGGAATACGTTTGAGGAAAATTCCCTTCCGCGAAAGAAAAGCTGAGAAATATTTTCAATATTACCATAATTCTAATTAAATGGTAGAGTTAAAAGACAATAAATTTGATTTTTTAAAAAAATGTATGCGTGGGAATTGAATTTCAGGCATATAAGAATATATTTCAACAATCTTAAAATTTCAAAATTCTATAAAGAAGTTTCAGATGGTATTCATTGCCTAGAGCTATAAATTATGCATAGTAACTGCATGTATTTTGAGTTTCGTGTGGACGTTTTTTCAGCAAGTCGAAAGTGTTAAAATCATATCTACGCTCCTGTTGGACATGACTTTGCTTCGGGAGCAACTAGGGAATATGTCTATACTGTGCATTAACAATGAAACCACAAACAAAGGTAAAGTCATGAACTTATTCTCGGATTCTTAATACAGTCGAACTTCGATAACTCAACTTCCTATAAGTCGAATAATCAGCTAACTCGAACTTTTAATCAAGTCCAAAATCATTTCTATACTTTTCTTTAATAAACTGTCTCAATAACTGGAAGTGAACATCTTCTAAGTCGAATTTTTTTATAGATTTCCCCGGTAAAAAACACAATTCTGTTCAAAACTTCGAATGCCAGTCCACTCTTGACCTTCGAGAACCTCGAAGCGAGAGGTCACGAGCAAGCACAGGACGCTAGTCACATCTTACAACAATATCTGGAGATCACCAAAGGTACAGACAACACCCCATTTAACTGTGTTCTAAATTAGGTAATTTCGTGAATGCCAACAATGAGGTTCACTTCGTGAATGAGGGTCGAAATATAGGGTGAGGCTAGGTCAGTAGGTTTTAATCCCACTACTGGCCTGGACGGTACACCGTAACGCTCAAAACTAAATCAAACTAATTTCTAGTAAATAACTTACGAAAACGGGTAGGAAAATAAACCTACTTGCTCTGTGGTTCCGCGTTGACTGATGTAAAAAATAGTTTTGTCTAAATTTTTCCAGAATCTATGTAGTAGACAAGAACATTCGGCTTCGCTTTCCTGTATATACCGTTAATTTTGTACCCACAAAAAAAACCATGTTGTTACACTAACCCGTACTAGTACGTGACCCCCGCTCAAGTATAAATCGTCAGAAAAAGTACTAGTACGTGTCCCGCATACAATGTGAGAAGTATATAGAATTTCTAGTTACTTTCAAATTTTTATTTTAAATCTAATTTCCTGAAACATTCAGAATTTGCCATGGAGATTTAACTGTAGAATGTAAATTTTTTAAAGTAGATTACTCTAACTTTTTGAATGTTAAACTTCAGTGTTTAACATCTGATAATTGTTAAAATAAGCGAGTCTAGTATTTAAAAGAATAAATCAAAATTTTATTACACTTCAAAAATTCAAAGTGTGAAAATACTACAAAAGCAGTTGTATTTTAAGACTTGTGTAGAATGTCCTGATGTCAACGTTTTATAAAATATTAACATTTAAAAATGTTGAATTCAGCATGTCTTCTTAGTATTTCCTGTTACATAGTATATTATCCTCTAATTTTTTTTTTACCAACTCCTTCTGTATAGAAAATGTTTAACCCTTTCGTGGGCGGTGGGAAGATTACTTTTCACCGACACGATCTTACAAAATACACCTGTGGGAAGCACAAAACCCATCCTCTTTATAATAATAGCCCAAGTTATCTGTCTGTCTGTCCTCGAATTTATGAAGCGGTTGGACCGGGAATGGATAGAGGCATCCATATTGGATTCTTGACAAGTTAGGGTTAGGAACATTCGAGATCCACCCCTTCCCCCATTTTCGGGCGTTTATTGTCATTATTTCAAGCCCTATCTTCCCCGGTTTAAGAACAGGCAATTAAATTTATCCATTTATCACATAATAAATAGATAAAAATAACATTTTTTCTGCATTATGACGTCACTCCTTTAACCATCTCATTTAATCATTTCTTATTTTAAATACCGTCTGCATTATTTTCATACGTTTTATAAGTGAACTTTGATATTACGTAAATAATTTTCTTTTATATTTGGCTTAAATAGTAGATTAGGTACATATGTGATAACATTAAATTTAATCATCCATTATTTTCTGTTGCAATGAAAATTTTATCAAATTTCAACACCAAATTCTTTTCATAAAAATTAAAGAGTCTATTTCCGGGACTAATAAATATGTAGCGTTTAAGTTATAAATCTTCGAAAATTAACAAGTTTGTTCGTTTGTGTGTTTGATTTTTATACATAACCACACGGTTTGGAACTATCGGAGGCATTTAAGGAGCCCCATCGTTGATCTCTGATCTCTGTGTCACTGAATATCCGGGTACTTTAGAGGGTATGAGGATAAACAAATTAATGAACGTGTACCAGATAATTCTTAGCCAGAAAACAAACCATTTTTTTACCCGTCTTGTAGTGTACTTTACAATTCTGGATAATTAAAAATTTGACTGATTCCGTCATATGACGGGCTATACGCTAGTTCTATTATATTGGTCTTGTTATTGAAACGACGGGAAGACCGATTCCCGCTTCGGTTTTGGGCTGTCATCAATTGTTCGATCAATTTAATAAAATTAGCAGCTCTGTTTTGAAAGTTTGGAAACGCGGAGTGAGGAATAAATGGCCCACTAAAGGGTTAAATACTCGGCATTATGTCTAAATTTTAATATTGAAAATTTTATTCCTTGATGGCTGCATTCCAGTATTTGTACTCTGTTGTCAATTAAGCTTTTTTTCTCTTCTTTTAACCAAGCACATTCAGAGTATTGTGTTGTAGTACATTGCTGCTGTTACTTCAAATCCATTAATAACTTAATTTTGCTTTATATCGTCTTTAATTATAGTAAAATACCAATGATATATATTACAATATTTAAATATAGAACAAAAGATAAGGAAATATGCTATATATATATATATATATATATATATATATATATATATATATATATATATATATATATAAAATGTAAAAGAAGCACTCCACGTGCTACACCTGAAAGAAAAATTGCGTAAGTACAAGAGCACGCTGCATTCTTTTACTTCCTTCTGAATTACTCCAGCAACCCTATACTTTATCCATTATCCTGTGCTGATGCGTCCGTTTTTCTATTGTCCTGTGCACAATGTGTCCTTTCCCGGCTCAGTCCAGATGGACTCCAGGCATGGTCCTGAATCGTCTCTCGAAGACCGATCAAAATTCTCAAAATTGGTTAAATTTAAGTGCAATGTTTTCCACAGACCACACCACACGCTTCCTGGAATCGCGAAAAAATACCTGGACATGCAACCCACAAAGTGTGGCGAGCAAATTAGTTTCGCAAACCTTATGCAAAACATAGCTGCACTCTCACACTCCTTCCTTTCGACAGAAAAAAAAATCCTTTTGACACACATGTGAATAAAAGGGCAAAAATGAAGTATTGAAACAGTGGCAAAAATTAAGTATAGAAACAGTGGCAAAAATCAAGTATATTAAGTTCATATATATTAAATGTTGCTCTCTCACACAGAGGATCTTAGAAAGAACTTTTGCTTCATAATAGTGGAAAGCGTTCTTCTCATTAAATATTTGTTAAACTACAATTCAATTGCCATTTGTGTCACATCTTAATTAACCCCTTCCGGTAAAATGACGAGTCTAGCTCGTCATTAGTTTTTCATTCCATACCGCACAATGACGAGCTACACTCGTCATGCGATTAAAGTTACTGTTAAATAGGATAATTAATTTAGTTTAAAATTTCTAGTGTACTGAATTTGGCAACACTTTTATCACTTGTGAAAATCACAAGTCACTATTGCATATTGTTTACTTAGAATTTCTTGGTACAAGTCATTGCCAAATTAATGAGTCAGAATAAAAGAAAACCTACTAAGAAATGCCGTGTGTGTTACAAGAATCAAATTAAAAGTGAGACTACTTGGCGGTGTAAACAATTAAGAATTCCTTTGCACTTTGTTTTGAAAAGTACCACTAGCTTGAAGACTATTATCTGTATACCTTATTAATGTTTTGCTTTGATATTTTCTTAATTTTACTGTTTCTGATATTATTTAACACTATGTAAAAAGTGGATTTTAATTAAGAATATGTAAGAATTGTAAAATGAAACAAGTTTTTTAAATAAAAATTAAATGGTTATTTCATGCACAGTTTTTCATTATTAAATCATACCGCAAGGGATTAAGTTTATTAAAAATGCGGATTTAAGTTATTTTGAAACATTTTCGCGTAAAAACTGCAATTTCTGATAAAAAGTGAAATTTCAGTAATCTTTGATATTTTTAATATTTATGAATTTCGGGTAATTTGTTTTAAGTTAGTAAATTAGTTACTCTTGACAAACGTGACTTTCTATTTTAGTTCTGATGATTCGTCTCGGATATCTAAAGCAGTACTATTTCCATACAGATTTTTGGGAACATATTTTTCTAATTTACTTTTTTCTGCTTTACAAATAAACCCGATGAGTTATTAACATATAGTGTGCGAGTACATTTCGCAGCGGAATTGCACTGGAAACGGGCGTTTAGCGCGTAAATTTAGTTATTCAGTTAAATCTCAATAGATCGATAATTATTTAATTTTTTAACCAACTTTTCGTATTTTATGTTGAAATAAATAAGCAAATATATAAATAGACAAATAAACAAATATATATATAAATACAAATATATATATATATAATATATGAATATATATATATAATATCATTTTCGCAAAGATAAATAAAAAGTTGATTTTAAATCTAAATTGATTTTTTTAATTAACCTACCAATTCTGTGGTTCCGCATCGATTGCTGTAAAAACTAGTTTTTATTTGTCTAAATTTTTCCAGAATCTATGTAGTAGATGTTGTGGAACTTTCGTTTAAAATTTAGGTATTTACCTATGATCAAGTTTATAGTGGTTATTTATTTCTTTTAGTCACAAAGACTAAATATTATTTGGGTTGCGTTGTGTAGATATTTTAAGTTTAAATTCAACCACAGATTCTGAGAGAGTACAGACTTAAAATAAAAATAAACTAATAATCTAACTTAAGAGTAGCTGAAATCAGATTTAAAGTAAAAATAATTCAATTTATTAAAAAATATATATACATTACTAATATACAAGATTTTGATTAAGTTTCATAATATTTGCTTTTAACATGATGAATTAGGTGCCACACATATTAAGATTTGACAAAATATATATTTCCTATCACTTAGCTAACTATATAAGAGAGAGGACCTAATCTCAATTTCAAATATATAAATAAGAACCTTTGTGGGTCTATATGGTGTGCCAAGGAGGTACTCGGGTCAGTCGCTCTTGTGAAATGACGTAGCTACTTTGCGTGTTATCTCAAATTGATGGGACGATAACGCTGATTCCAATTTCACTTCTGGTCTGGGGCCTTCTAAATAACTCGGGATGATAGTGAACAGCTGATGAGCTGGAACCTTCTGGTCGTTGCGAGATGTCGAGGTCTTTCTTGGGCCCCACTCCTTTGGTCCCTGCACTCTGTCCTCGAGTACTGAATACTTGCCGTCGAACTTTTGACCTCCGAACTCTGACAGTAGAACTCCTCTACTTCTCGAACACTGACAGTCAGACTTCTCTACTCCTCGAACACTGACAGTCCGACTTGTCTCCTCGACTCGATTGCCAAACACTCCCTTGACTTTTCTTTATTTTATGTATTTTTCATTTGTGTCCATTCTTATCTCTCTTCGTCCAATCAGGAGAGCTGTAAAAATTCAATTGGTCTCTTTAACCCGGCTTTGAAACCGCCAAAGTGGAAACCTTATCCTTTCAAATTGGGCACTGTCCTTTAGGGACTCATAAATAACTTCACAAAGGTACATTCTTATTTAGTATCATGTACGGAGACGCGACTCTAATCTGGGACTGAGATCAGAACCCCGGCCGAGGATCCCGCATACGACGAAAAAATCCGTTGAATATATTTTATGGTTCTCTATCCTTTACAAAAGATGTGATAAGGTCAGATTTAGATCCCAAGCATTTTACTTCTCGTATTAATTAATCAATTATATTACTGATCTAAATCACGTCATCAGTAGACAAGAACATTCGACTTCGTTTTCCTGTATATATCGTTATTTTTGTACCCACAAACAAACTATGTAGTTACACTAACCCGTACTAGTACGTGACCCGCGCTCAAGTATCAATCGTCAGAAAACATACTAGTACGTGCCCCGCATACAATGTGGGAAGTAAAATTTTTCCTGAAACATTCAGAATTTGGCATGGAGATTTAACTCTAGAATGTAAATTTTGTAAAGTAGACTACTCTACTTTTTGAATATTAAACTTGTGTTTAACATCTGATAAGGTAAACACTAAATACTTTTTTCTTTTACAATCTTACTTCCAGTAATTATTTTTAATACTCTGTATCTTACTCTTCTTTAAATTATGCTGGTATTTATCAGAAGAAAATTCTTGATTTTTGTTTAATCAATTGGACTAGTTTCCAGATAAGGTTTCAAACTATCCCTCCTAAATTATGCCATAAATTTGCATCTAGTTGTGATATAGTGTTAAGTTTTATGGTAATATGCCGGCATTAGAGATGCTAGATACTTATTCGCCAAAATCCACAAGTCTTTTTGATTAAAACGAATTTCTACGAACGAAGCAAGGAATCCGGGAAATAGTGATTTCAACATTTAAATTGCTGTCAAATCTAGATGAAAATGTGTCCAATGTTTTAAGAAGATTCCCCAAAGATACTAACTGAAAACTGATCTAAACTTATTTTTCCAGTGAGCTACTCACCTATTATTTTGTCCATATGCTAATCGTTTCAATAAGTGAGAAATCTACAAGATTGAATTATTTAAAGTATTTGCATACCTTTGCAGCGTCGTTTTCGGCAAAATTTTATATTCCAATATTGATATGTATTATTAAAATTCAAGTGTTTCTTTAATACTTCATTTCAATTTCAATTTTCGTTTAGAACTAGAGTTATAAGGGTTTGAAATTTACTAGAAAGCAACTTTTTAAAACCTCAATTTCCCGACTACAAGCCCCAAATAGTCATATTTTTTTATTTATAGTCAGTTGAATAAAGTAATAATTATTAATTTGGATATGCATAAATATAAATAGCAATTGTTTTAAATCTTTTCTATTAAGAATTATCAACTGATTATCAAAGTAATGAACATTGCTGAATTTACAATAGTTTTAATAAAAATAATCTTAAAAAGGTGAGGTGCGTTTTATTTAGTTTTAAAAGGTTTGGATTAAAAATTTAAACCGTTTATTCTCAAATTTCATGGGTTGCTTGAAATAGCAATATACAATAATTACAGTTATGGTATATTGAACTGGCATAGCTTTACCAGTGTTGAAGATATCTGTAGAGATTAAAAAGCAAAAATTAGAATGATGTGGACATGTAAAAACAAAGTGGATATATTAAAAAAATAAAGTGCAGTGGTATATCTTATTAAGAAAAACTTTCGAACTTTTAATTTAACCATTATTTAAGTGACAAGCTGCAAAAACTTACTGCAACATCGTTTATACATAGCAGGGAAGAGAATCAGCAAAATGTTTTTTCTTTGCTTTTATATTGCGATTCAAATTTTGAAACAAGATATAGAGAGTGAAGGAGATATCCCAGATAGCAAATTTATTTTTCACCAAACTTGCAGCAGTCTTGCTTTTCAAGCCTGAAAACTTGCAGCAAGTTCAGCATGACATGTCTGCAAGTTTGAAACAAGACTGTAGCAGGTCTACGCAAACTTCGTAGTCACCATACCTCTAACTTGCAGCAAACTTGTCATGCAAGTTACAGTACACTTGTCGTGCAAGTTTGCCTCAAACTTCTCATATCAAACTTGTAGCAAGTTCATTGCAAACCCCGGTTGAGAAAAGTTGAGAAAAATTCACTTAAAAGTTAAAATTTTCAACATAGGTTTAACACGGCCCGATACACGTGCATGAAAACGAAAGCATTGCTTAGTGAATTAATAGAATTAACACATCTATTTAATTTTAGATAGTTGAAAATTATAGAGAAATGCTACTTTAAAAAAATAACCACACATGAATAATTAAAATAATAAATGCCTTTTAAAAGATCCGCGTCTGCCATGTTGTCAATCTTGTCTTTGGCCGGGAAAGGTTTGCGCATGCGCTCGTTTTCTTAACTCTCGTGCAATGATGGCAATTTTCGCTTACTCCAAGTCTGTCATAACAAGATTGCCACAGTTTTGCAGCAAAATTGCTTTTCAAAGGGGTGGTCGCTTTATGCTCCTTCTAACTTGGAGGAGTTTTGCTGCAAGTTTGTAGCGTCAAATTTGTTATGACAAGATATTATCCAGAAAAAATCAAACTTGCTGCAAGTATGCATGCTATCTGGGATCAGTGGACACTCTTATAGGAAAAAAATGAAATACATCCTAGTGATCCAGGGGAAAACTAAATAAAGCCAATATGTTTAGCTGTCCCGTTTCCATACCAGGAACTCGTGTTGCAAAAAGTAGACCATAGTGCTCAAACCAAACCAAACCAAACCAAACCAATTCCTACCAGGTTTGGTTTGGCCGAACGATGGCCGAATGGTTAGGGTGCTCGCCTTCGGAACCGGAGTTCGTGGGTTCGAGACCCACTAGGGCATGGATGTTCGTAGCCGTTCGGAATCGGCTTTAAGCAGTAGGTCCCGGTCTCATTAGCCCTCGTGTTGCAAAAAGTAGACCGTAGCGCTCCAAACCAAATCAATCCCTACCAGTCATGCGATTGTTAGTAAAACTACCAGATTGGACATTAATAGGGGTAAGATTCTATTCCTCTGCGTAACGAAAAGAACGTTTGTAACCTCAGAATTACTGAAAAATTACTGAGTGTCACAGAGTTGCGTTTAACATCAGCTACCTCACTGCATAAGATTACAAAGTTTTTTTTAAATAAGTTTGGAATATCGTACGGATTTTTGCCTTCATCTAGCGAGGTAACAAATGCATTCTACTCATGGTTAAATTTTTATCTAACTTTACAAGTAACTGTTTACTCAGTGTGACGACTCGGCATTCCTTACTTAAAAGTTTGTGTGATTGTTTGTAGGACTGCTCTCTAACTTCACTAAAACGAAAAATTATACCGGGTGGCCATAATTAAACTGACAGTGCTCACAGTGTTCTGTAGCGCGATCTATTTGCGAGAATGATGCCAAATTTTGTAGGAAGATTAAATAAGACGGAAAACGAAAGATTCTGGAAAAAAAAGTTCCAAAAGTCACCGCTAGGGGAGTATTTGGCGCTGTGTAATAGAAAATAGAGTGTTAACATATGCAAATCAATACGTAAATTACCTTCTGGCTCTGTGCCAATGGATGTAACGTGAAATTTGAACAAAGAATTTCTTCTTCTGCTCAGCGTAGTGATATTACAGATCACGAGATTTTATCGGTGTTTATGTACATTTTACACTTTTTTAAAAGTGTTTTCATATTGTACTTGAACTAAATCAGAAAATGTGCATAATAAAAGGTAATTTTATTCCGCATTAATATGAATTTGTTAACACACTATTTTCTATTACACAGCTCCAAATATTCCCCTAGCGGTAACTTTTCGAACTAATTTGTTTTCCTTTCTTCGGAATCCTTTTCCCCTGTCTTGTTTAACCTTCCTACAAAATGTGGCATCATTCTCGCAAATAGATCGCGCTACAGAACACTGTGAGCACTGTCAGTTTAATTATGGCCACCCGGTACATGTATCAATCTTAAAAATTCTACAAGTTATTTTTTAACTGTCCTCTTTTTGAGGGAGCTAGACACAAATGGATTAAACAGTTAAATATATTTAAATTTTAACTAGATTTCAATTTTAAATTTCAACCTCGAGCATTAGCGTTTCAAAAATACTGTATTTATTATGAAATAATTTAGTTTAGCTCACGTATTTTCTAAGCTATTATTAAAAATTTAATAAATATTAACCCTTTGTTACTTCATTGCAGATCTGCATTACAACCCAAAATTTATCACTGCAGAGATATTTAAACGATGGTTTTGTTGATTGTCGTTGTTTTGAACCATTGCAGTTAATTTATTTGTAAATTCAATATCAACCCGATTCTAATTTAATTTTCAAGCAAAGTTACATTTATTTTTTTATCATATAGAAATGGTTATTTCAGAAGCAAACTGAGGATTTATTATATTTGAAAATATAATGGAGACTCCAGAAAGGGATTTCTCATACAGTTAGCTTCAAATTCTTTATGAATAGATAATTTTTGCGGAAGATAATTTACAACAAAAAAAATGCATTTTTGGTTGTAAGAAATAAATGTTTGAAAGAAAATTTTTATTTATTTTGAATTATTTTTTGCATATTTGATATAATGTAGTTTAACATTATGTAAATAATTTTCAAACCAGTTGTGGAGATACAAAAGGTTAAATCGCTCTGAAAATACTTTTTGATTCAGTTTCTCTCACCACTAAAAATACAAAAGAACATGCATCCGAGATTTTAGAAGATTTTAAGAATACATGAATAAAATTTAAATGTTATCGATTTGCAGTTGTCAATTCTTAGAGAGAAAAAGAAAAAATATTTCTGAGATAAACTAATTCTTGATATAAAGTATGGAATGCACAATGAGCATGGCAAAAATATTCAAACAGTACATATACAATCACAGTACGGTCTTCTTTACTTTATTTTAAGAACTTTTACAACTCAAAGCAGTAAAAACATCCTTACGAATTTTGTAGCTCAGGCTCATTAAATGTACAATGTTTTTCGAATTGAAAAACTTCTCTATGTTAGCTCTTTTTGATTCAAGATAAATAGTTTTTTCGTTAAGTTCTACTATGTAAGAGGTCCTGGTCAGTCTTCAATTTAAGAGAGATTGTTGGTTGGTTTGGAGCTCTATGGTTTACTTTTTAGTAACACAAGGGCTAATGAGACCATGACCTGCAGCTTAAAGCCTCAGCGCAATGTCCCTGGTTGTAGGTCGTGCGATACGATCTCATGAATAAGCACCAACCACATGATACCGAACGATTCTGTGGCAGGAATGCTGTGTTGTGGGATATATTGTCTAAACGAGAGTGCAATTACTATCACGCTGTATATTAAATTAAATAGACTCTTTAGTAGCTCATGGCAAACGAATACACAGTCATTAATATAACAAGATTTATTAAAGCATAGGGTTAAGTACACATGAATAATAATTATAATAGCATATAGCCCGTCATATAACGGGATCAGTTAAGTTTATTAATTTTCCAAATATATATATATACCTTATATCAGGTATATAAATGGTTTGTATTATATATATAGAATTATCTTGCAACAATATATATATATATATATATATATATATATATATATATATCCCATATGTATATATCTATATACGATTATATCACATATACAAATTCTCAAATTATACAATTCTGGATATTATAGTTTAATATATATACAGTTTATATATATGTCTATATATATATATATATAACATGAAAATATAATATATACATTATATATATATATATATATATACAAAATTGCCTTATTATTTAAGCTATATATAAAATAAAATTATTTACGTAATATCTATATATCATATAATATATATACGTATAATATATATATATATAATTTAAATAATATTAAATAAATAATATATTATATATATATGGTTATATATATATACATACGTCATAATTCTAGAAAAATATATATTTATATATATATATATATATATATAAATATATCAATTTATATCGCCTATATTCTTAAACAAAATATATATATATAATGGTATTAAAATATATATATATATAATATATTTATAACGTTATATAATATACATATTTATATACATATATATATATATATATACCAATAGCTATAGTTATAGGAGAAGATAAACATATATATCTCTTTGAATTTTGCTAACTATATGCCTCTATCCATTATATACCGCTTCATATAAAATATATATATATACAGATATATATATATTATATATATATATGTCTTAGGGCCATTACTATATATATATATATATATATATATATATATATAACATAATAGGGACATAGTCTATATATTTATATATTTATATATATATATATATATATATATATATATATATATATATATATATATATACCTATTCCTCTTTGTTAAACCGAGGAAGGAGTTCTAGAAGAACCCAACCTAATGAGTAAATCGATTATAGGGATCTTGTGGGTGGTTATCAACCATTACGCTATCAGGATACATTCCAGGGGGAGCACAGTTTAAACAGGATATTCATACAGCATTTACAAGATTAACCCTACCTAATCATTTGAACTCCCCAGGTGGTCACGAGCTGTAGTGTCTTAAGACTTACTTGTAGGTCAAATAAATGATAATATGACGTGAGCAACGTTACATTACCGATTTCAGTACCCTATTCGGGGGCCAAGCCGAAGGGATTAGTTCTTAGAACAACAGCACGGTCATTTTTCTGGGTCTTACATGTACTCGAGAAATGACAGCTAGTTCTTGGAGATTTTGAGAACTGACTAATTAGGAACCGACAGGGAAGTATTTCTTCCACCAATCAGTGAAACCAGGTAAAGAAAGTATTTGCAACACCGGCGAAGACCATCTATCTTGAAACAAAGATCTAAGATGTTTGGAGTGTCATTCCAGAGCAGCTCATAATGTACAATGCAGTACAAATAAAGTAAAAATATTATAAACACATTCATATATATTATATATAAATACAGACAAATACAATAATTCATCAGAAATTCATCAGATAAATGGAAACTGCATAAGATATTTACACGAATATTATATATAGTGCAGTATAGTGGAAGTTTTATATACAAAGACTTTAGAAGATTTTAGACGTAAAATTGTTATAGGACCTGCAGGCTCTCCGAGTTTTCCATTAGCCAACCGAAGAGTTTACGTTGTTTAGTTGAGAGGGTGTTGCTAAAGTTTTCTGATCCGCTCAGGCACCCTCCAGACTTGGTTTGAATTGCATAATATGGATTGGTCTCCACCAGATTTCATTACTTGAGTTCTTTCTACTCACAACACGGTCACTTTGAATAACGAAAACTACTTTGAATGTCGAAGCGAATGTATAAATGCTAATCCTGGCAGAGCATCATGCAAAAAAAAAGATAGCCAGACGATACTGGAATGGTTTGTTTTAGACACGAGGCTTTTTGCAACACGAGGGCTAATGAGACCGGGACCTACAGCTTAAAGCCGATTCCGAACTGCTACGAACATCCATGCCACTGTGGGATTCGAACCCACGAACTCCGGTACCGAAGGCCAGCACCCTTACCAATCGGCCATCTTTCGGCCGATACTGGAATGATAGAGCGCTGTTCTTCGGTATCGGGGTTTGCAATTTCGAATCCCGCTGCTGGCATGGTTGTTCTTAACCTTTCGGAATAGGCTTTAAGCAGTAGATGTTGATCTCATTAGCTCTCGTGTACCAAAATAGCAGACCAAACTGAAACAAAATAAAGGATAATAGGCGTACGAGGAAATCATGTGGTGTCCATATCAAATTTTTTGAAGGTTTCAGTAGTGATTTATTTAGTTCTAGTTGAATGTATATATAGGTACAAAATTTCATAACTTAGTTACTTTCAAAAATGCTTTGTTACGTACCCCGTCCCCTTAAAGAGTTTAAATTTTCCCTTCAAAATTTTTTAATTAACTATTTATAAACAATTGTGTGAAAGTTTCAGACAATTTTTTTTTCACATATTTTTAAATTATATTATTACTTCCTTCGATGCTATGACTTTTTCCCGCTATCATATAAATCCAAAACTGTTCTCATTCTATTCTCCGAAAGTAGTTTCATAAAATGAATGCAAGTATAGAAGCTGCCATTCTTTCCCCCTTCACTTTTGTGAGATCATTTTATTCTATTCTGAATTACTAAGATTTCTTTAGCTTCTATGCAAGAATTTGAAAAGCTTTTTGCATTTCGAGGAGGGCTTCCTTTTCTTCAAATACTTCAAGGAAAATCTAATAAACTGAAATCAAAAGCTAACACTGAAGTTGTCTAAGTACATAGATATAACTTAACAAGTTAACGTTCAATAAAAATTGAATACCTTTTACGTTTAGCACAAACACTTTACCTTCTTTAATCTGTTCTCATGATTAAGATGATACAGGTAGATATAACACGACTAATAGCAGAGAACACAAGAACTCGTTACCTATATTAACTACTAGAATGTTTAGCAATTCGACAAAAGCAACAATCTCGTAACTAGAATGTTTCAGATTTGGAGCCTAAGATCGGCCATGTTCGTTAAAGGTGACTGGAACACATGAAATAAGTTCATGGTCACAATGTCTTCCAAGTTCTCAACCAATACATCTATGGATAGAAGATCAAGCCTATGGGTCTTCTGCTGGGTTCTTGCTAAGTCACGAGGTCCAACTTGATCAAAGTCGTTCATTTACCTTAGAAGTGTTCATTAAAATGAAAGGTTCACCCCTTTGCCTTAATACGAGGAGCATGTGATTCAAATGGGCTGGATTTTTCTATATGGCATCAGAAACAATGACAACATACTTTCGGGTGAGTGGCTTGTAAAATACCTCTACATAGGAAATCTTTGACCAAGTTCTAAAACTAAAACCTCTATTTAGTCGTGTGTTGTTCGATTGCCAGCCCTTTTTCTATTGTTCTTTTTAAATCACGTCTAGCTTAAATTTGAATTGTTAAGGTCTCATTCATCTGATTTTATGTATTATTCCTACTCCAAGTGCGAGATACTTACTTACTTACTCCCATCCCACATCCAGTCCTTATATTTAATTTCAAGGTGGGATGGAAAATACACTTGCACTTGTCTAGCATAACCCAAATGGATCCCAGGAAATGACCTTGGCACTTGATCTTGGTGAAACTTCTTATTTATAGAAAATTATTTAAAGAATTTACAATATTCTGTGTGAATGCAGGTAATTTTTTATATACATCACCATTATATACACAATATCACATTTTAAGATATAGAAAAATTCAATATAAGTATTCAATATACTCAATAACATTACATTTTTTTATGTTATTCAAATAAGTACATCCATATCTACAAACTGAACCACTGTAACTCAGTCGGCAAATGCAACGATCTCCTAATTGGAAGGTTGCAGATTCGGAGCTCAATCCGGCCTATGATCAGCTGTGTTCGTTAAAGGTGAATGGGTCACGTAAAATATGTTCGTGGTCACAATGCCCTTCAAGTTCGCTCTCCATAAAAACAGTGTCGTATTATCGCGGTGGTTCTCTACCTCCATCTAATCATCAACTTATAACTTTTTACACACGTGGCATAGATTAACATCGACAGGCATATAAAAGTCTTGGAATAATGAAAAACCTAAGGAAAAACCAAAAAGAACATGCAGCAAGACAAAACTTGTCTGTAAGTTCACAGTATCACTTTCATAAATGTTAGAAGTTGCAACCAGATCGGCACCTTCTCAACTTCTGGCGAATCCCGGCAATTTGTTTTTGTTTTTTTAAGTTAACCGAGGCAGGAAATTTTGCCTCCAATTTGAGCGTCATTCGTTAAGGGAGCTGACTCTCGCTGTATGTTTGGTCGTGACGTCTGCATAGCAAACGCAAATGTGACTTCAACTCTCACTCGGCAGCTAAGGTCTGTTTAATTTTTTAGATTGGCTGAGTGGGGGAGGGAAGCCGCATGATTGTGTTAATTTGTATGCGATGTCTGCTTCTGGGTATATAAGAGGACCTGTGACTGTTTTTTTTTTCGTATTTTTTATGGTGAAGTACCGTTTTCTGTATCTTTTGGCTATTTTTATATTAATTTTTCTTTTTCCAATATTTTGGGTATCGTATCATTCCGCTACTTTGCTTTCGTATATTTTTTACTTTGCGTAATGTTTTGTCTTGTTTTATGTTTATAAAAAAAAAAAAAAAAAACTGAAAAAATGCTTAATAAAAATTTTAAAATTTTATAAAAACCAAAAATATATCTTTTTGTCAGGGTTGTCACTTTTTGTTTATTTTTATTTGCTGTACCAAGTTTCAACTTTTTATTGTCCCTATTTTTTATTATTGTACTTTTTATATTACTTTTTTATATTTTCTGAGCTTCATGTTGTTGAATCAATGTATTGCTGTTAACCATACCGAATGGTCATTGTCAAGGTTACAATCTAATTACCCCCTAATTAGACAACGCGTTGTTTACTCATTTTTTTTTAGAACATCGTCACCTCCTCGTTTCTTTTGTAAGCTGGAGTGTATTAAATTTTTGCTTGGATCACTTTTTGCCTAGAGGCCTAAATTGATGTTTTGATATGCTTACGTTCGGAGGTTAAAGTGAAGACGTTACACTTCGATAGGTACTCCGTTAAACACAATTACCTTGATATTGACCTTTGATTTTTGTACTTGTGCACTTTTCCCGGCAGGTAGGCGGACATCGTAAAATATGTTATTTTCAGATTTAAAATAAGTCTATTTGTTTTCGTTTTTAAATAATTTGTCACTTTTATATATAGAACTTCAGTTACTTTTCATCTACAGTTGTAACTTTATAGTACTCATGGAAATCACTACCAGAACCTTGCTCTGCTCGAGTATCAGTATTGAGTTGTTCATTTCAATACCGGTAACAAGAAAACCATAACTCATTGCGGAACTAGAATCGTCTAAATCAGTGGTTCTCAACAGAGGCAAAGGGGTGGTAGGACGACCCTGATGGGCAGTGAAATTGTTTCGGGTGGTATGGCGGCAATGTGATCAGCTTTGGGCTTTCAAACTTAATTTTAAAAATATTAAATAAATTCTTTTACATTAATTACCTAATTTTCGCGACTTTTGAACAGTAATAAAAAGAACTTACGCAGTGGTACCAGAAACAGTTACTTCTATCCCTTATGTTTTGCGTGAAGTTGGGCCGACATTCAGAAAAATATAATT
Source organism: Pardosa pseudoannulata (assembly GCA_032207245.1). NCBI lineage: Eukaryota > Metazoa > Arthropoda > Arachnida > Araneae > Lycosidae > Pardosa > Pardosa pseudoannulata. The sequence goes on from CM063498.1 coordinate 59,778,810, forward strand.
AATCAACAGAAATTACTTGGTTTGATTTGGAGCGCTACCCCAGATAGCATGCATACTTGCAGCAAGTTTGATTTTTTCTGGATAATATCTTGTCATAACAAATTTGACTTGACAAACTTACAGCAAAACTCCTGCAAGTTAGACGGAACATACAGAGATCAAACCTTTGAACGCTATTTTGCTGCAAAATTGTGGCAAACCTGTCAGGACAACCTCGAAGCAAGCAAAATATCTTAGACTTCCTGCAGTATTGTTTCAAACTTGCAGACTTGCCATGCTGAACTTGCTGCAAGTTTGCAGGCTTGCAAAGCAAGACTGCTGCAAACTTACTGCAAACTAAATTTGCTATCTGGGACGGTCTACTCTTTTGCAACACGACAGCCGCTGAGACCGGGACCTACTACTTAAAGCCAATTACGAACGAATATCTATACCCCAGTGGGATTCGAACCCACGAACTTCGGAACCGAAGGTGAATGCCCTAACCATTCGTTTGAGAGTTGCTTCAGATTGTCCCGATAACACAAATTTGATTTGTAACTCTATTGAAGAAAATTATTACACATTTAACCTCTTAGAATGAGTACTTCTACCCTACACTTTAAATTACGGGATTTTTACAAATGGGGGGCGGTATTGAACACATTTTGTCTCTGTTAGGGCACGGTAGATTAAAAAAGGTTGAGAATCAATGGTCTAAACTTTGAGAATCAATGGTATAAATTTTCCATAGAAAATGCTCGCTCAGAGCAAAAAAGGCACTGTAATCAAGATCATCTACATCAAACAGTGTAAGGCGTCTCGCGTGTCCACAGCTGTCCTTTCCGATGACCGCACACCTCGTGTCCGTACCTGCTCGCCTATTGTTACTGGAGCAGATATTCTGGG
>CM063498.1:59786035-59821035 GCA_032207245.1 Pardosa pseudoannulata
AATGCCAGTATGCCAGTATATCAATGTCACTGTTTGTCATTTCTTTCACTAAAAAGGGAAATTTAGCGAATCATTTCGTTTCGCTACCTCTTTGGTTTATCAAGCTTGGAATGTGATGCGGATATTCCATGTCCCAATTTTAAGTTTATTTATGGTTGGGTGAGTGCCCTCATCCGTGTACGGGGTTCCTTTCGTCTTTGCCCCGTACGCGTCATGTGTGATGGTATAAATATATTATACTTTAAAATTTGGGCATGGAAATTTCTAACTCCTTGTTGTATGTTTCTTGAAGTTGGTGGAAAACAACCGCAGATCTAGTTCCGAAATGAGATGGTACTAGTATTTTTCGTAAAATTTTACTAGTATTAACTCTTATTTATTTTATTTTATTTTTATTTTTTTGCTTAACAAGATATCTGCATACATTAAGATGTTTTTGACTAAACACTAGTTAGTAAGCATAGTTCAGAATGAAAATTTTGAAAATGGTAAAATTTTACTGCGATAGGTAAATTTTTGCATTTTTTATACCTTTTCTGCATTGATCTGGTTATTCGACTGCAAGTATATAGAGAGTACCCATAAAAGTGGGTAATTTTGTTTTTCTTATACAGTAGAAATAAAAAGCGAAAAACAAGTCAAGCGTTTTCTTCAGTAGAGCAGTTCAGGTAGTTCCGGTACAACATATATAAATGAAAAAGGAAGGGACTTTTCAATAAAATAGAAACAAAAGGACCTAAGAAAATTTTTAAAGTTGGAAAAAAATCAACAAGCTCTTTTCTTTAGAATTCAGTTATCTTCCAGAACTTGTAACGCCAATTTTCTATTCTAGTAGTGTCTTTTTGAAAAATAATCTAAGTTCTGTCTTTAAATTGTGTCTAAATGACATCTGCACCACCGTCTAATCTAGCTCAGATTAATATCCCTAAATTCTGGTTAATGACACCCCGAGGCCTTAGCCCTATCTTTCTAACATATATGATAAATTGAACAGGGATGCTAGTATAATCGTTACTTTAATAGAATAATAAACTTTTCGATCATTTTCAGGATTTCGTGATTGAAATGGAAATTTCCCGACTTTAAGTCATTCAAAATGTTGGAATCATTTTATTTTAATTATTTTTATTGATACTGCCTATCCGTGCTGTGTTTCCAATAATTATTTTTTCCCAGATTTTCCTTTAACATGGATGGAAAAGATCTCCCATTTTCAATTTTACAGTTTCATATAAGTGTTTTTTATTACGGAAAATGTCAAAGCAGGAATTTTGGATACATAAAAGTTTGTAATGAATTTATGATAAGTTTAACAACAAAAAAGAAAATGTTAAATAATTAGCACAGGTTTTAATTTTTGAAAAACACGCATTTACATCATAATAATTAATCCTTAATTTGGCTAAGTCTGGCCGCTACACCGGACATGTATATTTATAACTACTATATAACACTAGCATATAGCCCGTCATATGACGGGATCAGTAAAATTTTTAATTTTCCAGAATTGTAAAGTAACCTATGAGGCAGGTAAAAAAATGGTTTGTTTTTTGGCTGAGAATTATCATTCTACAAAAATAATCGATTAAAATTATCACATATGTACCTAATCTATTATTTAAGTCAAATATAAAAGAAAACTATTTACGTAATATCTAAGTTCAGTAATAAAAACGTATGGAAATCATGCAGAAGATATTTAAATAATCTAAAATAAATGATTAAATGAGATAGTTAAAAACATAAATGCTGAAAATTTCGAACGCTTTAAATATGATAGTATTTTTTGCTGTGATACGACGCTTATTCATACAAATTTATTTTAGAATCTGATTTATAGTTTACGAAAAAATAAACTTTACTCGCTTTGAATTTTGCTAACCCTAAGTCATCAAAATTCCAATATGGATGCTCTATCCATACCACGTCCAACCGCTTCATAAATTCGAGGACTTATTACATTACGAGAAGAAAGTTTGTCATAAAAAGTTGAAAAAATAATAAACATTTATTTTAAAAATAATAAAATAATTTTGAAAATAATAAAACAACTTTAGGAATAAGAATTTAAAAGAAAAATCAGAAAATATTAAATTAATTAGACATTTAGAAAAATTTGGATGAATCGGGTAGAACCGTCAACCCGAGAAGTACGCTGATCAAATGGGCAGTTTGACCCTCTCGAACGTGCTCCCTAATTTCACCGATGAGGGAACTAATTAGAGTATATGAGGGTTGAGTAAACACAGTCCAGTTTAAATATTACGCTCCGCCCTCGCTGCTCTCTCTTATACTATACTAAATTCATATCAAGAAGGAATTTAGTATAGAATAAGAGGGAGAATAAGACTTGAAACAATAACATTAAACACTCGAGAAGGGGGAATGGGGTGGATTTCGAACTCGCTTTGAATTTGCTAACCCTAACTCATAAAAAATCCAATATGGATGCCTGTATCCATTCCAGGTACAACCGCTTCATAAATTCGCGGACAGACAACTTAGGATATTATTATAATTATTATATAGGGGATAATTATCAGTGTTCGCCACAGCGGACATTAATTATCTCAAAAAGGGAAAATGATATATTTTTTTTTGTTTATTTTACAGAGATCCTAATGTCTATACAGACATGGGAAAATAACAGAAATTAAAATTAAAAAAATATTTGAAAAAACATCTTGTCAAATTAAGGGTTAACATTAATTTTTTTCCTATGACATTTTTAAGATATTGCCTTCTGAAATATAAAATTTTAAATTTGTTCTTATAAATATTTTTTTGGGGGTTAAAGCTACATCCGAGTATTTGTATTCAGAAATTCTATAATTTTTTTTAACTATAAAATATCTGGTTACATCATAACAAACATGTAATGAAATCTCCCTTTACTAGTCAGCCTGAGAGCTCTACTTTTCACATATTTTCTATGTAAAAGATAATTGCCACCAGAGCCACTGTATAAAGCCGATTGCAAATGGATATAAATATCCCTGCCAGTACTAGGAAATCCTCCGATTTTGATACTGAATCGAAACTCTTTATCTGTTTTGTTCGCATTGAGAGTTTCCGTAGCGAAGAAGTGCTTTTAAGGGGAAAATGGACTTTCAGAAATGGCGAAATTTGACTGAAAATTCAGTATTTCTAGTTGAATAGTAAAGTATGATTAAAATTGAGATGCAGAAATAGTTTCTGCATTCTATACAGAATAATATTATTACCGTGACATACAATAGTTTTATGAATATTTGAAACACTCCAGGTGAATTCCTAAATGTTCTTTTTTCTTTGAAATTTATTGACTATTTAACTCATAAACATATCAAACTAAAGTTAAAATTAATGTTTAGAATTGAAAAGTATGTTTTGTACTTAACCCTTTGCCGGCTTGACTAAAGAACTGGGTTCCCCGCCAACTTGGCGATAATGGTTTAAGTATGGTCGCCTAACATTTTCTCCTGATCTCACCGTGTCCAAACAATCTGTATCTATATTATAATTTATATGATATTTGCATCCAACTTTCCTTGTGTAACTCTTTTCTTATATATTAAAAGTGCTCAATGCTTAAAAAATTAGATATAACAAACCAATAATGAATCACTATGGCTGATTCTTAATAATTAGGAGCTGTTGCATTTGTAAACTGTTAAGGGATTAATTACCCATAAATATAACTGTCCTGTTTTCAAGACGTTTGCTTTAATTAAGTAAGAGCATATAATTCTATTACGATGGCGTACTGTGCATTATTTAAAGTCGACAGAAAAAGCACGAAATAGAACATTCCGAGGGATTACCATTGTGTTATAGTAAATATAGCCAATAATTTCGTCAAACTGGCCAAGGGGAACCTAATTCTTTAGTACACCCCCCCTTTGCCTTAAAACAACGTATGGGAGACGTGATCGTACTGCTGTGCCTAAAATGAGAACCTCGTATCACACACGTGATGATTCTGTCTGGCCAAAAGTGAAAAGCTCGTGTCAGACACGTGATGATTCTTTCTGGCCAAAAGTGAAAAGCTCGTATCAGTAATAAAACAATACCCCTTACAAAATTTTTCCTAATATTATTTAAATTATTCACTTATAGGTTATTCAAGCAATAAATTCTGTATAGAAAATATTTAAACGACTGAAAATTTTTACTTTTGTTATATAACCAAAAACATAGAAATAATATTATGTGAAATAAAAACATTAATAAATTTTTTTAATAAAAATGAAATGAAATATAATTATCAAATTATGTGGTTTTATTAAATAGTAAATGCAGTACTATTAATGCTCACAATTTAGCCCGTGATCAAACTTCTTCTGGTCATGACGCATGAGAAAAGCTTTCATCGGAAGTGCCACACACAATTGTCACTTGATTCAGAAGGCAAGGGGTTTTAAAGAAGTTTTATAGACAGTTTGTACATGAAAATAAAAAAGGATATTTTCACTATTACTATTGTTTTTGATCGATATTTTCCCCGAATGCATGGGAAAAAACTTTTTACTGCAAAAGCTAAAGGTTATCCTATAAGCAAAAATGTTCCTGTTATGCATATAGGGAAGATTTGCATGGATCATTTTTAAAACTCTTCATTTTAAATAATTAATAATTAATAGTTTTAAAATAATTCATATGTTCTGTTAAAGTATAAATCACATTCCTATGCATATATTACTAACATTATACTAAATTTTCAAGACGATTTCTCTTTTAAAAACAAAACAAATTAGATTTGGAAATCCACCGTCACCTTAAAATATATCTTCAAAGAACAGTTAAATTAAAACACCGAAGTGAGTTTGTGTTTAAAGACTTCACTAAAATTTACCAATAGAACAGTGGTCGAGTGGTTAGGGCTCTGATCTTCAATAACAGACTTTGTGGCTTTGAATTTCACTGCTGGCATGGATGTTTGTAGCCTTTTAGGAATCATCTTTAAGTAGTAGGTAGCGGTGTCATTAGACCTCACGTAGCAAACATTTTAAGATTTATTTCTTTATTTTCTTTGCTATTGGGAAGATATATTGAAATGATATAATTACATTGTGTAGAAGGAACATATCTTTACTATGCCCAGATTGAACTTCAAGAAGTTGGATTATATCCATTCCTTTTAGAGCAGGGTATAAAAAACAAGATATGTTTCAGTTTAGAACGCTATGTTTAAGATTTTTTTCAACACAATGGGTAATTAGATGATCACGTACTGTTAAATCCTTTATGTACATGTTGTCATAGGTGACACGATAGTATTCGGTTTATCTGTGGCGAATGTCTTATGTCTGAATCTCAGAGGATTACTATCTTCATCTTAACATATACTGGTCAATCACATGCAACAAAAAGAAAATAATTTTATATTTAACAGCACGGTTCTTAAACTAGGTACCCTTATCATATGCGAGAGTGCCATGGGTAATGAGCTTTGTAAAATGACTTGAGGGTAAAATTTACTAAATTCCCTATAAACAAAGAAAATAATAAATTTATCCAAACAGTTTCGTTCATCTCAGTAACAGCAAATGAATATTAAATTGGCGCTGAAGTTTCTTCTTTTCTTCCTAGCCAAACTGCCGAACGATGGCCGATTGGTTAGAGTGCTGGCATTCGGTACCGGAGTTCGTGGGTTCGAATCCCACTATGGCATGGACGTTGGTAGCCTTTCGGAATCGGCTTTAAGCTGTAGGTCCCGGTCTCATTAGCCCTCGTGTTGCAAAAAGTAGACCGTAGCATTCCAAACCAAACCAAACCTAGCCAAACTGCTTTATGGGTAGATGTGATGTATTTTTCAGACCGAATTCTAAAGGTGAAAAAGTCTGAGAACTGCTATTCCAACAGATGGCATCCTATGTCCATCGTGCCAATATAAATGATAGTTATGAGATCTGAACACCGACATTGGATTTAATATTTGAAATAATTGAGCTAATTAGTATAAAATTTAGGATTTTTGCTGATTTTTCAAAGTAAAATTAGTCTCAACGAGTGAGTACCCGTCGTCCTGTGGTGACATCACGAAAGCTCAGCGTTCTGTCTTATTGCGACACGGCAGGAGATTTGGGTTCCGTTCGAGCCGTGCTATGTCCGAACGGTAGGGCGCTGCTCTTCGGTAATGGTGTCCACGGGTTCGAATCCCGCTGCTGGTTTAAATGTTCTTATTCGTCTGGAATCGGCTTAAAAAAGTACGTTCTGGTAGAGTTAGCCCCCGTGTAGCAAAAACGTCGGCTGAAGCGCTCGAAACAAAACCAAACGGGAGGCTGTAAGAAAGAAATGGCTATGAATATTCATGTCAGCAGAAGGATTAAAATTTATGAACAACCGTACCTAAAATGAACATCTTACATATTCGGCCATTTTTTGACGATGGCATTAAAGTATCTTAATGGGTTGACTTAATGGTTCTCAGATTTTGGTTCAGGTCCACTGAGAAAATTGGACTAAATGTACATTGAAAAAAAAATTAAAGAACAAGAAGCAGAAAATAGTTTTAAAATGAGAAAACTAGGAAATATATACTGGAATGAAATTTGGCTCTCAAGTTAGATAGGATTATTTTTTATAAGGGAGAACAAGAGCTTCAAATAACTAGTAATGAGCTTGCACATATTTCAAATAAATCGCAAGTAACGTAATGATTAAATTGAAGTAACTAGATTTAATATACAAATTTGATGCTGTTCTCGGTTTTATGCATATGGTTAGATTAATTGAACTTTAAAATTGTAAATCATTCGTACATTCAGAGGTTATTGAACTATTATATACAAGAGTTTTGAGAATGTTATGTGCATTGGTGGTAACTAAGAATAAATTGATATATTTTAGCGATTTCCAAAGAGTTTAGAATGTAATTTCCTCTCACAGACGAAATTGCTTGCTATCTCTTCGCATTCTCTCAATATCAATCTCCCCCTCCTCCTGCTTTATAATACAACACTGCAAAACTCCATTAACTTGTAAGACAGTCCTTTGAGATTGCGCCACACAAATTGATTCTATAAAGGGATTTAGAAGCCGCTGATTTTACGGAATGGTCTAATGAAGAAGAAATGTTACATGATCAATGTATATTTTTAGAAACGTGATCCAATGAATAAAGAAAAGCATTCTTTAAGAATATCCAGGCTAAAACTATTTTTTTTTATGGAGTGCCATTTTTTAATCCGTTACAGGGAGGAAATAGGCTGTAGTACAAAAAATATTCTTCTTCTTAGAAAAATAATTAACTTAAAATATACTTCAGAGCTTACTTTTTTATAGGTAACATCATTTAAAGAATTATGATTAAATTGTGTTATTCCAAAAACATTTTTATCTCCCCAAGTATACAAATATAAATATTATAAGACCATACAATACAATGTATCATATACGAAGGATATAGGTATTTGAAACAGGTATTATAAACTGTGTGCTATATAAGGTATTTATCTTGTTTTTGTTGTTTCTAATGACACCTGGGCGAGACAAGCTCTCAAGTCAGAAGTAACTTGATTAAAGGCGAAGGGTTGCATCTTTCGTTTTTATGAGAACTGTTAGAATGAAAGAAAAGCTTTTAGTTTAAAGTTGGTCTTTGTAATTTCGAAGTAGGTACCAAGAATATCTAGGACATTTCCATAGGTATCGTTTGAACTGGAGGGACATTGCAACCACAAACTAAATTTCTCTTATCCAGTTTCCGTTTGTGATTAAATTGTCAGATAGCGTATCGAACTCCCAACCCTTTAGTACTGGACTTTAGGAATTCAATTCCCACTTCTAGCATAACTGTTTTTGTCGTTCGATATCGGCCTTAAGCAGTAGGTCCAGGACTTATTTGCCCTCGTGTAGCACAACAGTAGACAATAGTGCGACAAACCAAAACTATATACAAGGGATGTAAAAGAAGGCTGAACTTTTGAAATAGCATAGACAAGAGCACACAGATCGAGTAGTAACTACTGAGATTGTCGAATGACAAGTTCACACAATAAACTGCTAATTGCTTCATTATGCTTTGTACATTAATGATTAAATTACTGTAGCTGAAGTAAGCACATTCCCATGATATTAGTTATAAAACTATAATGAGGGAGATTGAGAAACGACGTGTATGCCCATATGAAAGTTTGTTACAAACACTGAAAAATTTTAACAGAAATATTTCGATTCCTAAGCAAGAATCTAGAGTGAACTGTGTGTGTCGAATACAGTTATGTAACTAGTTTAAGCACTTCAAGAAAGATAGAATATAGGTCTATGAGGAACCCAGTCAAAGGTCAAGGGATGTTACTTGTGTCTTTTTGATTGAAAGACATTGTCTATCATGAGTTTTATGTTGTCAGATGGTATGCAAACAGTTGTACCAGTAAATTTAAAACATTTCAGAAATGTTTTACTCACTGCTTGACATATAGAAAAACAAGATTTGCCTGGTATGAGCCGGGTCATTCCTCTGGAGTTATCTGACAAAACATCAGACTCCCGTTGGGCCCCATTAACCATAATCTCTGGATCTTGTCCCGGCAGATTCTTTCCTGTATAAAAAAGTTCAAACTACTTTGAAAGTACGTCATTCGTAAACTGTAGTGGGGTTTCAAGAGATTGGGAAAAGGTATCTCTCTTCTCGACATCCTAGAATTTGCGGTCCTGGAGGCGTTTCAGAACTAACAGATACATTGGGAATGGTGTTATTGTCAGTAAAGAAAACTATTTTTAAGGGGACATTTCTTCAAATATTGTATAATTAGTAATACAGATATTGTAGCAAAAATGCGACTTGTTTTTGAATACACCTCGTGTATTTTAAAGCTTAAGATTCTTTGGAGGCTTCTGCTTGATCAGAGGCCCAGAGTGGTCCAAACTTCCCACCTCACTCTTGGTATATCTTTCTGTGTCCATTTGTTCACATTTCTACTTTATTCATTACATTTATTCACACTAGCCATGTTTTGTTTTATCTCTATAGGATGGGGTAAGAGGAGGAATGAAGCAACGTTTGGCACAGACATCCTTCACCAGGCCGAGGTGCCCGTCGTGCCAGCTGAGGAGTGTCGCGACTCCTACGACGATTATTACATCAGTGACAGCATGCTGTGCGCCGGCTACGACCGCGGAAGGGTGGACTCTTGCTCTGGAGACAGCGGAGGACCCCTGCTTCACAAAAGCGAGAAAAATGGACGATGGACCGTGTACGGGGTGACGAGCTTTGGCGACGGATGCGGCGAAGAAGGGAAATATGGCGTCTACGCAAACGTCCCCCTGAGCGTTAACTGGATCAAGTACATAGTGAGCTCAGTTGGTGGGATTCATGCATAAGCATGACACTGCTTCTTCAGCTGTGGTTCTTCTCTCCCAAGCGCTTGCTTGTATAGAATTTGAATTACTATTACAGAACTTTATGCATAGTGTGAGATGTTAAGAATTAGTGGAATGTATAATTAAATATATAAACTAAAATAAAGACTTTGTGATTGAGAAATGACCAAAGGAAAGGGATTTGTTAACAGTTTATTGTAGATTCGAATTTGATATTACAAAGCAAATAAAATTACTATTAACCCTCTAAGCGGTTCGCACGTACAATTCCGCCAAACCGATGATGACTTCAAAACGTACAGTTTTCCACCTCCAATAACGCTCCAAAAATGGATGTAATGTACATTTTTGCCAGTGCTTTCCCCCATGGAGTTATGAAGTAGGAGGGTCAGGTCTATTGTTTAGAAACTGCACCCCTCTTTCACTGACATTTCTTGAGGGATGCAACTCTACCACCTGAGGCACAAAGACACTGATAGCTTTTCATGGTTTGTAAATCTCTATTTCGGAGTATTCCGTTTGCGGTAACAGATGTATCTCTAATTGCACCACTTGAATATCTTGAATGACTTTCGTAAAAAATATAAATAAGTCTCTCAAAGAATATTTTTATTTGTACTTTTAGAATCCATTATTTCTTATGGGATAATATTCCAGACTTGAAGAGCTTTATGTGTATTAAAAATTAACAATCTATAATATCTATTTATAGAGCTATATGTAACTAGAAGTAAAGGGACAATAACGAGGGTGGGTTTTCCATATTCCATTCTAGTCGACAAAGGGTGAAGGTAAAAATCATAGAACTCTGGCCACTGACATTAGCGTATTTTGGAGAATTTTTTTCTAGATGTGTTACCCACTCGGAGGGTTAAAAGAGAATGACTACTAACATTTAAGATTTTAACACAGTACAATAGATAAGAATAATATGAACGAGTTGGATACATAATACATAAACACAATCAAATAGAATTAAATGTATATGGATTGGATCAGCGTAGGGAAAATGAAAACCCAATAAGATTCATGATTAAAGGAATTAAGAATTTACTTACTACAATGACTTTGAATATTTTCACTCCAAACGTCGTCCAAACCATTTACTTTAAAGAAGCATAAAAAACAGTATATAGCCGATTTAATACCCTCTCTCCGCGCTCTCAGCGAACACTATTGTATTTTTTTAGATGGCGCTACGCTCAACGGTAACTATTAAGCAATTGCTGTCGCTGATCCAGCATCATGGCTGCTGGACGGAACACATAGTTTCACAATTTTTTTTAAGGATTACTTCTAGAAGATATGCTTCAATTGTACTAACCGAGTGATCGGCAAACTTATTAGCCAAAGATCCAAATATGAACATTACAACAATTTAAAAAAAAATTGGGAGCCAAATCTGCCTGTTTAGTAAACTTTTTATTCCACTAAATTAGTAGTACACTAAATAAAACTAAATTTCATACTTAATAAATATTTATTAATGGTAGATAAGACAAAACTGTTCACACTGCAACTGCTGCTCTGTGAGGGCAATTTGTAGCCTCCCCCCACTACTTTAGAAAAAGTAGGCTCTCGCGTGCTTTTGGTACCTTTGTATCACACTGGAGTACACCGAAAACATACGTACAATTTCAGCCGATAGCTTGTACATGGTTTGTGTTTACGTTTAAGAAAATTAATGAAATTAAACTCGATGTTCGTTACGTATTTTTACAACAATATAAAATTTTAATTACCTATGTATCTTTTAACTTAAAAAATATATATGTTCTCGATTTACAGAAGAATTTTAATTCATCAAAATAAGATGTAATTCTTTTCTTACCAAGTATTTTTTAAAATGAAAATATTATTGCGCCTTCTGTGGATATTTGTGCCAGAGCCGCACTTAAAAAGCCAAAGAGCCACATGCGGCTCTGGAGCCGCACTTTGCCGACCACTGTACTAACCCATATAATTAAAAGAGGTCTCATAAATTCTGGAAGAGACTTCTGCATGCTAATATTGAGTCTGTAGAAAACGATCATAAATTTTTGTGTACTTAATAAAAGTATATAAAATTTGTGAGCTGTTTAAGACCCATTTGAGCTTTTATAAAATTATTAAAATATCCCTCTTAATTGATTAAAAGAAATAGAGCAATTTTCACAGGAGAATTTAAGATGTGTTACCACACTTAATAAGATTGGAAAAATGTACTCGATAGATTAGGATAATTTTTTATGTTCAACTGCAGCTCTCATCTCCCATGATTTTGTTTACACAGAGTATGAAAAAGAATAATATAATTTGGATAATTAAATAATTACGTTATTTTTAAAGAATAATTAGTTATTATTTTAATATGTTTCTTCTTTGTTTCAAATTTGCCAGAGTTTTTTAAACTTTTTATAAGAATAATATTAACAGTTATAAAAATAATAACGATTCTGTATTAATTAATGTTTATAGAATGTAATTTTGAAATTACCTTAATTCATTTTGCAGGTTAATACCTAAGTTCTAAATTATGTTATCTTGCAGACCTTAACATAACATACGAAATACTCTTTCAAAGTTATTTTTTTATCATTTATCATTTTCCACTATAATTAATTAATACGTATTATTTCATGATTTCATAAAAGTTCAAACAGATCTAAAAAGTATCAAATTTAGTATAATTTTACTAAGTAGTTAAAGATATCTAATCTATCTAATCAGATAAATTTGCAAAATGTACCAAGAATCTTTTAGAAGAAGGGAGATAACTTTAAAATCCTCTGTCGTAATACCCGTAGGAAATAACGGTTAAAACCACTTGAAGTCTAAAGACCGGTCTCACCAAAGTCGTTTAACAGTTAACCTGGATTAATCGCTGTTTAAAAGATTAATTGCACCCCACCATTGGTTGACGCCTTGGGTTAAACGAGGTTAGCCATTAAACAACTTTGGTGAGACCATCCCTTAACAAGCTGGTACTATTGCCTTTAAACATTACCCTAAAAGCCGGTCTCACTAAAGTCATTTAATGGATAACTGCGATTAACCCATGGCGCTAACCAATGGTGAGACCCAGTTCTCAATTTGAACAGAGATTAGTCGTGGTTGGCCGTTAAACAACTTTGGTGAGATCGGTTCTAAAGGCATTATCAAGGCCTTATCACATGTTAACACGTATGTGTTGAAAGAGCAAGGGATATAATTTTAAATTACTTTTGTGGGGGTGAAAAATAAGTGAATTTCTCGTGTGATATCGAAAAACTTTCAACTTATTTAGGCTGCTATCATATTACAGCCGACATATGTCACTGGTGACTTCTGCGTCATAATGACGTCAGAAATCCCCAGAGATGGGAATTCGGTACCATAAATTTCTCTCTCTGGCATCATTCTGACGCAAAAGTCAGCAGTGACATATGTCGACCGTAATATGGTAGCACCCTTCTTTTGTGTTGACACGTGATAATGCCTTTAATCAGTTGAAAATGTTTCGCTATCACATGAGAAATGCGCATATTCTTCAATGAATAAAAGAAATCCTAAATTGAATTTCAAACGAAATCCGTTGCTTTTCAACACATGATGACATGAGATAAAGCCTTTACACAAGAACCTATATGCATTGAAAATGCAACAGATTCCATTTGCAATTCTTTTTCCCGATGAAGAATGTGTGGATATTTCGAGTGATAGCAATAAACTTTCATCTGATTAAAGGCCTCACTACACACAACCAGAACTAAAATAAATCAGGTGAAGAATTTTCACTATCAAACTAGAAATCAGCTCATTCTTCATCGGGAAAAGGAATCACAAACTGAATTCATTTCTCTTTCAACGCGTACAGGTTGATATGTGATGTTGCTTTTATACGACAGACACGTGTGGCATGATTGCTATTGATGGCCATAAACATGTTAAATATAAAAATAACAAGTAGTTGATGCTACAAGTGCAGTTTTATTTTATTGTGTAGACTTTTAATTGAATATTGGTATTTGTTCTTGAAAGAATAGCTGAAGACCCCGTACCAAATTGTTGTCGATTCGAATTCTAGTTTCTAATTATAGGACAAAAATTGCAAAGAAGTGTATTTTGGATTGTTTATTATGTACACATTATTTACAGTTAGAAATAGTTTAAGAGTGTATAATTAAATAAAGTATTTGATAAACTTAGTTTCTTGTTTCATTTTTCAGTGTTTTTACATTAGTATTTAGTTTATGTGCTGAGCATCATCACAAGAATTTTACAAATAGTCTAATATAATAGAACACATTATGTATAACAATGAGAATACACTCAATCAATAAACTTGCACACACACACACATATGTAATAAGACGAGCGTCTTTTAGCTTTCCCCTTTTTAACCCCTAACCTACATTGACCACTGGGGCTACAGTTTAAGCCCTCAGAGAAGGGGTCTGTTCAATTATAATTCTACATTGCACTAGCGGACAGTTTAGACTAGGGGTTAAAAAGGGGAAAGCAAAAGGACACAGGAATTTTTGCCCTTGACTTAAGATTTGAGAACCTCTGATAATTTTCTAGGGGTGTCTTGGGGGTTTTATACAAAATGCCTACATTAGCTTCATTTTTCCTTACACATATATATGTCAGGTTTAAAAGTGGGGGTTAAGAATTAAGCGAGTTATGATTAAAAATAGTTGGAACTCATTAACGATAATGCAATAGGAGAAAGACACACCCTCGAGCAGAATTCAACAGAGTAAAGAAGTCGACGCGGAAGTAGACAATAGGAATTTGTTTAGGTAGCAACTCCAAAAAAGAGACTTCTAGGCGGGAATGGCACTGGTAACATACTCCACACTTGTCGTCGCAAAATGAGAACAAAGGATATCTAAATGGCATAGCTATGAACAGAAGGATTACAATAGAGACGTTTTTATACAAGAACTAATACGTGTCTTCCCTGCCTTAATCACTAT
This sequence comes from Pardosa pseudoannulata, assembly GCA_032207245.1. Taxonomy (NCBI): domain Eukaryota; kingdom Metazoa; phylum Arthropoda; class Arachnida; order Araneae; family Lycosidae; genus Pardosa; species Pardosa pseudoannulata. Next base: position 59,800,279 of record CM063498.1, read on the forward strand.
TTCGTGTCATATATATATATATATATATATATATATATATATATATATATATATATATATATATATATATATATATATAAAATTAGAGTGAAAAGCTATTATATATATATATATATATATATATATATATATATATATATATATATATATATATATATATATATATATATATATATATAATAGCTTTTCACTCTAATTTTACATTAAAAACTAATATCATTATAGAAAAATTATTCTGATGACGGTTCATTACTCATTCGATTCTATTCCTGAGTGGTACACAAATTTCCTTTAGAGAATGGTAACACCATTTCCTGATGTTCTAAATTTATGATTTTAGTTTATGTCTTTCAATTTTTTGCTTGAAAATGAGATACAATACCTCCTAGGTGAAAGCTTAGAGAAAATGAAATCCAGATAATTGATTTATTACATGGAGAGGATTTGTCTGCAAGAGTAATTTAAAAAAAACAAACGCTAATGTGAGGGAAGGATAGCCACTTCCATTGTTCCATTTTCGATTCTTGAACGGAATTTAAATAGTTGTGAAGAAGAATTGAAAACTGTAACAGTAGTTATTATATTAGGAAGCAGAGTGTATGTATATATACATATGATAACTACTAAATATTATTTCTTATAAATTTTATATTCAATTTAAATTGATGGTTACTCAAAGCTTTATTACAAACTCAAAGTTTCAAACGCGTAAAACACGTATACACGTTTCTATGACTATTATAACTAAATATTATTGCATAGCAGTATTAAGTTCAATTCAAATTTATGGTTACTCAAGACTTTATTACAGACTCAAATTTTCTAGAAACCATCTTTTTCTAGATATATTGCCTGATTATAAGAAAGTTATTTACGTAAATTTGTTTTTATATATTTAATAAGAAGATCTGTATCCGGTTTGCCGGATACAGCATGCGTGGAAAGTGGTATGAGGGGTTTTTCTTTTCTTTTCTTTAATAGAGATACGTTTATCTTCGGTGGCCATTAAGTATTTGCGCTTCTGCTAACACGATTTAAGAGTGCTTATAGGTTTGTAAGAGGGGAGAAGTCCCCGTGTATGCTTTTTGCTCAAGGTTTTCAAAGTTTTTTAAGTCAAGTTGAGACTCTTTTTCAAATTTTATTTACAAGAATTAATCTAATCTTAAATAATCTAACTTTATATAAATATTTTTAGGCTTCCATGTTTGTTTTTTCGAATGTTTACTATTGTAATAACATTGCTTTATAATATCTATATATAATTCTTCATGATATTAACAACGTACTTAAAGAGTCGTAATAAACGTTGCTTTTGTTAAGTTCCTTTTTTATGATTTAGTTTTCACAGGATTGAATAAATTGAGTCATCGTAACAATATACGAAAGAAAGTGTATTATCATTATTTGAGTGCATTCTTATAATTCTGTTTGAGACATTATCTACCTCTAAAAATCTGCCTTCATTGTTGACCTGATCGAATGATGGCCGGATGGTAGGACACTGTTTTCCTTACCGGAGTTCGCGGGTTTAAATCCCGCTAGTAGCATGGATGTTCGTAGCCGTCCGGAATCGGCTTTACGCAGTAGCCAAGGAACACTGGGCTATCTGCACGACTGACCTCTGACACACGACTTGCATTTTAAGAAACCCTCTGACATATCCAAGGAGCTCTGGGCAGAGAACCTAATCAGAAACCCGGTACTGATAAGGAAGGCTAGGAGCCTGGTTGACTGGCTCACCGCAAATCAAGGCGCCATCTTGTGGCCATGAAAATCTTAACCTAAAACCCCACCGCAAGGGGCAAAGTATCCCTTTACAATGGTCATCTCAACTGCCTTGTGCAGTTATTGTCTCCCTCACCAACACCTGCATTCATGTCAGAAAATTCCATGTAGTACACCGGGTCAACCGGACTTTTAACCTGGCAGGACTCCTGCGGAGTATACTCTGTACTTCCGGAAACTGCATTGGTTGTACTTATTTGTCTAGTTTGTCTACATTTTTTTTTTTTGTTATTTTAAATTTTATCGGAATGCTGACTTGGCCCCTGCTTAACGATTTGCTAGCGATCGAAGAATAAAGATTTTTCAATGGAGTATTGTTACACCTTTCTGTTTCTAACTTCGATAAATTAGGAATCATGTGTTGCTTCACAGGTTTCAATCATTAGAGAAAGTAGAGTTTCACTAATCCACCAATCAACCCTTGCAAATACTTACACCACAAACAGTACTATTCTGGTCATTACATTTACCAATTTTGCCATCTCCTACCATGTTTGTCAGAAATTCCTAAGTCAACCATTTCCGCAGACTCCTGCGGAGTATACTCTGCACTTCCGGAAACTGCATATGGTTTATTTATTTGTTCTGTACATTTTTTTTTGTTATTTTTTTTATGGGCGGAATGCTGACTTGGCCCTACGCAAAGTTTGTTGCTGGACGGTCAGCCGCACCACCCCCACCGACTTTAACAACATGGTTACAGGTAGTACGGCTTTATAGTCGCAGTTCCCGGTCTTCTTAGCCTTCATGAACAAAACAGTAGACCGTAGCCCTTCAAACCAAACAAAACTTCTTTAATCCGCTTATGAATTGTTTATTTTCCTAAGACGAATGATAGTTTTATATAGTATTTACATGTAAGAAAACTTCAATGCTATCAAATGGTTAAAATACGGTTTTATTTGAGTCTATAACAGTTTTATTGAATTCATAAAATCCTTTCAATAGGTGGGAAGTTTGTAATCTTAACCTACCATATCAGTTGCTTTATTTCTTCGTAATACCCTTATTTACTCTTGTAAAACTCGCTTCAGTTCATATACGTCGACACGAATTCTTCGAAGTATCAAAATGGAACTTATCTCGCTTGACTTTGTTGGTGTAGTATAATGAATTCAAATTTCGGAAACTTCATAGGAATACGCGATAATTCGGTATTCATGAAACATTTGATATCTGGAGTGCGTATATGTTTCGAAGGATATGTCTGCTCTTGCATTGTTCAACGACGGTTTATTCAGTTTACAACATGTTTACTCCTTTCTGAATATAATATTTATAAAATATTTGTTGTGCATGCTGCTTTCTTTATGACGGCTTTTATAGCCCAAAACGGTGATCTTAACGTACGGTAATTTGCCCGAATGTTTCAAAAGATAGATATTAAATATACTATTGAAATAAAGACCTGAATTTCGGTGTTCAGGTAGCACAAATAGATAGGTCAATATGGTAAATATGTCAGCCAGTATTTTAAATGTCACTGAATGTTGGACATCCACCGATACTGACCGATAAAATGCAAAATTAAAATTTCAAATTTTTTAAAGAAGAGCATTTGAAAGAGTTGTTTGTATTGCTTGTAACAGAAATTATTCTAAATAAAGAAATTTAACGAATTGGCCAGTATTTACGAAATCATATATTTGAATAATTATTTTTAATGTTTTTAAAAATGTCATAAATATCATATAAATAATATTTTAATAATGTGGTGAAAATGCAGTGGTTCCTTGTTTTTTGTTGATATTTTTTGACTTCAATAGTGCCAACGTGCTACTTAACACATTGTGTGCGGGTACATTTCGCAGCGGAATTGTACCGGGAGCGGGCGTATTGTGCGTAATTTAGTTATTCAGTTAAATCTCAATAAATCTAAAATTATTTAATTTTTAAACCAACTTTTCGTATTTTATATGGAAATATATAAACAAATATATAAATAGAAATATATATAATAACAAGATTTTTGTAAACAAAAAATATATTTTTTAGCTGATTGAAAAATCAAATAGAAATAATAGTATATAGTTTTATTTTTTTCGAATTATGTTATGTATAAATATTTTTACTTTATAAATACATGAAAAGAACAATCATAAAGCTAATAATGTTTTACAGGGTGGTAACGTTCAAAGCATTTTCCTCTATGAAGAGGTACACGCAAACTTGTATATGTAAGATGTTTCACTCCGCACAATTTTCTAGTTTTATTTGTCTAAATTTTTTCAAAATCTATGTAGTAGACATGAACATTCGGATTCGTTTTTCTGTATGTACCGTTATTTTTGTACCCACGAACAAACCATGTTGTTACACTAACCCGTACTAGTACGTGACCCGCGTTCAAGTATCAATCGTCAGAAAACATACTAGTATGTGTTCCGCATTCAATGTGTTAAGATGTCGGAGGTAAACATTCATAAAAGCAATAAAAATTAAAAACTATATGTATTAAAATAGTAAAAACACAGTAGAAATAAAATTTATATACATATTTACCAAATTTTTATACTTGTAAAGGTATGGAGAATTTTCTAAATAATACTGAAACTTAGCAAAATTTATAAAGACAATTAAAATGCAATAAAAAGTATAAACTATTAAAGGCTTGACTATTAAAGACTAAACATGTAAACTATTAAAGACTTAACATGTTGGTGCCCCTTGCCAAATGGGCGATAAAGCGCCAAATATGGCAACCCGTACTATTTACTCCTCTCTTCGCCGTGCCCTTTTTTAATTTTTGTTGACTCCAGAGCAGGCTCTCTTTATGCAACCGTTTAATAACGTACAAAATGCTCCTAATTTTCATTGGGTTATAAAATTGTGAAATTAAATTCATTGGTTGGGTGGTCAGCGGTGATTTCACAGAAAATTCAAACTGGCAAAACTCGTATTCTATCATTTTCGTTAAGATATTGTTTCTTGCTGGATTACGGTACCATTCTCCAGTAGTTCATTATGTCTAATTATTTTTATGATTTAGATGGATTAATTATATATAACATTGAATTACTATTTTGTTATGGGTTTCCGGTTAGTTGAGCGTGTACTTATAATTTTTTTAAAGTGCTTTCTCATGTCTCCCAAATCGAAATTTCGGTCTGAGCCATTGAAGTTTAAAACTATAATTATATATTAATTGTACCTACATTGATAAAATTTAGATGCTATAAATCTTAGATTTAAAATTGTAATAAGCACTTGTATTTATTATACTTAATTATTTATCTGAGTTTATTTTTATATTGGGGAATATTGAGTAATATCCCTAAAGATTAAAAAAAATCATGGATATAAGGAAAAGTTTACCAATATGGCTAAATATCAAAAAAGGAAATTATTGGAGGTGGGGGAAAATTGACCCATATGCTAAATATAACAGCTAAATATAATATGCTAAATATAATATATTTCATGGAATTCATGGAAAATTGAACAATATGGTTAAAGATAAAAAAAATGAGATTCAGGGATTCGGGGAAAATTGACCAATATGGTTAAAGATCAAAAAATGATATTCATGGATATCGGGCAAATTGGACCAACATGGCTAAATATCAAAAAAGGATATTTATGAATATCGGGAAATTGGACCAATATGGCTAAATATCAAAAAAGGATATTCAGAGATATTTTTTAGGGGGGAGGGGTTCAGTAAGATGTAGGCCGATATTATAATTTTAATATTAAACGATACTTTTGTGTTACCTGGGTGGCGAATCCACCTTTCTCAAAAAAGTTATTTCCCAAATTCAAATTTGTTAAAAAGTAATAAATTAATAACAAGAACAGCAATTGTTAATAGCAAAAGGTCTTACACGTAAAATCTTATTTTTGTTTAAAATTTCCTGCATAAAATGTTTTTAGAAGTAAAATATCAATTATAAATTTGATGTGCTTGGTTTAAAGAAAAACCTCAACGTATTTACTGAGAATAAAAACATATGAATCTAGTACACTCTGCTTTATATACTCAATATGAGATGAGATTTTATAAGTAAAAGCTTGTATATGTTCAAGGATATTTTAAAGTATTCACCGCATGAGCGGAATGTTGTACTTAAATAAAGGGTTGAATCAAAAATGTCTTGATATTGTCACGAAGATTCGAGTGAACACACTGTTTAACTTAACAGAAGAATTTATTGAAGCTAAGTAGCAACTCGCAGCTTTACAAGATCGAGAAGTTGCCTACAGCTAGTGGGTATCAGCTTTTATACCCGAACAGAATATTCGAGAAATAACTAATTTACATATTAAAGAAAGATCTAGAATGTTCAAGAACATAAGGAAACAATAAATATAACATTTTTAAATTAAAAATCCGTACTTTGGATCAACCGACATAGCAAGTATCGAACCCACAATCTTCGGGTCGGGATCGCGCGCTTTGACCATTCGGCCACTGAGCTCGTTGGCAAATCTTCTTTATGCGGCAATATGCTTGTTTAGGAACGATAATCTTATTACTATTAATGTAAACACATTCAGAAAAAATGATTTATTTTTTTTATATTTCTTCTTTTAAAAGGCAATTTTTTATAAGTATGGAGGTTTGGGAAAAATCTACAAAAAAATTCGAATATGCATTATACATCGGCACGACAAAAAATTTGACATTTATATTGTAGTCTACAAAAGCTTGTTTGTAATTTATTTGAACAGGTACAGGATTTTGTACATTCTATGGTTAAATTCCCTTCCTAAATGAGATATTGAATTGTCTACTTAAATATAAAACCTATTAAAAACTGTATAGGTTTGAAAGTAGTTAGGATATTAACTTTTTTTTATCGTGAAAACCAAAATGGAGGGACAAAACCTAACACGATATTGTTTAATTGTATTTGTTTAGATATCCTGGTAATGTGTCTTTCCCTGAAAATAAGTTCTAGTTTTAAAAATGTCTTAATTTTTTTTAAATTTATAGTTCCACACGTATATTACATCCTATATTATTTTCAAAACAACGACAATATACATTTTAACGACAGCTATGATCTAGATTCATTAATATGGGCAATTTCATTATATCTCTCAAAATCAGACATTCTTATCGATGAAAAAAACCTTTTAGGTTTGAACATAAATCTCTTAACATAGTTGGAACTTTTTCTTCCCATAATACTAATGAGTGGTTACGAACTGATCTTTATTAGTTTAAAGGTAAATTGATTACGTGCAGACAAATAAGATCGATTTTTCTCTAAGTAATAGAAAAGACGTAATTTTGTCCAATATATTTATTAAACATACTTGTACAAATCTGATAAAGTTAATGTATAGTTACACAATAATTAAATTGTCAGTTAAGTTGATTTTAAAAACGCAGTGAGATAGTTTAAACTTAAAGGTTTGGTTTACTTTGGAGTGTTACGGTCTATGATTTCGCAACAGGAGGGCTAATAAGACCGGGACCTACAGCTTAAAGCCGTGTACTACCTGTAACCAGCCACCCACCCGAAGTCGGGTGTAGGGTGTTGAATTGCTGGTTCGGTCTGACCGTCCGGCAACAATGCGTTACGCAGGGTCCAAGTCAGCATTAAGTCAAGCAAGGAAGCCCATAATATTTAAAATAACAAAAGATATATATATATATATATATATATATATATATATATATATATATATATATATATATATATATAGAAATGTAGAAAATCTAGACTAATAAGTACAATTAATGCAGTTTACGAAAGTGCGGGGGATACTCCGCAGGAGTCCTGCCCAGGTTAAAAGTCCGGTTGACCCGGTGTACTACATGGAACTTTCTGACATGAGAGCAGGTGTTTGCGAGGGAAGCAATATCTGCACAGGGCAGTTGTGATGGCCATTCGTGAAGGAGTACTTTGACCTTGCGATGTGGTATTAGGTTAAATTCATGGCCGCACGATGGCGCCTTGGTTAGCGGTGAGCCAGTCAACCAGGCTCTCGGCCTTCCTTATCAGTACCGGGTTTTTGATTAGGCTCTCTGCCCAGAGTTCCTTGGATCTGTCAGAGGGTTTCTTAATATGCAAGTCATGTGTCAAAGGGCAGTCGTGCAGATAGTGATTGTAGTCACCGAGTGCACCGCAGACACAATCTCCCGATGAGCTATCTGAAACCTGGAACCTGTGGATATACTGAGGGAAAGGTCCTTGGTTCGTAAGAAGGGCATTTACTGCCGCATTTCCGCTCAGTCTAAACACATGCATGACATAGTGGGATGCGAATCCACGAACTCCGGTACCGAAGGCCAACACCCTAACCATTTGGCCATCGTTCGGCGTTTAAGTTAAAGGAATAAATGGCTATTTACAAAGATAATCGAAGACTGTTTTGTATTTCTCTTGATAATCAACTCAAGGTTTATAAACATAATACTTTTATCCTTTTGGTCATTGTTACCACCCATACTTGATTTTATAAGCTCCATGTTAACCGATGCTAAAACTTGTGCGGTTTACATTTATATTTCTTTAAATAAATTACTCTTGAGCGGAAAATTCTCAAGGGTGATGCGTGTCTCTATAATTTGTTGGTAAAATACAATTATTTACATTTACAGACTCTCAGCTTTCAACAAAATCAAAGATAAACATATTCTCACTTCCGAAATACCAACAATCCCAATAATTCATCAAGATCAATGAGGATCGTAAGAGTTCATTAAGCGTAAATATATGCACATACATAAATGATAGAGTGCATCATCCGTATGTTTATGTTACGCAAATATTTTAATACTCAACTCGTTAATAACAAACCTTTTTATATATTCTCTATGTGTACTGTAGAAACACATTTTCCTAGACTTTCACTGGTTTTAAACATTCTTTAGAATATAAATTATCCTGTTTTTCTTAATACCTTTGTTATGAATGCATAGGTTTTCTCTATTTTACTTGTTACCTAAAATTACTTTGTAAACTAGTGTAACTTTAAAAATGTAATTTTCTTTTTCTTTAAAAATAAGTTTTACGTATGAATTTTATTTATAAGAAAATTATCTTTCTATTTTACTGAAAAGTAATGTGTTTTGTGCTAAAGCAACATTAATTATACTTTTGCTTTTGCTAAACTCTCTTTATGTTAACGTTTTATAAAGTGCTTTTTTTTTTTATTTTAAATGTGTTATTGTGCTTTATGCAGATTCGACAGCGAATTTTTTTTTTTCTCGTATAACTCTTTTTTTGAGGAAAAGTATGCGATAATAAAGTTTAATTTTGAGTCAGAACTCCTTTACCTGCAGATAATTTAAAAGTGTGACTTTTAAACTAATTACGGTAAGTTCCGAAATTTACGAATGTGACTGTAAAGGGAAAAAATAGTAATTATGGCTTTAACACACATCACCCTGTGTACATGTTGATAAAAACAACGGATTCAATTTACGATGTATTTCCTAATGAAGAATTCACGGATTTCTTATGTAGCAGGAAATTTTTATTCATCCGATGAAATGTCTTATACTCCATCAGTATACAGGGTGCCCCATCAGTATACAAACTTAACATGCTGGTCTGTCATATCACGATGAACAAGATTTACATAGGAACTTGTGTCTGAAAATGCAAACTGTGACCGCTAGAGCGCTATGATCACAAGTGTGGAGCAGGAGAAAAAAAAATGATATCGACAGCTGTGTTAATATGATTTTTACTACAGATGATGATTACATCACAGCAAATGCTCAAAATTGTTTCCCTTCGCCACAATGCACGTTTCACAACGTCGGCGCATGGATTCACGAACCCGTTCAAATTGGCCAGGAGTGTCACGGACACGTGCTGCCGCTTCCGCGATCCTGGCGATAAGATCCATTAAGATAGTGTGTCTCGTACACCATGGACTTCATGTGTCCACTGGTAGAATTCCAGGGAAGTCAGGCAACACCTCCTAAAGGATCGGGGTGTTGAGTCCAGGTCGGGGGATCTCAGCGGCCATGCGACTGGTCCACCTCTACCGATCCAGCTACTAGGATAAGTCCTATCGAGGTATTCTCGAACAGCGTAGCTAAAGTGGGCAGGCGCTCCATCATGCTGAAACCAGATGTTTCGGCATGTAGCGACTGGAACGTCACCCATTATATCCGGCAAAACTCTTTCCAAGAAATGCGACAGGTATTTCCGTCGAGGCGTTCAGATAGAAGGTAAGGGTCAATCAACATGTCACCGATAATACCAGCCCAAACGGTGGACGTGGAACCTTTACGGTGTAACGTTGTCAATGTGCATGGGCAAGTTACACCTCGGGGTTTCATGCGCCCATACGTGCATGTTGTGCAGGTTCAGGACACCACCCTGTGTAAAGCAGAATTCATCAGAAAACAAACCGTTTTCATGCAATTATCGCTCTTTAGCGGTCACAGTTTGCATTTTCGGACACAAGTTCCTATATAAATCTTGTTCATCATGATATGACAGATCAACATGTTAAGTTTGTAAACGACCTTTTGGGACATCTTGTATACTAAAATAAATTTGTTATATTTTTCGTATTAAAAATTGCATTTTTTGGGAAAAGAAATCATAAACTTAATCCGTTTTTTTTCAACGTTACAGATAAAGGTATAAAGGCCATAAATGTTGACCATTTATCATGAATGACTAAAATTGTTTATCAGGATACATAAAATTAGAAATGCTGATTTAATTTCTAAATGAAATTAGTGCTAAATTACACTTAGTTTAAGTACTATTTTATCAGGTACTTTAATTTTGTGTATTTGATAGACATTGAAAAGAACATGACAAATATATTCATAGAAGTATCATTAATTTTATTAACTCTTTAAAGAAGGAAATAAAGAAGCGATAATAACATTGGGGAGCAAGTTTTTGACTATTCATGAATCGCCTACTTAATAATCCTATAACACTATTCTTACGCTTGTGAGACTTTCTAATTACAATATGCTGTTAAAAGACTGTAAACAACACTTGAATATGCAATAAATTACTTTTTAAGATGAAAACGTATGTATCACTTGCAGGGCCGTAACTAGGGCGTGGCAAAGGAGAAATTTGTCACTGGGACATCAGTCATAGAGGCGCCATATTGTTCACAAAATGCTTGCTAATGATGGAAATGGAATCCGATTGAGGAAAATTCCCTTCCGCGAAAGGAAAAGCTGAGAAATATTTTCTATATTACCATAATTCTAATTAAATGGTAGAGTTAAAAGACAATAAATTTGATTTTTTAAAAAAATGTATGCGTGGGAATTGAATTTCAGGCATATAAGAATATATTTCAACAATCTTAAAATTTCAAAATTCTATAAAGAAGTTTCAGATGGTATTCATTGCCTAGAGCTATAAAATATGCATAGTAACTGCATTTAGAATTTTCTTTACCTGCATGTATTTTGAGTTTCGTGTGGACGTTTTTTTCAGCAAGTCGAAAGTGTTAATATCATATCTACGCTCCTGTTGGACATGACTTTGCTTCGGGAGCAAATAGGGAATATGTCTATACTGTGCATTAACAATGAAACCACAAACAAAGGTGAAGTCATGAACTTATTCTCGGATTCTTAATACAGTCGAACTTCGAAAACTCAACTTCCTATAAGTCGAATAATCAGCTAACTCGAACTTTTAATCAAGTCCAAAATCATTTCTATACTTTTCTTTAATAAACTGTCTCGATAACTGGAAGTGAACATCTTCTAAGTCGAATTTTTTTATAGATTTCCCCGGTAAAAAACACAATTCTGTTCAAAACTTCGAATGCCAGTCCACTCTTGACTTTCGAGAACCTCGAAGCGAGAGGTCACGAGCAAGCACAGGACGCTATTCACATCTTACAACAATACTTGGAGACCACCGAAGGTACAGACAACACCCCATTTAACTGTGTTCTAAATTAGGTAATTTCGTGAATGCCAACAATGAGGTTCACTTCGTGAATGAGGGTCGAAATATAGGGTGCTGCTAGGTCAGTAGGTTTTAATCCCACTACTGGCCTGGACAGTACGCCGTAACGCTCAAAACTAAAACTAATTTCTAGTGAATAACTTACGAAAACGGGTAGGAAAATAAACCTACCCGCTCTGTGGATCCGCGTTGACTGATGTAAAAAATAGTTTTTGTGTTAATTTTTCCAGAATCTATGTAGTAGACAAGAACATTCGGCTTCGCTTTCCTGTATATACCGTTATTTTTGTACCCACAAAAAAACCATGTTGTTACACTAACCCGTACTAGTACGTGACCCCCGCTCAAGTATAAATCGTCAGAAAAAGTGCTAGTACGTGTCCCGCATACAATGTGGGAAGTATATTGAATTTCTAGTTACTTTCAAATTTTTATTTTAAATCTAATTTCCTGAAACATTCAGAATTTGCCATGGAGATTTAACTCTAGAATGTAAATTTTTTAAGTAGACTACTCTAACTTTTTGAATGTTAAACTTCAGTGTTTAACATCTGTAATTGTTAAAATAAGCGAGTCTAGTATTTAAAAGAATAAATCAAAATTTTATTACACTTCAAAAATTCAAAGTGTGAAAATACTACAAAAGTAGTTGTATTTTAAGACTTGTGTAGAATGTCCTGATGTCAACGTTTTATAAAATATTAACATTTAAAAATGTTGAATTCGGCATGTCTTCTTGGTATTTCCTGTTACATAGTATATTATCTTCTAATTTTTTACCAAATTCTTCTGTATAGAAAATGTTTAACCCTTTCATGGGCGGTGGGAAGATTAACTTTCACTTACACGATCTTACAAAATACACCTGTGGGAAGCACAAAACCTATTCCATTTATCTGTCTGTTATTTGAAACGACAGGAAACTATTTTTTATCTTCGGGTTTAATTGCCATTCAATTTCGATTATTTAATAAAATTATCATTCTATTTTGAAAGTTTGCAAAGCACGTTAAAATAAATCACATATTAAATACTTTGCATTATTCTAAAATTTTATATATTGAAAATTTTATTTTATGGTGCATTTTGTTTTAGTATTTGTACTTGTTTAATTAACTTTTTTTCTCTTCTTTTAACCAAGCGCCGAAAATCATTTATGCTGTTCGGAATTCATGGGTTAATCAATATGATGATGTTCAGTTGAAATTTTAAGCAGTATCCGGATTACTCGTGTGCAAAACAGTAGAAGCACTAGCCAAAAAACAAACCATTTTTACCGCCTTGAGTTGTGTTTTACATTCTGTTTTTTAAATCCTCATTAATAACCTAAGTTTCTTTATATGTCTTTAATTATGTAAAATGCAATGTTTATCTATTCAAATTGTTCGCAAAAAATAAAAATAGCTTGTTTTGAAAAACAAAATGTAAAAAAATGGCACTACGAAAGGGTTAAATAAGGCATAAGAGATTTGAATATTGAAAATTTTATTCCTTTTGCAACTTTTTCACTCACTCTGTTGATAATTAAATTAATTTTTCTTTACACTAAATCACAAATTTGTGATGAAAAATCACATTCAGTTTATTTAATTTGTGATTAAGTGAATTTTCAGTCTATTTAGTATGAATGTTATGTGTTTTCTTTTGTTTTCTTTGTAATTCAATTAGATTTTAAATATTCAATTTTTGTAAAATTTTTCCTCAAAATGTTGTTTTTGTTTATGTATCAATTTATATATTATATATTAGATTTCAAATATATAATATATATAAATATATATAATATATAAATATATATATATATATATAATATATATAGTAAAAGAAGCACGTGCTACACCTGAAAGAAAAAACTGTGAAAGTCCAAGAGCACGCTGCTTTATTTTCTTCCTTCTGAACTACTCCAGCAACCCTATACTTTATCCATTATCCTGTGCTGATGCGTCCGTTGTTCCATTGTCCTGTGCACAATGCGTCCTTTCCCGGCTCTCTCCAGATTGACCGGGACTCCAGGCATTGTCCTGAATCGCCTCCAGATGACCGATCAAAATTCTCAAAATTGGGGAAATTTAAGTGCAATCTTTTCCACAGACCACACCACACGCCTCCTGGAGTCGCGAAAAAATACTTGAACATGCAACCCACAAAGTGTGGCGAGCAAATTAGTTTCGCAAACCTTATGCAAAACATAGCTGCACTCTCACACTCCTCCCCCTCGACAGAAAAAAAAAACCTTTTGACAAACATATGAATAAAAGGGCAAAAATGAAGTATTGAAACAGTGGCAAAAATTAAGTATAGAAACAGTGGTAAAAATCAAGTATATTAAGTTCATATATATTAAATGTTGCTCTCTCACACAGAGGATCTTAGAAAGAACATTTGCTTCATAATAGTGGAAAGCGTTCTTCTCATTAAATATTTGTTAAACTACAATTCAATTGCTATTTGTGTCACATCTTAATTAACCCCTTCCGGTAAAATGACGAGTCTAGCTCGTCATTAGTTTTTCATTCCATACCGCACAATGACGAGCTACACTCGTCATGCGATTAAAGTTACTGTTAAATATGATAATTAATTTAGTTTAAAATTTCTAGTGTACTGAATTTGGCAACACTTTTATCACTTGTGAAAATCACAAGTCACTATTGCATATTGTTACTTAGAATTTCTTGGTACAAGTCATTGCCAAATTAATGAGTCAGAATAAAAGAAAACCTACTAAGAAATGCCGTGTGTGTTACAAGAATCAAATTAAAAGTGAGACTACTTGGCGGTGTAAACAATTAAGAATTCCTTTGCACTTTGTTTTGAAAAGTACCACTAGCTTGAAGACTATTATCTGTATACCTCATTAATGTTTTGCTTTGATATTTTCTTAATTTTACTGTTTCTGATATTATTTAACACTATGTAAAAAGTGGATTTTAATTAAGAATATGTAAGAATTGTAAAATGAAACAAGTTTTTTAAATAAAAATTAAATGGTTATTTCATGCACAGTTTCTCATTATTAAATCATACCGGAAGGGGTAAAGTTTATTAAAAATGCGTATTTAAGTTATTTTGAAATATTTTCGCGTAAAAGCTGCAATTTCTGATAAAAAGTGAAATTTCAGTAATCTTTGATATTTTTAATATTTATGAATTTCGGGTAATTTGTTTTAAGTTAATAAATTAGCTACTCTTGACAAACGTGACTCTCTATTTTAGTTCTGATGATTCGTCTCGGATATCTAAAGCAGTACTATTTCCATACAGATTTTTAGGACATATTTTTCTAATTTACTTTTTTCTGCTTTACAAATAAACCCGATGAGTTATTAACATATAGTGTGCGAGTACATTTCGCAGTGGAATTGCAATGGAAACGGGCGTTTTGCTCGTAAATTTAGTTATTCAGTTAAACCTCAATAGATCGATAATTATTTAATTTTTTAACCAACTTTTCGTATTTTATATTGAAATAAATAAGCAAATATATAAATAGACAAATAAACAAATATATATATATATATAAATACAAATATATATATATATATAATATATGAATATATATATATAATATATATATATATATAAATACAAATATATATATATATATAATATATGAATATATATATATATAATATCATTTTCGCAAAGATAAATAAAAAGTTGATTTTAAATCTAAATTGATTTTTTTAATTAACCTACCAATTCTGTGGTTCCGCATCGATTGCTGTAAAAACTAGTTTTTATTTGTCTAAATTTTTCCAGAATCTATGTAGTAGATGTTGTGGAACTTTCGTTTAAAATTTAGGTATTTACCTATGATCAAGTTTATAGTGGTTATTTATTTCTTTTAGTCACAAAGACTAAATATTATTTGGGTTGCGTTGTGTAGATATTTTAAGTTTAAATTCAACCACAGGTTCTGAGAGAGTACAGACTTAAAATAAAAATAAACTAATAATCTAACTTTAGAGTGACAGAAATCAGATTTAAAGTAAAAATAAGTCAATTTATTACAAATATATATACATTACTAATATACAAGATTTTGATTAAGTTTCATAATATTTGCTTTTAACATGATGAATTAGGTGCCACACATATTAAGATTTGACAAAATATATATTTCCTATCACTTAGCTAACTATATAAGAGAGAGGACCTAATCTCAATTTCAAATATATAAATAAGAACCTTTGTGGGTCTATATGGTGTGCCAAGGAGGTACTCGGGTCAGTCGCTCTTGTGAAATGACGTAGCTACTTTGCGTGTTATCTCAAATTGATGGGACGATAACGCTGATTCCAATTTCACTTCTGGTCTGGGGCCTTCTAAATAACTCGGGATGATAGTGAACAGCTGATGAGCTGGAACCTTCTGGTCGTTGCGAGATGTCGAGGTCTTTCTTGGGCCCCACTCCTTTGGTCCCTGCACTCTGTCCTCGAGTACTGAATACTTGCCGTCGAACTTTTGACCTCCGAACTCTGACAGTAGAACTCCTCTACTTCTCGAACACTGACAGTCCGACTTGTCTCCTCGACTCGATTGCCAAACACTCCCTTGACTTTTCTTTATTTTATGTATTTTTCCTCTGTGTCCATTCTTATCTCTCTTCGTCCAATCAGGAGAGCTGTAAAAATTCAATTGGTCTCCTTTACCCCGCCTTTAAACCGCAAAAGAGGGAAAACCTTATCACTTCATATTGGGCACTGTCCGTTAGGGACTCATAAATAACTCCACAAAGGTACATTCTTATTTAGTGTCATGTACGGAGACGTGATTCTATTCTGGGACTGAGATCAGAACCCCGGCCGAGGATCCCGCACACGACGAAAAAATTCGTTAAATATATTTTATGGTTCTCTTTCCTTAACAAAAGATGTGAGGGGGTCAGATTTAGATCCCAAGCATTTTACATCTCGTATTAATTAATCAATTATATTACTGATCTAAATCGCCTCATCAGTAGACAAGAACATTCGGCTTCGTTTTCCTGTATATATCGTTATTTTTGTACCCACAAACAAACCATGTTGTTACACTAACCCGTACTAGTACGTGACCCGCGCTCAAGTATCAATCGTCAGAAAACATACTAGTACGTGTCCCGCATACAATGTGGGAAGTAAAATTTTTCCTGAAACATTCAGAATTTGGCATGGAGATTTAACTCTAGAATGTAAATTTTGTAAAGTAGACTACTCTACTTTTTGAATATTAAACTTGTGTTTAACATCTGATAAGGTAAACACTAAATACTTTTTTCTTTTACAATCTTACTTCCAGTAATTATTTTTAATACTCTGTATCTTACTCTTCTTTAAATTATGCTGGTATTTATCAGAAGAAAATTCTTGATTTTTGTTTAATCAATTGGACTAGTTTCCAGATAAGGTTTCAAACTATCCCTCCTAAATTATGCCATAAATTTGCATCTAGTTGTGATATAGTGTTAAGTTTTATGGTAATATGCCGGCATTAGAGATGCTAGATACTTATTCGCCAAAATCCGCAAGTCTTTTTGATTAAAACGAATTTCTACGAACGAAGCAAGGAATCTGGGAAATAGTGATTTCAACATTTAAATTGCTGTCAAATCTAGATGAAAATGTGTCCAATGTTTTAAGAAGATTCCCTAGAGATAGTAACTGAAAACTGGTCTAAACTTATTTTTCCAGTGAGTTACTCACCTATTATTTTGTCCATATGCTAATCTTTTCAATAAGTGAGAAATCTACAAGAATGTACCTTATAATATTTAAAGTATCTGCATACCTCTGCATAGTCGTTTTCGACAAAATTTTATATTCCAATTTTGATACGTATTATTAAAATTCAAGTGTTTCTTTAATACTTCATTTCAATTTCAATTTTCGTTTAGAACTAGAGTTATAAGGGTTTGAAATTTACTAGAAAGCTTTTTAAAACCTCAATTTCCTGACTACAAGCCCCAAATAGTCATATTTTTTTATTTATAGTCAGTTGAATAAAGTAATAATTATTAATTTGGATATGCATAAAGATAAATAGCAATTGTTTTAAATCTTTTCTATTAAGAATTATCAACTGATTATCAAAGTAATGAACATTGCTGAATTTACAATAGTTTTAATAAAAATAATCTTAAAAAGGTGAGGTGCGTTTTATTTAGTTTTAAAAGGTTTGGATTAAAAATTTAAACCGTTTATTCTCAAATTTCATGGGTTGCTTGAAATAGCAATATACAATAATTACAGTTATGGTATATTGAACTGGCATAGCTTTACCAGTGTTGAAGATATCTGTAGAGATTAAAAAGCAAAAATTAGAATGATGTGGACATGTAAAAACAAAGTGGATATATTAAAAAAATAAAGTGCAGTGGTATATCTTATTAAGAAAAACTTTCGAACTTTTAATTTAACCATTATTTAAGTGACAAGCTGCAAAAACTTACTGCAACATCGTTTATACATAGCAGGGAAGAGAATCAGCAAAATGTTTTTTCTTTGCTTTTATATTGCGATTCAAATTTTGAAACAAGATATAGAGAGTGAAGGAGATATCCCAGATAGCAAATTTATTTTTCACCAAACTTGCAGCAGTCTTGCTTTTCAAGCCTGAAAACTTGCAGCAAGTTCAGCATGACATGTCTGCAAGTTTGAAACAAGACTGTAGCAGGTCTACGCAAACTTCGTAGTCACCATACCTCTAACTTGCAGCAAACTTGTCATGCAAGTTACAGTACACTTGTCGTGCAAGTTTACCGCAAACTTCTCATATCAAACTTGCAGCAAGTTCATTGCAAACCACGGTTGAGAAAAGTTGAGAAAAATTCACTTAAAAGTTAAAATTTTCAACATAGGTTTAACATGGCCCAATACACGTGCATGAAAACGAAAGCATTGCTTAGTGAATTAATAGAATTAACACATCTATTTAATTTATTAGAAATTTTAGATAGTTGCAAATTATAGAGAAATGTTACTTTAAAAAAATAACCACACCTGAATAATTAAAATAATAAATGCCTTTTAAAAGATCCATAGCAGCTTGCTGAATGGCACGTCTGCCATGTTGTCAATCTTGTCTTTGGCCGGGAGAGGTTTGCGCATGCGCTCGTTTTCTTAACTCTCGTGCAATGATGGTAATTTTCGCTTGCTCCAAGTTTGTCATAACAAGATTGCCACAGTTTTGCAGCAAAATTGCTTTGCAAAGGGGTGGTCGCTTTATGCTCCTTCTAACTTGCAGGAGTTTAGCTGCAAGTTTGTCGCGTTAAATTTGTTATGACAAGATATTATCCAGAAAAAATCCAACTTGCTGCAAGTATGCATGCTATCTGGGATTAGTGGACACTCTTATAGATAAAAAAAATGAAATACATCCTAGGTATCCAGTGGAAAACTAAATAAAGCCAATAATTTTAGCTGACCCGTTTCCATACCAGGAACTCGTTTTGCAAAAAGTAGACCACAGCTTTCTAACCAAACCAATCCCTTCCAGGAATGCGATTGTTAGTAAAACTACCAGATTGGACATTAATAGGGGAAGATTCTATTCCTCTGTGTAACAAAAAGAACGTTTGTAACCTAAGAATTGTTGAAAAATTACTGAGTGTCACAGCGTTACGTTTAACATCAGCTACCTCATTGCATAAGATTGCAAGGATTTTTTTAAATAAGTTGGGAATATCGTACGGATTTTTACCTGCATCTAGCGAGATAACAAATGCATTTCTACTCATGGTTTAATTTTAATCTAACTTTACAAGTAACTGTTTACTCAGTGTGACGACTCGGCATTCCTTACTTAAAAGTTTGTGTGATTGTTTGTAGGACTGCTCTCTAACTTCACTAAAACGAAAAATTATACCGGGTGGCCATAATTAAACTGACAGTGCTCACAGTGTTCTGTAGCGCGATCTATTTGCGAGAATGATGCCAAATTTTGTAGGAAGATTAAATAAGACGGAAAACGAAAGATTCTGGAAAAAAAAGTTCCAAAAGTCACCGCTAGGGGAATATTTGGCGCTGTGCAATAGAAAATAGAGTGTTAACATATGCAAATCAATACGTAAATTACCTTCTGGCTCTGTGCCAATGGATGTAACGTGAAATTTGAATAAAGAACTTCTTCTGCTCAGAGTACGTGATATTACAGATCACGAGACTTTATCGGTGTTTATGTACATTTTATACTTTTTTAAAAGTATTGCCATATTGTACTTGAACTAAATCAGAAAATGACCATAATAAAAGGCAATTTTATTCCGTATTAATTTGCATTTGTTAACACTCTATTTTCTATTACACAGCGCCAAATATTCCCCTAGCGGTGACTTTTGGAACTAATTTATTTTTTCAAGGAATCCTTCTTCCCACGTCTTGTTTAATCCTTCCTACAAAATGTGGCATCATTCTCGCAAATAGATCGCGCTACAGAACACTGTGAGCACTGTCAGTTTAATTATGGCCACCCGGTACATGTATCAATCGTAAAAATTCTACAAGTTATTTTTTAACTGTCCTCTTTTTGAGGGAGCTAGACACAAATGGATTAAACAGTTAAATATATTTAAATTTTAACTAGATTTCAATTTTAAATTTCAACCTCGAGCATTAGCGTTTCAAAAATACTGTATTTATTATGAAATAATTTAGTTTAGCTCACGTATTTTCTAAGCTATTATTAAAAATTTAATAAATATTAACCCTTTGTTACTTCATTGCAGATCTGCATTACAACCCAAAATTTATCACTGCAGAGATATTTAAACGATGGTTTTGTTGATTGTCGTTGTTTTGAACCATTGCAGTTAATTTATTTGTAAATTCAATATCAACCCGATTCTAATTTAATTTTCAAGCAAAGTTACATTTATTTTTTTATCATATAGAAATGGTTATTTCAGAAGCAAACTGAGGATTTATTATATTTGAAAATATAATGGAGACTCCAGAAAGGGATTTCTCATACAGTTAGCTTCAAATTCTTTATGAATAGATAATTTTTGCGGAAGATAATTTACAACAAAAAAAAAAATGCATTTTTGGTTGTAAGAAATAAATGTTTGAAAGAAAATTTTTATTTATTTTGAATTATTTTTTGCATATTTGATATAATGTAGTTT
>CM063498.1:59823535-59831035 GCA_032207245.1 Pardosa pseudoannulata
TATATATAAATACAGAAAAATACAATACTTCATCAGAAACTCATCAGATAAATGGAAATTGCATAAGATATTTACACGAATATTATATATAGTGCAGTAAGTGGAAGTTTTATATACAAAGACTTTAGAAGATTTTAGACGTAAAATTGTTATAGGACCTGCAGGCTCTCCGAGTTTTCCATTAGCCAACCGAAGAGTTTACGTTGTTTAGTTGAGAGGGTGTTGCTAAAGTTTTCTGATCAGCTCAAGCACCCTCCAGAGCTGGTCTGAATTGCATGATAGGGATTGGCCTCCACCAGATTGAATTACTTGAGTTCTTTCTACTCACAACACGGTCACTTTGAATAACGAAAACTACTTCGAATATCGAAGCAAATGTATAAATGCTAATCCTGATAGAGCATCATACAAAACAAAAGATAGCCGGACGATACTGGAATGGTTTGGTTTGGAGTGCTACGGTCTACATTTTGCAACACGAGGGCTAATCAGACCGGGACCTACAACTTAAAGCTGATTCCGAACGACTACGAACATTCATGCCACTGTGGGATTCGAACCCACGAACTCTGGTACCGAAGGCCAGCACCCTAACCAATCGGCCATCGTTCGGCTGATACTGGAACGGTAGAGCGCTGTTCTTCGGTATCGGGGCTTGCAGTTTCGAATCCCACTGCTATCATGGTTGTTCTTAACCGTTCGGAATAGGCTTTAAGCAGTAGATGCCAATCTCATTAGCTCTCGTGTACCAAAATAGCAGACCACAGTGCTCCAAACTAAAACAAAATAAAAGATAATAGGAAATCTTATGGTGTCCATATCAAATTTTTTGAAGGTTTCAGTAGTGATTTATTTAGTTCTAGTTGAATGTATATATAGGTACAAAATTTCATAACTTAGTTACTTTCAAAAATGCTTTGTTACGTACCCTGTCCCCTTAAATAGTTTAAATTTTCAATTCAAAAATTTTTAATTAACTATTTATAAACAATTGTGTGAAAGTTTCAGACAATTTTTTTTCACATATTTTTAAATTATATTATTACTTCCTTCGATGCTATGACTTTTTCCCGCTATCATATAAATCCAAAACTGTTCTCATTCTATTCTCCGAAAGTAGTTTCATAAAATGAATGCAAGTATAGAAGCTGCCATTCTTTCCCCCTTCACTTTTGTGAGATCATTTTATTCTATTCTGAATTACTAAGATTTCTTTAGCTTCTATGCAAGAATTTGAAAAGCTTTTTGCATTTCGAGGAGGGCTTCCTTTTCTTCAAATACTTCAAGGAAAATCTAATAAACTGAAATCAAAAGCTAACACTGAAGTTGTCTAAGTACATAGATATAACTTAACAAGTTAACGTTCAATAAAAATTGAATACCTTTTACGTTTAGCACAAACACTTTACCTTCTTTTATCTGTTCTCATGACTAAGATGGTACAGGTAGATATAACATGACTAATAGCAGAGAACACAAGAACTCGTTACCTATATTAACTACTAGAATGTTTAGCAATTCGGCAAAAGCAACAATCTCGTAACTAGAATGTTTCAGATTTGGAGCCTAAGATCGGCCATGTTCGTTAAAGGTGACTGGAGAACATGAAATAGGTTCATGGTCACAATGTCTTCCAAGTTCTCAACCAATACATCTATGGATAGAAGATCAAGCCTATGGGTCTTCTGCTGGGTTCTTGCTAAGTCACGAGGTCCAACTTGATCAAAGTCCTTCATTTACCTTAGAAGTGTTCATTAAAATGAAAGGTTCACCCCTTTGCCTTAATACGAGTAGCATGTGATTCAAATGTGCTGGATTTTTCTATATGGCATCAGAAACAATGACAACATACTTTCGGGTGAGTGGCTTGTAAAATACCTCTACATAGGAAATCTTTGACCAAGTTCTAAAACTAAAGCCTCTATTTAGTCGTGTGTTGTTCGATTGCCAGCCTTTTTTCTATTGTTCTTTTTAAATCACGTCTCCCTTAAATTTGAATTGTTAAGGTCTCACTCATCTGATTTTATGTATTATTCCTACTCCAAGTGCGAGATACTTACTTACTTACTGCCATCCCACATCCAGCCCTTATATTTAATTTCAAGGTGGGATGGAAAATACACTTGCACTTGTCTCGCATAACCCAGATGGATCCCAGGAAATGACCTTGGCACTTGATCTTGGTGAGACTTCGTATTTATAGAAAATTATTTAAAGAATTTACAATATTCTGTGTCAATGCAGGTAATTTTTTACATACATCACCATTATATACACAATGTCACATTTTAAGATAGAGAAAAATTCAATATAAGTATTCAATATACACAATAACATTACATTTTTTTATGTTATTCAAATAAGTACATCCATATCTACAAACTGAGCCACTGTAACTCAGTCGGCAAATGCAACGATCTCTTAATTGGAAGGTTGCAGATTCGGAGCTCAATCCGGCCTATGATCAGCTGTGTTCGTTAAAGGTGAATGGGTCACGTAAAATATGTTCGTGGTCACAATGCCCTTCAAGTTCGCTCTCCATAAAAACAGTGTCGTATTATCGCGGTGGTTCTCTACCTCCATCTAATCATCAACTTATAACTTTTTACACACGTGGCATAGATTAACATCGACAGGCATATAAAAGTCTTGGAATAATGAAAAACCTAAGGAAAAACCAAAAAGAACATGCAGCAAGACAAAACTTGCCT
Source organism: Pardosa pseudoannulata (assembly GCA_032207245.1). Taxonomy (NCBI): domain Eukaryota; kingdom Metazoa; phylum Arthropoda; class Arachnida; order Araneae; family Lycosidae; genus Pardosa; species Pardosa pseudoannulata. Next base: position 59,826,247 of record CM063498.1, read on the forward strand.
GTAAGTTCACAGTATCACTTTCAGAAATGTTAGAAGTTGCAACCAGATCGGCACCTTCTCAACTTCTGGCGAATCCCGGCATTTTTTTTTTTTTAAGTTAACCGAGACAGGAAATTTTACCTCCAATTTGAGCGTCATTCGTTTAGGGAGCTGACTCTCGCTATATGTTTGGTCGTGACTTCTGCACGGCAAACGCAAATGTAACTTCAACTCTCACTCGGCAGCTACGGTCTGTGTAATTTTTTAGATTGGCTGAGTGGGGGGGGGGGAAGCCGCCTGATTGTGTTAATTTGTATGCGATGTCTGCTTCTGGGTATATAAGAGGACCTGTGACTGTTTTTTTTTTCGTATTTTTTATGGTGAAGTACCGTTTTCTGTATCTTTTGGCTATTTTTCTATTAATTTTTCATTTTCCCAATATTTTGGGTATCGTATCATTCCGCTACTTTGCTTTCGTATATTTTTCACTTTGCGTAATGTTTTGTCTTGTTTTATGTTTATAAAAATAATAATAAAAAAAACTGAAAAAATGCTTAATAAAAATTTTAAAATTTTATAAAACCAAAAATATATCTTTTTGTCAGTGCTGTCACTTTTTGTTTATTTTTATTTGCTGTACCAAGTTTCAACTTCTTACTGTCCATATTTGTATTATTGTATTACTATTTATTTATTTTTTTTCTGGGCTTCATGTTGTTGGATCCATGAATTGCTGTTAACCATACCGAATGGTCATTGTCAAGGTTCCAGTCTAATTATCCCCTAATTAGACAACGCGTTGTTTACTCATAATTTTTTATGAGAGCGTCCTCACCTCCTCGCTTCCTTTGTAAGCTGTAGTGTATTAAATTTTTGTTTGGATCCCTTTTTCCCTAGAGGCCTAAATTTATGTTTTGTTCTTCTTACATTCGGAAGTTAAAGTGAAGACCTTACACTTCGCTAGGTACTCCGTTAAACACAATTACCTTGACCTTTGATTTTTGTACTTGTACATTTTTCCCGGCATGTAGGCGGACATCGTAAAATATGTTATTTTCAGATTTAAAATAAGTCTATTTGTTTTCGTTTTTAAATAATTTGTCACTTTTATTTACAGAACTTCAGTTATTTTTCATTTACAGTTGTAACTTTATAGTACCGCATGGAAATCACTACCAGAACCTTGCTCTGCTCGAGTATCAGTATTGAGTTGTTCATTTCAATACCGGTAAAAAGAAAACCATAACTCATTGCGGAACTAGAATCGTCTAAATCAGTGGTTCTCAACAGAGGCAAAGGGGTGGTAGGACGACCCAGGTAGGCAGTGAAATTGTTTCGGGTGATAGGGCGGCAATGTGATCAGCTTTGGGCTTTCAAACTTAATTTTAAAAATATTAAATAAATTCTTTTACATTAATTACCTAATTTTCGCGACTTTTGAACAGTAATAAAAAGAACTTACGCAGTGGTACCAGAAACAGTTACTTCTATCCCTTATGTTTTGCGTGAAGTTGGGCCGACATTCAGAAAAATATAATTAATCAACAGAAATTACTTGGTTTGATTTGGAGCGCTACCCCAGATAGCATGCGTACTTGCAGCAAGTTTGATTTTTTCTGGATAATATCTTGTCATAAAAAATTTGACTTGACAAACTTACAGCAAAACTCCTGCAAGTTAGACGGAACATACAGAGATCAAACCTTTGAACGCTATTTTGCTGCAAAATTGTGGCAAACTTGTCAGGACAACCTTGAAGCAAGCAAAATTTCTTAGACTTCCTGCAGTCTTGTTTCAAACTTGCAGACTTGTCATGCTGAACTTGTTGCAAGTTTGCAGGCTTTCAAAGCAGGATTGCTGCAAGTTTACTGCAAACTAAATTTGCTATCTGGGACGGTCTACTCTTTTGCAACACGACAGCCGCTGAGACCGGGACCTAGTACTTAAAGCCAATTACGGACAAATATCTGTACCCCAGTGGGATTCGAACCCACGAACTCCGGAACAGAAGGTGAATGCCCTAACCATTCGTTTGAGAGTTACTTCAGCGTGTCTCGGTAACACAAATTTGATTTGTAAATCTATTGAAGAAAATTATTAAACATTTCGCCTCTTACAATGAGTACTTCTACCCTACACTTTAAATTACGGGATTTTTACAAAAGGGGGGCGATATAGAACACATTTTGGCTCCGTTAGGGCGCGGTAGATTAAAAAAGGTTGAGAATCAATGGTCTAAACTTTGAGAATCAATGGTATAAATTTTCCATAGAAAATGCTCGCTCAGAGCGAAAAAAGCACTGTAATCAAGGTCATCTACATCGAACAGTGTAAGGCGTCTCGTGTGTCCACGGCTGTCCTTTCCGATGACCGCACGCATCGTTTCTGTACCTGCTCGCCTATTGTTACTGGAGCAGGTGTCCTGGGTTCGCGGATAGCTTATCTTGCAAATAATTAATTATTGCAGCGACAAACTCCTCGACTAAATATTTATTATTCACAAGTTTTGTTGAACATTTGTACATTGATCATCATTAACCACAAAACATGGCTGAACACCCCGAGAATAACCAAATCGTGCCGAGCGGAAAGCACCTCGGTCTGAGCTCTCCTTCAAGAATAATGTCCGTTCTCTCTCGTTCCGAGCGGGCATCTCCACTCTGCTGTTGGCGAGGGCTGAGGTGGAATCCCCTCCCCCTCTTGGTCAGGCTTTCGCCTCTATGGGATAAATGTCCTTCTCCTCCGCAGCTGGCACAGATGGGGGTTGCATCCTTCCCCCTCCTAGTGAACTTTTCAAGTCCCTGGAACGGGGCTTGTCCACCCTCTCCTGATGAGTCATTCTTCGGCCACCATAAAAATAAATACAGGTGTCCATGTAACACCAACTCGAGTCTTGAGTCTAGTATTACAAACAGTCCAGGGAAAATTTTCAGATAGCATACAAATCTTAAAAGATACAAAATGGGGTATATAGATAAATAATACAACAGTTTGTAGCATAATGTAATATTCATTTTCCTTAACCACGAGTTCTAATTAATCCACAAAACACTCATCTATAGCACTTGAGAAATGCACTTTAAATTGAAAATTTTAAAGATTTGTTATATTTTATGTAAGAGAAAATGTCTGAAAGTTTAAATTTTGGTAAAAAAAGTTAAACCATTAAATATGTTCAGAGTACCATGTGAAACTTTGTTAATTATATCAACGATTTACGCGCGAATTACCCTTTCAACTTGACAAAGAATTTAATTTCCAAGCCTCCTTTCATAACAACTTTCCTTTCAAATATAAAGAGCCTTTCCTTGAATCATGCATTAAAGAAAGGCAGTTTAAATTTCACCTCTAAAAAATTTCTTTCTCATTTATTTCTTTTTGTGAAATTTACAAAATAGAAAAAATTCTATGTGATTTTTAGCATATGTTTATCTTTCCTTTATACCAATATTTCAAAATAGAAGCGGCTGAGAATATTTAAAATCAAATATTGAATACTGTTTGAAAAGACTAATAACCTTTAGAGATTTAATTTATTTAAATATTAAATAGTGCAGAAATGAATGATTTATTTTTATTCTAACTTTGATTCGTTTTTAATTTATTGTAAATATTTTGAATAATTTACTAAGTTGATGCAATTGTAATTAGATCTAAAACAATTTTCAGTAGTTCATGCTACAGCTTTTAATAAGAGATTGAAAAAATTAAATAGAAAGTGTTTCATAAAGGTTTAAAATATGGTTTTATTTTGACTATTTTCACAACTCAAACTATTTTGGTCGATACATGAACAGTCAAATATTATCATGCAATATCAGCATTTTGATTCCTTCAACTACCTAAAAGATTTTAACAATAACATTAAAATACTTCTTTGAGTAAATAAATTTATCACCTTTATTTACCGTCTATTGAATACATAAAATGAAGTAAAGTATTAGATATAGGGCCAAATTCAAATCAAACGCGTACCTTTCGTATCTCACATTATCACATTTGTAGAGATAATCAGTTTCGAGTTTGGTTGGGTTTTGGTTTGGAACTGTACGATCTACTTTTGCAATACGGGGGCTAATGAGACAGGGGCCTACTGCTTAAAGCCGATTCCAAACGGCTACGAACATCCATTCCTCAGTGGGATTCAAACCTATAGGAATTCGCGAGTTCAAATCCCACTGTTGCATGGATGTTCGAAACGTTTGGAATTGGCTTTAAACAGTAGGTCCCGGTTTCATTAGCCCTCGTGTTGCAAAAGAAAACCGTAGCGCTCCAATCCAAACCCATCCAAACCCGGAACTTGCTTATCTCAGCAAATTTGCGTGAGATACTAGAGACACACGTTTGAATTTAATTTGCCCCATAGAGTGTTAAACGCAAGACTAAATTATTATCAATTTCATTTAGATTTGAGAAATCCACTTATTGAGCTTTATATATCATAACAAAAAGAAATTTAGTGAGAATAAATGGCCATCATGCAAGTTTTATTCAATTTTATTGAATGTCAAATACCATCTAAATATTATATATATATATATATATATATATATATATATATATATATATATATATATATATATATATATCTATATTTATATATATATATATATATATATATGTATATATATATATATATATGTTATATATATATATATATATATTTATATTATATATATATGTATATATATATATATATATATATATATATACATATATATATGTATATATATATATATATATATATATATATGTGTATATATATATATATATATATATGTATATATATGTATATATATATGTGTGTATA
>CM063498.1:59836035-59883535 GCA_032207245.1 Pardosa pseudoannulata
CCAGGATACCGGCTGCTTATGCAAGGACAAAAGCGCAGAACGAAAAGAAACAAAACCCAAAGTGGTTGAAAGGTTGAGTTCCATCACAGGGGATATGCTATCACGAGTGTGGCAGGAGCTTGATTACAGTGTAGACATTTGTCGTGTCACCGGAGGGGCACATATTGAACACCTGCAGAAACTTGAATAAATGTAGTTTTGAGGTAAATTTGAATTTTCTAAATATATTAATTACAACGTTCACAATCATGTTTTCTTTTTGTCCCATTCAATATGAAACACCCTGTATTGCGCTGGGAGAGATCACTGCTATACTGAATACTGTTTTTAATGCGATTCTTTCTGTTTTACTGATGTGGCTGCAGCTTAGTTGTTGGTAAATTTAAGAAGGTGTGAGTGGAGTATATAGATACAGTAACAAAGGAAGGCGCCGTACAGATAATATAAACACGCAAGCGAAATAACTTATCTACAAGAATCTTGTTAGAAAAATGACTTTACTACTCAGATTCAGCTTCTGCAGTCCTCTCTGATTTTGTTTTTTTTAAATTATTAATTTTGTAGATTTCAGTTATGTTTTTAAAAAATTCCTCATGGATTATATTCTTGTATTATATGCCAATGCGTAATATTTTTTTTTATTATGTTCCAGATTAAATTTTCTGTTAAACAGATAGCTGCAAATGGCGTTGAACATTAAATCGATCGAGAGACCAAGTCAATATTATTCTTCAGAGAAGATGGGGATTATAGTTCCCACGCTGTGACAGCACTATGAGAGACACAGGCAATCCCTATTGTAACGGTGTGATTTAGCGGTGTGTCGACATCAAAGAACTTTGCTTTGAGAGGTGGACTTCGTTTGTGTGGGTACAAAATGATTGTTTTCCCCGGCACGATGTCTACACTGTTCAAAATAATGCAGACGACATTTAAATAATTTGAAATAAGCAATGATTAAACGAGACGGTTAAAGGATTAACGTCATAATGCCAGAAAAAAATGCAATTTTCATGTACTTATAATGTCTTAAATTGATGAATTTAATCGCCTTCTCTTAACTGAGGAAAGTAGGGCTTCAAATAATGGTATTAATCTATCGAAAAAGGGGGAAGGGGTGGATTTCAAACGTTTTCGAACTCGCTTTGAATTTTGCTAACCCTAACTAATTCAGAATCCAATATGGATTCCTATATCTATTCCAGGTCCAACCGGGCGAACGATGATCGAATAGTTAGGGTGCTGGTCTTCGGAACCGGAGTTCGTGGGCTCGAATCCCACTGTGGCATGGATATTAGTAGCTGTTCGGAATCGGCTTTAAGCAGTAGGTCTCGGTATCATTAGCCCTCTAGTTACAAAAAGTAGATCGTAGCTCTCCAAACCAAACCAAATCAATGTAGGTTCAAACGCTTCATAAATTTGTGGACAGACTGACAGATAACTTAAGCTATTATTATATAGGGGATAATTTCCATTGTCAGGTATTATGTTATTAATTTTCTATATACTAATATAAAAGAAGATACAGTAATCAAAGGAAACTTTGGGGTGTAAATGCGAAAATTCAGATTCATAAATTATTGAACGTTGTACAGTTACATAATAAGACAATAACATGTTTTGCTTTTATATGTGGCATTAGTTCTCTACTGGAATAGAGAAGAAAATACAACTGATGCTCTTCACTTAATAAGTATAGGTGATAAATGTCACTGGAGCCTCTCCGTATGTCGGAAAGGCCCAAGAGGCTTTCCACGTACTTGTCACATCTACACCTACTATCGATTTACTAGATTTATGGAGCTGTAAATATGGAACGTACATTCTTCGATATGTATAATTCAGTCTTCAGTAAATCTGGAACCCACATAGGCATTAATGAAAGCTGCAAATCATTTGTATGTCAAAGTAGATAAACTTTCTATAAGTATATCTCGAAATAAAGAAAGAGCATTTTCCTCTTTTCTCTGCTTTATTTGCATTGATATTTACCTAAATGTGTCAGAAATTTCTTAGTCAATTAATCTTTTCATGACGGGATGTTTCTCCATATTCATGTGGATAAAGATGGGAATCTTAGGTTCAGTGCTTTCCTCTTATTATGGTATCCGTCTACGTTAGAAGAACTTTTTTCCATAAACGTAGAAACTATTTCATGTTTTTACATTTTTAGATTTATGTTTTATATTATCATAGAGAATTGCGCATAAGAAATTTATTCCTAGAGAAGTTTTTATAAAATTTCTAATAAATGAAGAAATATTAGTAAAAAAAAATAAAAAATAAAAATAAAAAAAATCGTTTTTTTTTTAAAAAGTCTAATTTTTTTAATAAATTATTTCAATATTTTTTGATGCAACACATATCTTATACACTGGATTAGTGAATCACCTAAAATCTTTGCTTAATTTACATTTGGTAAAAAATTTTGGTCCTTCAAAATCATACACATTGAATTTTTAACGAATTTTCATTACTTTTATATCTAACTATGAGTGTAACATCATTAAAAATTATCCAAATTTAAAGCTTTTAGGTCATTTACTAGTAAATAATATCGAAAGCATTCATAATAATTTCCAACAAAATATTTTAAGAACTTTTCGAGAAATCATATTTCAAGTTTCAACATTTTATTAAAACTACCTTTCGGAGAAAAACGCATTTGAAGTTTATGAAAGCAACTTTAACTATTAAAAAATTAAAATACGTGTTTAAAATTCCCCACACTTTCTTACTTTAAAACTTTCTAATTGCCAAGTTGCTAATTATTAAAAATTCTAGAAAAATGTTTAAACTAATCTCCATTTAAATTCAAAAAGTTTTGTCCAAAAAATGTTCTTTAAAAGGCTCTAAATTCACAACTTCCGGTTCCGAAGACGCTACTTCCGTTTTTTTTTGAAAGCTGTCACTGATGTTTAAACACTTGTAACTCTTCTTTAAAATGCCATAGAGATAAAACAAAAACAGATTTAGAAGCCTAAAATTTGAAATTTTACAATACAGAAATAAAAAAAAATATGATTTTTGGCCAAAAAAAAAAATGATGTCTTTAACGTAGACGGATACCTTAACAGAATTTGTAGTATTGCCACTTTGTAAAAAAAATGACAGATAATAGAAGCAGGGCATCGAACCGGAACTGAACCGAAAAAAATATCGGTCCAATCCTTTTATTTTTACAACCAACTTATCAATGTTTTATAATTTAACGTCAACCACATACTTATCGTCATTGCATGCACATTGCTTCAAAATTTCCTTTCAAAATTTGTCATGTGGTTCTTTCACCAAAAATTGTAGATCTGAATCAGCATTTCCACTTATCAACTTAAAGATGTACTTTAGTTTAGCCTCTAGTCTTTTCGTTTTGGAAAATTACTACTGGAAAGCATTTAAGCGATTTCCAATACAATTGAGGAAAAATAGGCTTTTTAAAATTTTAAAATATCTGACTGCTTTTATGCTGTTATATTTTCCCGTGTGTATGAGAATAATATGGGTATTTTTTACATAAAATAATGAAAAATTTTTTCTTGCAAGATATCAGAAAAAAGTTTTACATTTCAGATAAAATTCTTTCATAGCCATCATTGATAACATAACTTAACAATATGCATAATTTAAAATCATAAAACGGAGGTAAATGTTGGAAATTAGTTTATACATATTTTAATATAAAAATTAAATTTAAAAAATGATAAATTATTTTCTTCTTAGTTTGTAATATGTGTTCTATTCTCTAAAGGAAAATCTGTGGGAGAGCTTTTTGTAGAGTTTATTTACATAGCGAACACACACATATATGTAACATAGCGTGGCCTGCTATGCTTCGAGGATGCAATGGAGTCGACGGGATGTAGTCGTCACCGAAAAAGAATACGATTTTTCAGGAGAAGGTTTGTAGCATCTTTATCAAGCAACGTACAGAGCAAAAATCCAACAAAGGATGGTCGCACAGTATTTATTTTAGCATAAGTGTATCCTTTAAATGCAGCATAAAATAATATTTAGTTTTAAACACGTGAAAAGTATAACACAAGAATCCTAAAAAATTTAAAATTAAGTGTTTAAGTTGAAAATATGCTTAAACGTGGAATCATGCAGTGGAATATTAATGACAAATTAATAAATGCTGAATATAGGAGATTGAAAGACTTTTAGACTTTTATAGAGTTCATGTTACCCTCTAAACTGACAAAACCGTAATCATTTGTCCCTATTTCGGTTATTATCCTCTAAAAGTTTGAAAAATGATTCCCATTTGATTCGCGTCACTGATGTCGTAGAAAATTAAATTTAGGAAACAAGTCTAGATTCCTTGGGAATCAGCTGTCTAATGGAATAAGTAATTTTAGATATGATAGTTTATCAGTGTAGAAAAAGTTTATATCAAAGAAACAAATATTTTATATTAAAAAAATTAATCTAATTTAAGAACTCTCCTTTTCAATTTACATAATTTTATTTTGAATAGACTCTCTTAAGGAATGGATTATGTGCTAAGGACCAATTTTCTGGATAATTTGATTGATTTTTAAAGTAGTTTGACAATTAGCTTAATTTCTGTCAGGGATGTTTTTAGTCCTCTTGAAGTGGTAAAATGTGGGAGCGTAACTATTACATTGGATTTTTCTCTGTATGTCAACCCTTGGGGATAAATATAGAAATATTTTGATATTTTCGTACGTATTGAATACATTAGGAATTATAAATGATTTCTAAAAATAGTTTTTTGATTGAAATATTCTGGATGGCTTCATTATAGGGTAGCAATAAACACAATTTTGTCAAATGGCTTCTGGATTTCCAATAATCTTTATAAAAATAGAACTTCGGGCGAACTATTTAATTCCCACTTCAATATTTATGCAGAGTATTCCTTTAATAAGCAACAAAATCCCTATGTTGGTCCTAATTTATGAACCAACTATTTGACTTAACGATTCCACTCGGAAAAAAATTCGGGCATGGAAGTTTCTATTCCAAAGGTGTTTATATTTTGAGGCTGCAATAAATCAACCCATCACGCGCAGCCGTTGCGTAGATTATTTCCATTAAAACTAGACTTCACATCTCCTGATGAATTAACGAAAATCCTAGACATTTTTCATTTTCCTCGTGTTTTTTTTTTGTAAAGAATGAGGAAGTTTTGGAAATGATCGGGGAAGACTGAAATTAAAGTTCTACTCTTTTTTTGTTCTTTAAATGTTACGGAACTAATATCGGAGACGAATTCTCCCACAAAGAATTCGTAATCACTTTTCTGCACTAGGTGCACTATTCCAAAAGAGCAGTCTAAGAATTTTAAGAACATGACTTTGCAATTGGAAAAGACTGAGCAAAGATTACTTTGTTTCTGAATTGTAATTACTTTTATTGGAAGTTAAAATAAGGTTTAGTTTTGTTTGCCTGAGTTATATAGTTATTTACAGCTACATTATTTGAATAAAATATATATTTTTCTTTCAACAAGATATGCCACCCTTTTATTGAAAAATGAAAAAAAATTGAAAATTGATAAGAAAAATTTTAAGACATGATTGAAAATTTATTTTATCAAAATTGTTACTAAAAATGCATTGTCATAGTTAAATTCAAAAATATTTAGATGAGGTGTATGTCTTAATTACATGTGCGCATAATTTTTCTAGACGTTTGAGAAATCTTTTAGAACAGTTGGAAGCAAATCGGGGTAGTTATCTAATTGTACTTTTAGTTGGACTTTATCATTTGAGAAATAATTTGAAAATCTACATCTTGAGGATGTTGGATCGACGAACAGTTCGTAACTATGCCTCAGACCTGGTAAGATACTTTGCCCCCCGTTAAAATTTGCAAGTTGAAACTACGTTTGACAGCCTAATTCTTAATAGAACTGTTGATATATACTGCACAATTTTTTGATACCCTTCGGATAGTATGTACAATTTTGTTCGCTGTTAATTCACAAATTTTCTACCATTTTACTACCGAACGATAGCCAAATGGATAGGGCTCTGCTCTTCGGTATTAGAGTTCATGGATACAAATCCATCTGCTAGATTGTATGCTCTTAGCAAATTGGAACCGGCTTTAAGCAGTAGGTCCCTATCTAATTACAGGGTATCTGCCAAAATAAATTTTTTCAAATCCATGACTTTTTATGATTTTCCCTGATTTAACAGATCATTTTCCATGACTTTAAAAAGCTTTCGTTAAAGTATATATAAACAAAAATACAAATAAAATATATGCTTTTTGAGAAATTACAGGAATTTTATCATAAAAAAACATAAACTTACTTTATAAGGGTTAATAAACTCACATACATAAAAATAAATTGTTGTATCTACATACCTAAGTTTAATCATATAACAATTTTTCAATCAAAATGTTTCCAATTTGAATTCAGGGTACTTTGGTATTATTCAGGTACCCATGAATAATAGCCAAATATAACCCTATAATGTTTATATACAATATCCCAATAGATAAACTTATATTTTGTGCAAAAATCTTAACTAATTTTTATTAAAAAATAATTATTATATTAATAAAATTTTAATCTACAATTTAAGAAAAAACCAGAATAATATATATTTACCCACCCATTAAGCTTTCTTGCTTTGAGTTTCCTTGGTGAACAAATTTTACTTGGCAATAGGGTCAATAGGATAATACATAAATACCAAACTCAGTAACTTCAGCTAAATGACAAGTAAAAATAGAATTAAACAATTCAATGCATTTTTTTAATCGGTAGTTTAGCGGATCCATGACTTTCCATGACTTTTACTCATTTTACTTGAAAAATCAAGACTTTCCATGACAAAATTAATCCATTGTCTAAATTCATGATTTTCCATGACTTTCCAGGTGCACGGAAACCATGTAATTAGTCCTCTTGAAGCAAAAAAAGTAGACTGTAGTGTGTCGTGTAGTTGTCATTAAATTTAGGTTAATTACCCATGATCAAATTTACAGTGGTTATTATTTTGTTAATCAAAGACTAAATTTTATTTCTCTTGCGCTATGTAGATTACTTAACTTTTAAATTTAACCACAGGTTATGAGAGACTACAGACTTAATTTTAAAAAACTAATAAGCTAAATTAAGAGTTACTAAAATCAAATATTATACATTTAAAATAAAGACATACAAGGTTGATAATTTCAAATAAAAATAAGAAAATTTATTTGTTATACTATTTATATGTCTATGTAGAAAAATTTGATTCAAACTTCATAAAATTTGCTTTCCTAAATTTCCTTCTTGGTGCCACATTATTCAAAATTCAACATCAATAATTTACTAACATTTATATAAAAAGAAGAGAGAGGACCTAATTCCAAATTCAAATATTTATAATAAGTACCTCTGTGGATATATTGGGTGTGCCAGGGTGGTACTCGGTTGGGAGCTCTTGGTGAAAGGATGTAGACACTGCTGATTTCAGTCTCACCACTGGTCTGGGGCCTTCTAAATAATTGGTGTGATTCTGAATGGTGGATACACTGGAACATTTCTGGTCGTTGCAAGATGTTGTCCTCGTTAGTTTTTCGTAGTCTCTTTTGGACCAACTCTTACTTTAGTCCCCGCACTCTGCTCTCAGACTCCCGAACTGTCGAACTCTCTTAACTTTTCTTTTTTTATATTATTTTCATCTCTGTTCTTTCTTACTTCTCTTGTTCCAATCAGCAGAGCTGTATATATCCATTGGTCTCCCTTTTCCCGCCTTCAAACCGCAAACATGGGGGAAACCTTACCCCTTCAAATTGGGCACCGTCCCTTACGGACAAATAACTCCACAAATCTCCACATTCTTATTTAGTGTCATGAACGGAGACATGATTCTAATCTAGGACTGGGATCAGAACCCCGCCCGATAATTCCGTACAAGAAGAATCCGTTTAATTAATTTTTATAGGTCCTCTCTTTGGAAAAGATGTGATGAGGTCAGATTTAGATCCCAAGCATTTAAATTCTAGTCTTATTTATATCAATTACATTAATTATCAATTATACTAATAATCTAAATCGCCTCACCACATAGTGTTCCAATCTACGAACTTACTACGTACTAAATTTTAAATGTATATTAGGAAAAATGATATTAAATATTATCAAAATTTGATATATGTCACTTTAAATTTATTATATACTTGCCTTCTCTTCGTACAAAGTTAACCTTAATTGTTTAAACAATGTTATGAGATTAAGACGTTTATTCCATCTCTGTTATTTCTAAATTTACTCCTAAAACTAGATTTAATGAGAGATGATAAATTGTCTTATGCACATTTGAAAATCGTGGATTTGGTGGTAAGCATATTTACTACTACCATATAAAGGGTTAAAACATTTTTTACTAATTTTTCAGACCTATGCCAGCAGAAGGATTCAAATCCCAGATTTTGCTTTTGAGAGCGCCCTACTTGTCATTATTCGGCTTACAAACAAAGAATAGGATTTCACAGTAGCAATTCAACACACTTTATTTTCTAATTTATGTTAACTACAGAAAAATAAGGATTTATTTGTTGCTTAGATAATCTGTAGAAATAATTTTAATGAATTTATACTTTTATCTTCTCTGTTAGCTATTCAGCAGTGATAATTATAGAAGTGAATAATTCTTAAAACTGGTTTTAAACAGATAGGTTTAGGGAAAACTCACTGTTTCAAAACAAGTCACAATATCATGCGCCGAATGATGGCCGAATGGTTAGGGTGCTGGCCTTCGGAACCGGAGTTCGTGGGTTCGAATCCCAGTATGGCATGGATGTTCGTAGCCGTTCGGAATCGGCTCTAAGCAGTAGGTACCGGTCTCATTAGCCCTCATGTTTCAAAAAGTAGACCGTAGCACTCCCAAACCAAACCAAAACAATATTATGCATTCATAGTTTGGTTGTGAATCAGCTGTTATCAGCAAGGTACAAATGGAAACGAGTTTTTGCTTCTGAGAGAGCCTTACCTGTTACTTATGCCCTGCTTGTCTTCATTTGGCTCACAACTATAGAATAGGATTTCACAGTAACAATTCAACATACATAGCATTTATTTTTAATTTATATTAATTACAGAAAATGAATGCTTTACGTATTGCTCAGATAATCTGTAAACATAATTTTTAATGAATTTATGCTTTTAATTTCCCTGTTAGCTATTTAGCAGTGAGAATTCTAGAAGTGAATAATTCATAAAACTGGGTTTTAAACAGATCGGTTTAGAGAAAACTCACTATTTCAAATTAAGTCAACAATACTATGCATTCAAAGTTTGGTTGTGAATCAGCTATTATCAGCAAGGTACAAATGGAAAGTTTTAAAAAACTTATTTGTGTATTGAAAACACACAAAATTCCTTAGATGCTTTCAAATTCTAAAACGAATTCGTAAAGAAAAGGACTTGTACACAACATGGTATTCCAGTAGAATTGCATTTCACCGTTATCAATAAAATTTGGAAAAAAGTAAAGCGAATTTTCATTTTTAAGGATACCTGTCAACTGTGCGAGGTTTTATTAAAACTTTTCGGAGCTCTAGCAAATATTAAATTTGGTTTTGGCTTTCACATTTTCAAAGAAAATACCACTTGGCAGCGAGATAAAAAGACTTGAAGAACTGAAAGGGGTTATCCTTTAAGAAAAAGTCACTCTGCGCATTTGATTTCTAAAATAACCACTGCTGAAATTTCAAACTACCGTTTGACAAATTAAGTTATTTGAGACACTGCAAAGTTAGATAATGGATTTAAATATTAAAATACTGGAGTACTTAAGTCTCCAGAGTTGGATTCAAATTCCTTTCTCTTAAAATATTTCGAGAATGACATTCATTGCAATACTAAACTTCAAAAGGGCCTAAGAGGTTTGCATTGAAATTCCAAATTTTTGTTTGATATTGCAAACAAAATTATGCGGGTTGAATTTCATAAGTTGCTTTTATGATTTCAATACCGTAATCTATGAAAGCTTTTTAGTTAAGTGAATAAATTAAGTAAATGAGAATTTGGGTTTTATTTCCGAAACGCTGTTTTCAAATATTTTGATTTGTAAAAGTTGAACTATGATAATGTTTTTATAGTTGCTAAAAGCTATTTGAGTAATTTTTATCAATATACTAAAGGGAAAAAACTACTATGTTTGAATGCTTTAATAATTAAAACAAAATTAAAAAAATGTTACTCCGTAGCAGTTAAACTAGATCTTTTTTTTTATCTAAATGAGTTTTTTATTTAAAAAAGTATAAAACAACTTCAGAGAATTTTTTATTGACATACTAGTTGCATGTACCCGGTTTTGCCCGGGTTTAAAATAACATTTTCTGTAGAAGCGTACAAAACTGTTAATTTTCATGCAATAAAAGGGTACATTTATCTTAAAGCAATGTGATAGACAACATTTTAGGCAGTTCCATTTGGAGTGTGTACAAAAAGATTTTCCTCTTTGCCCACTCTGGAGCAGGCCACATACAAATGCTCATGAGAAAAGCATGGTGTCTGCAAGTCTATACCAGCAATCTCAAGAGTCTGGCCCTGTGACTTGTTGATTGTTGTGTCAAAGCACAGTTTTAAAGGGAACTGTATTCTCTTGAATTGTATGGTGTTGTCTGAGGGAATGATAGGTATTCTTGGAATGAAGACATTCTCACCCTTACCCCACTCTGTGAGTACTGTGGCTTGAATGACAAGTTGAATCAGCTTTTTCACAATTAAACTTTTGCCATTGCACAACCTGGGTGCATCAATATTTCGGATCAACATTATTGGAGCACCAACTTTAAGAATCAAATTGTGGGCTTGCAAATCAGGAGTCTGGATGGAATTCAAGAACTCAAAGAGATATTGTACTGCTTCATGACTAAGGATGCAGTCTATGGACTTGTAGGTATGTTCTTGCCCTGGAAGCTGCTTCTGAATGGTGACATTAAGTTTCTCAACCCCATCATTTCTGCTTGCCAGAATTGCTCTGTGAGAAAGCCAGTCCTGATCCTTGAAGTTTTGCTGAATGTGATATTTGTTGCAGTATTTCCTTGCAGTAAAGTAAATATAACAAAGAAGTATTGCTTTTAATCACCGCTTTTGTTTTGTAAAGTTTTCTCTAATACGTACCCACGGTCGAGAACAGGCACATGGAGTACTACTATTGGCCAGAGTGGGGATGGGATGGAATGAAACTTGTTTAAGAACCTTCCCCATGTAAGATGACTGCTGGAGGTGAGGTCCATCCTACAAACATGGGTCTTACCACTGTCCCCCTCTCCCACCCTACACATGTATGACCATCACTTTTACTTACATCCTCATCATCTAATCAACACCCCAAACACATTCAAAATCACTCTCAATGACCAACTTGCATGATTTCCCTTTTTTCTGTTTTTAGTTCATTAGCACACGGCTCAGAATAGACACATGGATCACTACTTTTGGATGGAGGAGGCCAGAGTGAGGTTGGTGTGGAACGAAACCTGTTTAAAAACCTTTCCCATGTAATTTTGTGTACGTGTACCAAATTTCACGTTATTTGGTTGTCTGGATTTTGAGTTATAAGGGAACATACAAACAGACAACAAATACGTCGTATATATAGAGAGAGATTGCACAACTCTTTCAGGCATACTTTCTTTTATAAAAGGAGTTAAAAACCAAAGCTTTGAATTTCCCTTTCAAAAGAATTAATCAAAATAAGTATTATATATTTTTATTCTACAAAATGTATACTATTTATTTTACTTGTTCCATTTTCTCCATACGCTAAATGTTTTTACAACTTACATTATTTTTTTCAGACGTTTTAACACTAAAACCGTAGGAGTTTTGGTATACCTAAAACCATTGGCTGGATCAAACGTACCCGATTAATATGAATCCGTGTAATTCAAAACATACAGCAGTAAGTTAATCTTGGCAGATTAACCCTGCCAAAGGCAAAGATCTGTGTATAGCAGGTGGTGACTATTAAGGTGATTTGTGAAGGAATGACTTGATTCAGGGACTCCAAGGGAGGCTTATGGCAATGGACGCGAACTAACAAGTTAATGGCCCATTAAGATGAAGTAGTGTACAGGGGTCGCCTAAGGCTAAGGGGTCAGAACCTGTGGTCACCTGCAACGTGAAGAGGTTCCCATAGGAAAGTGATGGAAGACCCTGGGATGCATCTGGAGGAGGATCCAAAATGCTCATAGTAAATAGAAAACGGGTTACAGCTAATATTTATTGGTATGGCCTAATTTTATTGGACTGTAAGAATGATTGGGTTTGATAAAAAGAGGAGAAAATGAAAGGATATCAAAGAAAAAAAAAGAAGAGACGAGGGTCCGAGAGGGAGGTCTCTGATAATTCCCTGAGCTGTGCCTCGACAATTGCCTCTATTACTACGTGCGCCCTTTCTCTTTCATCCAGGATGTGAAGACCCGTTTCTGTAAAGAACGCCCCATCGTCAAGCCCGTGCCTTACCGGAATTCACCCTGAGCCGCCCTTCTTCAGATGCACGTTGCGGGTACTACAGTTCGTGGGTTCGAATTCCTCTGCTGACATCGATGTTCGTAGCGGATCGGAATCGACTTTCAGCAGTAGGTCACGATCTCATTAGTCCTAAAAGTTTCATGATAATTATCCATGAATTTTTATATGTAATCAACATCTAAAATTGAAATTTATGGGTCATTATTGGCTGTTTAGTATAGGCTGGTCAATTTTGTTTCCTATAAATTGACAACAAAAATGATATCCCAGCGTTATGTGGGATTTGAATCAACAGCTTCCGGTGAAGTAGATGAACGCTCTAATCCCTATGTCGATCGAGAAGTTTAGTTAGGTTTGAAGGTCTGTGATCTACTTTTTTTGCAACAAGAGGGCTAATGAGAACGTGATCTACTTTTAGAACAGATTCTGAACGGCTACGAACGTCCATGCCACAGTGGGATTCAAACCCACGAACTTCGGTACCGAAGATCAGCACCCTAACATTCTGCCATCATTCTCACCGACCGGGAAGTAAATTGTATGTAGAAATAATATATACTCCATAATTGTGAATGGAATTCTACTCTTTTTAGAATTAATTAATATTTTATAAAATTTTTACGTCATTAGAAATTAATATTTTAGCAATTGTGTAACTGTCCCCTTTATGGAAGAATATCATGACAGTATTTTAGATTCATATAAATTTAAATGAATCCTGGTCGCGCACAATTTAATAAAAAAATAGCGAAGTCAGTAGTGTCCACATTAGTTTGTTTTTTTAATTACTTCCTTACGTTTGTTTTATATTTCATATTTATACATCTTGTCCATATTCGTAAATAAACGTTAATGAAAAAGTAAATCCCAAAAGATATAAAGAATTTAGTAGTATAAAAAACTCTTTGTACTATAGTAAAGTAATTTTAAAGAAGTTCTTGCTTACAACTTTTTCGTTTTCTTGTTCTCCTTCCCTTTTAGAAACCGCACTTCAGAAAATGTTAAAGTGCTCTCCATTCACTTATAATTTTTTGTAGTTGAAGTAGTAGTTAAGAGGATTTTCGAAAAGGACTGGATATATTTTTAAGGACTTGTAGATGAGATATATCGATATGTAATGGTGGTAAATACATACTATGTGTTGCGTTTAACAATTTTTATAATGTATTATGTTATTCATTACCAATATTGGTTCAAAAATGAAGAATGTAGCTGGAACCTTTATATTGTAAACACTTTTTAAATATTGGTACTTGTATGGGCACCTTACAATATCTATAAAAATCTATTCTAACAATTTTCTCAAATTTATGTAAATACTTAAAATCTTAAAGTACCAAAGCTTAATTGTTAGATATGCAGTGTACATAATTGCTACAAATTGAGCTCTTTAGAAATGAATCAAAACATATCGACTTGAAAAGCAAATTTTGTCAAAACATCATATAAAAATAAAGCGTTTGATCAAGTTTGGTTTGGTTATCTGCTCTATGATCTACAGTTTTACTAAGTTTTGTTCTTCTTTTCTTAGTATTTTCCTTAGCTTAACAGATGAAAAATAATTGAATGCAGATAGAAAGAAGCAGATTTGTAGATTTTTTTATATTTCATAGATTCTAGGAGATTGCGACTTATTAATTTTCTTAGTATTGTGACGACTTAGTATTGTGTCAATATTCTCGAGTGAGAGGTAACGTGAAGAATGGATCCCAGTCAAAGATAAAATTGGAAATTTACTTTTATTTTTGATTAACTACGGCTATTTTACAAAGAATGTTAATTCCCAAATCATGTAGAACTGCACAGAATGCTTGCCTGTATAACTTCCTCACGACGATCACAGTCGAAAGAAAAACGAGATTTGATAATCTTTACAAGTGGGGAGGCTTTTTCAGGGAACAATGAAAACCCAATTTATCCCCCGTTTGGTATACGAGACTCTGCATCTCCCTATATGAGTGGACTTTACGAATCTCCCGAACTAGAAAATTGGCTTCGGTAACAAACGCGAAAGACTCCACGAGGTCAACACACCTAAGAAAAAAAATGACGAAATGCCCTGAGTCGCAAAATTGTAGGCTTTTTATACCTGGGGGTCAGTTACGGTCCCGCCAACTGTTTTTTGGGTCAGTTAAGATCCCAGTTACTTGAGAACTCCAGCTAAAGTTACAGTTATATGTTGTAGTTGAATTCTCATTCGCTAGCTGTCCCTTTAAGGAATTTCCGAGCATTCATTAACGGGATCCAACAGGGCTTATTCGTCTATTCAGTCTGATTGTCAAGATCCCAGACTCTGCGATATCAAGCTATTGTCCTGGTAAACAGGTGTACTCCGATCAGCTGTTTTGAAACTTGCTCGGACAACGGGAGTCTTCACAGTATTATAGTTAAGTTTTGTTGTTCTTTTCTTAGTATTTTCCTTAGCTTTCTAGAAGAAAAATAACCGAATACAGATAGAAAGAAGCAGATTTGTAGATTTTTAGATATTTCATAGATTTTAGGAGATTGCGACTTATTAATTTTCTTAGTATTCTAGCTAAGTTTTGTTCTTCTTTTCTTAGTATTTTCCTTAGCTTTCTAGAAGAAAAATAACCGAATACAGATAGAAAGAAGCAGATTTGTAGAGTTTTAGATATTTCATAGATTTTAGGAGATTGCTACTTATTAATTTTCTTAGTATAGTTCTATATGCCTCAATCCTACATACGATAGCCGAGTGAAGGAAAGAGCACTCTTTCAGTAGATATTGTGAACTCCAATAAAGAAGAATGTTTGATCAGATAATGTTGTCTTTTATGAGTATTTCTAGCTTTAAGTCCATTTGCCAGGCCTCGGCATAATTACCCGATTTAATACATATATATTTAATCATAAAAAATTAATTGGCGTAGTAAAATTCAGAGTTCCTTTACCTTTCAGAAAGACATATACTTTGATTTGAAGTACTGACTCCACGCTTCAATGCAGCACTAATATACTTACGAAATATAATCGATCAAATGATTTGGCATTTATCTCTGAACTGATAACTGCCGCTTTCAAAAGTAATTAAATGCGTTGCCTAACTTTTACATGCGAGGGGCTTTCAAGACCTCGAACTGCAAATTCGATTCCTCCGATGATTTTAATCTATCATTTTCCGCAGCATTTGTTTCGTGCATATCCTCCATGCACTTAATTGCATTTTAAGACTGTCGCTAGCACGTGGATAATCAGCGTAAGTGGCGTTTGTAACTTCTCTTCGGTAGTTCTAAAATAATTTTCAAACTTCACTGCGGCGTGCGAGATGAATATTTAATTACGTTTCCTGTCTGA
Source organism: Pardosa pseudoannulata (assembly GCA_032207245.1). Taxonomy (NCBI): domain Eukaryota; kingdom Metazoa; phylum Arthropoda; class Arachnida; order Araneae; family Lycosidae; genus Pardosa; species Pardosa pseudoannulata. The sequence continues at coordinate 59,851,802 of CM063498.1, forward strand.
ATGTTGTGTAAGCCATAAGGGAATTTCCATTATGATCTCGCAGTGGAAATTATTAAATTCTTATTTTTCCTTAAACTGTACACAAGCAAGCTCCTACCGAGGAGTTTGATGTTAGGGAAGGGATTTAGTCGACTCTAGCAGAAATAGTTTCAATTAACTCGAGTAAATTTACATTTAATTGAGATTTAAAGTATTAGGAGGTAACTTTTGAAAGCTCGGAATGTGGGAGCGTGTGTGTCTTTAACGAGGAGGAAAGGTTGTATGCATAATCGTGCATTAATATTTCAAAATTTGAATAGAATGGGCAATTGTTTGAAGCTTTCAATAGGATTCCTATTCTGGAAATCCTTTAAAAGTGACTTCACATATTAAATTCTTTAGTTTCTTTGAAATTGTGTATTAAGACTTTAAATCTTTTAATTCTCAAACAATCTCGTGTGCGATGCATAGTAAAAATAATGAAATTGCTAGATTTCCTAGATTTTCTGTTATTTAATTCAGGGAGAAAGCTGACTTTAAAAGTGAAATAGAATGTTTAAAAAAAGAAAATAAAAATATTTGCAAAACTACTTTCTCCAATTATGAAGTATTGGTTTGGTTTAGAACACTATAGTCTACTGTTTTACTACACGAGGGATAATGAGATAGGCACCTAGTGCTTAAATCCGATTCCGAATAGTTATAAACATCCATGCCAGCAGCGAGATTTGAAACTCCAGGCTCCGGTACCGAAGAACAGCTCTCTCCATTCGAGCATCGTCCGGCTATCTTTTATTTTGTATGATGTTCTGTAAGGATTATCACTTATACATTCTCTTCTACATTCAAAGCAGTTTTTGTTATACAAAGTCACTGTGACGAACACAGACGAACTCCGGCTTCTCTACCATTCAGCCATCGTTAAGCTGTGAGGTATTGGACTCTCTCTATCTGTAATCATCTAGCATGTCTACTAGTATCATTATATGTGATTTGGTGTTACCCATTGGCAACGGTATATTTGTTGTTACCCATTGGCAACGATAGCAAACAGTAGTAATGTTGTTGTGATGTTAAAATAAAGGAGTTGAAAGTTCTTTGATGATGTGTTCTTGATGTTTTCGACGTTTATATATATATTCTATCTGTATTCTTTTGTTCTATCACTCTCTATCAATTGGACTTTACCTCATTTGCCCCTTTATGGCAGTGTTCTTCACCCTTTGTTCCTTGATATTTATGAAGATTACACGAAAAATTACAATTGAATTGTAAAGAAATAGCAGTAACAAAATCTGGTGTGGACATCACAGGAATTCTGTATACGACTGTAAAAGTTATAATTAAAAAAATGTTAATTGATGTGTCACCAGAACAATTATTTTTACATTACCCTAAAGTTTCATAGTATCGTGTTTCAAGGGAAGAAATTATATTGACCATGATACGTATCTTAATACGCACGTATCTCGCAATAACTGAAAAGCGATTAGCAGTAGCAGGCTGAAATTTTGTATTGAGGATTGTTATAACGTCTAGTTACGTACCTCCTCTTTTGACTTCAATCTACGCTCTATACAACGAAGAATTTCCATTTAATGAACACTAATGCTGCCGGTTGATAAACATACGACAGTAAAAGATATCATGTGTTGGTGTAATAATGCTTTAGTTATCGTGAAAAACTTCGGCCTATAAAGTAATATTTATATAACAAAAACGAAATGAAATATTAATACTACAGGTGACCGCCAGACTGTTGTACTGGAGCTCTACTCGGACGCCATTAGTTTTCGGGATTTCGAATTCCACTGCTGTCATAGATGTTCGTAGCCAACTAATCAGACAACACAATTACATTGAAAAAAGAAACCTATGAAACTTTAAATGAATTCTGATAATACATCCTACAATCAAAATTAAGAATGATTTATAATAATTTAATAGGCATACAAGTAATGCGGTGTCCACATGAGATTTTTTGGTTTGGAACATGACTGTCTACTGCTTGTCTTGCAACACTAGAGCTAATGAGACCGAGACTATTACTTAACCCTTTTATGAGCCGTGTGAAGATTACTTCCCACCATTATGATCTTATGATATACACATGCTTCAAACGCAATGTCCATTGTAGACCTGCTAACATTTCATATAACATTATCTCGTCAGCTAACAGATGGATATTTCTCAAGAAAATTGAAAGTCCGTCCTCCTAGCTTCGAAGTCGTGTATGATGCCAGATGATGTCCACTCAGCCAAAATGGCAAATCAGGCCAAAGTAAGTTTCTAACTTTAGAGGATCTTTTTTTTTATCACGTTGACGACATTTATAATCAAGAATAGTTACAAAACACAAAAGTAAAGTTAAGGGAAAAATCGTTAAGATCATTGTACCATCTTTAAGACATTGAACTAATTCACAGAAGATATTTATAAAGGAAAACACACGGCTGTTGTACTATCGAAGTTAATAGCGTAGTGGCTACTTAGCATTCAGATCATATATTAAGAATGATATATTTAGTATGCGATTGAGATCTTCGTAACCTTTGAATAACATAGTGGCTAGCTAGAATGATGACCATATATTGAAAACTATTCATCTAGTATGTTTGAGCCTGAGATATTAGTGCCGTAATAACGTAGTGGTTACCTACCATACATAACCCTTTAACAGCTTCATTTTTTCCCCAGAATTCTTTAAAAAATGTCACATTTTTTATTGCATTTTTATATTAATTTTTCAATCATAAATATTAACCCTCGTGTGCAAAACAGTAGACCGTAGCGCACCAAATCGAACCAAACCAAACCAATTTCAAATACGAAAACAGCCAAACAGGAAGTTGCACTTACAATTGTAAATATAAGAAAATACAATTACTTTAAACTTTTTTCGATTACATTCACTTATCATTCTTCATCCTAGATTTGAGGATTACTTCACTAAAGCTATTTGCACTTTATCAAAATCACCAGTATCAAAGCCATCTAGTATATTATCAGTACTGTCTGACTCATTTACGGATATTTTAGATTCTGATTACGAGTTACAGTTCGAATCCCAAGAAATTAGCTGCATACACACTAAATCAGCAATTATTTTTAAATAAAAATATATTGCATGGATATAATTATTAAGAAATTAATAAATTAAAATCCAAACACTAAGCCCAGAAAAGTAAAAATTCATCTATTGATAAAACATATGAAAAAAAAAACACTCTCGAATCAGATGAGAAAACAGAATAAAAAGCAGACAATGATTAATATCCATCTTCCGAATTAAAAATAGAACACATATTGTCAAAACAGTAAACGCAAGGGAGAAAAAAGTTTGCCAGTACGCCGTACGGGCAAATCAGTAGAGGCCCGCACACAGTACACGTACAACATAGGGCAACTGCGAAGGGGCTAAGAATAATTAACTCTTTCGTAGGCCGTGGGAAGATTATATCCCACCTTAATAATTTTACAAAACACACAGTGCTAAACTTAAAATTCACTATAGACCTGCAAAATTTTGTATAACATTAGCTAGATAGATATTTCTCAATAAAATGGAAAGGCTGTCCTCTTAGCTTCCACGCCAAGGCATTTACGGTTTCGGATCGTGCGCTCTCAGCTAGTATAGGAAATTACGCGATACTTGCCATGCTTCTTTATAGTTGGTTTTCAACTGTAAAGAAGGGATGGAATGTAGCACAAAGGCTCAAGAAAAGTGGACCCGCTACATGCGAGCAAATTATGACGAACCCTTGTGGATTGTATCTCACCATGGCAAATAATCGCCATTAAAATGAATTATCCCTCTGTTTACCAATGGTTCCGCATACTTTCTACTCCTACTTTTAAAATATAATAGCATAAAATTTACATCAATAAAGTGCATTTCTATACATTTTATTATTTAATTGTTATGTTAAAACGCAAAATTCTTTGAGAAGAACTTGGGAAGAGAAATATAGTGCTTACAGAAGGGTTAAAGCTGATTCGAAATCGTTACGAATATCCATGTCATCAGTAGAATTTGAACTCGGGAACTCCGATACCTAAGAGTAACTCCCTACCCGTTTGGCATATCGGTTTTTTTATACCTGTTTTTAACTTGGTAACAGTTTTATAATTCTATGAAAAAATACTAGAATACCCATTAACGATCCTCCATTAATTTATGGTGATTTACACTCTTAGAAGCGTTGTTCCGGTTAGTGACAGGACATGACTGCCTAAGTGAACATCTCTATAGAATTGGCATTTTGACTCCCCTCTTTGTTCTTTATGTGACCTTGGAGAACCTTTAAATAGAGGTCATCTGCGTCGATGCGGGGCACTTCGCGGTTCTTCTGACTCCGAGACTACCCTGTATTGGAGAGCCAGAGAACGCCTTAGGCAATAACTTCGGTCAATGTTACTTGTACAGTTGTTCCACAATTGTTATTTTTTATAATTGTAACCTGCCTTGCCATTGGAAATAAAAAAAAACACTATTAGAAGCTTTATAGATATCACTGACCAAATGAATAAGTGTCCAGCTTTATCGTTCTGGACTTCCCGTGTTCGAATCTCACTCATTGCAAGAACATTCGTAGCCGTTACAAAATGGCTTTAAGCAGTAGGTCCCGTTCTCAATGGTCCTCGTGTAGTAAAATAGTGTACCGTAGCAAATCAAACAAAATCTTAGCACTAGCCGCTGTAGCTCAATCGGCAAAGGCAACGCTCTAGTAACTGGAGAGAAAATATCTAGATTTGCCCTTATTTAAAACGTTCAAGGACAAAAAATGATAAAGAGTTACTAATTAGCACACATTAGATAACTGAGACACCTTGTGTGTTTAAATTTCTTTAAGTATTCATCAGATGCTGTAAAGGGTAGAAAAAAATCACCAGAAGGATAATAAAAATACAAATTTCTTTTTTGTAGTTAGAAAGTGATGGAGTACATGGGATATATTTATAATACAAGATGACTCTCAAAAATGCACATTACTTCGTATTTAAGTTACATTTCATAATTTATCCTATTGTTTTCGTGTATAAAAGATTGTCTGTTCCATGGTAAGAGCCCCTATTAAAATTTTTATTCTTTATCCACTCATCAATAGCCCGAGACTACTTAAGAGAATATAGAGTCGTGCAGGCTCATTTGGCAAAGGCAGCGCTCTCGTAACTGGAGGGTTCGGAGCCCGAGCCGGGCTAAGATCCGCCGTGTTCGCTAAAGGCGACTGGGGCACGTAAAAAAGTTTCGAGGTCACAATGTTCTCCAAGTTTTCAACCAATACCTCTGATGGTGGAAGGCCAAGCCTATGTGTCTTCTGCTTCGTCCCTGCTTCAAAATTACAAAGACCCACATGAACATACGTCGTACTTTCACCCTTGAGGTGCTCATTAAAACCAAAGGCTCACCCCTTAATATGAATGGCCTCCGGCTCAATCGTGTTTGCTTTGGGAACAGATGCATTATAGACGCCGGTCCCGTCCGCCATATGTTTTTTGGCGACCAATAGAAAAACGCGTGTTTTGAAAAATCGCCAAGTAGAAAAACATGGCGGAGGTTTCTGAAAGATCACCAAAAACAACATGGCGGCGGTCACATGGCATATTTGAAACACAACATTAACAAAACATAACTTTAAAAGGAAATAAAGATTAACAATTTAAAGCATTATTAAAATAAAATAAGCATAATAATTATCATTTTTTACGTTGTTTAAAAAATAAATAAGAGATTAGTAATATTTATGATATATATCAACAGAATAAGCTCAATATATAGCATTTTAATAAGCACTAATATTATAAAAAATCTAACATGTTAGGGGGGATTACCCTCTAAACCTCCTCTTGTAATAAAAGAAATGCAAAATAAATTTAATAATAGATGAAAATTGTAAAGGTTAGCGCTACAAACATTCTTCAACACTCCTACCTCCCTTAGAAAACTTGAATATCCTGATATTTTTTAAAATTTTCAAAAATAGTAAGAACCGAAATAACTTCACCCGTCATAATTAAATTACTAAATCTCAGAAGATAAGAACAAAACAAAAATGTTCCAAACCAAAGCATCTTGTTTGATTTAGAATATCCTTATACTTGTCAACAATTTGAAAAATAGTAAAAACCGAAGTAGCTACACACACCATAACTAAATTACTAAATTCCAGAAAAAGATAAGAACAAAAAAAAAATTCTTACTAAATCCCAGAAAATGACAAGAAGAAAAAAAAATACAATCTGACCTTGGGGACTGTAAACCAAAAGAACAGCAAAGATGCAAATTTCTCCAATAGTGCCGGGTACTGACGTCAGAAATCAGGTGCAACAATGGGGGTGCAAGAACACATTAGAGATGCCATACCCCTCCACCAATTGCAGGGCAAACAAACCAACGCACTCATCGCCCCATAAAATCCCCAAAAAATCGCCAAGTTTGGCGTAAAAAAACACGGCGTCTATAATGCATTTGTACCTTGCTTTGACCAAGTGGCATTAGACAACAACACCAAATCTTAGCACGGTTGTGCTGGAGAAATTCTCCAATTGCAGTTGTTTATCTAAAGGTATCTGCATCCAGACGAAAGAAAATGTTTTCTTTGTATTTTTGTTGGCGAGAAAAAAATAAAAACATCTATACTTCTAAGGATTATTTATGAATGTCGTTTCACGTCTCTAGACATTTCTATTTTTAGCAGTGTGTTGCATTACCTGTTTTGCTACCAGACAAGTAAAGCCGTCTTATCTAATTTAAATAGAAGAAAACTTTTGAAGTTTGTTACGACTCTTTAAAAATTAATAAATTGATGCTAAAAAAGTGAGCTTTGTAGAAATGATCGGAATAAAATATTTGCACTTCCTTTACGAGAAATGTTAACAGAGTTTTAAGGGCTTGAAAGAAACTTTAGGGAGTTTCTTGTGTCGAAAACAAATATTTTGCTCCAGGAAGGAAGTAGACGGCAGTTTCATTTCATCGACTTAGTTGCATGGTAAATTATTAAAGTATATCGGAATTCCTTTTGAAGTTTATCGTAATTCACAAGTTGGGATTAAGTTATAAAACAAGCTGGATTGCTCTATTTAATTTAAAAATAGTTTTAAATTTTAACAGTTTTAGTGAACTTATATAGAAATAAGTAATTAGAAAACTCTGTTTTTATGAAATCAATTACGTCGTTTTAATTTATTAATGACTAGAATTTGTAGAATATTTTAAAAAATAGGTTTTACATTTTCTTGGAATATTTTTTCCTTTTCCAAAAAAGCTGGCAGCAAACTTATAAACCAAGGAATTCCAAAATTTTTAGTAAATGGTTCACTTAGTTTTGTTTTTTCTCAGCAGCAAAATTGCAACGTAGTGTTGATTCGGCACAGAAATGAAAACAAAAATTAGAAAATGCTTGGTTTGGAGAGCTACGGTCTACTATTGTGCTACACGAGGGTTAATGAGACCGGAACCTACTGTTTAACCCTTTCGTGGGACATTTATTTCTCTCTCCACGTTTCTAAACTTTCAAATCAGAACTGCTAATTTTATTCAATTGATCGAACAATAGATGACAGCGAGAAACCGAAGCAGGAATTAGTCTTCCAATATATTAGAATGGGCTTTTCGCATCCCACACGTGTGTTTTGTAAGATCGTGTAGGTGGGAAGTAATCCCACGGTCCACGAAAGGGTTAAAGCTGATTCCAAACGGCTACGAACATTTATGGTCTGAAAGGATTCAAACTCGTGAACTCCGAAGTTGAGTTTCGAAGAGCCGAAACCTACACATTCGGCCAATATTTGGCATAACATTTTAGAGGAAATGTAAAATAGGTTCAATTAATAAGAAAACATAAAATAAAATACAAATATAAAAAAACTTTTAGTGGCAACTTAAAGTCAATGTGACTGATATGTGCCTATTGATCCCCCTGCAATTTTTGCAATTTTGTAGAAGACTTAATATAGCTACTCTTGTTTGATTTTTGAATATTTAATTTTTATTTTATAAAGATTAAATATGATTTATAATACAGCAACAATCAATACAACAACAGATGAAAATCCAGTCTTGAATATTTAAGATAATATTAACCTCTTAACAGTTTCATTTTTTTTTCACGAATTTGATCCAAGAAATGTCACAAATCTTAGCACGGTTGTGCTAAGATTTGTGACAAGATATTTTAAGATTTTGACAAGATTTTAAGATTTTTTTACTTTCATATTTTTGTTCATTTTACATTTGTAAGCTGGAAAATATTATTAAAATTAATATTTCTAATTATTTTAAGCATTTATAACAATTTTTTTACAAGAAATAAAATAATGTTTTCCCTGGATTTTGTCTTTTCTCTCTCATGTATGTCAGACAGGGATGATACGTTTACAGTTCCTCATATAAAAGGTACAAATATTTTCGATTTCAGTTACTACACAATTATTTTCGAATGCAAATACAAGTACATCAACTCATCCTATTTTTTTCATAGGTTAGATATAGAGCGATTATTCTTGAAAAAGGGCAAGAATCATCGTCGAATTACACAGTCCGGACAAAAGTACCTAGTATATTTTCTATTTCCTTTGCTGCTGTCATTTTTCTTCAGTGAAGACACATACAACTGGTATGGAGGTCTTAATTTTTGTTGGTATGTGATATCTCTAAAAAGTCTCTCGATCAGTCTCCCAAAAATTCAAGCCAAACTGAAGCAAAAAACTCACGGATAAAAATGCAAAACCTATCAGAGACTGAAGCAACTACTGATGAGGTTAATAACTACTCCCATATTAACGAGATCCTAGAAATCGGTAAAATTATTAAAGAAATTGTTAAACTGCTTGGGTTCCCTAATTTAAATTCTTTAACCCAAAAACTTAAGGAAACGACTAATCAGTTGTCTAACAACACTGACCCCAGCGGTCGCCTCGCTATTATTTTGGACTTATGTTCAAAATTATCCTAATATTTCTCTCTCTCCATGTTATTTGCTCTTACCACTGTTAATCTCCATTTTGCCTGTTTGCTATGTTTTTCGGAGTTGGAGGGCTTGACCCAGGTAGCTCCGTTAATTATCCCATTCTGTAATTATGTGATTCTGTGAAAACCCGCACTTTTAAATCAAACAGAAAACTAAATTTTGTGGATATCTAATTTGACGACATGACTACTTTGACATTAAAAATACTAAAGGCCAAAACAGTGAGAAAGACAAAGAAATCAGATTACCCGTACTTCGTACGGCCAAATCATTAAAGGCACCTTAACCGTACCCGTACGGTATACGTGCAAAACAGCCAAGGGGTTAAAAAGGGTCTGAAGATCCTTTTCATTTTTGCAGTTAGTAGAATGCTCTTTTTAAGATCTAAATCTCTATTAAATCTAAAAAAGTACATTTTGTTTTCAGGCTGATGTTGCAAGAGAACTTAATTAAACTCCTGCATACAAACTTAAGGGTTGAACTACCCTTAAATTTTCAAAGTATACATTTTTCAGAAAAATATGTAATAATAGTTACTTTTGAACGAGTTAAAAAAAACTCCTTAAATAATTCCTGTAACTTTATCAGTTAGACAAAAATGTATCAACTGATTCATAGAAATACATGAATACTGAAATTTTGACTTTTTTCCTTTATACATTATTTTTAATACTTCCCGAAAGTTTACTCTTAAACTATTGCATGCGTTGTTGGGATTTTTTTTCAATTTGTAAAATTATTTCGTAATTTCTACTTGAATATAAATTTAAATATTTCGATACCAAAGAGCAATTTTTATATATTTTCAAATAGTTGAAAATCTGCTTATTTTCTTATTGTATTAACTATTAGATTTTGACTGCTAAATTAATATATTTTAAGTTCAGGCTTAAAAAATACATTTACATGTAATATGTTTCATTCATAACTCAAGTATATAATCCAAACTTTAACTCTAAAAAAGGTATCTAGTTTTCATTAAGCTTCACTATCTGATTAATTACTGTGCCATGGATGATCTTAGCCGTTCGGAATCGGCTTTAAGTGGTAGGTCTCGGTCTCAATAGCCCTCCTGTTGCAAAAGAGTAGACCGTAGCTCTCCAAACCAAACCAAAACTCTTTAATTACTGCTTATTCAGCAACAGTTTTCAGAACCTCAGGAATTATCAGGAAAGTAGTATAGTATGATATTTAGTGTTCATTAAATTTCACTATCTGCTTAATTACTGCGTATTTAGCAACATTTTTCAGAACCTCAGGAATTCTTTCAAGAAAGTGCTATAGAATGGTATTTAGTGTTCATTAAATTTCACTATCTCGTTAATTACTGCGTATTTAGCAACATTTTTCAGAAATTTAAGAATTCTTCCAGAAAAGTGATACAGTATGGTATCTAGTGTTCATTTTACTTCACTATCTGGTTAATTACTGAGCATTCAGCAACATTTTTCAGAACCTCAGGAATTATTTCAGTAAAGTGGTATAGTATGGTATCTATTGTTCATTAAACTTCTCTATCTGATTAATTGCTGCATATTCAGCATTTTTGAGAACCTCATGAGTTCTTTTATATTTAATAAAAATATTGTATGCATATATATATGTATATATATATATATATATATATATATATATATATATATATATATATATATATATGTATATATATATATATATATACATATATATATATATATATATACATATATATATATAAATATATATATATATATAATATATATATATATAATATATATATATATATATATATATATATATATATATATATATATATATATATATATATATATATATATATATATATGTGTGTGTGTGTGTGTGTGTGTGTGTGTGTGTATGTGTGTGTGTGTGTAATATAAAGTATTGCGGACTGGATTGTTTTAATCAAAACTCATTTCTCCTCTTAAATGTAAAACAAAAAAGGTAAACTCTCATAACAGCAAATTTGGCCGATTTGCCAGGTCTCACTTATAAGTACTCTCACATCATTTTCATAATCTACATGAAATAAAGTCTACAAGGGAATTTCTGTCTCTTCCATATCTGTCCAAGATATTCTAATTTTGAAATCTTTATTAGACTTATTGTTAGAATTGAGATGCATATAGTTGTTTAAAGTTACATCATGTTGTTTTTATCTTTTAAATTTTTATAAGCTTGAGGGGGAAGGCATTTTGCCGGTTGCCTACAGTGGCAAAAACCTTAGAGGCGGCTATTACTGCATTTTTATGATGTGCAAGAATACAAAGGCCATTTTTGATATATTTATGAGATAATATATGAAAGAGCCATATAGTAAATATATGTGAAATCGTGAAGTTAAAATGTAATATTTCTATGTCATAAAATTTAGAATACAACTTCTTTCGCCATATTGAACATAAATCCAGCAAGTAGATTTATAGTGAAAATGTATCTTGGTTTGTATACTTAGTGGAAAAAAATCTCCAAACAACTAAAACTTTTAACATTATTTCTCCCTAAAACTGTTTACGAGAGTAAGGGAATTGGATTCGAAATTTTACTCAATCTGATTTGTCTTCATGCATGGAAAAAGGCATTATTCTGGAAGAAGAATTTGCTTTTTATTCTCATTCGGATTTCATATTTTTCAGTGTATTCACATTTTGAAAGAAAATGCTTTAGTGGTAAAAGACTTATCTCATTTTCTTTCCTCCCTTCAGTTGCTCACGGAATAAATATTTATTTCTGTTCTATATTGTGTATTAGGTTTAACGTCAGATTCTACAGGTTATTAAAATAAAATGAAACATTTCACTGGCTGTAAAATCGAACCTAATTTAGGCTCTCATTCGTCTTCGTGTAGCAAAACAATAGATTTTAGTGCTCCAAATTAAAACAAGGTCGAACAATGGTAGAACGATGGCCTAATGTTAGGATACTGCTCATCGGTACTGGATTTCTTGGGTTCGAATTCTTTGACTAGTATAGCCGTCCGGAATTGGTTTTAAGCCAGGAGTGGGCAAATACTTTTAAGCGTGGGCCAAAATGAAAATTTCAAAATGTCTCCCTGGATTATACCGCGTACGCTGTGCACACGAGAATATTTTGGATGGAGTTTTTTTCCCTTCCCAAGAAATGTTTTTGATAGAAACACTGTAAGTGTCATTTTAAAGCATTTGGACAGAGAAATTTGACAGTTAATAAAAGATAATAGTAATAATAAACTGTCTTACTTAGGTGTATATGCGAACAATTCGTGCCCAGTAAAATATGTCACGTAATTTTTAAAGAAATGTGATCCATTATATTAAATTAATGGTCGTTAAATGAATCAGTTAATGAAAGGTTTTATTTTGATATTTATATTTTAACGATACAAATTATTTTATATTGATCATAGTTATTACATTTTTATATTTATATTACATTTTGTAAATATAATAGTAAATATAATTATAAAAAGAAAAGACAAACGTTAAAATAGAATAGTTTTAGTTAATGTGAAACGTGAAATCTGAAATGTTCATTTGATATTATCTCTTCAAAATTTGGATCCAAATCACTTGTAGAAATCCTTAATACCGAATGTAGATTTTCGTCAGTTCAAATTATAATACTCTCTATTATTTATATATTTTTTATTATTTATATGTACACTACGCATACAATTATTGTTGATTTCAACAAAATTGCATATAAGAGATTAAAAAAATTGAATGCAGAATTTTTCAACGGGCTGGGTAAAATAAGCAAAAAGGCTGGATCCGACCCGCGGGCTGGCTTTTGCCCACCTCCGGTTTAAGCAGTAGCTTCTTGTCTTATTAGCCCTCGTATAGAAAAACAATAGACTACAGAGCTCCAAATCAAATGAAACCAAAAAATTTAAGTTACTTTATCTCCGATGAGATAAAAAAATTTATGTTACATAAAAAATCAAAATAGTCTTTTTTCTTAAAGTTTCAAATCATATTTCTTTAAAGTACTAAGGGCATGGTAAATGTGAAAAGCATTTTATGTTAGTGCCCTATTCTTTGCCACCTGAAGGGGATGAATTAATAGATGAAGTAGGTTTTGAGGATAATGAAACTCTTGAAATTTTGAGTTGTAAAAAAATGCTTCAGCCAGTTACTGATCCCAAGAGTCATATAGTTTATTTTGATAAATTTTTAATTCCTATAATTTGTTAGTTGACTTAAGAAAGAGTGGATTTCGAGCAACAAGAACTATAACAAGTGACAGAATACAGCATTATCCCCTTGAATTTGATTCTACTTTAAAAACACTAGCCATGGTTAACATGATTTCTACTTTGATGTGAAAAATAAAAGTACTACGGTAAAATGGAATAACAAATGCGTTACACTTGCAACAAATTTTAACATAATTGAGCCTTTAACATCTGTTTCAAAGTCTGAAAAATGAAAAGTTGAAAAAAAAATAAAATCGAACAGCCATGTCTCGTAAATAATTATAACAAAAACATGGGTGGTGTAGATTCTCATGATTGGCTTTTAGAGAAACATAACATAAAAATCCATGCAAAAAAATGGTGTCAGACAATTTTTACCCGAATGGTAGACATGGCTGTTCTAAATATCTGCGTTATTTACAACAAGGTAAATGCAGAGAAAAAGAGTATCAAAGAAATAACGGAGTTCTTGTGTTTGAATCACGCAACTGGCATGGATGTTCGCCGCCGTTCGGAATTGACTTGAAGTAGTAAGTTCTGGTCTCATTAGCCCTCGTGTACCAAACGGTAGACTACAGAGATACACATAAAACCAAACTAAAGAAATTTAAGTTACTTTATTTCCTAGTCTGAACTTTTGGTTAGATAAACAATTTTTTTTACATAAAAAAAATCAAAATTTTTATTTTAAAGTTTCAAATCATATATTTTTTAAAGAATTAAGGGTATGGTAAATGTTAAAACATTTTTTTACAAATTAGAAGCCATTTCTTTGTTACATTTTAAAATTTATCTAATTATTTTGCTCTGATAATACTTGTATAAACTTTTAGATGATTAAAAACAAACAATCTCTTATGTGTAGGAAAGTAATTTACATAAAACAGCAACACAGACCATTTAAATTTAATTTTCTAAGAATCAAAGTCTTAAAAACGTATTTATAATTGAAAGGTTTTAAAAACCGCAAATAAGACTCACAGAACATAATGGAAAATAAATTGAAAAAAAAAGGTTCAAAATTAAATCAATTTATTTAATTAGTAGTACGAAAAATTTAATAGTTTATCGAGATGAAACTCTGACAGTAGATGACACATACTGTTGAGTACCCGAAATTTGAATTAATATATGTATAAATAAACTATTAGTAGTACTAGCATATATCCCGTCATATGACGGGATCAGTAAAATTTTTAATTTTTCAGAATTGTAAAGAACCCTATGAGGCAGGTAAAAAAATGGTTTGTTTCTTTGGCTGAGAATTACCTTTCAACAAAAATAATAGATTAAAATTATCACATATGTACTTAATCTATTATTAATCTAGCCAGGGACATCCGTAAAGCAATACGTGAATTTAATAAAATAAAAATAATAAAAATTATAAAAAGTTGAAAAAATAATAAAAATTTATTTTAAAAATAATAAAACGACTTTTAAAGTAATAAAACAAATTTTGGGATAAGAATTTAAAAGAAAAGGCAGAAAATATTAAATTTATTAGACATGAAAAAAAAAATTGGCGGCGTCGGGGATAGAACCGTCAACCCGAGATGTACAACGATCAACGGGGCGGACATGCTACCAAATGTACAACGCCTGCACGCAGTAAGCGAACTAATTAGAGTATATGAAGGTTCAAGTAAGAACAGTCCAAAAATTTAAATATTACTCTCTGCCTTTGCCACCCTATCAAGAATGAATTTTGTATAAAATATGAAGAAGGATAAGGCTTGAAATAATAGCATTAAACGCTAGAAAAGGGGGAATGGAGTGGATTTCGAACTCGCCCGTAGCTATTCCAGGTACAACCGCTTCAGAAATTCGCGGACAGACAAGTTAGGCTATTATTATATAGGGGATTAAATTCCAGTCTCATTAGCCTTTATGTAGCAAAATGTAGTCCGTAGCGCTACAAATCATAACAGTATTTTGTTACTATTGAGTAATCGAGAGTACATTTTATATGTAAATATATTAATAAAATATTAAATAAAGAGGATTTATCCCCATACGTTGTGTATCTTTAATTGTGCAAAGGTCCATGCACACAAACTCATGTGTATATGCATATATATATATATATATATATATATATATATATATATATATATATATATATATATATATATATATATATATATATATATATATATATATATGAAATTATAGGCAAACCAGACCCACATTTATAAAAGAAAGCCCCTTTGAATTGCCCCTAATATTTTTTTTCAGCCCTGGTATACTGGACTGCCAAGAGTCCCGTTAAATTTCTGTTATGAATAAATACATCACTCGAAGTGGCCGAACGTAATTTTTATTGCATCTCGTCAGAATTAGGACAAAATCCAGAGAAAATGTCAGCCTGACAGTCCCAGAATCCTCTCTGCGTAGATCTCGCAACGCCAACCTTGAACGAAAGAGAACCAAGTTCTACGTGGTGTTTATGACTGGTGGGAAAATGCTGAGACAACTAATTTCTTACAGAGAGTGACTTTTGATTACAGACATCTTCCAAAGTGTTACGTTCAGGATGACTATTATTGCTGATCATTACAGATTTTTTCCTGGGAGAGTTACTACTTTCTTATTAAAATGCCACCAATATCATTTTTAGCTTAGAATCAAAGAAAGAATTTCAGGATTTGGCAAAGGGCATAAAAGACTTCCTGTTTCGAATTTGATGGCTGGGAAAATAGGATTAATATAAAGAAGAGAAATTAAGATATAGACTAATGAATGGGAAAAATTGATAATTTTGATAAACTTTAGGGGCTTAGGTATTAATATTGCCATATATATATATATATATATATATAATATGTGCATATATATGTGTGCATATGTGTGTATATATATGTATATATATGTATATATATGTATATATATGTATATATATTTATATATATGTATACATATATGTATATATGTGTATATATATGTGTATGTGTGTGTGTGTGACGACAGTACCCATAACAATATTACACACACACACACACACACACACACACACACATATATATATATATATATATATATGTGTGTGTGTGTGTGTGTGTAATATAAAGAATTGTGGACTGGATTGTTTTAATTGAAACTGTCGCATCTTAAATCGGAAACAAAAAGGTAACTCTCATAACAGCAAACTTGGCCAGTTTGGCGGATTTCACTTATAAGAACTGCCACAACATCATTTTCATATTCTACATGAAATCTGCGAAGGACTTTTTGTCACTTCCATATCGTCCATCCTTGTATGATCCTCAAGTTGGCGTGAAGTTCATGAAAATCAAGCCACATTTGAATATTGGAGGTGGTATATCGTTTTCAAATCAATAAAGTTATTTCGACTCGGCTGTGTCATCTGTGTTTCTGGATTATATTTTGGGGAGGTACAGTTTTATGTATCCTCATATAGTATGTATATATATATATATATATATATATATATATATATATATATATATATATATATATATATATATATATATATATATATATATATATATATATATACTGTATTATATAAAGAGGAATGATGTATTATACATGTCCGAGATAAAAAAAAAAACTACTGAAATAGTGGTTAACCAAATTTTTACAGAATTTTGTTAGTATATCTGAGTGTCAGGCGCATTTTACAGCTGAAAAATCTACTGATATAACATTAAAATTAGAATGCTTCCAAACCAGGATGTAAAGAGTTTTCGGGATTCTTTAATCGTTTTCAAGCATGATGGTGGCTCAGCGGTAAATTACATACCATCTAAGCGGTCGGATCGGGGTCGCTACCTTGGTAGTTGTATCTCGATTTAAAATGTGTTATTTGTTTTAGGTTAATTATGTTGTATTGTATTAGGAATAGTGTTTATTTTTGGGAGGAATAAAATTTAAATCTTATAAATTTCAAAATGCATTTGAATTTTTATTTGGAAAAATGTTCATCACCTAGACCAAAGGGTAGGTGCAAAGTAGCTGGAGTATATATAAGTGTGTATATATAAGTATATGTGAGTATAGGTGTGTGTATGTGTATATATGTGTATATATGTATGAGTATATGTATATATATGTATGTATGTGTGTATATATATGTGTGTATATGTATACATATATGAGTAAGTGTGTATTTGTATATATATGTATACATATATGAGTATATATGTGTCTATATGTATATGTATATCTATATATATATATGAATGAATATATGATTATATATTCATTGCATATATGTGTATCTACATATATATACAGACACACACATATAGTGTATAAAATATATCCTTTATCAAATATTCTTAAGGTGAATATTTTCCATTATCACGCTGAAAAGTAAGAAACGAAACTTTTAAAACTACTATTCAAAGATTTCTTTCCCCTAAGTACATTTTTAAGATATTTTATTCCGGTGATATTTTCTTTTCTTTTATGGAAGAGAACAAAAATATCCATCCATTAGATCTTTGTCTGCAGGCATTTTTCCTTGTTTACTGATAGAACATGCAATCTATCAATGCTGATATATATATATATATATATATATATATATATATATATATATATATATATATATATATTTACGATAATGTAGTTAGTTTTTTTCTTAAGCGATGCGAATTTCTATGATCTGTTACGAAACCTTAAAATATGGTTCAAATACCTAAACTATAAATTTAGTGATATATCTTTTTAATTTTATCGTAACCTGTTTTACTATCTTATATGAAAATCTAAGTAATAAATCATTTTGTGAGATCTGGAACTCAATTACAAAATATTCTATTTTTAAGCATAAAAAATGTATTAATCCATTAACACTAAATTTACGTATGTTGATCATATACCTATTTTTAATGAAGTGAGCCAATTTGATTCATACAAGGAAATCGAGTTATTTACAAAAAAAATAGTTCCAAATTAATTTAAATGAAATGTTTATAATAAAAAAATTCATGGAAAACATATTTTACATATAAAATCTGTTTTTGAAACACATTTATTTCTATTACATTTAGCACAATGGTTTCTACATCTGTTTCTTTTGCATGATTGTTGAACTTTACAATTCTTCTGTGCGTCAGTAGCATGAATTTCTGTCATTGGAATGGAAGTGTTCTCGACTTCTTCTCTATATTTACTTCTTAGCTCTTCAGCCAATTGGAAAAATATCCCAGGCCTGATAGGATCAATAAATTTCACGTTATGCGATTAACTGTTAAACCATTCTATGAGTTAAGTTGGCTCACAACCCTGAAAATATTTATACCACATTCGATAATGCGAAATGAAGGGGTCTGCGGAGAAGAGGAATGAAAGTTTACATATATTTTATTACTTAACTAAAAACCAACGTATATTTTTGAAAAGTGATATTAAAGTTTTATATAGTGATCAAATTTTTAATGAGTCAAATTGGCTCGGTCCGTAAATCTAGTGTTAAAAGCTTAGCGTCCCTTTTTAGGAACTACTAAAAACTGTTTGTAGAATTTTCTCGTAATGAGTTTTTCGATTCATAGAGGTAGATGACCTATATAGAATGATCCTATAAACAACATGTAAGAAATATTTAAGTTTTTGCCATTTGTAATTTGTTATATGGATAACATTTTATGATTTTTCAAACCTCACACGTTAATTTTTTTTTGTAAGTACCGTAACTGAAGTCACGACAGATCGCTTTATTTAATATAAAGCTTTACTTTACAGCACTGTGTTTGCAAGTCATACAAAGTAAATCTGACAAAAAATTTGACATTATCCATACGAATTCTTTTAGAAATACAACTGATAAAATACATTTAAAGTATGTATAACTTGAATTACATGCACAAATGTATATATAAAATATTCTGAAATATAAAATATTGTAACTATCCCAAATTTTTAATAAAGAAAATTCAAAATTTTAATACGACAAATTACTTGATGTAAAAGTCGAAAAATATATGTACTTACAATCGAGCATGAAATTTCATGAAACCATTAATAATAGTTTAAGATATCATGGGTACAAAACAAATATTAAATATAAGGAGAAAGCATTTTAAAGTATAAACTACATATCAACGTCGCAGATGATAGAAAAATCTGGATCAATATATTTTGTTCAAAAGTAACAAAACTTCATTGGGTTTTATACTGCCTCCAAATTAGTGTTTAACAGATTTTTGGCAGTGATAATTATAGTCTTTCTGTTTGAGAATTGGACGAATTTTCAAGTACGTAAAGACAAATTAGTTATAAAAATAAAAAATACAAAATTTATAAAAAAAACGCAATTGTAACATACTTGAAACTTTTTTCACTTATCTACATAATCACTACCTACATTGAAACATTGTCATATCTGTTTACGAGTTTCATAATTATCATGTTATACTTTAAATGGCTAGTTCATTAAGCCAGGTGGATTTCATGCCAAAAGACAATACGATCAATGCAAACCTTTATTGTGAGACTCTTATGTAGCCTCCACACTATGGCCAATTGTTCACCACTTCCTGACGGTACCTTTGGACGATGGTTCACTGGTTGCATCCACACGCTGGGCCACTAAATGAGCCAAGCGCATGGATTCGTCCATAGGGTCTACTGCGCACTTTAGTTGCGGATGTGCATGCCTTTGATCTTTGGAGAAAAACCGCCTCCGAAGCCATTGTTCGCCAAGGCTATTTTATCGTCTGCCGCCATCGACCACGATAAACCATACCCCTCCAGACGGTGGTAATGGCTTTCAGTGGACCATAGTGTGGAGGGGCCTTTTAAAAAAACTACAGCAAGCCATTCATAACAGGAAAAGGCGAATTCTTCCTGGAAGAATTGCGCTTCTTCACGGCAATTTCAGCTAATACATTGCTGCTGGAACTCAATAATTGCTAAATAAATTCAAATGGGAAAGTTTTGATTATATAGTCTGGAACTTATCCTTAGCTATTTCCACCGTGTCCCTAAGTTGAAACAGTTTCTGCGCAGTAAATGTTTTTGGAAATAGATGAAGAGGCGGATTGAATGCAGTGACAACCTGGCTAAATGACTTCAGAAGAGTATAACATGGGAATTCTGAAGACCGTGAACTAATTCAAATGTTTAAACGTTGGAGGTGATTATGTAGATAAATGAAGAAGGTTCAGTTACTGGACAGAATTAATTTTTCTAACAAATATTGTGCATCTCATTTTGTATAACTAAATAGTATTCATTTTCTTGATCAACTTCTTATTTACAGTCCATTGACTGCATGAATTTAGGAAAAAATCTAATGGACAATATTTCTGTACAATATTTACTTAATGTTAATTTATTTATTTAATATATTTAAATGGTTAAGATAGAAAATCACAAATCCACTTTTTAAAAATACGATGTCATTTCTAATTTTCAAGAGTCCATTTTGTGAATATTTCATCAGAGGAAAGCATATATAAAATACTTAAGAATGAATTTTAACTTTATGTAGAAATAAAATCTAAAAATTCCTTACGAAATACTTCTTGGGATTTTAATTCTAGTTTTGTAATTAAAATTTTTCTGTTCATCCGTGTTGAGAAATTTAATAAAAGGGATTTCAACTTTACTTTTCTCTTTTAATTGCTTAAAATTAACGCCAGAATACAGACAGCTTTTCTTTTTAATAAAATGCTTAAAATCCGCTTCCCTAAGAATAAAATTCAAATATTTAATGCTTTTATGTTATGTAAATGATAAACCCTGGTCAGTTGATACCTCGGGAAATGTTCCAAGCTCAAGATTTTTAGCTCTGAGGTAAATAAAATCTGGAATTTTTGAAGAGAAGACGAGGCCTTAAGTCTCTAGAGAATGACAAATAAAAAAATTGGAAACAGTCTGAAAGTACTTGACCCTGAGATAAAAGCTTTTATGCGGAAGAGTTGAAAAAGAGCCAAGAAATATCTTAAAGAATGTCGACAAAATGCATCTGAATCGTGTTCCTATGACTGGAAATAGTTTGTATATAAGTGAGTATTATATGGTTGTCTTCCAGGTTTGTTTTACTGTATGTTTGATTGTACAGCAATGTAGTTGTTTTTGAAGTTCGCCATGTTGAACCATGTTTTTGAAAGATTTTTTTGTGCTATTGAATTTTTGCTCTATGCTTGTGAGATTTTTTTTTGTTAAAGCAGTTGTTCTTAAAGTGGCATTTATGGTCTTTGTTGAATTTTTCAGTTGAATGTAGTTTTTTAATTGTTAAAATGACCAAAGATAACTCATTTTTACATTTTCTCATTTTGAAATCTTAATAAATAAAAGGATTAGTTATTAAGCAATTAACTTGGGGTGAGTTAAAATAACGTATATATACTATCCATATGTGGATAAATGATAGAAAATTTAATTTCATTGATATATGAATACCAATTTGATTTCAGCATAGTCAATGGAAATAAATTTCAAATAAATTGCGTATAGTTTTCTATTTGGGCTTTATTTACAATGCCTTTTAATTTATATAATCTGGTCAAAACTTTGCGTTATACTGTAACGGCGTGTCTTAACGGTGTACCTACATCAAAGACTCTGCTTTGAGAAATGGACTTCGCTTATGTGGAGACAAAGGTGTTGTATTTCCCGCCACCACGACGTCTAGACTTTTGTGTCCTACAGCAGCGAAACAACAGATCAAACAACCGGGCACCCAGACTGACAGCCAGAAAGATGATCATCGGAACCACAAAGGAACGCCCGACACTGGATCTTCGCCGACACGAAATTCCAGACTCAAGGTTTGCGGCCGGTGTTTGTCTAACCCAGACCAATCCAGTTGGTTGAATTTGAGATCATCACCAGCTGATCCAATGATGAAATTGTGGGTGAGGCACCCTCTCTTAGATGCTTCTCTCCTAAAAAAGAGACGAGATAAGATTTTTTTTAAAGAAGTAGTTAGCTAGCAACAGCTAATTTGGAAATCGCCTTTACCAGTCTCTCTAGAGAGATTCCTTTGCTATAATCCCACCTTGGGATCTTTTTCTTTGAAAGGTAGCCAGAATCAGCTAACTCGGAGGTCGTCTTGACCATTCTCTTCATCGGAGAGTTTTTCCTAGTGAAAATCCCACCTTGGGATATATCTCTTGCTGAGACTGTTAACGATACCCTGTGCCTTGGGTTTTCTTTTAATATAATCCTCTTCAGAATTGATTGCATATTCCTCTTAGGAACTCTAACTGTGTTTTGATATTCTTCGAAGAAACCATTTGTTATTTCAACTTATCTCGTCTAATTGAGAGTAGGTCTACTTAATTACTTCAGAGAACTTTCGCGCGAGCTACTGAATTGTTTCTTCCGTTGGATCGTCAACATTTCGGCAGAGGCATTTATTGTACGTCTCTACTCAGGCCTACGTATATCGAATCACCTACTAGTGAACTGAAATTGTTTTTTTTCGTGTATATAGAAATGATGTATGTAGCAGAGGTGTAAATAAATCAATTATTCAAGAAACATCTGATGCTTCATGGTGTCACTTAAAACAGGGACCGGATACGTTACAATACAATTACCTTAATGTTCTTCGTCATATTACCAGAATATCTTTACTTCTATTGAAAATTTGAGGAACACGTAACTTCAGATCTTGTAGTATTAATAGAGTATTTTCCATGGATATGAAAATTATTTCTCTCTTAAGATATACGTATAAAAATGTCATTAAGTCAAAAGTCTTTCCATGCAAGCGTTCTATTTGAAGAAATTTCTGTTGAAAATAAAACGTTATAACAACTTTATGATCTATGAGCATTCAACTCTGTGAATATATTCCCAACTTGTTATTTTAAATGCATGCAAATGCTTTGAAAAATAACATTATTTACCCTTAACAGGCACGTAAATGTACATCTTTGATTTTTCAGATTCAATCCGATTTTTATTACTCTAGCTGCGTTAGTGTCACATTTTTATGCACATTGGATTTTTCCTTTTACCGTTAACCCCTTAACCTCTTGCCTTATGAACCAAGCAACGATTGTGTATGCCACTTTGAATGAAAGCTTTTTTTCATGCGCCGTGACCAGAAGTAGTTTCATCACTAACTAAATTTTGCACACTTTTTTTTTTACAGGACAAACTAAAATGCTATCTTCAGATGTATCCAAATCGGTATTTGTTTCAGTTACTAAGGTGTAAATCAGGACAATTTCCAGCAGCGCTATTAGTATCAGTTTTCCTTTTTTCAATTTTCCTACTTAAATTTTTAGATTTTTTAAATAATTTTTTAAGCATCAACAGCTAATTATTTATTGCATATAATATAATACTCTATTGCAATTATGCCTAAAAGTAAACGACCGACTCTTATATTGCAACTGTAACAAACAATAACGCAAAAACAAAAACTTTATCGCCTAAAAACAATAACATGTCTGATACGAGCTTTTCACTTTTGGCCAGAAAGAATCATCACGTGTGTGATACGAGGTTCTCATTTTAGGCACAGCAGTACGATCACGTCTGCCATACGTTGTTTTAAGGCAAAGGGTTAATGTGCACGCTCGAGTTAACTCGAGCGTGCTAAACTGGCAAAACTTTGCACACTCGAGATAATTCGAGCGGAGTTGTACTTTATGTTGTTATAATTTTTTACACTGGAATGCAATCAAGAATTGAAAATAATAATGTGAAAGAAAAAAAAAAAACAATCGTTGTATTGATATTTATCATTTACATGGGATCATAAGCTATATTCGACTATTTTCTGCAACGTTATCAAAATCCAAAATTGCAATAAAAATTTTGATTTTTTTTGTATTTTTGGAATTTTGGCAAGACAACTTTCTAAATTGTGTTTTTACAATAAAAAGCTGCCGAACGATGGCCGAATATTTAGGGTGCTGGCTTTCGGAACCAGAGTTCGTGGGTTCGAATCCCACAGTGGCATGGATGTTCGTAGCCGTTTGGAAACGGCTTTAAGCAGTAGGTCCCGGTCTCATTAACCCTCGTGTTGCAAAAAGTAGACCGTAGTGCTCCAAACCATTAAAAAATATGGTTTGTTTTGGCCGGGCCGTTAAAAAAACTGTGCATTGTTGGGTTAATTGTCTTATTCATTAGTGTTTGATAAAAATAACACGTTAAAGCACATTCATGCATGCTTAATTCTTTTAAAAGTGGTTCAAACCGGAGGTAAATAACCCGTTAAATAAATGTTAAATTTCTTACAATGTACTAGACTCAATAAAATACCCTATATATTTCCTTTAAAAACTATGCGTTCTAAGTGGAGCCAAAACTTCATGAGTTTTACAAACATTTTCTCTAGAGATATTTTTTTCTGTCAAAAAATTGGAGTTAAGTATTGAGTAAATTTTGTAGTTATCGATTCCACTGAAAAGAAAAATGAATAATTTACTACAAGTAGCAAAAAATATGCTTCAATACGTTTTTAAAATTTATTATGAATCAGTAACCTGTTTTATTATTAGAATTTGACTCTTCGAACACAAAACTTTAAATTTTTTATCAGGTACTCTTTGAAGTAATTTGTTTTTTCCTGTAATTTTCCAATACTTTAGAATGAATTTAAAAATGGTTTGAACTTCTGCTTTAATATTTTAGAAATCATCGATTCAAATGTCATAATATATTCGCTAACAAGCTCCTTATTTTATGTCACTTTAGGTTTATTGGAGCCAATATTTCTTCTACATTGAAGGAATTATTCATTATGCATAAATTTTTCCAGCCTTTCCAAAAGGAAATTTTAGTCGATATCAGTATGACTCTTTGTAGAGATATGCAGCTAACATTCTTCCTAGGCGGGTATGGGGTATAGAGTATAAAATATTTTTTCCTTTGTTTTAAAATAACTTATAAATTGAGCACACCATAGATTTAAGGTAAGTTTCCAAGCCTTTTTTTTGTATAGATCAATGTATTAATATGAGAACATTTGTAATTTCTTTCCATTATGGCATGTCTTTACAATTTAAAGTATTTTTATGACTCTAACAAGTTTTCTTTGAATTGGTATAAAAAATTAAAATATAGTAGCCAACAATATCTTTACCACACATAAAAAGTGTATATTGTTACAATTTCTTAGTGATTCTTGTATTTAACACGGGACTCTATGGGTATCTCACCAAACTGACGAGATATTGGCTAGTTGGCGACAGTTTTGGCAACTTATTTTTGTTGCCTAGTTCGCCAAGTGTCGCCAAATGTTGCCAAATGTGGAGATATTTGATCGGTTCCGGTTCCGATTTTGGTCTAATCTGGAATGTTCGAGCAGTTTCTTTGGCCTATATAAGGTAGTCTGAGACCCCAAAATGGAGGGAAGTTCTTTAAGTAGATTTCTCAGTACAAAGTACACACGGTGTGCTGTGTTTTACCGATGCTTTCGTTTTGAATTATTCGTAAAGATGTACGTGAGCCCATGGCATTCTGCTCGATTTTTTTACCGATGTTTTTGTACGATTGGAACTAGTGCGCTGTTTGATATTGGTAGAATGATTGGTACGAGTGTGCAGTAAAATAACCTTAATGCTTTTCTGACATTTTATTTTCCAACTGACTGCCAATAAATAATTATCTTCGTGCTGTCTTACATAAAGTCCATTCAATCCACGAGCCCAGTTGTGAAGTTTGTAACAATATTATTTTTCACTTAAATGTCTTATCTATTAATGTCTGTCTTATCTATGTTATATTACACTGCATTAATGCTAACATATGAGAAGTTTTGAGATTGTATTGTCTATCAAGGTAAGAGGTGGAGGTCGGCTGATTGTGAGCACTACGGTTTACTGTTTTCCTAAACGAGGGCTAATGAGACTAGGACCTATTGCTTACAGCCAATTACAAAAGGTTATTAACATCCATAAAAGCTGTGGGATTCAAAACCACAAACTCTGTAAGAGATTTAGTACAACATTTCTCATTCATGGTATGGGAATATTTAGCGAATCTCGCTGCGGAATTCATAGATATCAAGACTTTTCACATGTTTCTTCTTTACGCCGTCTTCTCCGGCACCATTAGAATCCTTCTTTTTCCCCCTCTCTTCCCCAGAAATATTTTTTCTTTACCACTCTTGACAGTTGACAATGATCTCTGATAAAACAAATTTTCATTTTCATATCCAACGGGCAAATTTCCGGGTTTTACTTTTTTTTTTATTTGTTTACATAATAGATGCAGGTGTCTCCCCTAGAAATATTGCGAAATAGCTACATTTATCTTCATATTCATAGCTGTCGACAATTGAATTCTGAGGGCTCTACAGCAATAACACTACAAATATTAAATTTTACTTGATAAATATTTACAACACAAGTATGTAAATTAGTAACACAAAATAGGCACAGTTTGGATCTCCAGTGGTCTAACAGGATAAAACAACCCTTTCCTGCTCCAGTTCCGGTTCTACTAGCCATTTGGAACATAAAATCTAACTCCGAAGGATAATTCTTGGCACTAAAAGAAGTATGAGGTTGAAGGTGAAATCCATACATTCTGCTTCTGAAAGGCGATAAATTTTTTTAAAAATGAAGTAATATACGTATAGGCCAATTTTATGATCTAAAGGGGTTGGACGAGGCTAATTTTTTGATAGGTTCTAATTTCATACATTGAAACAATTACTTTGATTTTCTTTTATTTTTCTCCTACTTTTTCTTAAAAGTGAGGTTTCCCTCTCGATCTTCAATTTTGGGAAGTTTTCCAAACTTTCAAAAATATTCTTTTGTTAGTTAATGATGCTAATATCACTTCAGAGTTTGCTATCATCTAGAAACCGTTAATCGATTTTTGTCCATTTTCACTTTTCTTATTCTTTTGCTTTATATTGTGTATTATTTTTTCACTGCTGGAGGTCTCCACATGTTTACTTGCGTGAATTTCTGTTTGCTTTCATTTCAGTTCGCGTTGCTCGCCTACTGATTCGGTGTGTGTTTCTTCCAGATTCACCACATAATTATTTGAGTCGTTCATTTTCTGTCTCCCTACTCAATTTGCTTTTGAAAGCCACTGAGATCAGTTATTTTACGAGCATTTTATTTGAGCCTTAATAGAGCAATGTCGCACGACGTCACGAACTATTATGATGCCCTTCCAATTCATTTTCATGTTTAGAACAGCCAATAGGCAAACAATAAACTGTCCTTCCGTTGGAAACTAAAGCCAGATATGTCATAAGATGAGATATGTCCTGCTGAGTGAAATCGCCTTATTACTTGGCTTTTCGTATATTGCATATATACTCGGACAAATGATTCACCTTGTTATTTGAAATCTCATCATTACCATGGGTATTTGTAACCATCTTCAACTTTTCAAGTCTTTAGGTGATTTGATATTATAAAGCGATTTCACGCAGTAGGTCACATCTCAACTTATGACAATTCTGGCTTTAGTTTCAAATGGAAGGGCGGTTTTTTGTTTGTCTATTGGCTGTTTTAAACATGAAAATGAAAATGAATCGGAAAGGCATTATAGTAGTCCGTGAAGTTGCGACAAATTGCTCTATTGCAACTAATCGGAGATCAAATTATTTTAAACAGAAGTTAACACTAAACATACCATAACCAGTCAAATGACCGGCAACGTATATGTAAAAAATGCAATGGGTAATGAATAAAAAATTCTTATTCTTCGTGTTTGTAATACACAAAAAATGTCAATATACAGTTTTGTTTAGTTATAATAAAGTTTATTTGTTTATTTCCTTCCCAACATCCATATTTCATGCATCCAATCAGGAAACATAAAGCCCGGTCATTTGACTGGCTATGGTAGAAATAGGTATGTATTAAGTGTTAGTTTTAAGCAAAATTTTATTTTCTTTAAAACACAAACCTCTAGAAAATTTTAAGCTATTAAACTTTGATTCAAGGGTTATACTTTCAAATTAAGATATAGAATTGAAAGCTAAATTATGCTAATCATCCTTACGTATATCAATTGAAGCAAAACCGAATCTCTTCTTTTGAAATATGCAAAATTGCAGCAGTGCACTCAAATTAACTTGCGTCGTTGTTAAAAATTCAAAAACTCATTAGAATTACAATTCATTTTTAAGCAGCTAAAGAAATAAGGAACCAATTTTTCATTTAAGTACCCGTCCATAACCTCATTAGAAAATTTGATAGCAAAATGGCTAACTGAATAAATGAAAACGTAATTAGTTTCCTGAAGTAAATAACGCGAAGGCATCTTTGTTGTGGGAAGGTTGTTTCCATTCCATTAAGTAGGCAGGTAAATTTCCTCCACAGATACAAAATTAATTTCCCATTTTAATTTACAGTAAAAAAAAGCAATTTCATTGCTCTCGGTTTCTCTTTAATATAAAAGTACATTCTTATGATTTGACATCTTTGAAGACTGCGAAGAGTAAAAAAACTTTTAAGGTAAGAATTATCGTTTTAATTAAAAGAATGAAAGTTTATAGCGATTGTATTTTATAAAGTCTATGCACTTTGTAAATAGGAAAAATTAAAGATTTAATAAGAACAAGGAACTGGTATCTACTGATACATCTTTTTTAAATGTAAACAGTTGGGATATTAATATATTTTTAGCTGCAAATTTCACTGCTCAATCCATTACGAGATTACGATTAGGTACAGATGCATTATAGACGCCGTATTTTTTTCGCCAAATTTGGCGATCTTTCGACGATTTTATGGGGCGATGAGTGGGTTGGTGGGTTTGACATGACTCTGTGGTGGGGTATGGCAGCTCTAATGTGTTCTTTCACCCCATTGGTGCACGTCATTTCTGACGTCAGTACCGGCACTATTGGAGAAGTTTGCATCTTAGCTGTTCTTTTGGTTTACAGTCTCCTAGGTCAGGTTGTATTTTTTTTATTCTTATCATTTTCTGGGATAGTTAATATGGTTATGACGGATGAAGTTATTTTGAGTTCTTACTATTTTTGAAATTGTTAAAAAGTATCAGGATAATCAAATCAAACAAGATGCTTTGGTTTGGAACAATTTTTTTTTGTTCTTATTTTCTGAGATTTAGTAATTTAATTATATCGGGTGTAGTTATTTCGGTTATAACTATTTTTGAAATTGTTAAAAAATATCAGGCTATTCTTAGGTGTAAGGTGGGTTTTGCATTTCATTCTAAACTCCAAGTGTGTGGGAACAACGGTATTCCGAATCTGTGTTTTTTTTTTTTGTATTTGGTAAAAAAGAATTGTTTCAAAGTTTTTTTAAGATCGGCGGGAGTCTTGAAGAATATTTGTTGCTCGACCATTTCCAATTTTCATCTGTTATTAAATTTATTACTAGGGAGGGTTGAATTGGGGAACCCCCTTACATGATAGATTTTTTATAATATTAGTGCTCATTAAAATGCCACATATTGTGTTTATTTTGTTGATATATATCATAAATATTACTAATCTGTTATTTATTTTTGAAATAACGTAAAAAATAATTATGCTAATTTTATTTTAATAATGCTTTAAATTGTTAATCTGTTTTTTCTCTTTTAAAGTTTAGTTTTGTTAATGTTGTGTTTCAAATATACCATGTGACCGCAGCCATGTTTTTTTTTGTGATCTTTCAAAAAACGCTTACCGCCGACATGTTTTTCTACTTTAGTCAGAACTCAAATCTCAAAATTTCTGCATAACTGGCCAGATGAACTTCTATTAATTTCATTGCGAATGATTTCCCTAATAAAGTGAATTGAAAATGTGGAGCGATCGTATCATGTAATTAATTTCAAATAACATTGATCAGATTAAACTTAATGGAATTTAAATTAGATACTATAGCAAATCTCCGTATGTAGATTAATTCAAATCTTTTAACTCATGGTCTCAAAACGTATACTGAGTAGAAGAAAAGATGACCGTAGCGCTCCAACCAATCAATGAAAACATATAATTAAAATTGTAATTTGTATCAACTAATAGATTAAAAAATAAATTACCAAGAATAAAAGAAACTTTTGATGCATGTGATTAATTTTGAAAGTCCTCAAAGCTATTTTGGGCCGAATGATAAACCGTTGATTTTGTGTACCGGGTTCAAATCCCGTTGCTGCCAAAGATGTTCGTAGTCATTATGAATCGAATTTAAGCAATAGGTCTTGGTCTCATTAGCCCTCATGAGCAAAACAGTAGTCTGTAGCACTCCAAACTAAATCAATCCTATTTTGGTTGGCTGGTTGTATGAGTATACAATCAACCAAACAACTTTATGGTACTGTATCCTGAAAGGGCATGGTAAAGCTACTTATGTATTTAATCTATATTGAATAAACTTTATTTTAAATTTTAAACACGAGTTGTAATAAATTAATTTTAAATTAGAAATGAACGTTATATAAATGCATCAGCTTAAAAGGCCTGATTTGAATACATCATTTGTACAGTAAAACCAAGGTAAAATAGGGCCGATCCCACCAAAGTCGTTTAACGACTAACTACGATTAGCCACAATTAACAGTGGCGCCAACCAATGGGGGAACACAATTCTCTGTTTAAATCGAGATTAATCGCGGACAGCGTTAAACGACTTTGGTGGGATCGGCCCATAGTGTGTGTATAACGATATTTTCAATCCACGGTAACCCACTCAGCAAAAGTATCACCTCGTATGCAAAGAGTTGTATGTTTAAGGCACGAGCCGACTAAACTTTTGTCTTGTGCACTACTCTCGATCGGGGTATAATGTAGGCAAATAATGTAGACGGCAAATATCTAGAAAAAATTAATAATTTAAGTATGGAGATTGTATAGAGTTAATAATAGAAACTTATATACAGGTTTTCCCAAAACGACCGCATAAACGCTGCACAGCTAGATTCCTCGCTGGAAGTACATAAAAGCTGCTCAAAGAAGCGTTCCTGTAACACCATAGTTTACGAGAAAAATACGAAAAACAAAGTATGACGTCACTGCTGCTGCAAGGGAAAAAAACACTTTATTGGACATATAAACAACAGTATTTGCATATCTTTCCAGATGATAACGTTTAAAACGTTCGCCACGCATATCGCGTCATACATGCGCACGCGCAGTGTAATGATGTTAAGCCGCTGTTGAATTTTTATTTAAAAGGCTGCATCTTGCAGCTACCGGTAGTCTTCGTATGGTGGTCATGTATTCCGTTAGTGACTTCTACGACATGTACCTGATGTACGGCCGATGTAATGGAAATGCCTTACGAACTGTTAGGGAGTATGCCAGTGCATATACTGCTGTTGATATGTTCAATAAAGTATTTTTTCTTTCACCTGCAGTGACGTCATACTTTGTTTTTCGTATCTTTCTTGTAAACTATGGATCGTACAGGTACGCTTCTTTGGGCAGTTTTTATGTACTCCCAACGAGGAATCTAGCCATGCAGCGTTTATGCGGTCGTTTTGGGACACCCTGTATATAAAAGGTTTTAGTCCGAACAAGTACTGGATAAACATGGAAATGCGGTTTTGATTGCATATAAATTAGTTTGTTTTCTTCCTGTAAAGCAAATCTATTCCGATAAAGTTTTGTTTTTGTACGTGTACCTGCACATATAACAATGATATGCTCTACCCCACTATTTCTGGCCCAAACGTGGAAATGCTTTCATTCCAAACAATTTACCGTAACAGGTGAAGTGAATTAGTTTTGCTTCTAACACCAGGCGAAGGGATATT
>CM063498.1:59891035-59893535 GCA_032207245.1 Pardosa pseudoannulata
TTTACTTAGCTATAATCCCACCTTGGGATCTTTTCTTTGAGAGCTAGCTAGAGTCAGTTAACTTGGAGGTCGTCTTGACCAGTCTCTTCATCGGAGAATTTTTCCTAGCGAAAATCCCACCTTGGAATATATCTCTTGCTGAGAATGATAACGATACTGTGCCTTCGGTTTTCTTTTAATGTAATCCTCTTCAGAATTGATTGCATATTCCTCTTAGGAACTCTTACTGTGTTTATATATTCTTCGAAGAAACCATTTGTTATTTCAATTTATCTCGTCTAATTGAGTGTACTGTCAACTTAATTACTTCAGAGAACTTTCGCGCGAGCTACCGAATTGTTTCTTCCGTCACATCACCAATATTTCGGCAGAGGCAGCTGTAACATACCTGTACAGGTATGTCTCTACTCAGGCACACGTGTATCGAATCACATACCTGTGATTTGAAATTGTTTTTTTTTTCGTGTATATAGGAATGATGTATATAGTAGAGGTGTAAATAAATCAATTATTCAAGAAATACCTGATTCTTTATTGTGTCACCTAAAACAGGGACCGGATACGTTACAATAGTAATCTTAAGAATCCAAGAATTAAAATTGAAGCAAGAAATTTTAATAAAATTTTTGGTGCATTCAATTGCTTAAAACCATTTTCAAGTATATAAATGTGGGCAATTTCTGAATATAACAGTCCGCTAGCAGCAGTATCTATTTACATGAAATTCCAGATTCAATTCCAGATCCAGATTTGTTGTAATTATAGTTCTGAAAGATCATTTAAAATGATTTTACTCTTTTATGCTAGGTATCTGTAAAAGTTTTATTAAGCTAAAAGACCACTAACTGCAGAATAGTTTCCGGGCACATCGAAACGGCGGGAGGTTATTCTTCCGCTCTTAAACTTCCCCGAGGGAAAAAAGTATGTAATAAAACATAGAAAACAGCGTGAAGGTACCTGTTTTATCTGTTCATTGCTATTTATTGCAGTATAGCAGGCTTATTTTATTCAACGGTGATTCAAACCAATTCATTACTCAGAAAATATTTTCGAATTATTTGAGAGAACATGAGAAAAGAACAGCCATTACCTATAGAGCGGGAATATTTTATCCTGCTTTCTTTTGTTATATTTCATTTTTTAATGTATTAAGATAGGTTACAGACATTTGGTAAAACTTGTACACTATGATTCTCTGTTTAATTTGAGATTTTAAAAGGGAAAAACGGGGAAAAGACCAATAGGTAATGACATAGATGATATCCAATAAATTACTAAAATTAAACTATCATGTTGTTAAGTTTCCTAAAATTAAGAATTCCCTTTATAACAACAGCCTAATTTATCTGTCCGCCTGTCCTCGAATTTATGAAGAGGTTGGTCTTGGAATGGATAGAGGCATCCATATTGGATTCTTGATGAGTTAGGGTTAGCAAAATTCAAATCCAGTACAGTTTTTCTGCTCTTAAACTATCGATCCAATTCTAAAATGGTGTAAATATGCTTTACATCACAGTGAAAAATACTGTCGTCTTTAAAGCGTTCGAAATCCACCTCTTCCCCCTTTTCGAGTGTTTAATCCATTATTTCAAGCCCTTTTTTCCCGGTTAAGAGGCGATTAAATTTTTCAATTTATCAAATAGGTAAAAATAACATTTTTCCTAGTATTATGACGTCATTCCTTTAATCATCTCCTTTAATCATTTCTTATGTTAAATTATTAAAATATCGTCTGCATTATTTTCATACGTTTTATGACCGAACTTAGATATTACGTAAATAATTTTCTTTTATATTTGGCTTAAGTAATAGATTAGGTACATATGTGATAATTTTAATTTTAATTATCGATTATTTTTTGTTGCAATGAAAATTTTATCTCCGGTATTAACAACAAATTCTATCTACCTCCAGGGTGTAGTGGAAATGAAAGTTTCATTCCTTTACCTCCATTATTTACCTTGGCAAAAAAATTTGAAGAACATAACGATAATTTTGACGTAGCTAAGAAAACTTTCAATTATCTTTCTAAATGAACCCAACGTGAATCTTAATTGCATTCCCAGTATCGGGAGACTTTAGAGGAGTATGAAGATAAACAAATTATTGTACTAAATAATTCTCCGACAAAAAACAAAGCGTTTTTTTACCTGCCTCATAGGATACTTTTTAATTCTTGAAAATTAAAAAAAATTACTGATCCTGTCATACGACGGGCTATATGCTAGTTTTGTAGAAGAGACGAATTTCACCATGACCTTATTATTTTTATAGCCATCCAAATAATCAATACATCGTTTAAATATTGTGTAAAACTCCTTTGTGTAAAAATATTTATTAATAGTTCATATCCTTTAAGCAAGAAACATATCAAAATACTTTTAAAATCTCAGATTGAACACAAAAATCTTAGTGTATGAGTTTTACTAACTGTATCTAGTTAAAACATGGAAGTTGGCACGGAAAAAGGTAAATTGAGAAGAAATAAATTCATTTTCTT
>CM063498.1:59901035-60023535 GCA_032207245.1 Pardosa pseudoannulata
CAAATAACTACTAGGAGTGCTGATATATTGTATCATCCCATAAAGGAGATGAATAGCATCTCTCTATCAATTTATTCGTATTGAATAACAGCCTAAGATGATACATGGACCCACCAACAAAGGAAATATCTCATTTCTTTGCCACAAAAAGGAAGCGCAGAAAAGGCTACAAAAGAAAGGCCAAAAACATTTTCCTTAAGGGATAAAAGAAATTGTGTATTTAATCGTATCTACTATTTTAAAATTTTTATTTGTGGCAACACCGATAGTTTCTCCATTTTTCAATCAAAAGTAATGTCTGCCCAACACATGTAATTTATAGCCTTGTTTAAAAGAATGACTCGTCTTCGACATCTGATTCATAATAGAACTGTAAAAGTAAATTGCTATAGAGTTTCTACTTTAATAAAATTACGATTGTATGCAAGGGAATCTAAGGAGCGGTTTGGAGCGCTATGGTCTACTGTTTTGCACACGAGGGTTAATGAGACTGGGACCTTCCGCTTAGAGCCGATTCCGGACGGCTACGAACATTTATGAGTAGCGGGATTCGAACCCACGAACTCCAGTACCGACGATCAGCGCCCTAACCAATCAGCCAGCTTTCGGTGAAAGGGAATTTAAATAGTGGAATAGTTTGTACAATACTGGGTATACTTCTGATATAAATGCGGCATGTCGTTTCAAGTTTTAGGTTTTATTTAATATAAATTATATTTCCAAACATTACGTCAGTATGTTTAATTTTAGGGGAAAAAAGGACGTAAAATTTAAAATTTTAAAGATTTCAAAGGCATGTTAATAACGAGATTATACTATATTTCTACATGAAACATAAGGAAAAATAAATTAGAAAATAGAAACTTATTTTTTATTGAAATATAAGGCTAACAGACGAAAATTGAGTTGCTCAACAATATTCCTTATAAATGTTCCCAGAGCACATCATACTATCCAACTGCTTTTATTTTTTCATTTTATCTTTAAAATATACATAGAAACAAAACTGGGTATGGATTTTCTCTTAAACTAAATACTATTTATACATTGTCTATCAATAAGTAGTTGGACATCTGTGATAGAAAAGTAAACTAACTTCATTCAAAATCAATAGTTGGTAGAGCCTCCACGAGAGGCAATTACAGCGTGAACCCTTCGGGGCATACTTTCCACAAGTCTTTGTATTACAGCTAGTGGTATTGTCTTCCCGGCTTGGAGTATACATACAAATTCCTTCATCGATTTTGGACGGGTAGTACACCCTTTAATTCGGCGATCCAACTCGTCCCAGAGGTTGTCGATAGGGTTCAGGTCTGGGTTATTCCATGTGAAATCAACACAATTTTAGAACAAATTCTAACTGACCCCCTCCAATTTTGATTAAATTTGGTATAGTAAGTGACTTCATGGTAATAAAGAAAATCCCCAAATCTTATGTTCAAATAATAATTGGTTTGGGAGTTATAAGGCTTTAAAGTTGCCAGATTTGTCTAAAAAATACACTATCGGCATACCTTTAAATTACACTTGCTACTCACCTAATTAAGCTAGAGATATGTGCAAGGTGTTATTTTAAACCTTTTTTAATGGGCTTTCATATGATATACAACACATGATGACTTGAAATTTTTTTAAAAAATTTAAATTTAAATTTAAATTTAAAATTTAAATTTCTCAAAAAGCCAAGTTTTTAAAATTTTGAAAAAAATCTCAAAAATTGCTCATATTATTGTTAATCAATCCTCAAAGTTTCATGTTGGGATCATAATGGGATCACAAGCTACAAAAGTTTTTTGTTTGATATATTTACTATTGCAATAACGAAAATGAGAACATGCATTCATTACTTTTAATCTAACTCATCTGTATAGGATGGCATTAATGTTTACACACTACCTTATCGACATACACTCTAGTAAATAGTACATTTAACATTTGTGAAGATTTTAGAATGAAGAAAAATCATTAAAGTGCATTACTTTTGATGGATGGTGCTACTTATTTAGCTGAAACTGATAGAAAGCTTTATGTGTTTTGAGAATTTCTACTTCAGAAAGAATATACATTGGTCCTGTTAGAGTTAAAGGATTCACCTTACACATAACATCTGAAATTGGAATTCATAGTACATCTGGCTTCATACATTGTGACATATTACATTGGGATTATAATGGGATCACAAGCTATAAAATACCAAATAAGCTTCAATTAACACATACAAGGACTGCCTTGCTATGATGATTTGTAATCCAGCATCAGTCAGCTGCCACATGGGAGAGTGTACATCATGTTCTGGGACTACATAATTAAAAATCATACTTGGTGAAACATTCGATGAAAATATGGTGGAAAAGGTCATTTTCAATCAGTGGATTTCTGTTGATAGGAGCTCTTTAGAAACAATACAAAAGTCAGCATCAGATATTATTGACTTATTTTGTGAGAAAATGTCTGTATTAGTTTATCATTACTTTGTGGTGAAACAACAAAATTCATTTATAAACAATATAAAAGGAAATTTAAAAGATTCAGAGTTTGTAGTTCTTGATTTTGCTGAAAATTACTTTTTTATTATACAGGATGAGGTCCAGAGCTGCCACTGGACTAATGTTCAATTTACAACTCACCCATTTGTTGTATATTACAAAGGGAAGTTTGGAATTGACCACTTTACATACATTGTAATTTAAGACTGTTTGGAGCCCAATACAGTAGCAGTTTACTGTTTTCAAAAGAAGCTTATTACTTTTTTAAGACAGAATTAAAAAAAAAGTGCAAGGAAAATATTTTATTTCTCAGATGGGTCATCTGCACAATATATAAATAAGGAAAACTTTGCCAATTTATGCTTACATAAAAAAGATTTTGGCATTGAGGCAGAATAGTATTTTTGGACAACAGCTCATGGTAAAGGACCTTGTGATGGGGTAGGAGGTACACTCAAGAGTTAGCGGCTTAAGCAAGCCTACAACGACCATATAAAAATCAAATACTTACACCACAACAACTTTTTAACTGGGCACAGGAAAACATCACAAGAATACATTTTGTTTTTCAACCCAAGAAGAACATGTTTCTACAGCTATATTTCTAGATGACCAATTCAAAAATGCTTTTGCAATTCCTGGGACTCAGAAATATCATGCTTTTATACCCACAGAATCAAAAACAAAAGTCTTTGAGAAGACATTTTCCTTTTCACAAGATTTATTGATGCAAACTGCGATAGCATTACAATAAAAGCTTCTATTTGCTGATATAAATGGCTATATTACTGCTGTTTATAATTGCAACTGGTGGCTTACATTTATGTTAAGAGAAAGAAGAGAAAAACTCTGAAGAGGTAAAAGTGACATTCCTTCACTCATCTGGACCACCACCATCTTTTTTTATATCTATATAAGCCAGATGTACTATGGATTCCAATTTCCGATGTTATGTGTAAGGTGAATTCTTTAACTCCAACAGGACCAATGTATATTCTTTCTGAAGTAGAAACTCTCAAAACACATAAAGCTTTCTATCAGTTTCAGCTAAATAAGTAGCACCATCCATCAAAAGTAATGCACTTTAATGATTTTTCTTCATTCTAAAATCTTCACAAATGTTAAATGTACTATTTACTAGAGTGTATGTCGATAAGGTAGTGTGTAAACATTAATGCCATCCTATACAGATGAGTTAGATTAAAAGTAATGAATGCATGTTCTCATTTTCGTTATTGCAATAGTAAATATATCAAACAAAAAACTTTTGTAGCTTGTGATCCCATTATGATCCCAACATGAAACTTTGAGGATTGATTAACAATAATATGAGCAATTTTTGAGATTTTTTTCAAAATTTTAAAAACTTGGCTTTTTGAGAAATTTAAATTTAAAATTTAAATTTAAATTTAAATTTTAAAAAAAAAATTCAAGTCATCATGTGTTGTATATCATATGAAAGCCCATTAAAAAAGGTTTAAAATAACACCTTGCACATATCTCTAGCTTAATTAGGTGAGTAGCAAGTGTAATTTAAAGGTATGCCGATAGTGTATTTTTTAGACAAATCTGGCAACTTTAAAGCCTTATAACTCCCAAACCAATTATTATTTGAACATAAGATTTGGGGATTTTCTTTATTACCATGAAGTCACTTACTATACCAAATTTAATCAAAATTGGAGGGGGTCAGGTAGAAACCTTGTGTCGATTTGATATGGAATTACCCGTCTGGGCTCTGGGCATACCAGTCCATTCGATGAACTCCATTGGCACCATATCGAGCTTTGGTTAACCTCGAAACATGATAACTGGCATTGTCATCCTGAAAGTAACAGGGGTCAACCCGTAAAACTGCCACAACGTAGGAAGCACATTGTCATCCAAAATAGTGCAGTAGGCATCGGCGTTGAGCTTACCATGAATGGTGATCAAGGGTCACAAGCAGAATGTAAATATAGCAAAATGGTGTACATGTGCAACTCCGAAATAAAATTTGTTCTCAAAGATATAATATTTAATTATTCTCATATAAACTAGAATATTAAATTGAAATAATTAAAAAAGTTTGATTTATATATGATCCAATAAGAAATAAAAGAAATTTCTTTTTTTCTGAGATATAGTATAGGGTGAAACTTTAATTGATGCATCACTGCGCAATTTTAGCTTAAGTATCGTCTTAAAGTGATGATAATCTGTATAATCTTTTAGGATTTAATTTATTCATGAGTTGAGAAATTCAAATCATTAACTTAACCCTTATTATTAACTCTCTCTAACCCATCTGAAGTTGGCATTTGGGCAATAACTATTATTCTCTAGGCATTTAACCGTCTACGTATCTATCGAACTGTAAGATGGTTTAGGAAGGTGCATCACTTCATTAAATATCATTACACGGTAAAGGAGTTATATTGATGACTGAACATTGTATCACTCAAATGGAAACAGATGGTTAGCATCGATCGGCGAACGTGCACAGATTGAGAATGACTGCCTGTTTGGCAGAAGATATCCATCGTTTCAAGCTCCCCACGATCTATCTTTGATCTAATGTAAAGTCTGCAGGTATTTAGTTTATCTTAAATATATTCAAAGCAGAATAGAGTTCGGACTCCCTGTAATTTCTACGGGGCTACCAGGTTGTAAAATTACATACTAGCTTCTGCAAATTTCCTCAAAATTAACAACATTTTTTAAAAAATGAGGACTTCCAATTTCCCATACAGATCTGTTTTAGATAATTCAAATAAACCGTGAATTTATATCTTATTGACAAACTAACTGCGTGATTGATCCAATAATTAAAGTGCTGGGCTGCAGAACCAGAGTCCACTGGTTCGTGTGTTTTAATAACACAGGTCAACAGTGGTTTTGGCGCCTGGGTATTTAGAGATGATTTTACACGAATTTGATGTCCTGAATTCAAATACAGCATTAGATTTTGCCTAGCAGCTCGTATTTCTGAGATTTACCATTTTGGTACAACATACGTTACACTGATATAAGTTGAATACATAGATCAAATAAAACAAAACTAAACATGGAAATATACTATTAATGTTATAAAATTATTAATATCTTATACAAATATATTAATTATTAATATATTTTTATATTATTAATATATTACACAAATATTATTACATAAAAAGATAGAGGGAAAAAGGAATCGAGGAAATCAATTATACTCTGTCTCAAATATTTATTATAAATATAAAAATTAAGTTTTAATTTATAAAAATAATTTATAGGATAAAAAATTTATGAATTCAATTAAATATTTAATAAGTTACATAGAAACTAGTGTAAATATGCCTTTCCCAACTGTATTTTGTTACGGTGAGACGAAGTATAGTCACTGAACACTTCGGATATATGCCTATGATTCTCTCTAAACTATAGGTATGCCGAATTTAAGACTTTTTCTTTTTATAGTAGCCTACTGCCGTAAATGTTCTATACAAAGTTTACAGACCTTATGCAGTGTCCCCATTTTATCTTGATAGCCAAGCTTAACACCAAAGTATCTAAGATAAGTTCTCTTTACAAAATCACTAACAGTTTTTCTGTTTTATTTTTACAGAAAAACATATGTAGCAAAACACATCAGGATGATTTGCACAACTTCTTCTACTTGAACTCATTTTATTTCTATTTATCGATACAAGTACAACAATCTACAACATAGTACGTTTTAGGTTAACTTTATAACATCTCTTTCCTAAACTCAAATATTACACGAGGCTAATTTCTATCTACCCTGCACGACGACAAATCTCAAACTAAATTAAACTCAAAAAGCTTTTACTTTATTACTTAAAAAGTGTTTACCCAACTCAAAGGATTTCAACTGTAGTTGAAGCGTTGAAGATAATTTCCATTTCCGGATGTTTAACCTATCTGGTGGATTTTCCCGGAGCTATATGGTTCACTTTTCCTGCACAATGAAAAACGCTTATCCGAAAAAGTAGAGCTGATAGAGAAAAATGAATTTCATATTTAGAATCAGCGCCCCAAACATAGCTAAATCCAGTTTTAAAATCCTAGGCACCAAAACAAATTTTTTTTGGTAGGCCTGTGTAAGCTTTGAATTGAATATCCTTTAAAGGATATTCAATTTAAAGCTTATTAAAAAAAAGTCGAACCAGTGGGATCTGGTTCTGCAGTCCAGCACTTTAATTATTGGATCAATCACCCAGTTAGTTTGTCAATAAGATATAAGTTCACGGTTTATTTGAAGTATCTAAAACAGATCTGTATGGGAAATTGGAAGCACTCATTTTTTAAAAACTGTTGTTAATTTTGGGGAAATTTGCAGAAGGTAGTATATAATTTTACGACCTGGTATCCTCGTAGAAATTACAGGGAGTCACAACTCTATTCTGCTTTGAATATATTTAAGGTAAACTAAAGACCTGCAGACAATTTATAAGCTATGTTTGGATAGATATTTTAGAGGTGATCACAAGTTAAAAAAATGAATAACTGACTTTCTAGGTAACCCTTTAGCGGACAGTAGTTTTCCAGAGAAACCAACTATTAAATATTTTTTCTCTGCTTTTTAAAGACATATGAATGATTTTTTTACGATTTTTTAAGGTTTTAGCACTTTAAACTTCCAACAGATGATAGCACAACACAAAATGTATTTTTCATTTTGAAATATGTATTTAAATTTGCTTTACCTAGAAAGTCAGTTATTCATTTTTTTTCATCCAAACATAGCTTATAAATTTTCTGCAGGTCTTTAGTTCACCTTAAATATATTCAAAGCAGAATAGAGTTGTGACTCCCTGTAATTTCTACAGGGCTACCAGATCGTAAAATTATACACTAGCTTCTGCAAATTTCCTCAACAGTTTTTAAAAAATGAGTGCTTCCAATTTCCCATACAGATATGTTTTAGATACTTCAAATAAACCATGAACTTATATCTTATTGATAAATTAATTGGGGGATTGACACAATAATTAAAGTGCTGGACTGCAGAACCAGAGTCCGCCGGTTTGAGTTTTTTTTAATAGGCTTTAAATTGAATATTTTTTTCCTGTAGCGGACAGTGGTTTTCCAGTGAAACCACCAATTAAACATTTTTCTCTGCTTTTTAAAGACATATGAATGAATTTTTTATGATTTCTTAAGGTTTTAGCATATTAAACTTGCAACAGATGGTAGCACAACACCAAATTTATTTTTCATTTTGAAATATGTGTATTTAAACTTGCTTTACCTAGAAAGTCAGTTATTAATTTTTTTCACTTGTGATCTCCTCAAAAATATCTATCCAAACATAGCTTATAAATTGTCTGCAGGACTTTAGTTTACCTTAAATATATTCAAAGCAGAATAGAGTTGTGACTCCCTGTGATTTCTACAGGGCTACCAGATCGTAAAATTATATACTAGTTTCTGCAAATTTCTCCAAAATTAACAAAAGTTTTTAAAAAATGAGTACTTCCAATTTCCCATACAGATCTGTTTTAGATAATTCAAATAAACCGTGAATTTATATCTTATTGACAAAATAACTGGGTGATTGAACCAATAATTAAAGTTCTGGAACCAGAGTCCACCGGTTCGAGTTCTTTAATAAGCTTTAAATTGAATATCCTTTAAACCTTTTAGCGGACAATGGTTTTCCAGAGAAATCAACTATTAAATATTTTTCTCTGCTTTTTAAAACCTATGAATGAATTTTTACGATTTTTTAAGGTTTTAGCATTTTTAACTTACAACAGATAGTAGCAAACACTAAATTTATTTTTACAAAATGTATATAACCCTTAATTTGACAAGATGTTTTTTCAAATATTTTTTAATTTTTGCTATTTTCCCATGTCTGTATAGACATTAGGATCTCTGTAAAATAAGAAAAAAAAAAAAAAAAAAAAAAAAAAACATAATTTTCCATTTTTGAGATAATTAATGTTCGCTGTGGCGAACACTGACAATTATGTTATATAGTAGTAATAAATATACATGTCCAGTGTAGCGGACTTAGCCAAATTAAAGGTTAAACTTGCTTTACCTAGAAAGTCAGTTGCTCGTTTTTTTTTCACTTGTGATCCCCTCCAAAATATCTATCCAAACATTTCATATAGATTGTTAATTTTTAATACCATTTTAAGGATACTTATTGCTTTTCAAATATAATAAAAATTTAAAAAAAAATGTTCATACTGTACAAAGGGAAGGGTTTATCAGTTAAAGTACACCCCAAGCCTTCCTAAGGTTACTCTAAGGTAAATACCTAAGGAATGTAAAGAAATGTTTTCCTGTATTTTAGATATATAAAGATCATAGATAATATTTATAAATTAATTTAATTAAATTCTAAAGAATTTGTTAGAGATCTGTAAACAGTTAAATAGGCAGTCTAGGTCTAACTACTGCTCCTCTCATTAACAGTTGACTGTAGCGCTCCATACCTAACAAACCCTTATGTATCGAGATAAACGAGTGATTCGATATTTTATCTACAGAATCTATAAAATGACTGTAAAAATTTTTGAAGCTTGATTTTACTGAACTTCACTGTATTTTTTACTATTCCTTTAACCATCATTCCCTAAAACAACTTTACAAATGAACTATCCCAAAAAAAGTAAAGCACTATGGTGGGGGGTAGGTCTAATGCCACTTGGTCATACCAAGCCCGAATGAGCGCTGCTCTTTCGAATTAACCCATTAACGCCCGGATATTTCTGATGACTATATATTATTAAATACCTAACATAGAAGCTATTATAGAAACCTGGAAGTAAAACAAAATATGAAATTTAAACACCTTTAAATATGACATCAAGTCATCATTAGTGAGGAGGTGTCATTTTAAAACATCATATAATGTCTTTAAAAAAAAAAAGGAAAACTTTGTGATAAGAGATTTATTTGCTATCATATATGTGAAAAGTACT
Organism: Pardosa pseudoannulata; assembly: GCA_032207245.1. Lineage (NCBI taxonomy): Eukaryota > Metazoa > Arthropoda > Arachnida > Araneae > Lycosidae > Pardosa > Pardosa pseudoannulata. Next base: position 59,910,445 of record CM063498.1, read on the forward strand.
GAAAAGAGATGACTTATTACAGATATGGCTATTCGCCATGATTTTGACCGGTATACGTACAGAATACCGGTCTTAATACGTTCCTATTCTAAGCCTGAAAATCAGAAAATGTCGATCGAAATGACAAAATTATAGATAAGATCATATTTGAAAACTTGGGAGATTATTCATAAGATTAATATCTTTTTCCATTAAAAAGGAAGAATCGTTTCAAGAAAACAAAAGCTCTACAAAACATTTTTTGACTGTCCTCAAATAAGGACACTGGGCGTTAATGGGTTAAGGCAGAAGTGTGCGCCTTTCGTTGTTAACGAGCACCGTTAAGGTGAAAGTGCGATTTAGATCGAACACACACGACATAACTTTCTTAGGGGCCGGTCGAACTCATTCATATACTCATTCATCCATCCGCAAGTCAGAATTTAGATCCAAACCAGAGACGGACTCATCCCTGATTCAGAACCCCCAGAGGTATCTTGGAGGAGTTTGCAGTCACGACATATTTAAAGTGTCCCAACTGCCATTAGCAACACGGCGGTCTTTGACCGAGACGAGGACAGAACTCGCCAACTTTCGGTTACGAGACTGACGCTCTACCACCAGGATAAAGCATTTATAACATATAAGTAATCTGAATTCTTCAAAAAGCAAAAGTTACAGTATTCCCATTGTCCATAATTGTTTTCATAGGAGTAAAGTTGAGAACACTTAAAATGTCTTAATATGAACCAAAATCATTTAGGAATACATACTTCCGTTAACAACAGCCTGAAGAATGCGAATGAAGAGACAAGACACGATAGTGAAGACAAGAACAGAAAATTTCTGATAAAGGGGTTTATTAAAGCCGGTTAAAATGATTATGTATCAGTACATCAATATTCAAACTGGTCGCTGCCAAGAACAGCCCCTAGCACACATGTACCACTGGGCATTCTGTTGACTTCCTGGATGTCTTGTACATTGGCTGTACACTGTTAACGTCAAATGGCTGTCTAATGAAATATCTGTGTAGGTGGAATAACAACCCTTATTTTTTATCATATAAGTCTATGTTCTAAAACTTAAACATTAATTTTAATTAACGACGCCCACTGACAGATTTCTCAATTGGGATATATCAATTACGGTTCATCTATGGAAAGCCGAACGATGGCCCACTGGTTAGGGGGCTGGCCTTCGGTACCGGAGTTCGTGGGTTCGAATCTAACTGGGGCATGGATTTTCATAGACGTTCAGAATCGGCTTTAAACTGTAGGTCCCGGTCTCATTAGCCCTCGTGTTGCAAAAAAGTAGACCGTAGCACTCCAAACCAAATCATCTATGGAAATGCAAAAGAGTCGATTAATGACAAACTGGCTAAATGAATCTATATGCAATATTAAAATTTACTGAACTTTATTTTAAACAAATTCGACCTCAATTTTTTGTTATTCTTAAGTGGGTAGAAGCTATTAACCCATCTTATACGGTTGGAATTTTCTAGACATTTTTCAGACAACAAAGCTCTAAAAAGAGCTTTGTTGTCTGAAAAATGTAGCAAAATATCCAATCCTAGAAACAGATACCTCTTTCAATTATTTTAAGCATTAGTAGTAACACTATTCGTGCTTAAATGTAACACATTCATATACAAATTGGGACGGGTTCTATTCAATCGCAATTAAGGTAAGTTTGTGTGTTGGCTTTAATTAAATTACTTTGAGGTTGCATACAATGTGATTTAATCAACAAACATTACGGTAGTAGATATCTCGATACGCAATCTTGCATTGTATCTGGTAGGAACAAAGATAAATAAAATGACAGAAAGTTTAAAGTTCAGTTAAATAAATTAACAATTTTCAGTTGCTTAAATTAAGAAATATAGAGAGCATAGAGATTGGTGCAAATAGGTCTTTGAAAATAAAACGTAAATCAATACATTTAAAACTCTACAAGCATTCTAAAATTTTTACTTTCCTCAGTATTTTATGGGACTAATTTTAAAATCTATATTCAGCTATTTTGTGAAGGCATTTTAAATCTAAAAATAAATATCCTCCAAACCAAGTTTGCAATAAAAATGCAAAAAATAAATAAAAAAGGAGAAGATTTAGAAACTTTAGACTACCTGAAATTATTTCAAATTAAGCAAAGGTAAATCAATATGTAAAATAGCACAGACGGAAGTTGTAGCTCTAAAATAGAGAATGTTTCTTTTGAAGTATCATTTTTATGCAGCATAAAATTAATAATTCAAATCTGAAACCCAGACATCTGATATTTGAAGTCTCATTTTCTTTCAATTAGAGCTCGATTATGTTTTCTTTTAAATCTAGATAATTTAACCTTCTCGAATGTTTTTAATGAATAGAACTTGGCAGGATATTTTTAGCTTTACATTTCTAAAATATTCTTTCTTTTGTGTTATATAATAGTGGTATCGAAGTATTGTGCCTTGTATCGTTTAGAAATGAACAAATCTTGGAAATTTTTAAAGGTTCCCAAAGGTTTTAAATGTTAAAAAATTTTTTAAACGTATAAGTATACCGCTGCAGTTAATTCTCAGCATATTAAAGAAACTCGTATTGAGAAAATCTTTTGTAGAAAGAAAGTTACAGATATGTGTCAAATGTTTTCAACATGACAGGTCATTTATCAAAATTGTGATCTTTCTCACTATTCGAAAGAATTTAAACATCTACAGAATAAATGTATTTGAAATTTTCCATATTTGAAAGTATGCTTGTTACCTATGGACTATCATATAACCCGTCATATGACGGGATCAGTAAAAGTTTTATTTTCTAGTACTGTAAAGTACTTTATAAGGCAGGTAAAAAATGGCTTATTTTTTAGCTGAAAATTATATGTTACAGACTCAATAATTTGTTTATCTTTACTAACCGCATATTAGTTGCCGACATTAATTTATCTCGTCATATTACGTGATAGGATGGACAACAGAGGTTTTAATATTGACAGTGATTATTTGGCGGCATATATGAATGATGCCCAAAATTTAACGAATCGATTGCAAACCGTGTGGAGATGTATAAAAAACAAACACACAAACGAACAAGCCTCTTAATTTTCAAAGATATATAACTTAAACGCTAGATATTTATTAGTCCATGAAATAGAATCTTAGATTTTGTTGTTAATACCGGTGTTAAAATTTTCATCACAACAAAAAATAATCGATGATTAAATTTAAGAATTATTCAGTGATAAAAGGTATGAAAATAATGCAGACGATATATAAATCATTTAAAATAAGAAATAATTAAATGAGATGGTAAAAGGAATGACGTCATAATGCTAGAAAAAAATGTTATTTTTACCTATTTATTATGTGATAAATTGATAAATTTCACCTTCTGCTTTAAACCGGAAACAATAGAGCTTGAAATAATGGCATTAAACGCTCGAAAATGGGGGAAGGGGTGGATTTCGAACGCTTTAAAGATTTGCTTTAAATTTTACTAGCCCTAACTCATCAAGAATCCAATATGGATGCCTCTATCCATTCCAGGTCCAACCGCTTCATAAATTCGAGGACAGACGGACATATAACTTAGGATATTATTATATAGGGATTGAATCAATATAATGAGGATATTAAACTATTTTCAATATTTTCAATAGTTTAATTTAATGTTACTTTTTTCATATCTAACGATTTTTAAAGATGTTGTTCGTTTTACTTTTATTGTGTAGCCATTCATACTGTAAGAAATGATATGAAATATTCCAAACTGATATATGTTTCTTTTTAAACTTAGGGATAGCGGTGAGAATTGCAATTTTGAGCTAAGTCTGTAAATTAATCCTAGATTTACTGGACAAGTAAAAATGACTGGTTTATGCAATTTCAATTCAATTATTTAAATTGACGAAAAATCTAGAGTTAAACTTGAAAATGACGCATGTACTTTAACTTGTATGCTTCTGGAAAATTTTTAGTACATCAAATTTTTATATTTTGAAAAAAATGAAGAGTTTATCTTTTCATTTTTTAAACTTTTAAAACCACCGATATATTTTAATACATGTTGGTGCAAGATAATATCTATTTAAGTGCTCAGTTCTTTGTCATCTTCCCCTAAAATGGAATATTTAAGCTAATTTGTTTGAAAACTGGTTGCATTCTGCAAGTAAGTTGAGAGCTTAACAAAATACAAAACTTTGGACAACTCTTATTTAATTATATTGTACCCAAAAGAGTAAAGAGTTGCACAATGATATGAGAGTCACTCTGAACTTTTTGAGATACAACTATATTTTTAATGTTATACTTACAAAATTTTAGGTGTGTTCAAAGTCATCTCCTCCAGCATTAATGCACTTTTGTAGACCTTTCAGCAGACTTTCCACAGATTACATGCCTCAAGCCATTCATTTCTTGGAATAGATGAAAAAATGCATTTATAGCCACATCAATCTCTTCTTCTGAATGAAAGCGACGTCAACGTAAGTTCTTTTTTAGATTAAAGAGTAACCAAAAGTCACACATAGCTAGATCAGGTGAATACGGCGGATATTCTATCACTTTAATTTGTTTTTGTTTAAGAAACTCAACTGTTAATCCGGCTGTATGTGAAGATATATTGTCATGGTGAAGCATTAGTCCCCCAACATTCACTTCTCGTAGAATTTGTGGAAAACATTTAGTGGTATACCAGTTTGCTGTTGCTGTCTTCTGTCCTTCCAACTTGATGGCTTTGACCAATCCCGTACTTCTGAAGAAAACGGCATACATTACTTTTTTCAGTGCGCGTTGTCTTTTTACCATTGTCGGCGCGGGATCATCTTCAAAGACCCATACTTTGCTTTCTTGAAGTGTTGAAACGTCAATAAACGGTATGTACGTTTCATCACCCGTTACAATTTTAGAAATGATGTGGTGGCCACCATCATTAAGCAATTTAAGAGTTTCTTTACTGATTCTGACACGCTCCCGTTTTTGGTGCTCAGTTAGATTATGGGGACCCTAACGGCAAACTACTTTTTTAGTATGTAATTTTTCATTAATAATTTTGTGTATGGCTGCGGATATAATATTAAGTTTCTTCTGTATAATTTGATAGGTACAAAGATTATCATCCATTAACATTTTTCGTATGGCAGACGCATTATCCGGGATTACTGCCGACGGCGGCCTTCCTGTGTGTTCTTCATCCTAAAGAAAATTGCGACCTCTGCTAAATTCTTTAAACCATCTAAATAAAGTAGCACGAGCTAGAGATTCATCACCAAATGCCAACTGCAACCTTTGAAAGCATTATTCTTGATTTAATTCTGCTTTAAAATCGTAGAAAATCATAGCGCAAAAATATCCTCGTGTCAACTTAATTTTCTCTTCTGTTTAAAATTTATTCTACGCTAAACAAGTTGAAGTAAGTCAGTAAAAGTTCGTCTCTTATGTTAAAATACTTTGTATTTTAAAATTAAACAGAGTTTTTTTATTTTGTAAATTCCAGTCTGCGCGTATCTCAAAAATTTCAGAGTAACCCTCGTACAACAGTCTTAAGGAGATTATAGTACTATGACAAGAAGAGTTGAAACATTTGAATTTTAAATTTCAAAGATAGTTTTAAAAAAATTTGTACAGTAAAAAGGATATTCCATTTAATTACTCTTTTACCTTTCATATACCTACACAAATTATTATGTTGTTATTAATATTAAACGCACCAACACTTAATACATACTTATTTCTTTTTTTCTTTATTTATTTTACTAACTCAATACATACCTATGTCTTTTATTTCTATTTTAATTCTTTACCCATCGCATTTTTTACGTATGTTACCAGTAATTTAATCGGTTATGGTATGATAAGTGTTGAATTTTTTCCTCTTCTCTCTTTTTAAAATGCCAATATTAGCATAATATTATTAATTTTATATCACAACTTTCTATGTAATTATTTAAGCTCAGGAACAACTCAAAAATAATTTGTCATCTTTTGTTTGGAGAGGAAGATCACGGATATAATCCATTTCTTATCCTTATGTAAAATCTGTTTAACACTAGATTTACCAACAATTTAAATATAACGGAAGTACGTTCTCCGTACGCTAAATAATAATCAGTGAATACGTTATAGTGGATTTAAGTTTTGGGCTTTTTACCATCTTAAAACATACAAAAATGAAACAAATCGGGAATATAATACTAAACTAAACATTGAACTGTGAGTTATCATACAGCATGTAATACGGTTAACCAAAGGTATCTCACTTCGAAACATAATTTGCTCTTAATCTTCGATTAGCTTGCATGGTTCTCTTAATATATATTATTTGCGATTATTTTTTATTAAAATTTACAGGATTTGAAGTTTACACCTAATTTAGTAATACGTTCATTAAATAATTTGTCTTGATTCTGACATTTTTCAGAAATTCATTAATTTAAAATTTATGTTTTTCTATATATTTATAAATTATTGTAAATTTGAAAGTTATGTTATTCACATTTAAGGTTCTCACGTTCAGTAAACTGTTAGACATTGTCCGTGTGTCTTCGTGGGTTCAAACAAATAAAAATGCAATGCAATTTAGAGACAAAATTAGGAATATGCATTTATATCACAATTGTAGATTTATTGTAATCTCTGGGACACAGAAAACCAAGAGTGATGTTTTAACGGTTGTCAGAAAAGTCTGTTGTAGTAATTTTAGGACATTATTATGTATATTAATCCAAAATGTAGAGTTTCATAGCATATAGACAAGGTCATTTTTTAATACCACCTTTAAAATGCCTTTGATATAGAACTATAACATAGAATCTAGTAAAGAACATTCCAGATTTATTTTAATCAAATCTCTCCTTTAAGTTTCACTGAATAAACACCACACACACGCACACACAAACACACACACACACACAAACATATATATATATATATATATATATATATATGACGGACTTCACGATGGGTGGTTGCAGTCATGGCCCATAAAAATAACACAGTATCAGCTAAAGACCTTTATTAGCATAACGTTGCAGGATGGGTTCCCACTTCATCATAGAGACAGGACAAACTGAGGGGTCAATTAGAAAAAAAGTTATAAGTAAAAAGGCCCTTAACACCTGGTCAACATCTGTGCAAAGTCTCTAGAAAGTCATGCTGCCTCCGGTAGCATGCATCTCCTTTTTGTTTGGAAATTTCCTAAATGTAGAGTTATAATTGATTAAACTCCTTCTCTGAGGGCGTAAACTGTAGCCCCAGTGGTCAATTTAGGTTAGGGCTTAAAAAGGGGAATGCAAAAAAAAAAAAAAAAAAAACGCAGGAGATTTTAGGTCTTGATTTAAGATTTGAAAACCCCAGAGAATATTCTCGGGGTGTCTTAATTGTTTATTCAAGATGCCTACGCGCTTGTGTGAGTGTGTGCATATATATATATATATATATATATATATATATATATATAATATATATATATATATATATATATATATATATATATATATATATATATATATATATATATATATATATATATATATATATATATATATATATATATATATATATATATATATATATATATATATATATATATATATATATATATATATATATATATATTATATATATATATATATATATATATATATATATATATATATAGATATAGATAGATAGATAGATAGATAGATAGATAGATAGATAGATAGATAGATAGATGGCAGATACGTTCGATTACATATGCATCTATCTGCCTTCTAAAGACTTTAAATGGATTCAGTAAAACATAAATTTAAGAAATTTCATTTTGTACATTCGAAGTAACTAGTTTACACCCCGAAAACCTTTTAGTATAACTTACTGTGGTTAAGTGGATTTTAATCTTCCTTTTATAAAATATATTTGTTTAAAATATCATTTACAAACTATAACACAGTAGAAGCCGACTATCTTTATTGAAGCGATGTTAAAGGGATTTGAAACTTATATCTCCCTTAAGTTTCTCCTCATATTAAAGCTTAAGGGTTTCAAAACAGGAGCTTTATATAAACTGTTTACTCATTTTGCTTTACTCTTAATCTTCTTCAAATATAATTTCGTTTAGAGCATCCCCAAACTTTGCATAAGAACACCTTGGGATTATTAATGGATTCTTTGATTTAGGAAATAGTTTCTAAAACATAATTAATTTCCTCTAGAAATTTGAGTTAATTTATTGAAAATTTATGCGAGTCGCAGATATTGCATAAATTTTAATGATATTTTTTCTTTAAACATTGTTTATGTTTTAGATGTAAGGATAATAGTTTTTATTTTTCTTGGTAGAGCAGAACAAGTAATAGTTTGTCAGAAGATGAATGTATTCAGTTTCTAAAATTATTAAAGTCTGAGAAAATAACTGCAGTTTTAATTTATATGAAAAATCTAATAACCTGCTGTAATTTGTATTTAGTACTATTTTGGATTTTTTTAAATCAATAGATCTCTATAAAGTTCTTGTTTTCGAAACTGTGAAACCTTATTCAAAATGTTCAAAGTATCTCTTTTTAGAACATTAAAGTGCAAACATAGATGAAGTTATACAAAATGTTTAACGAAATTATGCTATAAATAGACAAGTAAACAAATATTTATATGTTATGTAAATACACATACATATAATATCATTTTTGCAAGGATAAATAAAAAGTTAGTTTTAAATATAAATTGATTTTTTTAATCAACCTTCCCGTTCTGTGGTTCCACATCGACTGATCTAAAAACTAGTATTTATTTGTCTAAATTTTACCAGAATCTATGTAGTAGACAAGAACATTCGGCTTCGTTTTCATGTATATACCGTTATTTTCGTACCCACAAACAAACCATGTTGTTATACTAACCCGTACTAGTACGTCACCGGCGCTCAAGTATCAATCGTCAAAAAACGCACTCGTACGTGTTCCGCATATATTATGTATATAATTATTATGTATATAATTTAATCAGAGTACAAAGTAATTAGCACTATGCTGGAATTTTGAATATTTAAATTTATATTATTTTAAGATATTTTATATTAAAAAATTTATACTTTTTTAAATTTATATTACCATATAAATATAAATATATCATATGAAAGTAATTTTTAAATTTACAGCGGGCTGGAGCTGATCCAAGGACCGTATTTTGTTCTTCCTTGCTCTTGAATATACATTTCCCATCATTTTATATGTAAAATTATAATTACACTTTAGAGTCGAGTTACGTGATTGATCACAAATGATATTACAAAATGTTTCCTGAAAACGTGTCAGTCACATTACATACTTTAACATATTATATAAAGCATTTCTTTTACAAAGGTATCTATTTTTAAAATGTTTTGAAAAGCTGCAAAACAAATACCAATTTTAAAACTCAATTTATTGGAATTCGAAATCAAAACATATTTCTACTGTAATTTAACAATTAAAAACCTCTTAATCACGTTGAAATTTTTCTATTTTTTAGTATATTTTCGAACACATTTCTCGTGTTTAATATCACTGTAGTGAAAACAAAAGCATATCAAATAGTTTCAAACAGTAACTATTCATTTTTACGAAATTAATGTAACTCAAATCTTTTAAATATATAGAATATTTAGCTACTGTTTCAAAGAATAAACTTATCTTTAACAGTGTTGAAATTTAAATCTCTACTGACAGTTTAACATACAATGTTTTGACTTTCAACTTCGTACAGTTTTAAAAATTCCTTTCACGGTTTATTATTCGTATTTATTTAAAAATAGTTTCTATTTGCATTTAAAGTGTACTTTCTGTAATTTTTAAAACGCGTAGCAAAGTAAGTTTTCCCATTAGTTTTTTTTTTGAAAATTAATTACTTTTAAAATTAGAATTGCTGTTACTATTGATTTGTCCGAGCAAAAATTTTTAACATTTTTGTTAGTCATTTTGAATTGCTAGTACTATTTATTTTATGAAATATTGTCTATATAAAGCATATGGAGTTACTCGCTTTTTTGAATTACTTCTACTATTCATTCCAGTCTTATAAGCAACCGTAGTGCAAAGAAATAACTAACGCATTCCGGAATTCGAAAGGGTGAATGTTAAATGTTGTTTGAATCATTACGATCTATTATTTTGTTACACGAGAACTAATGATAGTGGGATTTACATTTTTAACTTGATTCTAAGCGGTTACGAATATTCACGCCAGCAGTGCGATTCGAACACGCGGACACTGGTGCTGAAAGGAAAGACTATACTGTGATGAGGCAATACAGATTCTTCTAAATAATATAATTAATATAAATAAAACGGGAAGTGAAATGCTCGGGATCTAAATCTGACCTCATCCCATCTTTTGTAGAGGTTTGGTTTGGTTTGGTTAAGAGTGCTACGGTCTACTATTTTGCAACACGAGGGCTAATCATACCTAGACCTACAGCTTAAAGCCGATTCCGAACGGCTACGAACATCCATGCCAGAGTGGGATTCGGACCCACGAACTCCGGTACCGAAGGCCAACACCCTAACCAATCGACCATCGTTCGGCTTCTTTTGTAAAGGAGAGAGGACCTATAAAAAAATAATTGAACGGATTCGTCTTGTGCGAAATTCTCGGGCGGGGTTCTGATCCCAGTCCCAGATTAGAATCATGTGTCCGTTCATGACACTAAATAAGAAAGTTCCTTTGTGGGATTATTCACGAGTCCCTAAGGGACAGTGCTCAATTTGAAGGGGTAAGGTTTTCCCCATGTTTGCGGATTAAAGGCAGGGAAAGGGAGACCAATGAATACTTACAGATCTGCTGATTGGAGCAAAAGAAATAAGAAAGGACAGAGATAATATAAAGTAATGTAAAAAAAGAAGAAAATTGTTTTTAGTTCGAGAGTTGGGTCCAAGAGAGACTCCGAAAAATTAACGAGTAAGACATCTCGCAGTGACCAGAAGTGTCCCAGTGCAGCCGCCTATCAGAATCACCCGAAATTATTTAGAAGGCCCCAGGCCCTTGGTGGCACTGAATTCAGCATTGCCATCCCACCAATCGAGAGTACGTACAAAGTGTCTACATCCTTTCTCTAACTCCAAGTCTGAAAGTCTCCAAGTCTCATTAGCCCTCGTGTTGCAAAAGAGTAAACCGTAGCACTCTAAACCAAACCAAACCAAACCTTTACAAAAGACGTGATGAGGTCAGATTTAGATACCAAGCATTTCACTTCCCGTTTTATTTATATTAATTATATTCATCAAGAGCTTCCGACCTGAGTACCGCCCTGCACATCCCTGCAGATGCACATCCCTTTGCAGATCCACAAAGGTACTTGTTATAAATATTTGAATTTGGAATTACATCCTCTCTGTTCTTTTTTTTACGTAGTTTTATTTTACGTAGAGTTACGTTTTTTTACGTTAACTTGGCTCATTAATGTTGAATTTTCGATAAAGTGGTACATAATAGAATATTTGAAAAGGCAAATTTTTTTTTAATATTTGAATCAACTTTCTGTACGCAGACATATAAATAGTATAAAAATAAATTTGCTTATTTTTATTTAAAACTATCAACTTTATTATGTGTTTGTTCATTTAAGTGTATAATATTTGTCTTAGAAACTATTAATTAGCTTATTAGTTTTTCAAAAAATTAGTCTGTAGTCTCTAAGAAGCTGTGGTTAAATTTAAAACTTAAATAAACTGCACAAAGTGATACAAATAAATTTTAGTCATATACTAACCAAATTGCTGTAATGTACTTACAATACTAACACCAGTGTTCGTATACAAAGGGGAAACACAGTACAAATATAATACCTTATATTTGGACTAAAACATTTATTCTATACACTATTTACAAATTACTACATTTACTTGATTACCATATAACATAACCACCAATTATTTGGATTTTTATTCATCAATATAGAATAATTATTACAATTCTCATTTGTTATACGTTATTTCTTTATTTTTGGAAAGAGTTGGTTTCACGTCATTAAAAATTGGAATACCTTTTGTCTCACGGAGAAATTGGTTTAGTCTGTATGGAATTTGAACTTTATGTAAAAAGTTGTCGACAGAAACTGGGCGATAGAATATTTATGATATAATAAAAATTAATTGAATAATGAATTTAAAATTAATACAAATTATATGCCTAAAGAATGTGATAATATGAAATATTTAAATCATCGCGTCATGTATAATAAATATATAATTAACCGCTGAATATCTTAATATGGAGAAAAACGGATTTACAAGCAATGAATAAATGATATATATCATGAAATGACGTCGCAGTCTTAGAAATGTTAAAATAATAATTAAACCAGGGGAGAAAAGTGCTTCGTTGACGTCATTTGTAAGTTTAAAAATACGTTTACAGCCTAATTTATTTTTGTCTTCAACGACATATTAATTGTCTTCTACCGATTCGAATTGGAAGTAATGTTTGAAATGAAGCAATAAAATAGTTTTGCATTTGTAAATTGCTTGTAGATTTGCAAATAAATAAAAGAGGCTCTAAGAACGAAATAAAAGATCCTCAGGAAATTAATCAAGAATTGTGTTTTTGAACGAAACAAACCAGATAGTGTTGACCACGGGTTTTAAAAACTGAGTATATGAAAACCTTTCAAATTTGTGAATTTGTGTAGAAGACAAAGAATATATGTATATATATATATATATATGTATTTATATATATGTGTCTATATATATGTATATATATATGTATATGTATATGTATATATGTATATATGTATATATGTATATATGTATATATGTATATGTATATATGTATATATGTATATGTATATATGTATGTATATATATATATATGTGTGTTTATATATGTGTATATATATGTGTATATATATGTATATGTATATATGTATATATGTATATATATTATATATGTATATATGTATATGTATATATGTATATATATATATATATATATATATATATATATATATATAAATATATATATATGTATATATGTATATATGTATATATATATGTATATGTATATATGTATATATGTATATATATATGTATATATGTATGTATATAATATATATATATATATATATATATATATATATATATATATAATATATATATATATATATATATATATATATATATATATATATATATATATATATATATATATATATATATATATATATATATATATATATATATATATATATATATATTATATATATATATATATATATGCTTTTCGCAGAGATGCTTTTCGCAGAATATTATTTCCAAATGTTAAAATCAATTAATAAATATAATTTAATCGACTGACCGAACAAGAAACAGCTCGCTCTATTGTGCCAGCGAGCAGTGAAATCCTCTGCACATGGAATAGACGTTCGGTTTGTCGGAACCAATGAGCATCCGGATGACGCTGCGCAGCGGCTGGCTCGATGTGGTGCTACGTTTGCTGAAAATATAAGTTTTTCGTAGAAGCCCGAAGCTTTGCTTTTTTGACGCCAATATAATACCATAAAACAAAAGACATTATTTTTGCTTCAGTGCTAGTAGAATTCTCATAAGTTTAGCTGTTTTTATATTTATAACTCGACTACTCGCAGGTAAATATTTTATTTATTGTAATCTTTAAATTTCGATTCATAATAAATAACCCTTTTCAGAATGAAGAACTCAGATGTCTCAATAGTTAAAGATTTATTATAGTTAGAGATAATTAGTTTAATAGTTAGAGATTTTAATATTATTTATATGGCGTCGTAACTAAAATTGAGTTGAACTGTTTCTAATAAGGTATTCAAATTAATAGGACTGACTAAATAGAGGTAAAAATTAAGTACCGATATAGTGAGATAAACGTATATAAATTAACCCTAAACTCTCGATTGTTTTGGAAGAGCAATGCGTACAGAAAAAAGAGATTTTAATAATGATGTCGTAACAAAATTGTGTTGAACTGTTTTTAATAAGGTATCACAGTTAATAGGTCTGACTAAATAGAGGAAAAAATTAAGCACAGATGGTAGTGAGAAAAACGTATAGAAACTTGTAATTCTTTTGCAGAACCCCATTAAAATTCGTAAATTTAAGAATAAATAGCGATATAGAACAAAATAATTAAATAATGAAATTATAAAATATCAGAAATTAGATAATTTAACATAGTAAAATATATAATATGCTTATTAAAAAGACGGTTAAACAAAAATTCAAATTCGAGAAAATAAAATATTTTAAATAAAATATTTTACAGTATTAAATTATAGACATTAAAATAGATATAAATAAGAGTGTATTTACGTAGTTAGATGAATGGTATATGTTTCGAAAGTTTTTATCCCCTTGTTAAATTTTCTAGAAAGTAAACTCAATTTGTAGAGAAATCAAAGGCTATTAAACAACAAAACAAAAATTGCAAAAATCTGATGAAAGCGGTTATAGAAAGAGCTGCAAAACCTTAATAGTTGTAAGTTCATTGAAAATAAGAAAAACTTCATCGATATAAATTAAAAAATTAATAACCTTTGAACCCCAAAGTGAAATTTTTAAATCATACTTTGAACTGTAGTAGTATTAAAAGACAAAATTGATACAAATAAACGAATATTAAAGTGATGATTAGATCCAGAGAAAATTTTTGAAATTGGTCGTGCAGAAGATTAATTGCATTGGTAATGAACTAAAAATTAAAAAAAATGTAATTATAACTTTCAAATAATATGCTTGATTTTTATATACTTTTATCAAGTTACAAATATATAGAAGTACTTAGAAAAGTATATAAATTTCTTAAACTTGTGATTTTTTTAAAGGTATATTGATTTATCTGAGCGCTCAAGTAGTGCCATCTATCGACAATTGGGAAAATCAAACTTCGTTATATTGAGATTTTACATTATAAAGAGAATGAAAAAGGTTTTGCTATCTACAATGAACTGTTTGCGATATAAAAAAAAGGGCTGTCTAAATTATGGTAACCCGCGACAAAGAGTCTGGATATGTATAAAAGAACAAATGTACAAACTTACAAACATACATCCATATTATATTACTTAGTTTTATTTAGAGAGATTTTACTTTTAAAAATGACTATTTCTTGGTCTTTTAAAAGAAAATGTATTTTGACAAAGAATGCATTACAAACAAATCCAATGAATGCATAAAACAATTTCCTTTTCTATAACAGTATCAACTTATTTCTGCCATTGTCAAAGAAAATAGTAATTAAATCAGAAAAGAACGTAGTTTGGCAGGCAAACTGATGAATGGGGAATACATGTTACATAATTTAACCTTCTGCTTTGTTCCAAGTCTTTTATACTTGACACAAACCTTTCTTCAGGTAAAATTTTAATTCCTTCTCCCGAAAAGTATATGGAGTATAATTAATTTGCACCTATTTTAGAAGTTTTTTTAATATTTCAAAAGTTCTTCGCTTCTTAAGATGAGTATATTGAATGGAACGTCATTCAAGAAACCCGAAAAAGAGTATCTTATTGTTGACTATGGATAAAAGTTAACGACCATTCTTAATGCCTCTTCATTTAAAAATGAAAGGTTTTCAGAGAACACGTTTTTATCTTAAATCTTAAGAATTAAAATATGAATATTAAAAAAAGGAATTTTAAACTTTAATAAAATATAAGTTTAACAAATTTAAATTAGAATTAAAAGATCTATTCGCGTTGTTTATTTCTGAATATACTTTAATGTACACTCTATTTAATTACATTGTTTAGATTTCTACTCAAAATCAGAAACTTTTGAATAAATACAAAATGGGTACAATTACATAATTTCTTTGCTTCCTATATCTATAAACTGAATGATTGCTGAATGGATAAGACGCTGCTCTTTGGAACTGGATATTTCTAAATATATATATTGTTTTATTTCGAAAACATTTTGTAGTTTTTTTTACGATTATCCTAATTAGACATATATTAATTTTATTCCAGGTCTGTTCTCCCAATTGGTACGAGATTAAGTCCTTTAAATATCATCTACGTCAGGTGTTTTCCAATTCCTACTAAACGCAAGAGCGAAAACGTTATGAGCACCTGTCAATAACTAGTTGGACCACCTTTAGCACTCAACATAGCTTCAACCCTGTAGATGGCCGGAGATAGATTGTACCAGATATTTGAGCAACGGTTACGGAAATCCGTGATATTGCGAATTGGTGGTCTTTGAACTCTGAGCTGCCGTCCCATGACATTCCAAATGTGTTCTATTGGATTGAGAGCCGGTAAGTTAGACGGCCAGGACATTAACTGGAATTCAGCATCATGTAACTGGAACCCCTCAAACACAATTTTAGCCTTGTGATACTGGACGTTGTCCTGTTGGAACATTCCATTTCCAGCTGGAAAAACAGAGGACATGTAAGGATTCAACTGGTCCAGAATGATGTTCAGGTACCCTGTAGCATTCATGGTCTGATCTACCACAACCACGGTTCCCAGAGATGCCCAAGAGAAGTCTCTCAAAGCATAATACCGCCACCATTGGTCTGTGTATGACCTATTGTACATTGAGGGAGCAACTGTTCGCCTGGAAGATGGCGTATCCTGACACGGCCATCAGCGTGATGAATGACAAACCGTGATTCATCTGACTAGGCAACTCTCTCCCACTGACCCATGGACCAGTCACAATTATCCCGGGCCCAGCGTAGGCGTAGTTGGCGATGACGCTTGGTCAGCAAAGGTACACGAGTGGGACGTTTGCTGCGTAGCCACATATCCTACAGTGTCGGCTGAACAGTGTGCTCCGATACTATTCTACTTGGCCCCTGCATTGTATTGGGTTGTCAGCTGAGCCACTGTGTGGTTCCGGTTTTGCTTCACCATGCGAAACAGTCTCCGACGACCTTTTTCTTTGACAGCGTGTGGACGTCCAACACCATGTCGTCTACTGCTGGTTTCACCGTCATTCATCCACTTTGCATAAGTACTAACAACTGTAGTTCGCGAACAACCCACTAGTCGTGCAGTTTGAGAAATACTTGTTGCGAGCCTTCGAGCCATCACAATCTGCCTTCTATCAAAATCACTTAGATCCGCAGTCTTCCCCATGACACACAGAAATAAGTGCAAGAATGATTCTTCAGACTCTCTGTGCGAATGCAGCAGTTAAATACCACTTCTACCTGATCACGTGCCTTCCACGTCATACAGGCGAGTTCATTGCAAAATGTAGGGGTGGTCATAATGTTGTGGATCTTGAGTGTATTAGTTCACACTTTCCCTATATATATTTATATATCTTGTTAAAATTTTTAGTCGTTAATAAAATACTTTTATTTATCCACTCAAGTTCAAATATATTTTTTTAAACTTGTAGTGGATGACACTTGATGTTAATACTGTTTTCCAATTATTAATTCATTAATAAAAATTGAATTAATTAATTGCCATCAGTCACTGTGAATTTTGGCAACAGCACAGAATCGAGCAAATATCAGTGCAATTCTCCGCCAAACTCAGCTACGGAACTGCTGAAAGAAAGATTGCTACCATTAATACTGTGATGTCGCTATACCCCATTGGCTTCACAAAGAGGTTTTGTTAAAACCCAGGCCAAAGCGACATTTGGTTTGGAATTTTGACATTAAACTACAAAAAATTTTCGGTTCGACCCTCCTTGAGATGACGGAGGTGATCAGAAGGTCAGACGCGACGGAGGAAGGACAGACTGTCAGGCGCCAACGAAAGGACCAATCGGAGATTAGCAAGACAACGACGCGGGAAGGAAAAGCCAATAGGAATAGGCGGAAGGTGACGTCAGGCTATGTGAGTTTTCGCAGGAGGAAGATTGACTACGAGAAAAAAGAAGAGAACGAGAGACTACAGTTGCGGATTGTCTTTTGGAGTGCCAATCTCCAGTTTTGTGGGGGACTCAAGGAGTCCGAGTTGTACCCCTGTACAACCATATATCTGTCGGGCACCTAATCGCAGATTGTTTTTTAGTTTTGCCTCGAACCTGGGACTTTTAGGTCCGTACCAGCTCACCTGAGCCCCGTGATTTCCATTCGGAAAAATTGTAAATAGCTTATATTTTAAAAGAATAAAAGTTTTTATTGTTATAAGCTGTACTACAACTTCGACACCCACACGCTTTCCGAAGATCCAGTGACATTACAATACGATCATGAGCATCAATAATACATATGGTGCAAGGTAGCACTGTAGATTATGCAGTAATATATCTAAGACCGAAAACTCTTCACAGCAGGTCAAACATATGTCGCTTTGAGTCGCGTGAAATCCTTAAATGGAATATTAATTGAACTGCACACACTGGAAAGGTTCCTTACAATAATGAAACATTACAAGAGATGGATAGAATGAGACAGACATCACCTTCATAAATTAGAAGCGAAAAATAAATAGGAAGCAAATAAATAGTAACAAATAAAAGTAATAGTCTAACACCATGTATAGAAAGTAAATTAGAAAATTGCAAAGAAATTTATCTATCTATTTTGCCACATAATATTGTGATTCTGTCATATGTGTACGCATATTTATATTAATTGTAATTATTTAATAAAAAGTCACTAAAATAAAATTTCTCTTTATTGACCTAAGTAGGAATTGACATTAAATTTTTTTTATATATTACTTGTTTAAATTTTTACATTGTTTTTCTCACTGAAAAATTTTAGTAAAGAATATTTATCTTGCATAAGTTGCTTCTGAATTTACACATTGCCTTTTATTATACATTCATTTTGCATAATTTTAATAACAATATTTTAAACAGTAGCAATGCGTTTAAAGGCATTTGTTTCATTTTTGTTTTTTTTTCTGTTGGCAGTTATGAGTAACATGATACTTTAAAACATTTGTTTCAAATGCAATACATTTTCTGTCACAGATTTATAATAAAATAATGCACAATATAAACAGCACGCTAGAAAAGTGCTGTATTATTTCACAAAACATAGTTTTAATATAAGATTTTTGTGAACAAATACATTTTTGTTAAAATAATTTCAATTTTCAATCTTTTTTAAACTCAATTTTCAGTCACGGTTTAAATAATAGTCTATTTTATGAAAATATAATTACAAATGAAATGTATTTTACAGAAAAGTATTTATTATATTTAATTGTAGTTATGTTTGCCGAAGTTGAATATCTTGCAATTTTTTTTTATATATTTTAGATATTTCTTAAAGAGGTAACTAATACACAATAAAATATTTATTCCCATTGCTTCTTATAATAATAATTAATATTAAAAAAGAAAAAATATTTACTATGTTGGTCAGTCCTTAAGTATTTTACATAAATTTGCTGATCTAAGAGCCACATTTTATCCCATGGATGAAAACATTATTTTAAAAACATTAGATTAAAGAAAACATTATTTTAAAGAAAAATATTTTTGTTGATCAATTGTTTGTTGTTATTCTTTTTTTAAAAATAAATTTACCCTTTTTTACAAATAAGTTTTACATTTATAAAAATTTATATTGAATATAATTGGCCTGGACATTATATTGAATCTAATACCCCCAAGAGCCAAAACATTATGACCACCCTTACATTTTGCGATGAATTCGCCTGGATGACGTGGAAGAGGTAATTAACTGCTGGTGAAGAGTCTGAAGAATCATTTTTTCACTTACTTCTGTGTGTGATGGGAAAGGCTGCGGATCTAAGAGATTTTGATAGAGGGCAAATTGTACGGGATCGAAGCCTCGGAACAAGTATTTCAAAAACTGCACGACTCGTGGGTTGTTCACGATCTACAGTTGTTAGTACCTATGCAAAGTGGATGAATGACGGTGAAACCAGCAGTAGACGACATGGTGTTGGACGTCCACACGCTGTCAAAGAAAAAGGTCGTTGGAGACAGTCTCGCATGGTGAAGCAAAACCGGAGCCAGATAGTGGCTCAGCTGACAACCCAATACAATGCAGGGGCAAGTAGAATAGTATCGGAGCACACTGTTCAGCGTACACTTTTGGATATGCGGCTACGCAGCAAACGTCCCACTCGTGTGCCTTTGGTGACCAAGCGTCATCGAGAACTGCGCTTACGCTGGGCCCGGGAACGTCGCTACTGGTCCATGGATCAGTGGGAGAGAGTTGCCTGGTCATATGAATCATAGTTTATCATTCATCACTCAGTGTCAGTCGTGTCAGTCGTGGTCGTGTCAGGATACACCGTCTTCCAGGCGAACAGTTACTCCCTCAATGTACAGTAGTTCATACACAAGCCGGTGGTAGCTGTATTATGCTTTGGGGGACGTTCTCTTGGGCTTCTATGGGACCCGTGGTTGTAGTAGAGTAGGCATTAATGCTACAGGGTATCTGAATATCATTCTGGACCAGTGGCACCCTTACATGGAATCTGTTTTTCCAGCTCGAAATGGAATTTTCTAACAGGACAACGCCTCGTGTCACAAGGTTAAATTTTGTTGAAGTGGTTACAGAAACATGATGCTGAATTCCAGTTAATGTCCAGACAGCCTAACTCACTGGATCTCAACCCGGTAGAATACATTTGGAATGTCATGGGACGGCAGCTCAGAGTTCAAAGACCACCAATTCGGAATATTTCGGAATTGCGTAACTGTTGCTTAAACATCTGGTACAATCTGTCTCCGGCCATCTACCAAGGACTTGTGGCATCTATGCCAAGGCGTGTTGAAGCTGTATTGCGCTCCAAACGTGGGCCAACTCGTTATTGACAAGTGGTTATAATGTTTTGGCTCTTGAGTGTATTTACATTTTTAAATTTGAACTATTCCCATTTTACTACTTTTTCTAGTATGCTATTGTTGCCTTATGTCACTTGGTCAAACCAAGCACGATTGACCCATATTCTATCCGTACTAAAACAAAGGGGTGTGCCTTTCGTTTTAACGAGAACCTCAAGGGTGAAATTGTGACTTCTTGCTCAAGTGGGTCTTCATAATTTAGAAGAAGGGACCAATAAAAAAACACATAGGCTTGGCCTGCCACCCCCAGATGTATTGTTTGAAAACTTGGACCCTAATTTATTAACTAACTTATTTTATTCAATCGTTAAACTCATTAAGAAAAACTTTATTCTTTTGAATGCTGTATGAATATTTGCGGACTCCTAATCTACTGGAATGTTTGTAAATCATCAATTGTTTTAATCACCTACACATACGTGTTATATGAAAATAATTTTTTTATCATAATTAGATCGTCTATGTATGAAAGGTAAATATTAGTATGAATTTTTTTAAACATTTATAAATATGCGAAATACACTGCTAAATTATTTGTTCATAGATAATAAATTATAAGTATGAAAGTGAGGAGTAATCTAAAAATATAAAAATATACATAATCTCTTGAATATATTTACAAGTTATTCAACTCTTTCGTCCTTAGGGACATACATTTTTTGAAGAAAGTTTGCAAATTAATATCGCACCTAGTACGAAAGCGTCAAAGTGTCAAACCTTTAAACAATTTCTTCCATGCCAAACTATCGCCTCATTTTTAAGATTTTATCTCGAGAAAGATTTCAGACACGTGAAAGTCATCCATCATAATTTTTGATCGCCCGATGCCAAGAGAAAAATAATTTGCTGTCGAGACACGTGTTTGTAGCTTGCTATAATTAGGTCCCGGAAAGCTTTTAGAAAAGAAAAAATATATATACGATTTAAAAAGAGCATGGATGGATTTTGAATATCAGAATCTAGATTACCCTTGGTTTCTTTTAGAATAGTGAAAGATTAGGGTTATGTAGAATTTAAAAAAGTATTTTTTTCTGGATATATATTCTTTTAAGGAGTTTTAAGGTTTGGTTTGGTTTGGAGCGGTAAGGTTTACTCTTTTGCAACACTCGGGCTAATGAGACCAGGACCATAATGTTTAAAGTCGATTCCGAATGGCGATGAATATCCATGCCACAGTGGAATTCGAAGTCATGAACTGTACTATAGTTTGTGAGTTTTAAGACTATTGATGAGTGGAAAAAGGATAAAACTTTTAATAGGGGTTCTTAACACATTGTATGTGGGAAACGTACTAGTACGAATTGATACTTGAAAATTGATACTTGAGCCTGGGACACGTACTGGTATGTTTTCTGATGATTAATACTTGAGCGCGGAACACAACCTGGTACGTTCTCTGACGATTGATATTTGATCGTGGGAAAGCTATTAGTATGTTTTCTGACGACTGATACCTGAGCAAGGGACACGTACTAGTACGTTTTATGACGATTGATACTTAAGCGTGGGACACGTACTAGTATGTTTTCTGACGATTGATACTTGAGCGGGGGTCATGTACTAGTACTTGTTAGTATAAGAACAAGGTTTGTTTGTGGGTACAAAAATAACGGTATATACAGGAAAACGAAGCCGAATGTTCTTGTATACTACATACATTCTGGAAAAATTTAGACAAAATAAAAACTAATTTTTACATTAGTTTTATGATTGCTCCTTTCATTTTTTATAATGTAAAAATGTTTATATATAACATAATTCGAAAAAATTAAAACTATATATTACTATTTCTATTTGATTTTTAATATTTACGATACTATTATAAATTTATCCGCTAAAAATATATTTTTTGTTTACAAAAATTTTATGGTTGTTATTTGTATATTTCTATTTATATATTTGATTATATATTTCAATATAAAATACGAAAAGTTGGTTAAAAATTAAATAATTGTTGATCTATTGAGATTTAACAGAATTACTAAATTTACGTGGAAAACGCCTGCTCCCTGTATAATTCCGCTGCGAAATATACCCGCACACAATGTGTTAACATTATCACAGACGAAGGGGATCGCTGACATACAAATTTTAATAGTGGCTTTTAACATTATTACATGTGGAACAGACAATAATATTATATACACGAAAACAGTAAGATAAATTTTAAAATGCAACATAAAGACGAAGTGATGTGTATTTTTGAAAGTCATCGTATATTGTAACTACAAGGAGTATCCAGAAAGTAAGTTTACCGATGTTTTCCCCTTTAAAGTAAACGTAATTAACCCCTTCCGGTAAAATGACGAGTCTAGCTCGTCATTAGTTTTTCATTCCATACCGCACAATGACGAGCTACACTCGTCATGCGATTAAAGTTACTGTTAAATATGATAATTTAGTTTAAAATTTCTAGTGTACTGAATTTGGCAACACTTTTATCACTTGTGAAAATCACAAGTCACTATTGCATATTGTTTACTTGGTACAAGTCGTTGCCAAATGAATGAGTCAGAATAAAAGAAAACCTACTAAGAAATGCCGTGTGTGTTACAAGAATCAAATTAAAAGTGAGACTACTTGGCGGTGTAAACAATTAAGAATTCCTTTGCACTTTGTTTTGAAAAGTACCACTAGCTTGAAGACTATTATCTGTATACCTTATTAATGTTTTGCTTTGATATTTTCTTAATTTTACTGTTTCTGATATTATTTAACACTATGTAAAAAGTGGATTTTAATTAAGAATATGTGAGAATTGTAAAATGAAACAAGTTTTTTTAAATAAAAATTAAATGGTTATTTCATGCACAGTTTTTCATTATTAAATTATACCGGAAGGGGTTAACCGTGTCAATTGCGCGTGCATAACAGATCTATCACGTATTAATAATATGCCAGGCAGACAAGTCCCGATTCAGGCCAGTAGCGGGGTAGTAGAGGTCCGAAATGGAAACTCTAATTCTTTCTCCCGCCGCCTGCAATGTTCGGTCGGTGATCTTGAACGCACAAAAGTATTACGCCAACTGAAATTCATCGTCAGCTCTGTCAGGTCTATGAGCTGAAACTGACACCAGAACACAAAATTCAACTCTTAGGAGCAGCACTGACATCTCTGCTACGGTATAACGATGACGGCGACGAGTTCCTCGACGGGATCGTCATGGGCGATGAGACTGGGATTTCACACTTTACCCCAGAAATCAATCAGTAGTCAATGTATTGACATTATAGTGGATCTTTGGTCAGAACCAAATTCAAACAGACGCTGTCGGTACGGAAAGGAATGTGCACGGTGTTCTGGGACAGGAAGGCTGGTTCCATTTTCAGCGGCAGAGTTCTACGACAGAGGTATACAAAAATTGATCCCACAATACGACAAATGTCTCAATTCTGGTGGTGGATATGTTGAAAAGTAGCTGAAACATTGCTGTGCTTGTTGCCAATAAATATGTCCTCGAAAGTGGGAGTTCTTTTCTCTTCTTTTAAATAGGGAAACTTACTTGCTGGATGCGTCTCTCATATCACATGTTCTCCATTCTTTCTTACAACAAAGAAATTCGTAGTTTTTACTATTCTTTTTTCTAACCTTTACAGTATCTAATGTATATTTAAAGCTATTTAAAAATGCCAGGTGTCTTATTTACCTAATGTGTAATAATTTTCAAAATTAGCAACTTCTTATCGTTTTTTGTCCTTCAATGTTTTAAATAAGAAAAAAGTCTAGATATTTTTCTGTTAGAAAATTCTTGTTAACAATCCTCAATAGCGAACGCATTTAAAACAAAACCATCCCATAATAAATTCGGAACTTTCTCTGAAAATATCAATTTACTAAGCGAGTGACACCACTGACAGAATTTTTCCCAACTGGCCTCATCTCTTTGATGTGAATTATGCAGATTTTGCTTAATATATTCAATAATAGTCAGTTTCTAACTGCGGGTTAATTTAATACTCTCATGAGAGTATAACTATATCGATTTTAGCGATATATAACCTTTAGTTACGGTACGAAAGCGACCGATGCTTGAACTGTTATCGAAACTCTGTCTTATTCGAGAAAACAATCCCAGTATGAGTGTTCGATCTCCAAGCATGTACAACCCCTGTTATCTACCTATATATATCACGCGATGATTATATTGATGAGCAAGTAGCCTCTGTATAATTAAAACGAGAGCCAGAGGTTTGCGGTAATTGAGAGAAATCAATATCCATAGATAGAATATAAATGGAATGAGAATGTAATGAATATTTGCTATTAACTCGCGTTTTGCTCTCGGTTTAATTAGCGAAGAGTGTGATTTTAGTTCTGTTAATGGAAAATTCAATATGGATTTTCTAGTAGACTTAAAAATAGTTTTCATACGCCAATACGTCAAATGAACTCAATACATCATTACTCAAATATTAAATAAAATGTTATGCAAGTTTAACATTTGGATAAACGAATATTAGGAGTAAAACTTATTTTATTTAACACAAAGTGGAAGTCTAATCCATAAAATAAATTACCGATGGCATTGCTGTTCGGTACTGAATATTATGGGATGGAATACCTCTGGTGGCTGGTGGCTCATAGCCGTTCATGATCTATTTTAAACAGTATGTGTCGGTCTCATTAGTCCTCGTGGGACAAAATAGTAGACGTTGTAACGTCACTGGATCCTCGGGTAGCGTATGGGTGTCGAAGTGGTTATGGTACGATGTACAGCTTATAACAATAACAACTTTTATTCTTGATTAAATAGAATCTATTTACAAATTTTTCGAATGGAAATCACAGGGCTCAGGTGAGCTGGTACGGACCTAAAATTCCCAGGTTCTAAGCGAACCTAAAAAACAATCTGCGGTCAGATGCCGAAAGATAAACCGTTGTACAGAGTTTTAACTGAGAACTCTCCCGTTAAAAGCCGGAGAGATTCCCTTCGAGATTCGAGCCGCCTGACGTCACTTTTCGCCTCTTCCCATTGCCTTTTCCTTCCCGCGTCGCCCTCCTGCTAGCCTCTAATCGGTCCTTTCGATGGCGCCTCACCGTCTGACATTTAGGCATCGCGTCCGACCTTCTAATCACCACGGACATCTCAAGGTGTATCGAAGCGAAAACCCTTTGTAGTGTAGTGTCAAAAACCCAGACAGAAAGTCGCCTTGACCTGGTCTTTAACAAAAGCTCATTGTGAAGCCAATGGGGCGTAGCGACGTTACAACGTAAGGATCTAAACCAAATCCATAAAAAGATTTACCTTTTACAGCGAAGTTTCTTAAATTGTTCTAAACAAATAAATTATTTTGTTTAGGAAACTTTTAAGACCTATTTACACCGTGTATTAGGTTTTATTATTTAAAAAAATCCGAATTTTGTTTTTTATTTACAGTTTAAACCTTAAATTATTTCTTCTATTCCTGTATTTTAAACATGCTAATATGCAAGGCTTATTTCCCAAAACATTAAAATATTCAAAGTAAATCTGTCACACTTTACCCTTTCTGTTTATTTTGGGATTTTAAAAGGGAAATACAAGTAAAAACAGATTAGGATACAGAAACTATACTCAATTAAATGCTGAAGTGGAAATATCACAATTTTAAGTTTTCTAAACTTTGAAAATTATGAATAGGAGTTTACTTTGGCCCTGGGTTTTCCTTATCGATCAAAAGTAAGTGCAACATTGTTTAAATATTGGGTCTTAAAACTTAAAAGTTTTTTATGTACAATTATTCATTAATATATATGTTTATTACTTAAGTAAATATGTCTTTTACTTCTTTGTTTAATAAAGAATTGAATAAATTCAACCCATATTTTTAGAGATATAAAAAGTTAAAAAAGTTAAAGATTGTTCGTCGGCCTCATTTTTAAAAGTCCTGAAACCTTTTAAGACTTTATCTTAAAAGTTATTCTTCATCTATCGGTGAAGATTGCGTGAATTTCTCTCTAGGCAGAAGAAAAAACTTTCGTCCGATTTGTATTGTTTCAGGTCTTTTATCAGGTCTTTTATTAGGCCTTTTAGTAGTTAAAAATATTCCTTTATAATTAGCGTAATCCGTGTATTGTTCATCGGAAAAAAGAATCGCAAACTGAATCCGTTGCTTTATTAACACGTACTGGTTGACGTGTAGTGATAAGGCTTTAACGCATGCAACAGTCCATTCATAACCGGCGCCGCGAAGCAGAGGTGGATATATAACAAGTTAAAAAAGTTAAAAATTGTTCATGGACTTCATTTTTAAAAGTCCTGAAACCCTTTAAGACCTTATCTTACATCAACCTGTTCGCGTTGGAAATCAACAAATTCAGTTTATAAATCCTTTTTCCGATGAAGATTACGCAAATTTCTCGCATAGGAGAGAAAAACTTTAACCCAATTTGGTTTGGTTCAGGTTTTTCTACGATTAAGCCTTTTATTAGTTGAAAATATTCCACTATATAGAGCTAAATCCGTGCGTTGTTCATATGGGAAAAGGAATCTTAAGCTGAATTGTTTACGATTAGTATGCTTTATTAATGCGTACTGGTTGGCGAGAGATAAGGCTTTAACGCATGCGATAGCCAATTGATAATGGACGCTGCGAAGGAGCGGTGATCGGATTGGTCAGAACTGGTCAGAATTAAGCCTTTTATTAGTTGAAAATATTCCACTATAATGAGCAAAATCTGTGATTTGTTCATATGGGAAAAGACTAGTAAGCTGAATTGCGTATGAATATGTTGCTTTATTAACACGTACTGGTTGACGAGAGATAAGGCTTTAAAGCATGCAACAGTCGATTCATAACCGGAGCCGCGAAGCAACAGTGATCGGATTGGTCAGAACTGGTCAGAATTAAGCCTTTTATTAGTTGAAAATATTCCACTATAATGAGCAAAATCTGTGATTTGTTCATATGGGAAAAGACTAGTAAGCTGAATTGCGTATGAATATGTTGCTTTATTAACACGTACTGGTTGACGAGAGATAAGGCTTTAAAGCATGCGACAGTCGATTGATAACCGACTCGGCAAAGGAGCGGTGATCGGATTGGAGAGAATTAAACCTTTCATTAGTTGAAAACATTCCACTATAATGAGCAAAATCCATAAGTAGTTCATATGGGAAAAAAACCGTAAGCTGAATTGCTTAAGATATTTTTTTTTTTATTAACACGTACTGGTTGACGAGAGATAAGGCTTTAAAGCATGCGACAGTCGATTGATAATGGACGCTGCGAAGGAGCGGTGATCGGATTGGTCAGAACTGGTCAGAATTAAGCCTTTTATTAGTTGAAAATATTCCACTATAATGAGCAAAATCTGTGATTTGTTCATATGGGAAAAGACTAGTAAGCTGAATTGCGTATGAATATGTTGCTTTATTAACACGTACTGGTTGACGAGAGATAAGGCTTTAACGCATGCAGCAGTCGATTCATAACCGGAGCCGCGAAGCAACAGTGATCGGATTGGTCAGAATTAAGCCTTTTATTAGTTGAAAATACTGCACTATAATGAGCAAATTCTGTGTATTGTTCATATGGGAAAAGGAATAGTAAGCTGAATTGCTTACGAATATGTTGCTTTATTAACGCATACTGGTTGACGAATAATAAGGCTCTAACGCATGTGACAGTCGATTCATAACCGGCGAGGCATTCGGATTGGTCAGAATTATACCAGTGCTCACAGGCCATTTATTCTTGCATCTACTGATCAGCGAGCAAATTCCGAGCAGGTGAGACAACTTCTCACCGAGACAGAATGATCTGCACATTCGACAGGTGGAACAACACTCCTTCATAAATCATTCCCCTCGCCAAAACACGTCTATTCAGACGGGGGCAATGAATAAAGTAATTCATCATTGCGAGCTGCAGGCACGATATCAATTCCCGTTAAATCTGGAGAGACGTGCTCTAGCTTTACCAGATTATAACATATTGGGCTGTTCATTTTACTATAAAAAAGGGGGGATGTAAAACGTATTTCAATAGGAATTAATTCTATCGTATTTATTATGATCTATAGTGGTATCGTTTTAAAGTTATTTTTGTATAAGTACTGATTTTTTATTGAAAATTGTTTTCGGATATGAAGATTTAAAAAGTTCCGGTGGCTTGATAGAATAAATAACATTACAGAGCACTATCTATGAACATATTTGTAAGCGGGATATATCTGATATCTTGATGAGACTGTAAACTTATAAAAATATAGAAAGGTATAGCAAACTATAGTAAAATTGGCGTAATTTTTTGTATTGAAAATTTTTATCTCTTTAGAGAAACAAAAATTAGGTACATTGAGTTTCGGCTTTCCTTATTTGTTTCAAACGAATATCTTCTTAATTATCTTGCTAACTTATATGAAATTTAAAGCAAAACCATTTCTTGAAATGTGACACTTAAAGTGGTACGCTAGATTATGTAGAAAATTATTCAGGCTTGATCGTATAAAGTAAAATTCATAAACGAATTCAGAAAGAAAGGCTTTTTATTCTAATGCTAATGACTATTAGTGAGGACTAAATTAAATCTGAAGCTACATATGCGCTCTAGATTTGTGAAAGATGTTACTACCCATAATTTAAGTGAAAAAGTCTACGAAATAGTTTTTCATTCTTTATATCTAAATATGATTTGGTTTATTTTATTTAAATCATTCCTTATATTAAGAGCCTTTTATGATGTTTAAGTGATAAAGTGAAACTAAGCAGTGTTTAGTTTCTGTATTCATTTCTACCATAAATATGAGTCACTTACTTTTCATTCTCGTGCAAATAACTATTAGTGAGGGCAAAATTAAATATGAAGCACCATATGCGCTCTAGATTTGTGAAAGTTGTTACTACCCATAATTTAAGTGCAAAAGTCTACGAAATAGTTTTTCATTCTTTATATCTAAATATGATTTAGTTTATTTTATTTAAATCATTCCTTATATTAAGAGCCTTTTATGATGTTTAAGTGATAAAGTGAAACTAAGCAGTGTTTAGTTTCTGTATTCACTTTTTCCATAAATATACGTCATCTGCTTTTCATTCTCGTAATAATTACTATTAGTGTGGACAAAATTAAATATGAAGCTACATATGCGGTCTAGATTTGTAAAAGATGTTACTACACATAATTCAAGTGGAAAAGTCTACGAAATAGTTTTTCATTCCTTATACCTAAATATGATTTGGTTTATTATTAAACGAAATATGATTTGGTTTATTTTATTTAAATCATTCCTTATATTAAGAGCCTCATATGTTGTTTAAGTGATAAAGTGAAACTAAGCAGTGTTTAGTTTCTGTATTCACTTTTTCCATAAATATACGTCATCTGCTTTTCATTCTCGTAATAATTACTATTAGTGAGGACAAAATTAAATATGAAGCTGCATATGCGGTCTAGATTTGTGAAAGATGTTACTACACATAATTTAAATGAAAAAGCCTACGAAATATTTTTTCATTCCTTAAATTAAGACCTTCTTATGATGGTTAAAGTGAGTAGAGGGAAACTAAGCAGTTTTCAGTTTCTGTATTCACTTCTTCTATAAATGTGAGTCATCCACCTTTCATTCTAGTGCTAATAACTATTAGCTAGGACTAAATTAAATCTGAAGCTACATATATGCTAAAGATTTGTAAAAGATGTTATTAAATATGATTTAAGTGAAAAATTCTACGAAATATTTTTTCATGCCTTAAATGAAGAGTCTCTTATGATGTTCAATGAGGGAGAGGGTTAAACAGTATTTTTTATATATTTGTCTGCAGTATATTCCAATTTCAAATCATCAGTGTAAAGCTCCTAATAGTTTAGCATTACTTACGTTTCTGTAATGCTCTTTAAACAATTAATCTTTTGGTAAACTATTAGTAACGATTATGAAATATAAATTGCAAATTTCTTCTTCTTAACACGTTTTTAAGCACGGTTTATTTCCTTCCATAGAAATTTCTGAAAAAGTCAAATTTAATTTGATTTTTATATTACACTTTTACATATTTGGTATGTAAAATATGAAAGTATTTAAAATGAACCTATAGGAACATTCTGTTCAATCTTGCATGATTCTTGATTTAAAATACTTAGTTTTCCGAACAGTTTTGTTTAATAATCCAAATAGGAAAAATGCATTCTTGGGTTATGAAATTTTCAAGATTAAAATTTATGAAATTATGTAGTGTTGCTAATTTTAAAATACAAATGTGTAGCAAAATACAACGTCTTTTTATTTTGCAGTTTTATTTTTTCCTATAATAGCAATTTCTAAAAAAGTCAAATTTAATTTGATTTTTAACGTTTACATATTTGATAGATTAAATATAAAAGTACTTGAAATGAGCCTATATTATAGGGAAGATAGGGACATTCTTCTCAAACTTGCATGATTCTTGATTTAAAATAGTTTCCCTACAGTTTTGCCTGAAAATCTATAGAGGAAAAATGCACTTTCTGCTATGAAATTTTCAAGATTAAAATTTTATGAAATTAAATTGTGTTGCCAATATTAAGATATAAATATGTTGCACTTAGTTTTTATTTTGCAGTGTAGATTGATGCGATAAAAAGACTTTAAAGTAATCATACTCTCAAAGGTAATTATAGCAAAAACTAATTTTCTAGAAAATTTTGCACAAACTTCCATAACATTTAACAATAATTGTGTTGTAATCCATAATTTTAAGTGAAAAGAAAATATCTCATCAATCTCCTTTGTTAAAGAATTATAGTCAAGAGCAGTAATGAGGACGGAAAAATTCAAACTATTGTTTCCTCCGACTATTTACCTTTTCTTCTTTTGAGCCCTCTTTGTCTCCTAAATCTTCTTCTGACAAATAAGCACGTAGAATGCATAATGAAAGATGCAATTATTAGCTTTGAACGTATCACCCAAACTACCCTTAAGAGGTTTAGAAAAGTAATATGGAAATGTTTTGACTCGTGAAGCTAAATAAATTGCCAAATGGAATTATCTGAGGTATTCTTCACATTAACGATAATTCTTTACCGATTTAACTAAGCTTTAAAGTGGTTCCAACTGATTTTATATCTAGATGCTTTTCAATTTCCATTCAATTTTTGAAATGCGGAATTCCCAAAAAGTTGCATAAATATTTTTTTTAATCATTTATTAGGAAAATATGTTTAAGGCGATAGTGGACTTTCAAAATGTCTAAAATCGACCGAAAATTCGAAATTTCGATTTTAGTGAATAGTGAAAGAATATAACATTAGGAATACGGAGCAAAAAGTTTTTTCATTCCCATCATTTTATCATTACTTATGAGTATAAGCTTATCATTACTATGGGTATAGCAATAATAACTTCAAATGCTGTTTACTCAGATGTAAAAATTTCATGTATTACAAATGTTTAAAATACTCCAGTCGCATTGAAAATAGATCGTTGTCTCTAAAATTCCAGTATTATTTACGTTAGAGTTTATGAAATAAAGTCTAGTTGTAACGGGTATGTTTTGAAGCATATAATATGTTAGTTATGCATTTTAAATTAACCGATATAGCTGTTTTTTTCTGAAAAATATGGGTATCATCATCATAACTATTTTTTTCTCTTTATATTTTCTATGAATGGTTATAGAAACAACTACATTTTTTTGAAAAGTCTATAAGTTATACTTAAATTTTTATTTATAATATTTTATGCAAAACTGATGTGAATGGAGCATTTTCAATTAAGCTAATTATGAAACAATTAATAACTCTAAAACTAATGAATATTTTGCCTTCAAATTTTTAAAATATTTATATATCAATAGTACTAATAACATAGTTAATCAAGGAAATTCATTTAAAAGAAAAAAAAAGTTTGCTCCCATCATTTTATCATTACTTATGAGTATAAGCTTATCATTACTATGGGTATAGCAATAATAACTTCAAATGCTGTTTACTGAGATGTAAAACTTTCATGTATTACAAATGTTTAAAATACTCCAGTCGCACTGAGTTAACTGATGCGATTGGAGCATTTTCAATTAAGCTAATTATGAAACAATAACTCTAAAACTAATTAATATTTTGCCTTCAAATTTTTAAAATATTTATATATCAATAGTACTAAAACATAGTCAATCAAGGTAATTCATTTAAAAGAAAAAAAGTTTGCTCTAAAGGTACACTGTCGCCTTTAACAATTTCAATGTAAATTTAATATATTCATTCACTTTATGTTTCAAAATGTTACTTCCTGATACAAAAATCAAATGTGTTGTACTTAATAGAACTATCAATCAATGTCACTTTAGATATTTTGGGGGGATGGGAAAATCCAGTAAAAATTTGAAAAGCTTTCTCCTCTTTATTCGAGAAGAATAAAATTAGAGTGTCATTCGGTTTTGTGTATATGCATGAAGGAATGCTAGAGAATACAAGTGAAGAATGCAATTTATCAATAAAGTTTTATATTCAATAATGTAAAAAAATGATGCTAATTTTAAGCGAAAGGTTTTTGTGTGTTATTAAACTGAAAGTTTTCGTGCTGTTTAAAAACTACAGGAATAAATTTTCGTTAACAATTAAGTCAATGAATGACAGCTTATACAGTGGGATCAGCTTAATATGATCAGTTTGGACACCATGATTTTGATAACAATAACCGATTGATAACAATAAACGATATACAAAATTAGATAAATTCCCCCCCCCTTTAATTTACACGTTCTACATGTCAAAATAAAATGAAAAGACCTTATATTTATGTACTGCATATTATATTTTAAGACATAAGAATTGTTTACATAATAAAAATAATTGATTAATTGTTGACTATCTACAATTCTTTCTAAGAAGCTCATTGATAAATCGTTCGTAATCACAATGTATTTTAAAGTCATCGGAGCGGTGTTGTACTTCACGTTTCAACACTTTCAATGCAATTCAGAAGCTGAGAAATGCTTAACCCATATTGGACCGCTGCCCTATAAACAGGGCAGGAAATAAAATTCCATTTACTAATAAAGTTATAAATATTTTCTGAGTAAATTTCATTTTAACACCTTTAAAATAGACACACTTTAGCATAGTAACAAAAAAAAAAAAAAACTGAGAAATCAAATTATATTGTATTATAAAATTTATTTTCAGCAACCTCTTAAAAATTGTCATTTTTTAATCTTTAATTTTATATTTATTATTATTATTATTTAAACATTGTGGAGGTTACTTTTAGTTTAAAAACAGAGCTAATAATGTAGCTGAAAGTTTTTGTTGAAAAATATATTTTATAAGTATATTTTATAAGTATATAAGAAAAATATATTTTATAAATGTATTTTGTAAGTATAAAAAGATGCCCTAAAATTAAGA
The DNA here is from genome assembly GCA_032207245.1 of Pardosa pseudoannulata. Taxonomy (NCBI): domain Eukaryota; kingdom Metazoa; phylum Arthropoda; class Arachnida; order Araneae; family Lycosidae; genus Pardosa; species Pardosa pseudoannulata. The sequence goes on from CM063498.1 coordinate 59,944,450, forward strand.
CGACGGTCCAATCCGGATTATTTTTCAATGAATTCGATATTGAATTTATTGCGCACATTCTTTTCTTATCTTTCAATGAAAACCAGATCAAACACCTGGACACAACAAGGGGTAAATAGATATCTATTCTATCCAGAAAACTGGAGATTTTTTGCAAGATAAACTTATTCTCTTATTGCCAGTTCAGTAACTGCAAGAGAAAACCAACAACATTATGATTAAATGGTAATGTTGAACTTTGTGTTGACTGTTTCCCCAAATTTGATCTATGAATCAGCTTACTGCAATGTAAGTGATATTTGTTAAGTTTTAGTACTGTAATGGACCGTTGTCTTATTCATAGGATAGCCAATTACATAAAAAATTAAAAATATTTTTTCAAAATTTTGGTTTTTTATACTTAGTTACACCATATTAATGATATGGATTAAGTTTTAATAACTTACAGAAATATTTAGTTGGTGTGGTACAATATGGGTTAACTGCGCTGCAGTATTACTCTGACTCATATTTGGTAACCTGTCATAAAGATTTAAAATTTCAATGCTTAGTTTTAATGTTAAATCATTTCGCTTTCTGGCTTCCATATCGACAAATTGCATGTAAGCGAGCAAGGCATGAAATGTGAATACGATCCTTCTCAGTTCCGAATAGAATTTTTCGCTTTCTGCTTATCTGACAACTGTTCACCACCAGAACGGTGTGCGTATTTCTGAAAAATTCAAGAAACTTGTAAATTCCAACTCCTTTGTTTTTTTCCTTTTCTCTAGGTGGAAGAGGGAGAATTCTCGGAAATTAAAATAAGAACGAAGGGAAAGAAAAGAATGGGTTCCTTCTGAATACATTGTGAATATTCTTTTGCCAGTTAAAATGAAGTTCGAAAACTGATAACATTAACCGATCTAACGATCCCATAAAGCGATAATTTTAACATACAAATGAATAGAGAAAATCGGGACCAGGTGATTTCGATAACAGCAAGATAACAGAAGGCAACACATTCTTATCGGAACTGAGAAGGAGCGTATTCATATTTTATGCCTCGCTCACTTACACGCACTTGTGGATATGGAAGCCAGAAATCGAAATGATTTACATGGTTTCCGCGCATCTGGAAAGTCAGGGAAAGTCATGGAAAATCATGGATTTAGACAATGGATTAATTTTGTCATGGAAAGTCCTGATATTTCAAGTAAAATGAGTAAAAGTCATGGAAAGTCGTGGATCCGCTAAACTACCGATTAAAAATATGCATTGAATTGTTTAATTCTATATTTACTTGTCATTTGGCCGAAGTTACTGAGTTTGGTATTTATGTATTATCCTATTGACCCTATTGTCAAGTAAACTTTGTTCACCAAGGAAACTCAAAGCAAGAAAGCTTAATTGGAGGGTAAATGTATATTATTCTCGTTTTTTCTTAAATTGTAGATTAAAATTTTATTAATATAATAATTAATATTTTTTAATAAAAATTAAGATTTTTGCACAAATATAAGTATCTCTAGGGATACTGTATATAAACATTATAGAGTTATATTTGGCTATTAGCCAAATATAACTATAGAGTTATATTTGGCTATAGAGTTATATTTGGCTATTATATTGGTCACCTGGATAATACCAAAGCACCCTGAATTCAAATTGGAAACATTTTGATTGAAAAATTGCTATATGATTAACTTATATATGTAGATACAACAATTTATTTTTATGTATGTGAGTTTATTAACACTTATAAAGTAAGTTTATAGTTTTTTATGATAAAATTCCTGTAATTTCTCTAAAAGCATATATTTTATTTCTATGTACATCAGAAGTTTTATTCATATATACTTTTAACGAAAGCTTTTTAAAGTCATGGAAAATGATCTGCTAAATCAGGGAAAGTCATGAAAAGTCATGGATTTGAAACATTTTATTTTGGCAGATACCCTGGATTTAACATAAAAAAAGGATCGAAATTTGAAATCGTTGTGACAAGTTGATTATGATTAAGAACAATTTATCAATGAGTTTCTTAAAAAATTGCCGACTGTTAACAATTGATTAAATATTTTAATTATGTATACAATTCTTATGTTGTAAAGGATAATAAACAGTGCATAAATATAAGGTGTGTTTTTCATTTTTTCTAAAATTTAGTGCGTGTGAATTAAAGGGGTAGGGTAAATTGATCTAATTTGTAAATAAGCAATTTTTACATAGTGTACAGAATAAATGCCTTAATCCAAATATAAGGTATTACATTTTTACTGTGTTTCACCTTTGTAAACAAACACTGGTGTTAGTGTTGTAAGTACATTACAACAATAGGAAAGAATAAATTAATCTATGCATAACCAGTGGCTAGAAAATCATACATTTACATGCACACAATTAGATGAGGTAACAGATTTGACTTCTTTACAAGCTTACTACCGACATTTAAAAACAGTAAATTCGGTGGAAGAACTCAGAAAGATCCATAGTGTAACGAATTCTCGTTACATTAAATTTTGATACAGACTTAACTAAAACCACAAGAAAAGACGGCATCATGTAAAAGAACAGCAAACGTGTCTTTTGTGAGCTTTTTGAACTGGGCTCTTCTTTGCATAGTGAAAGGCCGTTGTTTAGCGTAGAATGGATGCTGAATGGAGGATTGTTGACATCTCAATCATTCTGCCTGAGACATTCTTTGGGATGCTAGCGAACTGTATCAAGTGTTAGTTTCAGTGGCATCCCGAAGAAAGACTCTCACACTACAGCAAATCCTCTACATTGCAACAATACTACAAGCCACAATACTTTCTTATCTTGTTCGCCAAGGGTTGTCCAAGGGCAACGCGAGATTACTTTCCATTACATCAAGCTTCAATGACACCTGCTGGCGAGAGAGCCGACACGCGTTTTCCCCAACACGTCATCAACCATCTGTCCGATCAGCTGGGACGGACATTCTTGCGGGCAGACGACTATATAAGAAGAGCAGAGTTCGAGGCTCAGGGAGGATTTTTGACCGATCGAGTCTGGTGTGTGAACTCATCGGCCCAGATTTCGACTGAGAGTGTCCTCCCCCACCATTTTTTTCTCTTATTAAGCTGATGTCCTGCATCGATCATTCTTTTTCACTGTAGATATTCATCGTTTAATCTGTATCTTATCATAACTTCAATATTGTGTTTCTTAATAAATATCATAGTCTGCACGTAGGCCTCCGCTATCCCTTTTCCGGACTCACTTAGAGCCCCAGTACGCTACAATAGCTTCAGAAAGGGTTCATAAGAATAGAAAAGGTAAGTTAAATCTTATTAACCTACTTTTGCTTATTATTACTGAGAAATTCTTATCGAATAAATTCTTTACAAAACGGGTTTTGATAGAAGTTGAAGAAATTGATATACAATTCAAATATTGCTAGTTTATATAACGTACTTTCATAAAACCTTTCATAAAAGGGTTTTAAGCTTTGGTGGATTGTGGGTTAAAAATGCATAAAAATCTTTATAGAAACTCTAAAATATGGTATATCATAGGTCACCACAAACTTTATGTAAATTGTAAATTTCTCAAGCTTCGCTGAAAACGCTAACAAGGTTATTTTTGAAATCTTTTGATATACAGTCTCTTTTCCATTTTATAGACGTATTTATCTGATACATATTCCTAGTGGAATTATGATGAGATGAATTCCTTTTTAACCTTTTCCAGGACCATATTTTCATAGAAATGGTATATAAAATTAGTTTTTGAATTGAAATTGAATTAAAAAAATAAATTCAGGAGTTACATGATCTATCTATATTTTTGGTTGAAAGTATGCTTACTTCTGAGTACTTTTAAAAAGTAGAATATTTTTACGTATTATTTCTTTTTATGTTATCCCCTATATCAGTGGTGCGCAAACTAGGGGTCGCGACCCGTGTGGGGGTCGCCAAATTTTTATGAAATGCATGATCCCTGCATGCTGTATACCATACAGTGTACATATAAAAAGTGAAGCGCCGTCACTGAAAAGTTTAAAAAAAATTTTTCGAGAGGATTTTCCTGAAAACGATCTTAGTTGAATTCGGGATCCATTTTTCTTTGACATATGCAGTTCAACTCTTCAAATTAGTGAGAAAGAGCAATTGATAGATCTAATTAGTTATTATACTCTTCGAAATCAATTTAAGACTCAGCCTTACCAAAAATTTTGGCTATGTGTGGAAAAACAATATCCCGTTTTATGCAAGAATGTCATCAGAGTGTTAATACAATTTGCATCAACGTATTTATGTGAAACTGGATTTAGCAAACTAGTTGCAATAAAAACTAAATACCGCTCGAGTTTAAACCCTGAAGATGATATGCGAATTGCAATTAGCAACATACATCCAAACATCGATGGGATAATTAGAAACTTGCAGCCACATACATCTCATTAAAGGGCAATTTACTGATTTTTGTGTTATACAAAAAGTATTTTCTTAAAATTATAAATAAAATTAATATGAGTCAAATATGATGATTTTTTATTCGATGAAACGAAAGAAATGCGCTAAATATACATCGTATTTGTGAACATTTATTTCTAGGGGTCACCAAAACTTTTCTCTCTACAAAAGGGGTCGCAGCCGAAAAAAGTTTGCGCACCACTGTCCTATATAATAATAGCTTATGTTATCTATCCGTCTGTCCTCGAATATATGAAGCGGTTGAATCTGGAATGGATAGAGACATCTATATTGGATTCTTGATGAGTTAGGGTTATCAAAATTCAAAGCGAGTAAAGTTTATCTTCTCGTAAATTATCGATCCGATTCTAAAATAAATTGGTATAAAGATGCTTCATATCGTAGCAAAAAATACTGCCGTCTTTGAAACGGTCGAAATCCAGCCCTTTACCTCTTTTCGAGCATTTAATGCCATTATTTCAAGCCCTATTTTCCCTGCTTAAGAGCAGGCTATTAAATTTATCAATTTGTCACATAATGATGGGTAAAAATAACATTTTGTTCTAAAATTATTACGTCCTTCCTTTAACCACCTCATTTAATCCTTTCTTATTTTAAATTACTTAAATATCGTTTGCATTATTTTCATACGTATTATATCTGAACTTTGATATTACGTAAATAATTTTCTTTTATATTTGGCTTAAATAATAGATTAGGTACATATGTGATAATTTTAAATTTAATCATCGATTATTTTTCGTTGCAATGAAAATTTTATGACCGGTATTATCAACAAATTCTACCTACCTCTAGTATGTAGTGGAAATGATAAGTTCATTCCTTTACTTTCATTAATTACTGTGGCAAGAAATATTGGGATGGAATTAACGATAATTTCGACGTAGCTGTGAAAACTCTGAATTATGTTTCTAAATGAATTCCACGTGATTCTAAACTGCATTCCCAGTATCAGGAGACTTTAGAGGAGTATGAAGATAAATAAATTATTGAACTTGTACCAGGTAATTTTCATTCTAAAAACAAACCATATTTTTATATGCCTCATAGGAAAGTTAAAAATTATACTAATCCCATTATATGACTTGCTATATGTTAGCACAAAAGAGTTACGAAGGACTGTTTGAAAAAATCTTATAAAAGAAAATGAATTTATTTCTTTGTAATTTACTTTTTTTTTCTTACCAACTTCATGTCTTAACTAGATACAGTTAGTAAAACTCATACACTAAGCCTTTTGTGTCCAATTTGAGATTTTAAAAGTGAAAATTTTGATATATTTCTTGATTTAAAGGATACAAACTATTAATGAATATTTTTACACAAAGAACTTTAAGCTTTACACAATATTTAAACACCATATTGATTATTTAGATAGATAGAAAAATAATAAGGTCATAGTGAAACTCGTCTCTTATACAAAACTAGCATATAGCCCATCATATGACGGTATCAGTAAAATTATAAATTTTACTGAGCTCCTCATATGAAGAGCTATATCCTAGTACTACAGAATAGTTACTTCGCAAATATAACAACATAAAAAGTATCTAAAGAATTAATTAAAATTAATCAAACAAACGAAGGGTTATGTAAAAAAAAAACCATTTTTCTAATATTGTCTTTCTTTCCTATTTCTAAGCTAAACTTAATTGTTAAAACCAAATTATAAAGCACAGAATTTAATTATTTTCTTCGTTATTACTGAAGTTGTTAATAAATGGTGGATTTAATAAGAAGTGGTCAAATAGATTGCCACAAGCATAAAGAAACAGTGACTGTTGTGGTGTAGAAAGGGATAATAAATATAGAAAAGATGAAAGTTAAATTACCCACCTCTCTTTACTGAGTTCTTTGAGATTTAAATCAAATAAATTGTTAACGAAACTAGTTTTGGTAAAAAGTTTAGGAAGTTAAGAGAGAATTTACGTATTGTCGTTCCATATGATGAACTTTTGCAGAATCTTTCATAAAAAGGTTTTCAGTTTTGTTGGATCATGATTCATAAGGTTATTAAAAATCTTAATAAGACATTTGAAACTTATAGAAAATTATTCTTTTATGTGTACCTCTCAAACTTTATATGAATTATGAATTCTTCAAGTTTCATTAAAATTGCTAATAATAAATTAACTTAAATCATTAACCCTTTAACGGACAGTGGTTTCGGAGCGAAACCACCTGTTAAATTCTTTCTCTGCTTTTGAAAGACATACGATGGACTTTTAGGTTTTCTACGTTTATACCATTTCCAACTCACAACAGAGAGTATACAAGAGCTCTATTCTTCATTTGAAATATAAGTGGTTAAACTTGCTTTACTTGGAAAAGTCAGTAATATAATTTTTTTCACTTATAAACCCAAATAAATGTATATCCAAACAACACTTATAAATTGTTTTTGTTTGGTACGGTCTACTGTCTTTCAACACGAGTGTGAATAAGACCGAGACCTACAGCTTAAGGCCGATTCCGAATGGCTACGAACATCCATACCTGCAGTGGGATTTTAACCCATGAATTCCGGTACCTAAAAGCAGCGCTGTATCATATGGCCATCGTTCGACTGTAAATTGGTTAGTTTTTCTTTATCATACCCTTTTAGATAATAATCATTGTTCCCGCAGCATAATTAAACTTTTAAAAAAGCATTTTCACTCCGTACAAGGGGCTGGATTTTGCACTTTAACCACCCCTCAAAAAATGTAAAAAAAATATGCATTTACATTTATAAAGTTCATAGATACCATTTATCAAATAATTTCATTAAATCTCAAAGATTTTATAATAGTGACCTTTAAAGGGTTAAATGAAGTCAATTTAATTTTTAACTCGTTTTTTGGTTAAAAGTATGCTTTATTACTTTAAATAAAGTAACTACCTAAGTAGTTAAATGTTTTAAGTTTTAAGTAGTTAAAGGTTAAGTGTAAATAAAGGTTTATACTTTATTTAAATCTTAGTGGTAATTTTAACCGCTTGCCTGATTATCCCGAGTTATCTCGGGTTCGTATATGTGGCAGTTAATTATTATCCCGAGAAAACTCGGGAGAAGCAAAATTTGTCAGTACGATTTGTTTCAACACGGTTTTACTCGGCCTGAGGGAAATTACAGGAAATATTCAGCTTTGATTGGCAGTTTGCAAAGTTTTGTTGGTTTCGCGATTCTTTTGCGGGACTGGTCCCGTGTGTGGCGAATCCCAGCTATGCAGCTCGGTATGGAGGTTTTTTTCAGAGACGACACCGAGGCGCCCAGGCCGTGTTAACAATTTTTCTTTTCCGAACGGTGGCAACTCTGGCGAACTAGACGGAGAGAGAGCGAGAGTGGGGTCAGACGAGAAGTGATGCTATGCCGAGTGCTGTAAGCAACCTCCCATTCTGAGACCCTATCATTTTATATTCGATGTTTGCGCGCTTGGTAAAACTGTATGTGAGATGTAGCATCCGTGCAATAAATGTGTCTGTTATTGTTACTCTGGAACTCTTGATTTATCTCTTGCAGTCCCACCGAACGAGCCTGCATTTCGGGTAGATTTGGCGCATCGTGACACAATACCGTGCTTTCCACTGATTGAAAAACAAATTTCATAAAAACACCGTGACGAATTTTCTGCCACACCAGGAACACCCAGCATTAGTCATTTAACCCTCAGGTTAAGATGAAAGCTTTTTCCAGATATTATTCCTAATACTGAAAAAAAATCAAATCCAACGAGACAGTGTACCAGCTCCAGTAAAACATATTCCAGCGGTAAGCCAGTAAGAAAACAGACCAGATATCAGAGTACAGAACGTCGGATATCACTTTGTGTTGTCCCTTATTTCTAAAGCTATCTTACAAAGATTAATGTTGTAATGTACTTACAACCTTAACACCAGTGTACGCTTACAAAGGAGAAACACAGTAAGAATACATTACTTTATATTGAGATTCAGACATTTATTCTGTACATTCATTTACAAATTTATCTTTGGTTATCATAAATCACAATCATCAACTATTTATGTCTTATATTTACACCATAATTATTACAATTCTCTTTATAATGCGTTATTACTTAATCACAAGGTTAAATTATTAACAGATCCTAAGTGACAGTAAATACTATTTTATCTTTACCTCCATTAAAGGCACAAGGGAGCAGGCAGGGGCTATCCTCATGCGGTGTTGGTCCGGGCGCACGGGACGAGTTGGTGCTGGTGAGCAGGGCTTAGGATTTTTATGTCCCACTTCTCTTCAATCCCGACTTCAACTGCTCTCCTTAACTTCGTTTCCAAACTCCTCACCTCGGTTTAAATCGCCCCTTTTTCTTCCTTTCCAATCGCTTGTTTCGTGAAATTTTACCCACATCTTCACCCGCTTCGAGAGTGCAGGTGGGCTCATTAAAATAGCCCATTTTGTGCAAGCTGACATTATTTTTAGCCCCTACCCCCCTAACTCACGGTTACATCTCTGTGCGAGCTTGACCGTTACGATCCATTCCGTGATCTATACCTTCTCTGCAGGGGTCCCTAAACTCGACGTGAACAATCGGAGTCTTAAAATTCCTCTAAGAAATTTCTCCCACAGCTGTGCATGCACGTGCAGACCATCGTGGGAAAGTACCTCAGTACAACTAATATCTAACTTTTTCTATTTGCCCGAGATAACGCGGGATAGTAAACTAATATTAAATCTAAATGATTTTAAACTTGTAAAAAATTAAAAAGTTAACATAAAAACTTACATATTTTATTTTATTTCATCTCCTTATATTTAATAATAAAATAAAAAAATGTAATGATTTTTTGCCATTTTTTTCAAAATAAATAAATAAATAAATAAATAAATAAATAAATAAATAAACTAATTGTAAGGGAAGCAGTTAAAAAGTAAAATATTTAAAGCATATTACTTCTTTGTATGATGTACTATATAACATTTATAAGCATATTTCGCAAATAGATCAATCTATAAAAGTGTGCAACGAATGGATGAAAATGTATAAAAAGAATGAGGAATTATTAACAGTAACAACTGGTTTCTTAAAGATTTTTTCTCTTCTTTATCCCAAATTAACCTTAATTACCAATATAAAGTTCTTAAGTCCCTTTAACCCTTTACTAATATAAATACACTCTAGAGCCAAAACATTATAACCACGCCTACATTTTGCAATAAACTCACCTGGATGACGTGGAAGGCAGTGATCAGGTGGAAGTGGTATTTAACTGCGCTGGAGAGTCTGGAGAATCATTCTTTCACTTACTTCTGTATGTGATGCGAAAAGCTACGGATCTAAGCAATTTTGATAGAGAGCAGATTGTAATGGCTCGAAGGCTCGCAACAAGTATTTTCGAAACTGCACGACTCGTGGGTTGTTCGCGAACTACAGTTGTTAAGTACTTATGCAAAGTGGATGAAGGACAGTGAAACCAGCAGTAGAAGATATGGTGTTGGACGTCCACACGCTATCAAAGATAAAGATCGGAGACTGTCTCGCATGGTGAAGTAAAACCGGAGCCAGACAGTAGCTCAGCTGACGACCCAATGGTATGCAGGTCCAAGTAGAATAGAATCGGAGTACACTGTTCAGTGGACACTGTTGGATATGGGGCTACGCAGCAAACGTCCCACTCGTGTGCCTTTACTGACCAAGCGTCATCTCCAACTGCGCCTACGCTGGGACCGGGAACATCGTGATTGGTCAATGGATCAGTGAGAGAGAGTTGATTGGTCAGATGAATCCCGGTTTTTCATTCATCACGCTGATGGCCGTGTCAGGATACGTCGTCTTCCAGGTGAACAGTTGCTCCTTCAATGTACAGTAGGTCATATACAGGACGGCGGTGGTGGTATTTTGCTTTTTCGGGCGTGTTCTTTTTGCGTCTCTGGGACCCGTGGTTGTGGTAGAGTAGATCATAAATGCTTCAGGGTATCTGAACATCATTGCAAACCAGTTGCATCCATACCAAGGTGGTTGAATCTGTGCTGCTTTCTAAAGTGAGCCAACTCGTTATTGACAGGTGGTCATAATGTTTGGGCTGTTGAGTGTATATAATACATTGAATGTAATATATAATTAAATAATATATAAATATGCATAAATTATAAAAGAGTTTATTTTTGCAGAAATCTTTTGAAGCATAACGTCTTTGTATAGAGGGATCCCTTTTAATCGCTTGTCCTATAAACACACTTTGAAACATACATTAAATAATCATGATTAATAAATTATGAAATATCGGAGGGTATTTAAGACGTAGGGTAAAGCTATTTATATCAAATTGATTGGTTTTAAATATCATGGATTTCGGAGAAAACTAATTTTCCAATTAGTATTTTAAAATACATTTATTTACAATAAATAAACAGACTTTTGTCTTTATGTACACACTTTAAATTGAAAATCTTTCCTGCAGGTTTAAAAGTCATTATATCTTTAAAAAATAAGTGTAATGGAAATGCATATATTACCGCATGATCTGTATAAGACAAGTAAAGACTTTCAGAAATTTTAATCGCAAGTCAACATCACTTTGTAATGAGAATCTCAATGAGATTTGTTGTTGTTTATTTGTTGGCATTAAATACGAATACAGGAATTGACTTCAAATTTACTCTTTCTGACATATTGCTTTCTCTTTAAACTAGTCGCAATATGGAGAAGTTAAACCGAAGATTGGTATTAACACATTGTATGCGGGACACGTACTAGTACGTTTTCTGACGACTGATACTTGAGCGTGGGACACGTACTAGTACTTTTTTATGATTGATACTTGAGCGCTGGACACTTACTAGTACGTTTTCTGACGATTGAGTGCGGTTCACGTACTAGTACGTGTTAGTGTAACAACATGGTTTGTTTTGGGGTACAAAAATAACGGTATATACTGGAAAAGGAAGCCAAATGCTTGTCTACTAATAGATTCTGGAAAAATTTTGCTAAATAAAAACTAGTTTTAACATCAATCGATACAGAATCACAGAACGAGAAGGTTGATTAAAAAATCAATTTAGATTTAAAATTACTTTTTTATTTATCCTTTCGAAAATGATATTATATATGTATATTTATGTTATATATATATATATATATATATTTGTATATATATATATATATATATATATATATATATATATATATATATATATATAATATATATATATATGTATATATATATTTATATATATATATATGTATATATATATGTATATATATATATATATATATATATATATATATATATATATATATATATATATATATATATATATATATATTTGTTTATTTCTCTACAAAAAATTTTAAAAAAATTAAAAATTAAATAATTTTCAATCTATTGAGATTTAACCGAATAACTAAATTTACGCGCAAAACGCCCGCTCCCGGTACAATTCCGCTGCGAAATGTACCCGCACATAATGTGTTATGTATATTTAAACAGGAATATGAAGTCGAATGTTCTTGTCTACTACATAGATTCTGGAAAAATTTAGACAAATCAAAACTAGTTTTTACATAATTAGTTTTATGATTGTTTTTTTCATTTTTTTATAATGTACGTAAAAATGTTTATATATAACATAATTCGAAAAAATACTACTATTTCTATTTCATTTTTCATTTTTACGATACAATTATAAATTTATCCACTAAAAAATATATATTTTTTATTTACAAAAATCTTGTAGTTGTTATTTATATATTACTAGTTATATATTTTTTGTATATTTCAATATAAATATGAAAAGTTGGTTAAAAAAGTAAATAATTTTCGATCTATTGAGATTTAACTGAATAACTAAATTTACTCGCCAAACGACCGCTCCCGGTACAATTCCGCTGCGAAATGTACCCGCACACAATGTGTTATGTATATGGGCAAGTCGCGGTGGCTGAGTCGGCAAAGGACGAATTTTGAAAAAGGGATTTCGAAAAATGATTTCGAGTTTCGCACAGGGCCATGAAGAATCACTGTATGTGATGAGGTGATTTAGATCATTAATATAATTGATAATTAATATATTGATATAATTAATATAATTGATTAATTAATATAATTGCTATTAATTAATACGAGAAGTAAAATGCTTGGGATCTAAATATGACATCATCACATCTTTTGTAAAGGAGAGAGGACCTATAAAGATTAATTCAACGGAATTTTTCGTCGTGTGTGGGGTTCTCAATCGGGGTTCTGATCCCAGTCTCAGATTAGAATCACGTCTCCGTACATGATACTAAATAAAAATATACCTTTGTGGAGTTATTTATGAGTCCCTAAGGGACAGTGCCCAATTTGAAGGGATAAGGTTTTTCCATGTTTGCGGATTAAATGCGGGGTAAAAGAGAACAATTGGATTTTTAAAGTTCTCCTGACTGGACGAAGAGAGATAAGAATGGACATAGATGAAAAATGTATAAAATAAAAAAAATCAAGAAGGGGGAGAATGTTCGAGAGTCGAGTAGAGAAGTCCGACTGTCAGAGGTCAGAAGTTGGAGGAGTCGATGGTGACAGTGAGACTTCGGGAGGCCAAGAGAATAGCCTTGAATTCGACAGAGACTCCGGAAACGTTGGAACCTCTCGCGACTAACAGCAGTGTTCCTGTGTGATATATTACGGCCGTACCCCAAATACTCAGAAGGAAGCCCTTGACCAGAGTTGATACGGAAGATTGGAAATTGCTACTACACATACTCAATCCTGGACAGCTACCAACAAGCGGTGTTCCTGATAAAACAAATAGAAACACAAAAATATTCATTATAAAATTTTGAATTTGAGATTTTGTTTTCTCTCTTAAATATATATATTTTACCTAATGGTACCTAACTTAAACCTAACCTTAACCTAAATGATAGAGAATTTTTTTTGTCAAATCTAAAAATAATGTGGCACCGAATTGAAGTTGTTGAAAAGTAAATCTTATGAAACTCAATCAAAATTTGTATATTAGAAATGCATATATCATTGTAAGAAATTCACTTATTTTTGCTTTAAAGCTGATTTCAGTGACTCTAAATTTAGATCAATAGTTTGTTTTTTTCTTTTTTTGGAATTAAGTCTCTAGTCTCTCAGAATCTGTGGTTAAATTTAGTGCTTAAATATTTTACACAACGCAACCCAGACAATATTAGTCTTGTTGACTAAATATCATTATAGATTTGACCACGAGTAAATACCTAAAATTTAATGAGGGCTACACGACACTGTATCGAATTTTACATATATATTTCGCACCGTTTATTTACATCAACACTAAGCATTTAATGTATAAATATTTAAAATTTTTGTCCTTACTTGTAGCTTAAAATTTCCTACTTGAAAATTATTTCTTGTTGATTAATATAAAATATCTATCTTTCATTCCCCTGTCTTTTCATTCCTATCAATTTGTTTAACGTACGAGCAACATAAATTTTTTTTGATAGATTTTCGTTAGTAATAAAGCTTCAGAATATTTTATTTTCAAAATGCCGTCATGTTGCTTAAAATCTGCTTTATCTCCAAAGAAATAAGAAAGAATTCAATAAAGCGGAGCAAAAGCTTTTCCCTCACAGAAATTTGACATTTAATGCTAATTACGAACTTCTTCGGAAGTTTCTTCTCGGAAAAATATTTTCTACAGAAACAAAAAAAGGAGGAAAAAAACATTAACGGTTGTGTCATAAAAGATGTTGAGAATGATAACAAACGTTTTTTTCTTTCTTATTTACTGGTTTTATTTTTCTTAACGTTTACATAAAAAGAAAAGTATGTTTGGAAGGGAAAGATAAATGTTTTTTAGAAATAAAACTTTTAGTGGGAAATTATTTGCAATACTATTTGAAGCGATAAATCAAAATATATATTTTAAAGAACTCGGGTAAGTATTTGAATGTCCATTTTGCTAGATTTGGCAATAAAAACTTTTAGGATAGAGAAGAGTCAAAATTCAGACTTGAGTGGTTAAATCAAGAGATCACAATCAAAGTGAATAACACATTTTTTGCTTACAAAAGGAATTGATGTACTAGGATTAATAACTTTTTGTTTTAGATGTAAAGATTAGATTTTAGATTAAAAATTTTACTGATCCCGTCGTATGATAGGCTAAATGCTAGTATTTTCTTCAAGAAAACAGCAAGTGATTCAATTGCTTTTATTGTAACTCGTCAGTGGAAAGAAGCAGAATGTATGAAACATGTCCAGATCATTTTAGAGTAGACAATTCATAAATCCCTGTAAACTCGCCGAGCGGTTTTCGAAGTTTCTATTTCCGATTGTAAGTCATACCCTAATCATCTGGATATGATTTCGCATGGGTCTCGTATAAGGAGCAGGTATGGAGGCGAAATAATCAGTCGTAGATGATTTCAAACTTAACAACTGTTCATTTATTTTACCCCTTCTGGTACGATTTAATAATGGAAAACTGTGCGTGAAGTAACCATTTATTTTTTATTTAAAAAACTTGTTTTATTTTACAATTCTTACATATTCTTAATTAAAATCCACTATTTACATACTGTTAAGTATCAGGCTTTAATAAGATAAGGTATTGGTTCTAATCTGTTATGAGAGCCATTGACTCTACCACTTCCCGTTCCAACTCGGATGTATTTTGCAAATAAAAATACATCTTTTTATTTATTTATGGTAATTGTTTATTTTGAAAAATCGAGTAATTAAACTCCACTATCGAAAACAAGCCCATCGAAAATAATACAAGGTAAAACAGGTGCCTTAAATAAAGATTCAAAATGTGCAAATAATACTTTTATAACACAGTTCAGAAAAAAATCTTGTTTACACAGAAATTTCAAGGGATACACGACGAAAAATAACGAATTTAGTGTTACATAAAAAGAAAGGAAATAATACTGTCTAACAATAAACCTCGCCTTTCACTCTTAAGAGTTCAATCAATACGAGACTTATTTGTTCAAGATACTCTAGACACATTTTTTATGACAAACATTTCATGACAAAAATAAGTAACTGGTAGTTTTTTTTGCATGATTTTATTTATGAGAAAGGTAACTTGGAATATTATGGTATATAACGTGCACACTTTTTTTAAAAGAAAAATTATATCTCATGTGTATCGTGCACCTAAAATTGAAAAGTGACTTTCGAGAATGTAAACCAATTCTTATGTGGACCCAATGAAACAAGCTCTAACGTTTCTTCATTGTCATTCTAAAGAGGATTCCATTCTTAACCCCTTCCGGTACGATTTAATAATGAAAAAACTGTGCGTGAAGTAACCATTTATATTTTATTTAAAAAACTTGTTTTATTTTACAATTCTTACATATTATAATTAAAATCCACTTTTTACATAGTGTTAAGTATCAGAAACGGTAAAATTATTATAATAGTTTTCAAGCTAGTGGTAATTTTCAAAACAAAGTGCAAAGGAATTCTGAATTGTTTACATCGCCAGGGAGTCTCACTTCTAATTTGATTCTTGTAACACACACGGCATTTCTTAGTAGGTTTCCTTTTATTCTGATTCATCAATTTGGCAGTGACTTGTACCAAGAAACTTTAAATAAACAATATGTAATAGTGACCTGGGATTTCCACAAGTAACAAAATTGTTGCTAAATTCAGTACACTAGAATTTTTAAACTAAATTAATTATCATATTTATCAGTAACTTTAGTCGCATGACGAGTGTAGCTCGTCATTGTGCGGTATGGAATGAAAAACCAATGACGAGCTAGACTCGTCCTTTTACCGGAAGGGATTAACAAAAAGCATTTAACGAAATATTAAAGTGTATAAGTAAAATCTTCCAGAGAGGAGATGACTCTAAACAACCTGCTCATCTCGGAGTTCAGCCGGGAGTCCCCTCCCGTTTCTTCTTTTCCAAACAGGAAACCTCGGTTTTAGGGGAGCTAGGACCCCCACTAGTTGACCTTTGTCCTTGGAGTAGCCGAAACGCTTTTTGGCGCCCAGACGGTCAAAAACAATACAATTTTAAGAAAAAGGTGAAAAAACTAAACAAAAGTGCAAATTGTAAATGCCAATATCTTTGAAGACAGAGACGGAGAATACAGTGAACAAAAATAAAAGAGATATAGATAAAAGAAGATAATAAAAAATTCAATAAATTATTAAAATAATTTCAACAAAAAAAAAATTTAAAAAAAAAGATTTTGTAGAAACTATTGACCTTTGCCTTGGACTAGCCAAATTTTCGACCACCAAAAACGTAAAACACAATTTCTTTTCTCTGCCGTGAGTTTGACAGGAGGCAGGTCGATTGACACTTCTAATCATCTTCCAAAAGGACCATGTACTTGGTAAATCTCAGTTTTTCGAAGTATTTCGTTTGTGAAATGTCCCTTAATATCTTAATTGTCTTTAACCAATCTTCTTGACCCACAGAGACGATATTACAAAGAAATATTTATATTTTTTTAGAATCCAGATCTTCTTTTTTCTAGACTCGACGAGCTTTATGTGTATTAAAATTAAAATTTCTAATGTCTATTGTATAAAATAAAACTTATTACTTACCGAATTTCAATCTAGTTTTATAAAAAATCATAGAACGCTTTGGCCACTGACACAATAAAATTTTAGCGAATTTTTGAGACTTTTTTTCCTCGGTGTGTTCCACTCGGAGGGTTAAAATTGGTGAGGTATTATGCAAACTTTCGAAAACATCTAATATATAATTTCTTGAGCTTCCAAATGCTGCGTAATAAGAGATTTTACAAGTACTTGTCCCATCCCTTCAAAAGAAAATATTTTAAAACACGTGAACAGCCACTAAAAATTAAATAAACAAAAATTAAACAAAATTTAAAAAGAAGTTCCCAAATAAAGCTACCATGAAGAGACACTAACAAATTTCATATATGTAGGTCCTCGTGTTGCATAAAAGTAGACCATACCACTACAAATCAAACCAATCCAAATGAAATATGTAGGTCTCATCATCTCTAAGAAATCATGTTATATGCATCAAGTTTGCTTATTAAGGTATCCGTCTAAGTTAAAAACGTCATTTTTTGCAAATATCATTTTTTTATTTCTCTATTGTAAAATTTCAACTTTTAGGCTTCTAAATATGTTTTTATTTTTTCTCTACGGCATTTTAAAGAAAAGTTACATCTATCTGTTCAAACATCAGTGACAGCTGTGAAAACAAGCCAGAAGTAGCGACTTCGGAACCGGAAGTTGTGAATTTAAAGCCTTTTGCAAAGCATTTTTTGGACAAAATTTTTAAAATTTCATGAAGATTAGTTTAAACATTTTTCTAGTATTTTTAATAATTAGCAACTTGGCAATTAGAAAATTTTGAAGCAAGAAAGTGTGGGAAATTTTAAACATGCATTTTAATTTTTTAATAGTTAAAGTTGCTTTCATAAATTTCAAATGCGTTTTTCTCAGAACGGTATTTTTAATAAAATGTCGAAACTTTAAATGAGATTTCTCAAAAAGTTCTTAAAATATTTTGTTGAAAATTGTTATGAATGCTTTTGACAGTATTCACTAGTGAATGATTAGATATAAAGGTTATAAAAATTAGTTAAAAATTCAATGTGTATGATTTTGAAGGACAAAAATGTTTTACCAAACGTAAATTAAGCAAAGATTTTAGGTGATTCACTACCCCAGTGTATAAGAAATGTGTTGTATCAAAAAGTATTGAAATAATCTAATTTATTAAAAAATTAGACCTTTTTAAAAAACCCGATTTTTTTACTAAATTTTCTTTATTTAATAAAAATTTTATAAAAACTTCTTCAGGAATAAATTTTTTAAGTGCAATTCTCTATGATAATATAAAAAATAAATTTAAAAATGTAAAAACGTAAACTAGTTTCTACGTGTAAAGAAAAAGTTCTCCGAACGTAGACGGATATCTTAAATGTTAATCATTACCAAGCACAAAACCTGGGTTAGATCTATAGGTAGTTTGGTATTATGAGTACGTGTATTAACTTATACGTAAATTGTAACATATACATCTACACTAAGTATTTTATGAACTAAGAATAGTAGGATTATCCGAGATTTACGAGAAATTTAATGAGAAGTCTACTTTACTAATAGATGTAAATCATCTGGTGAACTGGTTAAATTTGTTAGAATCACTTTCTAATAGACTCAGAAATTAATATTGTGAAGAAAAGTGCAAGTTATTTAATTTCTTTTGTTGTAATACGTGACTTGAAAGAACTAATAAAATTTTAGTCAGAAAATGAATCCTTTTTCACATATCGATTCAGACAAAGATTAACCAGATAACTCAAACTAAACTGCCTTTATTTCTTTTAGTGTGCTCTATGCCATAAAAGTGAAGTGTCAGAGAACTTTCCAGGGATGTTGAAAATCATAATATTTTTAAAATAATGTAATTAAGAAATTTCTCTGCGGGAAAGTTTTTCTTTAAAAGTTTAATCTTCGGTTATCATAAACGAAAAATTTATTTGACGGTATGGAAGTTACTTCAATTATTTATGAAAGAATTTTCATTGCTTGAATTCCTTTCCTTTTCATATTTAAGTATATGAAACATTCATTATTTTCTGTATGGAAACTTGATAAGACTATAAATAAAACATAAGGTCTCATTAATTGAAAACTGAATTATTAATTTAAGCGATTTTCTCTAAAAACTCTGTTTAATGAAATGCCAATATTGTCCCATTTTGTATTAATTATTTTATTGGATAGCTTTGCATTTTCTCTTATTAAATTCAGAGGTGAAGCTTTTACGATTTTTCTTGATGCTTAACGTTATTTCTTGAAGATTAATTCGGTGTTTTCTCCTCCTCCGATATATGAAAAAGGGATTTAAGTAATTATTATTTTTATTTTTTGGAGAACCAACATCTATGAATCATTCCGCTGTATTTAACGTTGTTTTAATTAGACTTCAGTAAAGGTGCAGCCCGCGAGTATTTGCTTTGTTAAATAGAAAAATAAATACTAATATATAATTTTGTATAAGTTGTTAAATATTCTAAAGTGAAGTCATTGTTTTGATTAATAGTTTATATTTTCATAATCATTGTTTTGGTGGAAGAAATTGGTGAAAGTCGAAAAAAAGTCTTATTTTGTGTGCTAAGGCCTAATCAATGCATGCCTATTTTTTAATCATAAGACAGTATCCACAGGTCATGGAGTCGTTTTTCTCTTTTCTTCCATACCTTCCTTTTGAACTTCCCCTCATAGTATACTCACTATGAATTATACTAAATACACTCAAGAGCCTAAACATTATGACCACCTCTACATTTTTCAATGAACTTGCCTAAATGACGTAGAAGGCACGTGATCACGTGGAAGTGGTCTTTAACTGCTGCTGAAGAGTCTGAAGAATCATTCTGTCACTTACTTCTGTGTGTGACGGGAAAGGTTGCTGATCTAAGCTATTTTGATAGAGGGCAGATTGTAATAGCTCGAAGGCTTGGAAGAAGTATTTCCGAAACTGCACGACTCGTGGGTTGTTCGCGATCTATAGTTGTTAGTATTTATGCAAAGTAGATGAATAACGGTGAACCGAGCAGTAGACGACATGGTGTTGGACGTCCACACGCTATCAAAGAAAAAGGTCGTCGGAGACTGTCTCGCATGACAAAGCAAAACCGGAGCCAGACAGTGGCTCAGCTGACAACCCAATACTATGGAGGGCCAAGTAGAATAGTATCGGAGCACACTATTCAGCGGACACGGTTGGATAACGGGCTACGCAGCAAACGTCCCACTCGTGTGCCTTTGCTAACCGAGCGTCATCGCCAACTGCACCTACGCTCGGCTCAGGAACATTGCGACTGGTCCATGGATCAGTGGGAGAGAGTTGCCTGGTCAGATGAATCACGGTTTGTCATTCATCACGCCGATGGCCGTGTGAGGATACGCCGTTTTCCAAGCGAATAATTGCTCCCTCAATGTAAAGTAGGTCTTACACAGGCCGGTGGTAGCGGTATTATGCTTTGGGACAACGCCCCGTGTCACAAGGCTAAAATTGTGGTGTATTTCCAGGAACATGATGATGAATTCCAGTTAATGTCCTGGCCGCCCCTCTCACCGGATCTCAATCTGATAGAAAACATTTGGGATGTCATGGGATGGCAGTTCAGAGTTCAAAGACCACTAATTCGCATCTTGGATTTACGTAACCGTTGCTTAAACATCCGGTACAATCTATCTCCGGCCATCTACCAAGGACTTGTGGCATCCATGCGAACGCGGGTTGAAGCTCTGTTGTGCTCCATAGGTGGGCCAACTCGTTATTGACAGGTGGTCATAATGTTTTGAATCTTGATTGTATGTACCATTTGTTTATAAAGTCTGATGTAGAAGACATTACGACACTTTACGTGTAGAAAGCAAACATATTTTTTATTACTTTATACGTCTTCGAGAGGATATATAAGACACAAGTGAAAATTTTGAAGTCTAGAAGACATATGCTGTTGTTGTTGTGTTTCTGCTGCCACCTGGATAAACCAATCACGATTTGATATTTACCCTACTCATGTTAAGGCAAAAGGGGTAAGCCTTTCGTGTATTTTTCCTTAAATGAGCAAAGAACGGCTGGGTGAATGAACGACTTTGCTTAAATGGGTTCTCGTAATTTAGAAGCAGGGACCAAGCAGAAGACCCATAGGCTTGGCCTAATACCCCCAGAGGTAGTATTTGAGAAAACATATTGTTAGTAATAATGGCGTAAACTTTTTAATATACCCGTCTTACCCATTGGGTTACACTATGTGGACAGAATAAAATTGCTTATAGTTATAGGTTAGTATTAGGTTGTACCTATTTCTTAGAAATTAATATAAAGCTAGCTATAATTTTTACCCTCTCTTTTTAAAAATAATTAGAAAATTTTACTTGATGGAAAAACCGTTTGGTAACACCCTTGTGCTATAGAGGATGTGAATTTCTATTGTTGTTCTAGAATGAGGAGGTACAGGCTTGCAGAAGTAGCGAAATATTTTGTAACATATGAGCTGAAAACATTAGTAAAGTCCATATAGCTCACTTGATCAAAAGGACTGGGACAAATAGCTTCTTACGAAAACAGTTTTAGTGTTGAGAATCGCGTTTTTGCTTCTCGTTTGTAAACATTAACTGTATTTATCGCATCCTTTATTCCTCTAAATCAAGTACACAAGATTTATACGAGAAGTTGTCCTTGTTGAAATTATATTGAGTGATACGGAAATATCAAACTTTTCTTTTAGAAAATAGTAAAAAACCAAGCAAACGTAAGTAAGGTTCAAAAGAAGAGATTAGATGCCGTCAAATTTTCGTAGTTTCGAGAGTGTTGCATTATCAAAGAGAGGAACTTGTGGCTTTAAAAGCACATTGAGCAAGGAGACAGAAAGCCATAGTTTTGTATAAGTCACGCACCGAAGCAACTTTCCTAATGAACGAAAACTTATACTAAAGCCGGACGAGACTGAGCGGCGAAAAATTGCAAAACAATAGCATTAAGAGCGAAAGTGAATAAGTAGTTTGTTTTTATGGGTGATTTTATTAAATTTCATATAAAAACTACCATTATCCGTTCCAGGTAGGTTAATTTATTTTATGTATTTTATTAAAGTTAATATATACATCTACACTAAATATTTTATAAACTGGGAATAGTAGGATTATCAGGGATTTACCAGAAATTCAATCAGAAGTCTACTTTACTAATAGATGTAAATCATCTGGTGAACTGGTTAAGTTTGTTAGAATCACTTTCTAATAGACGTAGAAATTAATATTGTGAAGAACAGTGCAAGTTATTCAGTTTCCTTTGTTGTAATACGTGACTTGAAAGAACTAATAAAATTATAGCCAGAAAATGAATTCTTTTCCACATATCGATTCAGACTAAGGTTAACCAGATAAATTAAATTAAACTGCCTTTATTTCTTTTAGTGTGCTTGCTCTATGCTATAAAAGTGAAGTGTCAAAGAACTTTCCAGTGATGTTAAAAATCATAATATTTATAAAATGATTTAATTAAGAAAGTTTTTTTTTCGGTTATGATAAACGAAAAATTTATTTGACGGTATGGAAGTTACTTCAATTATTTATGAAATAATTTTTATTGCATTATCATAAGTTTAGTGTGGTAAAAAACTATATTATGGGGAGTACCAAAGTGGTTTCAGAAATTCTTACAGGAACCCGGATTTAAATTTGATCTATAAAAAGTTTAATATCTATAAACCTGCGAAATTTAGTTTTATTTTCCAATATTTTCTTTCCAGTACATTTAAAAACTATTTTCAATAAATGTGAAAAATATGGTATCCTTTTCAGAAAATACGAGGTGATAATTTTCAATTATACCTACAGAAAAGAAGAGTAATTTGAGATCTGACTGTAACTGATTAGACAGGATGTAATTAAGTACAACATTACAGCCGGTGTATTGTTCAAATTTTAAAAATTTCCTAGTTTTTTTCTGAAACGTTAGATCAGTTTATTAAATAATAGGATACTTGATTTCTAAAAGTAATCTACTTTTCCAATTAGGTGTCATTAGTGTGGTTAATGTGAGTTTTCCCATTAGTTTTTTTTTTTTTTGAAAATTAATTACTTTTAAAATTAGAAGTGCTGTTACTATTGATTTGTCCGAGCAAAAATTTTTAATATTTTTGCTAGTCATTTTCAATTGCCAGTACTGTTTATTTTATGAAATATTGTCTATCTAAAGCATCTGGCGTTACTCGTTTTTTTTTTTTTAATTACTTCTAGTATTTATTCCAGCCTTATAAGCAACCGTGGTGCGAAGAAATAACTGAAGCATTCCGAAACCCGAAAGTGTGAATGTTAAATGGGGTTTGAATTATTACGATCTACTATTTTGTTAAACGAGAACTATTGATAGCGGGACCTACATCTTTAACCCGATTCTAAGCGATTACGAATATTCATGCAGCAGTGCGATTCGAACACGCGGACACCGGTGTTGAAAGGAAAGACTGTACAGTAGGGAAGCGATTTAGATCATTCTAAGTAATATAATTAATATAAATAAAATGTGTAGGGGATCTAAATATGACCTCATAACATCTTTTGTAAAGGAGAGAGGACCTATAAAAATTAATTGAATGGATTCGTCGTGTGCGAGATTTTCGGGCGGAGTTCTGATCCCAGTCCCAGATTAGAATCATGTCTCCGTTCATGTCACCAAATAAGAATGCACCTTTGTGGAGTTATTTATGAATCTCTCAGGGAAGTGCTCAATTTGAAGGGGTAAGGTTTTCCCCATGTTTGCGGTTTAAAGCAGGGAAAGGGAGACCACTAAAAATCTACAGCTCTGCTGATTGGAAAAAGAAAAATAAGAAAGGACAGAGATGAAAGTAATATATAAAAAGAAAGAAGATAGTGGGAGAGTTCGGGGACCAAATGAAGAAATGGGTGCAACAGAGACTCCGAAAAATTAACGAGGAGGACATCTAGCAGCTACCAAAAGTGTTACGGAGCCAAGCTTATCAGAATCAGCCCAAGTATTTAGAAGGCCCCAAACCAGTGGTGGGTATGAAGTCAGCGTTGTCATTCCACCAATCGAGAATACACGCAAAGAGATCTACATCCTTCCAACTACTCGAAGTCTGAAAAGAGCTCCCGACCAGCTTACCGCCCTTGAACATCCCTTTGCAGATCCACAAAGGTACTTATTATAAATATTTGAATTAGGAATTAGGTCCTCCCTCTTCTTTTTTAAATGTTTAGTATCTAATTAATATTGCATTTTGGAGAAGGTGGCACGTAATAGAAGATTTAAAAAGGCAAATTTTTTTAAATTTGAATAAAATATTTGTACATAGACATATAAATAATATAACAATAAATTTTCTTATTTTTATTTAACACTATCAACTTTGTTATGTCTTCATTTAAGTACGTAATATTTATTTTAGCAAATTTTAATTAACTTATTAGTTTTTAAAAGTTAGTCTGTAGCCTATCACTACCTGTGGTTGAATTTAACACTTAAATAATCTACACAACGCAATACAGATGAATCTAGTCTTAGACTAACTAAATAATAACCATAATAAATTGATCACAAGTAAATACCTAAATTTAATGAGCGCTACACGACAATTGGATGTTCATCTAATATAAATGTCTTTCATAGTGATTAAATGGAAATAATGTAGTGGGGAAAATTATCTCAAAAACGGTGATGAATAAACACATTTTACTAACTGACAATAGTCGAGTGGTTAATCATTGCCTTCATTACCTAAGATCTATGGTAATAGCGAAGTCAATACCGAATTATTTGGCTCTATTTTCATGTTCTTTACAGCCACCCCTTTCAAACATTCTAATCCAGCCACAATAAAAATACATAATTGCCGTCCGTAAGTCTTAGGAAAAGAAAATAAGGTAATTATTTTCTTGACGGTTGGGATTTGTATAAATTCCCCGTGGTGACTTATGAACGGGCGTACTGAAAAAAGTCTTTAAAAGATATTTCTTTAGTGTTTTTTTTTAAATTGTTAACTTTCCTTACAGTTATTTTCGTAGTTTAAATTAGAAATTATTTATACTCCACCCTTTAAATAGGGAGAAATACCTGCATTTAATAGATTCCCGAAGTTATAAGAAAGAGTTCATAAGGAAGAAATATAAAAATTTCTTTGACTTTTTCTCGAAGGGTTTACAATCATTTGTACATTTCTGAGTCTGACAAATCTGTAGTTTTAAATAAAGGAATATTTATCATTTTCTTATATATATATATATATATATATATATATATATATATATATATATATATATATATATATATATATATATATACATATATATATATATATATATATATATATATATATATATATATATATATATATATATATATACATATATATATATGTCTAAGGTAATTTTGAGGCTTTGTTTATGATTACTCTTGTAGTTATCCCATTTGAATGCATTAAGAGTTCATCATCATAGGGGACATTATAGCTCTGTTTAAACTCGGTAATTTACAGAAAAAATGGTTAAACGGAAGCAATTCCTAATAACAATTTTGAAGTCATTTATAAACTTTAATATCATTTTTATTAATCAATACATAGTGTTTAATCAATCTCTAAATTTAATTTTGTCCATTTTGCTAGGAAAATATCAAATGTAGCACTTCTAAAACTTCAATATTATGATAAGTAATGGGCGAAATACATGCAAGTTTGAGACTCGTCTTAGTGTTAGAGTTATTGAATGCACATACGTTTTTAATTGTGGAGAAATCTGGGTCTTTTAACCGACATGATACACATGCACATGAAAACTATATGCTTGTTGTGTCTGATGTCTGTTGGTCAAACTAAGCACGATTGTGTCATACGCTACTCGTATTAAGGCAAAGGGTTAATCCTTTTTTTTAAACGAGAAAACCTTCGGGGAGTGGAAGTACAACTTTTGCTCAGGTGGGTCCTCGTAACTTTGAAGCAGGGACAAAAACCCATTGGCTTGGTCTTCTACCCTCAGAGGTATTTATTATAAGCTTGGAGGACATTGTGACCACGAATCTATTTTACGTGCCCCAGTCACCTCTAACGAATACGTCAGATCTTAGGCCGGCTAGGGTTCCGAACCAACAACCCCTCAGTTACTTTTGCCGACTGATCTACCGTTGCTCCCGTCTTAATAGTACCTCGGTTCATAGACAATGTTTATTTCTTTGCTACACTTTATGTACATAATATAACTACTTTAAAATGTGATTCCTAGTTATAATACTAGTATAAACATTGTTTACTATGATTAAATATTTGCAGTAAAAGTCGCTATGCTTTTGAAAATAGGCGTATGTTTTTTTACGTCCAAACATAAAATATTCTCGCATATCAAAATTAAAAAAATAGCCTATTTGTCATCCATTTAGATGGTCCAATTTTTATCAAAATGTATCTTATTCAGATCAGCAATTTAATCTTGAGAAGTTTTAAGAAAGAAAAAGAGGAAGAGCATATCTTGTGAGGCAGCAGTTCGAAAGATAAAAATTTAATCTTTGCACATAAATATTTTGAAAAATGAAACCAAGAATATTAAATTCCATTCCGCTAAATGAAGTGAGCATTTTAAATGAATTAAATTTATATTTCTCGCTAGTTCTTTCCTTACGATATTTAGGAATGAAGAACTCATTTTATAGAAGAGGAGTCTCGGTGATGTAAATAATGGAAAACTTAATTGCAGCGGTTTAAAGGCGTAACAGTCTTATCATAACAAAAAGATACTGGAAGGAAGCATAGAAATTTATTAAAATGCTCTTTTGCCTTTTTGTTTTCATCGGTTAAAATGTTGATATCTAAATATTTGCTCGTATCTAATTTGTATTTAAAAACTTGCGAATGAATATAAATTCTCTTTCATTCTGCCGTAAGATATTCAAATCTAGTTTTAATTAGGATGATTAAAATTTTCAGCATCGTGGACGGTATTGAATACTTGTAAAAATCGGAAGTTAAGGTTTAAATATGTGGTCATAATTTTTTTAATTTATAAACTTCAAAGTATTCATATATTTTCATAGAAAACTAAGCAACTATTTCAGTTTTGATACAATTTCTTTGCCAAACCTCACATAGCCATAATGTTATAGCGAATAAAAGTATTTGCATTATTTGTACCACTCATATATAGTTTAATGCTTAAATAATGATTTCATATTTTCTATGTTATATCCATGCTATACCTCTACATCATCATATCGTCGTGAAATTTCGTGTACTGAGGTAAATACACGTTTATTGACTTAATATATTGTCATAAAATATTTTAATTTTGAACTTTTAATACTAAGTATTTAGGCATTTTTTTATCTTTATATATAAAATTCTTCTGTAAAATCCTCTTCTAAAATTAATTGTACTAGAACTCCTTCTAAACGGCTGGGCTCATTTTGATGAAATTTTGTGTATGTAATTAAGCTGATTCGAGAATAGTTTAGATTCATAATTTGAATCGATAGAAAATGTTTTTTTAAATTAAAAATCCTGAATTGCTTATTGGGATTATTATAATGCCGCTTGAAACCCTTCACTGCTGACGCATCTGTGGCGCAGTGGTCAAGTAACGGGCTTCAAAACGAGAGGCCCAGGATTGAGTCCTCGTACAGGTGATGTAGGGATTTTAATTTAATCTAATTACGTTTACGATGACTGTAAGTGTGGTGGCATTAATACTTTTTTTAAAAACTTTCTTTACTTTTTACTTTTCTATCAAAATGGTCCAATGTATAATTTATTTAAAAATGTTTTACAATTTTTGGATTTACAGCGTTAAACCAGGACAACGTCTGTTGGGTAGTCTAGTATTTTAATAAAAATTTGTATAAAAAAAGTGTAGAGTTTTAACCCTTTGTTGCGCAGTTTTTTTGAAGAAATCCGGCAAAAAAATAATTCTTTCTTAATGTAAAAAACATAATTTAGAACTTTGAATTTAAAAAATATATACATTTTATACTTGAATAAGTAAGTGTTATAGCTTACAATGCCACTTGAATGATAAATATCAACAAAACGATTGTTTTTTTTTGCTTTCACATTGTTATTTTCAATTCTCAATTGTATTCGAGTGTGCAAAAAATTATAGCAACCAGTGGCGTGCGGTCTAAATGTGCAGGGTGTGCACTGCACACCCTGGGAAAATTATGAGGGACAATAATTTTCTGCACCTATGTCTACCTATTTTTGTATGGTATATAATAAATATTATTTATAATATATTCAAATATTATGTTGATTTGCTTGCTTGAACATAGGAAGTTCTGATGTGTACGCACTGCGCACTAAATTGAAAATCACGCTTTATATGTATGGGCTACTGGAAAAGAACCACATACTATGACACTGAGACAAGTGCAGGTATTTTTCCTGCACTTGGCATTCAGAATCATCCGAAGGTACGGGTTATTAAGCGTTATATTAGAGCGGGGACTTACGTGCTGAAGCGATTTTGATTTTTTAACTGATTAACTGGCCATACGATTTTTCAGACAGTTAATGTTTAAATTTATATATCATAAGATTGTGTTTTCATGGAAATATAAAAGAAGTATTTCATCAATATAAAGTGCAATGTTTTATTGTGGTAAATTCATTTCGGTGTTGTATTCTATTTATTGAAATAATTAGCTAAAAAACAATGTTGTTTTGTTTTAAAAAAACGAATTTTAACAGAACAGTCCACATTTTACCATTCATTGTGTCTTACAGACAGTATATAAGTTATATTAAGTAACACCATATCCCTGGTTTTGTTTTTAAAAATTGTCAAGATATTTTCGCAGAATATATGATTTCCAAATGTTAAAAATTTGTGCTTGGCGCTTATGTCCTAAATAGGACCTTGAGCCGTAAAACTCCAACCAACCAACCAAATGCTAAAAACAATTAATAAATATAATTTAATCCACTGACCGAATAAGAAACAGTTCGCTCTATTGTGCCAGCGTGCAGCGAAATCCTCTGCACGTGGAATAGACTTTCGGTTTGTCGATACCGCAGCGGCGGGCGCCATGTGGTGCTACATTTGCTGAACATATTGTGGAAGCCCGAAGCGTTGCTTTTTCGACGCCAATATGACACCATACAAGACATGATTTTTACTTCAGTGTTAGTAGAATTCTCATAAGTTTAGTTGTTTTTATAGTTATAACTCGACTACTCGTAGGTAAATATTTTATTTATTGTAATCTTTAAATTTATATTCATAATAAATAACCCGTTGTAGAATGAAGAACTCGGATGTCTCAATAATTAAAGATTTATTGGAAAATCCATATTCTCTGCACGCCCTGCATGAAAACCTACCGCACGCCACAGATAGCAACATAAAGTACAACGCCGCTAGATTTACCTCGGGTGTGCACAGTTTGACCAGTTTAGAGCACTCAGGTTAACTCGATCGTGCAAGATGAGGGGTTGATTGATGCCTACCCTTAAGATGTAGTAATATCATTTACGTCTAAGAAGGAATTTCTATTGTAAATACGAGGTGCATCCAGAAAGTAAGTTTCCCTATTTAAAAGAAAAAAAAACTCACACTTTCAAGGACATATTTATTGGCAACAAGCACAGCAGTGTTTCAGCTATTTTTCAACATAGCCACCACCAGAATTGAGGCACTTGTCATATTGTGGGATCAACTTTTGTATACCTCTGTCGTAGAACTCTGCCGCCTGTGAATGGAACAATCCTCTCTCTCCCAGAACACCGAGCACATATCTTTCCGTACCTACAGCGTCTGTTTGAATTTGGTCCTGACCGAAGATCCACAATGATGCCAATGCATTGACTGCTGCTTGGTTTCCGGGTAAAGTGCGAAATCCAAGTCTCATTGTCCGTGACCATCCTGTCCAGGAACTCGTGGCCGTCATCGTGATACCGTAGCAGAAATGTCAGTGCTGCTCCTAAGCGTTGAATTTTGTATTCGGGTGTCATTTTTGGTTCATAGGCCTTACAAAGCTGACGATGAATTTCAATTAGCTCAAAACTTTGTGCTTTTGAGATCACAGACCGAACATTGCAGTTGGCGGGAAAAGGAATTAGTGTTTCTATTTCGAACCACTGCTACCACGCTACTGGCAGGAATGGAGACTTGTCCAGCTGGCATATGATTAATACGTCATAGATCTGTTATGCACGCGCAATTGACACGGTTAATTTTACTTTAAAGGGGAAAGCATCGGGAAACTTACTTCCTGGATACGCCTCGTATAAACTATTTTCTGATATCTTGCTAGCAAGATGCTAATTTTTGCATTCTAATACAATGAATAAAAATGTACTCATGATAATATTGCTTTTTCAAATTTTAAACATATTTTTTAATTAAATATAAGTGTTTCAACATATATCATAACAAAAATGCCAGTTGATAAAGAGAAAAACATTTTTTTTTAGAAATTAAAAAAAATTAAGGCTTATAAATAGCATTGATATCCCTAGCTAAAAAAGTGCTATACGTACACTAAGATTGTGCTAGCATTAGCGTACTCTAATATACTTTAAAAATTCGTAATTTGACTGCATTTCTAGTTCCTATTATTATTATTATTATTTCCCATTCTTTCAACTTTTATTAATTTATTTTATTAACTTTAATTTATTTTCCAGTTTGTTGCCGATTGTCTCACATTTTTGTAGACTAACTTTATAGGAAAAAATAACCGACCGTGTTTCATGAAAGCCCTTGTTGTACTTAATTCATATTCGTAATATGTACACTTAAATTCTTGAATCGAAATTTTGTTTTTATTTTTACTGAACTTTAATTTTTATAAATTTAATGCGTGTTTTTATAGCCTGTTTTTTAACGCATACAATGTTTTAAACCATTTAAAAAATTCTTTAAACCATATTTTGCATTTGCAAAAATAAATGATTAAAAACCTTTAATTTATAAGGAAATTTTGCTAAACTTTTCACAGAAAAACTAAACACAGTCTTAAATGCTCTTTTTAAATAATGACCTACTGAACATTTTCAACTATTGTTTTCAAATCTGTGATGTGTCGGTAAAACCTCTAAGTGGGCTGTAAAAGGCTGCGGACCATATACAAGGGTGACTCTGAAATTTTTGAGATACGCACACACAAGAATTTACAAATTAAAAATAACGGTTTAATTTTAAAATATAAAGTATTTAAACACAAGAGATGATATTTTACTGACTTACTTCAACTTGTTTAACGTAGAATAAATTTTAAACAGAAGAGAAAATGGAGTTGACGCGAGAACATTTTCGCGCTATGATTTTACACGATTTTAAAGCAGGATTAAATAGGATTAAATAAAGAAGAATGCTTTCAACGGTTGCAGTTGTCATTTGGTAAGGAATCTCTAGCTCGTGCTACTGTATTCAGATGGTTTAAAGAATTTAAAAGAGGTCGTAATTTTCTTCAGGATGAAGAACACACAGAAAGGCCACCGTTGGTAGTAATCCCGGATAATGTGTCTGCCATATGAAAAATGTTAATGGATGATAATCGCTGTACCTATCTAATTATACAGAAGGAATTATACATTGGATTCGCAGCCATACACAAGATTATTAATGAAGAATTACATATGAAAAAAGTAGTTTGCCGTCTGGTTCCCCATAATCTAACTGAGCACCACTGAGCGTGTCAGAATCAGTAAAGAAACTAATAAATTGCTAAATGATATATCATTTCTAAAATTGTAACTGGTGATGAAACGTTTTTTGACGTTCCAACACGTCAAGAGAGCAAAGTATGGGTCTTTGGAGATGATCCCACACCGACATTGGTGAAAAGACAATGCGCACTGAAAAAAGTGATGTATGCCGTTTTCTTCAGAAGTACGGGATTGATAAAAGCCATCAAGTTGGAATGACAGAAGACAGTAACAGCAAACTGGTGTACGACCAAATGTCTTCCACAAATTCTACAAAGAGTGAATGTTAGGGGACTAATGCATCTTCACATGCAGCCGGATTAACAGTTGAGTTTCTTAACCCATATTGTACCACACCAACTAAATATTTCTGTAAATTATTAAAACTTCATCCGTATCATTAATATGGTGTAACTAAGAATATAAAACCAATATTTTGAAAAACTATTTTTAATTTAAGTAATTGGCTATTTTATAAATAGGACAACGGTCCAATGCACTACTAAAATTTTACAAATATCACTTACATTACATTAGGCGGATTCATAGGTGAAATTTGGAGAAACAGTCAAAACAAAGTCCAGCATTACATTTTAAGCACACTGTTTTTGATTTTCTCTTGCAGTTCTTGAACTGGCATCTTTGGTAAGGAATAATAGAATATTTTGAAATCTCCAGATTTCTTGAATAGAATAGACATCTACTTACCCCTTGTTGTCCAGGTGTGTAAACATGTTTTTGAACTGGTTTTCATTGAAAGATAAGAAAAGAATGAGTACTATGAATGCATTATTGGTATTGAAATAGCCGGGATTAGACTGTTATCCTAATTTTAGGACACCTTTCCTATACTTACAAAATACACATGTAAAATATATTTTTGAACAAAAACTTTCAGCTACATTATTAGCTCTGTTTTTAAACTAAAAGTAATCTCCACAATGTTTGAAAAAAAATAATAATAAATAGAAAATTAAAGATTAAAAAATGACAAACTTTAAGGGTTTGCTGAAAACAAATTTTACACTACAATGTAATCTCAATAACTTTATATATTACTAGCAAGTTTGCCCGTGCTTCGCTACGGTGAACTTAATATATTACTTTTAAACAAAGATTTATTTTTCGTGAATAACTCTCTAAATTCGTCACAGTTCAGTTCGAGACATTGGCATGTTTATATATTTCTATCATAAGCGTATTATAACATTATTCAGTTTTTATAATCGAATTTGTCTTATATTAAATTTGCTCAAACTTTTTTTATTGTAAAATATAAGCTTAACCCTAAATTGCATTACTGTATTACTACTGTACGTTGATTAGCAAAGTTAACAGATCTTGCCATATTACGGGATAGAATAGGAAGCACAGGTTTTGACAGCAACAGTGCTAATTTTGTTGGTAGTAATAAATGTTTTCCAAAATTAAGGAAATTTATGACAAACCACATAGTTTTGTGTGAAACAGAAACACACATTCATATCGACAACCATATGAATATGAAGATAACTATATAAAATGATAGGTTTTATTTGGCCATGAGAGTCACTGAAATTTGTACTTTTTGTACTTAGAATATTGTTGATATGCATTTCATTGTAACATAAAAATGAACCAAGAATTAAATTTAAAATTAGTTCTCATATAAAAATGCTACAATTTGTGTCACATAGAAATGAAAGTGAATCACTTTATATCTCAAATTTCAGTTCAAATCGAATAGATACTAAGCAGACGATTTTAAATAATATAAAATAAGAAATGAATAAATGAAATATTTAAATGAATGACGTCATAATGATAGAAAAATATCATTTTCGCCTATTTATTATGTGATGAATTGAACATTTTAATCTCCTGCTTTTAACCGTGGAAAACTGCGTTTAAAACAATTACTTGGGATGACGTCACATTGCTAGAAATATTGCTTCTTGCCCTTAGATATGATGCGATAAATTAAAAACTTAATCGTTTGCGTTTAACCGGGGAAAATAATGCTTGGAATAATGACATGAAATGCTCGAAAAAGGGGGAATGAATGAATTTCGAACGTTGAAAATTTACAAAAACCTTCCCAGGGATATACCTAAACATTTCCCAAATTTTCATGGCGATTGGATGCATAGTTTTTGAGTCTATTGAGTACAGACAGACAGACAGACACACACAAATTCATTTTTATATATATAGATTAGTCAAAAAATTTTTTTGACAATTTCTCAGAACATTTAGAAAATAAATATTTTCACAAAAGACTTTTGGTATTAAAGTAATGAAATATCTAACACATTTTCAGTCCTCAGCTACATATTAACTTCAGTTTTGCGTTAATATAATCAAAAATGCTTGATTTCTAGAATGAAACTATAACATTAGCAGCTATTTGAAAATCGATCGAAATTGAAAAAAAATATAAATAAGTAAATTTTAATTTCATCTTCAATTCTAAATAATTCACTTGCAAATATTAGAATATCTCGTTATAGTGATCTCGTTTTACAGATAGCATACATATATTCGAATATGGAAAATTTCAAATGAATTAGACCTTTTTAAAATTCTTGCAGATAACGCAAAATATTACACTATTCAGGAAGATTCCCATAAAACACAAAAACCATTCTTGAAACATAATATACCCTATAACTCGGTCGATATCTTGCTTTCTAGAAGAAATTGTTCAGTGTGGATTTTTCGATCTTTCAAATATAATTACATAAAAAATCGTTTTAATTTCGTTTTGATTTTTTTGAAAGTTTAAAATCGTTAAGTATTTTTACGCTTAAAACTTTCATTATAACTGTCTGTTTCTGATTTATCCTAAAAGAAAATGCTATGATGCTTTTACAATGATTTTTTTAAAAATTCTTTCAAAAAGTTTAAAAACATTATTTAATTTTGTCGCTTCAAATAAGATAACTACATTCTAACACAATTACAAAAACTATAGACTAAATGAAATAATGAAATTCAGTTACCCACAAGATAACTTTTAATATACGTTTATTAGAAACTAAATTTTTATTTGAAACTGAAGTAAAATATATTTCTACTCTTCAAACCTAAGCTTAGTAGTATTATAAATTTTGAATTTGAAAAAGTTTTATAGATTAATTTTTTAAGTATTAGGCTGTAATATGCTACACCATACAATAGATTCATTTTATTAATATAGTTGAGTTTCACAGAAAAAGTATTAATTAACTTCTATTAGATTTAAAAATACAGCTCCTATTTAGCAAACTTCAAAAGTTAATTAGCTGAACGATGACCGAATGATTAGGAGGCTGATCTTTAGTATTGAAGTTCATGGGTTCGAATTCCATTGTGGCATGGTTGTTCGTAGACGTTCGAAATCAGCTTTAAGCTGTAGGTCTTGGTATTATTACTCTCGTGTTGTCAAAAAAATTAGACTCTGGTACTCGAAATCAAATCAAACGAGTGAAAATTTAATTTTCTGATAAGTTGATTTCTATTTTTTCCTATAGTTGTACATAGTTTTTTTTAATTAATTGCTTCATATAACAAATCTAAACAATCTTTTAAAGAACGACCTTTTGATTTAGGCAAAATTTTACTTTTAACACAGGTTTTACTTCTAACGTTTATTTTATTTTGGCTATAATATAGACCGTTTTAATGAAGACTTTAACATTCGAAAAGTACTATTTTTTCTTAAGACACTTAAGAAAGTAGCCTCAATACAATTGAATTTAAAATTATACGAGACTTAAATATATGTTTCTATAACAATCTACATTATAGATTTGTTTTTTAACTGAGTTATCTGCGAGTTTTCCGATAATGAAGACAGTTATTAAGGTGAGATTAGAATCTGTTCTTTCTTCTGCATATTCAAACCACTTCTAAAGTTAATTTTTAGGTAAGTGGATTTTAATTTTTACTCTCATTGTATATAGTTTATACAGTTAAACCTCTTTTTAATGACCCCACGATACAACGACCCCTTCGTTAGAACGACCATCTTTAAAAGTCCCAATTATTTTACCATAGGAATAATGTTAATTTTGAATCATTACAACGACACAAGAGTATTATTTTTCATTAAAACTACCGCCAAATTTAGTCCGCAGAACTCATGAGCAAGTGGGCTATTTCAAAATTATTGTACTATGGTACAACTTTAAGAAACCTGTACTCCTCTCTTTGTGTTTGCTTAGAGGAGGGGAGATTGCGTGACGAATAGGGGAGATTTAAATCTTCAATTATCTTTTGATGAGTTTGTTGCAGTAGACGAAACTTTACAGTGCTGAGGAGAAAATTTGAATGAGGACGATTTTATTGCCCGTATTGCGGGGAATGAAGAAATCTGCGATTCCGACGACGGAGAAGAAATCGTCCAAGCTTTTGAAGAGAATGAAAAAGAAGCCATCGATGCAATCAATGCCTTGCATCAATATTTTGAAGGACAATTTAATTCTGAAGATTTCCTTCAAAATCTAACGGATATGGAATCAGTGATAATGAAAAATTCCTAAATCAAATTGAAACAGGCGTCAATCAAAGACTTTTTTCAAAAATTCAGTAATGGAAATACAAATAAATAGAAGTGTTCTCTAGGTATGTACTGTTGCATACTTTCTTTGCTCATTTTTTTGATTATTTTTTCAATTCGTTACAACGACTTTATGATATTGGTACCACAGGGTGTCGATATACCGAGGTTATACTGTATTTTTTAAAAATTAATTGTTTTATATATAAAAAATAAACAATTCTCTTAAGAGCATTTAAGAAAGTTGCATCAATGAACTTGAATTTAAAATTATACGAGACCTGAATATATGTTTCTATATCAACCAACATTAAAGATTTGTTTTTAATCTGAGTCCTCTGCGAGTTTTGCGATAATGAAGACAGCTACTGAAGTGAGATTAGAATCTGTTCATTCTTCTGCCAATCCGAACCACTTTAAAAGTTAATTTTTAGGTAAGTGGATTTTAATTTTTTCTCTCAGTAAATATAGTTTATATTTTTTAAAAATTAATTGCTTCATATATAAAAAATAAACAATTGCCTTAAGAGCACCTAAGAGAGTTGCATCAATGAATTTACATTTAAAATAGATCTGATATATGACCTGAATTTCTACAACAACCTACATTAAAGATTTGTTTTTAATTTGAGTCCTCTGCGAGTTTTTCGATAATGAAGACAGCTACTGAAGTGAGATTAGAATTTGTTCATTCTTCTGCCAATCCGAACCACTTCAAAAGTTAATTTTTAGGTAAGTGGATTTTAATTTTTTCTCTCAGTAAATATAGTTTATATTTTTTAAAAATTAATTGCTTCATATATAAAAAATAAACAATTGTCTTAAGAGCACCTAAGAAAGTTGCATCAATGAACATTTAAAATAGATCTGATATATGACCTGAATTTCTATAACAACCTATATTAAAGATTTGTTTTTAATCTGAGTCCTCTGCGAGTTTTGCGATAATGAAGACAGCTATTGAAGTGAGATAGAATCTGTTCTTTCTTTTTCCGTTCCCAACCACCTGAATCAGAACCAACAGCATAGTAAACATGGTTATACCTCCCTCCTTTGGCCGGTAATCGCTCCGCCAGTTGGCGACGCACGCTCCTGCAACCCTGCACCTGCCGCGGCTCAAATCTTTTTCTCATCTTGGGGCACACAGTTGATAAAGCAAACGGTAGCTTCGCACGCCTCTTGGGTCGGGGTACCAGCGTTTTACAAGAGCGGCTTGGGTTTATTTTTTTCCTTATGACAACGGCTTGAATAACTGAGGTTTGACGTGTTCCTTGAATGTATCTGAATATGTAATGCAAAAATGGTGAGTATATCTTGACACTCGAACTATGGATTTTGCGGGGGAGTATGTCACCTCACAAATGACCCCCACTGAGGGGTCAACTGAACGCGGAGCCCCGATCCCGCAGGGAAGAGTTCTGGACAACAAGAGTGACCAAACTATCAACAGTGAGTATGATAATGTTTGCAGAAAATATCTCTAAAAGTTTTGAACATAGCATTTCGTTAAATTATGCTATTTTTTACAGCGCTTGATTTGGTTAAAATATTGAAATAACTTGCAGTAGTTGTGCATGATTTTTTCTCCATTTAGCAGATGCAACAGGTAAAGACTGTGTGAATGTGGTATGAATTAATACATATTTTTTCCTTTCCTTTATATTAAATTCTTTTAATAACATATTACGTGATGAAACATCACGCTAGAGTTCTCTAAGTGATATGGAAGAGTGAAAAAACAAACTTTTGAATGCCTCAAATGTTAATTAAAAGCCATGATTCTAACTCTAGATTTTTAGAGTTTAGAGATCTAGACTAGTTTAGAGATCTACAGGTGAAGAAGAGACCTGTGAGGTCTGTAACAGGTCTCTGATTAGCAACGTATTGGAAAAAGAGGAAAGACCTCATACAGCTGACTAAGGCTGTAGCAGAAAATTTAGCGCTTGTCAGAGCCTTTTATATTTTTTATAGTTTGCAGAATATATATGTAAATGTATATATGTATATTTTCTTTAAATAATCGTGCGCCAACTTTAAGATTATTAGAGAAACATTATTTCTTAATTTTGAAAATGATGATAGAAGTCTTTTACCTTTGCTCTTCACCTGTGTTTAAAAACAAATTTATACACAATGCCACAAACTACATTAATATATTTAAAAATTCATCAAATTCAACATAGATATTTTTGAAAGGATTGAAAAACTGCGTCGTCACACAACTCATAAGACCTTAAATGAATGGATTATGCAATAAGACGGAGATGGGGTTTCAAAACTAAATTTTGGTTTTAAATCATTCTTGAAAATTTAACACATTGTTAGCGATATATGTATAGATCTAAAATTCAAAGGAGAATATTTTAATAATTTTTACAAATGTTGTTTAACGAAAAATGTAGTATGAGCATTTCTTTTACAAATAGTATTGTCATTTTTATGAGAGATTTTAGACATTATAATAACTTTTTTATAAGTGGTAGATCAAATTACAGAAAAAAAGCACCAAATATTGTATGCATTAATTTTCTTGTATAAAATATAATAATGCAGTAAAGTACAAAAAGGATTGATTTATATTTAAAAGCATTAGTTTTAATTCACTGATTGATTTTATATTTAAAATTATTATTTTTAATTAACCTTTATTTTATATGCTATAAAAATAATCGTCAATACTTAAAAACATATGACAATGAAATCGCACCTGTTTCTCAAATTTTAATACTATCTAAAAAATTAATTTTTAAAATGTTTAAAGCTATCATTGTTATAAATGTTTTTATATTATGGCAAAATTATATTCGTTATAAAATGATGGAAATTAATAATCTCTCTTACCTCCCTATTTCCAGTTATGTTTCACAATTCAATACTACAAAAATATCAAATTTTCAGCGAAATTTTGATCAGATGGAACTCTACTATAGCTTAAAAAATCATTCAATAATTTAAATGATATGTTAAGAATGTATTAAATTCTTACATGCACAAAACATTCAAGGTACAGACATTTATATGTCTAAATTTATGTTTGTCTGGGTTGCTATTCAAATCTTTTAAATTTATTCAAACAATTTAGAATTTCAACATCTCTAGAGATATAGATACATGATGTTTTCGAAGTGTATTATAAGTTTCTTAGAATTCAATATTATCTGGTTTAATCTAAACTTTAGGAATTAAGATGATGGTAGAAATATTATATAATTTATAGAAGCAAGAAAATATGTTTGTAAATATAAAAATTTTCCAAGCATCTGAGAATCGAGTCTTGTAACAGATGTTGGTCATCCAAATAATTTATTCTTTAGTGACAGTAAAACATCATTGGAAGTCCATTATGTTTGGTTTATATATAAAATAGTAAGGAAACAATAGTAATGAATATGAGTAATTTATAGCTACTACATTATTTTTAAACTTTTGATACCTTTAACTTCTATTTCTAATTATATTGCGTATTATATTTCTATTTAGTCCAAATATGACAGTCGCTAAATAATTTATAATTTAAACCCCTTAAAATAAATTATGCAGTATTTTCCGGTTAAGGAGACAAAGTTCCCGTTAAGTGATTTTCGAGTTGAAGAGTCTTTATTAATAAAGAGTATTTTTGATTCCAATAAAAGAAAAAGGTTTTGATAAAAGAAAAAATTATGGGTCATTAAAAAGTGTCTAACTTTATAAAAATTATTTTTTATATATGAAGTAATAGGTTTTTTAAAAAATATAAAATATATTCACGGTGGGTGGAACAAGATGAAAATAAACTTACCCGTAAAATAACTTCTGTAATTTGTAAATTACAAGCTAATTTTTTATATCAAGTAGAGAAATGTTTTGATTTTTATTATTCGAACCTCTTTATGTTATCACAAAAAAATAATACTATTTTAAAGATTAATTTTCTTGAGAATTAAAATTTTTAAGATAAGCTTGCAAAATAAAACAGATTCAATTTGATATAAAAATCTAGTTTCTAATATACATATATAGATATATAAAGATAGAGATATAGAGAGATAGAGAGATAGAGATATTGAGAGATAGAAGGATAGAGATAGAGATATAGAGAGATGGAGAGAGAGAGAGAAAAAGAGAGAAAGAGAGCAAGAAGGGGAGAGAGAAAAAGTGAGAAAGAGAGAGGGATTC
The DNA here is from genome assembly GCA_032207245.1 of Pardosa pseudoannulata. Taxonomy (NCBI): domain Eukaryota; kingdom Metazoa; phylum Arthropoda; class Arachnida; order Araneae; family Lycosidae; genus Pardosa; species Pardosa pseudoannulata. The sequence goes on from CM063498.1 coordinate 59,984,670, forward strand.
AGAGAGAGAAAGTGGGAGAGAGAAAGGGGGAGATAAAAGAGAGAGGGAGTGAGAAGAGAAAGCGGGGAAAAAGAGAGTGGGAGTGAGAGGGGGAAAGCGGGAGAAAAATAGAGTGGGAGTGAGAGAGAGAAAGGGGAGAGAGGGAGTGAGAGAGAGAAAGGGGAGAGAGTGCGGGAGAGAGGGGAGAAAGGAAGTGAGAGAGAGAGAGAGAGGGAGTAAATAGATTTCGTTTTTCATTTGGTGTATAACTTTTATGTTATAAAAATAAAATATACCACATAAACTTTTTTAAAGTTAGTGCGTTATTAAAGAATTTGCAAAAATTTCATTCTAAAAAGAGTAGATCATTTTAGGATGAATCGAAAATGGCTTTATAATGAATATTCAAGTCTTACATATTATTTTCTTTTGAAATACCTACAGAAACAATTTTTTTTTCTGTGTAATTAATTTTTATCCCCGCTGTTTAGGCCATTAACTTTAGAACACTTTATCGTACATTTATTAAACTTCTTCAAAACATAATACATAGTAAAATTTCTAGATTAAGGCAAAATATTGTTTAAAGTATAGGTTGTGGCAATCGAAATATTATCTAAATATAGATTATTAAATAACACATATGGAAACCTGAAATTATTCTGAGAGCTATTTTTGTAGGGAATGTCAGTGATTTAAGCCAGGGATCAGCATCAAAATGTACTTCCAAAGAAGGCTTGAATATTAATAAATTAAAGGCTAAATTTTTATGAAAGTTGATAACTTTTTAAAAAAGTTTTTTAAGGCGATAGTACACGTTTTAAAGAATTTTAAAAATTATCATCCTAGTATTATGAAACTTATATACACATAAGTAATAAAGATAAATTAATAAACCAAGCGTTTTAATTATGTGTTTTTTAAATGTCTATATTTATGACTTTTAAAATTTCATTTTGACTTAATTTTTCATGGATTGCTACAAAATGCTTACCAAACACACTTTACAGATTAACATTTCTCTGTTTCTGTACATCGTATTTGATATACAAATCTAATGCTTCATACGCTTGTACATCACTTGTTATACACGATATAAATTATATAAAAGCTTGCATATAGTTAAATTTGTACCACATGTGGTATGTTGTCGTATAAAGCATTAGATGTGTATATCATATGTGATGTACAAAGCAGGCAGAGGGTTAAATTAAAGCGAGTTATCCGTTTTAAATTTAACTTTATTAAGATTATGAAAATAGTTAGAATTTAGAAACGTTTAAAGGTTTCATAAAAATAAAAAATAATTTCTATAAATAAATTGTTTAATCTGTTATAACAAAATAATACCCATAAGTGTTTGAAAGATATTTTTATATAATCATAAAGCAAGAATAGAAAAAAATTTAAAACTAATTAGCAAGAATCATTTTAAAAACTAACAAAATATAAAAAAAACTAAAATTTAATTTTTTGTATGCGAATAAATTTTAATTCAATGGCTCCAAGACTTTATAATTCTAAATTAAATATTTCAATTTTTAATTGTCAAAATGCTTTTCTTTGTTGTCTTCTTCAGGTAAATTATTCATAAGTGTTAATACCCTAAGCAGTTTAGAAACAATTTTGGTAAATATAAGAATTCTTTTTGCATATGTGGAAGTTGGGATACAAATTCTAGGTATTGGCAAAATTGCTTTTCAGGCCTAACCTTTCATTTAAAACGTATATTATTACTTAATCTTTAAAATCAATAAATAAATCAACTTTAATTTCAATTACATTCTATTTAATTACAAATATCAATCACGTTTCCACATTATTGAACTTTAATGTGGAAACGTAATTGATAATTTTTATTCATTGAAATTTACATACAATTTTCCTTCTAAGTTAATTTAGAATTCCTTGCTTTATTTGCTAGTTTCCAAAGCAGTGAAGGGTGCATATAAATTTCGTTATATTATTACCCAGCAATATTTTTTCACAGAATATGTTAACCCATATTGGACCGCTGTCCTATAAACATGACAGCAAATAAAATTCCATTTAATAATAAAGTTATAAATATTTTCTGAGTGGATTTTATTTTAACACCTTTAAAATAGACACACTTCAGCATAGTAACAAAAAAAATGAGAAATCAAATTATATTGTATTGTAAAACTTATTTTCAACAACCCCTTAAAAATTGTCACTTTTTAATCTTTAATTTTATATTCATTATTTTTCTTTCACACACTGTGGAGGTTACTTGTAGTTTAAAAACAGATATAATAATGTAGCTGAAAGTTTTTCTTCAAAAATATAATTTACTCATGTATTTTGTAAGTATAAAAAAGATATTTTGGAAGGCACATTTGCAAGATATTCATGAAAAATAAATCTATAAAACTTGGATATAATTTATGGACGTTAGCATCCGACAACGGATATCCTTTTTCTATTATCTTTTACCAAAGATGCCAGTTTAAGAATTTCGAGAGAAAACCAAAAACATTGTGCTTAAAATGTAATGTTGGACTTTGCATTGACTGTTTCCCTAAATTTCACCTATGAATCAGCTTAACACAATGAAGGTGATATTTGTTAAATTTTAGTAATGTATTGGACCGTTGTACTATTTATAGGACAGCTAATTACTTTAAAAAATAAAACATTTTTTCAAAATATTTGTTTCATATGCTTAGTTATACCATATTAATAATATGGATGAAGTTTTAACAACTTAAAGAAATATTTAGTTGGTGTGGTACAAAATGGGTTAAAAGCATATATTTGAATTTCGATATATAAATTTATCGAAATTCAAATATGTGCTTTCATAATCCAACTTGTAATTCACTATTTAATAATATTATAATTATAGTTCACTACATTAATATCATTTGCTACATACCATGAAAAGTTTAATTATATGGGAAAATTCGTAATACTTGAGGCACCTTTACTCAGCTGTGAAAACAAATTATACAATAAACAGATTTCGTTGAACTGATGGTTGCATATAAACCTATCACTAATGCGCATAAAAATTTAAATGTTAATTAAATAGTTTAAATTCCTTAATTGGAAAATTTTGAAATATTGTCTGGACTTCCTAATCCCAAATTTCGAAACAACGTCCATTTTAGATGTATTATTGTGATTCAATTTAATTATTTCTCTTAAACTATTCTGTTTATAAAACTTGTATGGAATAACGAACTTTTAAAACATTTTTACTATGTACGTAAAATATGAATCTTTAAACTAGAAATATATTAAAGTTTTTTGAATTAGTAAAATTTTTACTTGTAATATTTTTAAAGTTTGCATTTGAGTCTCTGAAATAATTGTTAATCCTAGCAAATACCATTTAATTTAGAGTATAAGCTACTTTAAGAATCCTTGAGTGGAATAAATCTGAATATATTGAATATTTTTTCTTGCGATAATAATTAAACAATAAATGTGCAGTTTGACATAGAATTTTTAGACTTCAATCAAGAATTACATATATTTAGTTTATTCAAAACTTCATTAGTAAACATTGCTTCCGTTAGTCAGTTATTTCATTACCATTATCTTTAGAGTTCCTCTATATTCTTATTTAATATATATATAGTTAAAGGTAAAATTTGGCAGACTATATTTAACGCCTAAATTTTGATGTATCGAATTCTCAATATTATTCAATTATTCCATCATAATTCCATTCCATCAATTCCATTCCATTCCCTAATAATTCCATAAAATATTCCTCTTTGTTTCTTGAAGTATCAAATCACTTTTAAAAATAAATCTATGAAACAGCTACTTTAAAGTATTATATATATATATATATATATATATATATATATATATATATATATATATATATATATATATATATATATATATATATATATATATATATATATATATATATATATATATATATATATATATATATATGTATGCATGTATGTATGTATATAATTGAATTACTTCAATCTTGTATACATTAAAACCTAAATCTTCACTACTTGCACTGTGTGAATTATCTTACTCTGTAAAATTGCGCTTTTTAGCATTTGAAAAATACTATAACTAAAATATACTGAAAAATATAAAAAGACCAATGTGATTAAATCTGTAAAATAAAGAAATGAAAAGAAAGGTGTTCGCTTTTCAGTGGGAAAAAATTTGCCTTAATTATGTACGCCTTTACCATTTTTTTTAATATCGTTACATGTTTTAGTTATTTTAGTTATTGTAGATAATAAAAATTGCTAATAAATAAAAGTTTCTAATTTACAATATTAAGTTACTTATTTACACATAGTAAGTTATAAATTTACGGATATCAAGTTACTGATATACACATAGGAAGCTATAAATTTACGGATATTAAGTTACTTATCCCCTATATAATAATAGCCTAAGTTGTCTGTCCGCGAATTTCTGAAGCGGTTGTACCTGGAATGGACACAGGCATCCATATTCGATTTTTCATGAGTTAGGTTTAGCAAAATTGAAAGCGAGTTCAAAATCCACCCCATCCCTCCTTTTCGATCGTTTAATGCTATTATTTCAAGCCTTATCCTTCTTCTTATTCTATACGAAATTCATTCTTGATAGGAGGGCGAAAGCTGAGAGTAATATTTAAATTTCTGAACTGTTTCTACTTGACTACCTGACTTCATACACTCTAATTAGTTCACTTACAGCGTGCAGGCGTTGTACGTTTGGTAGAATATTCGCCCATTTGATCATCGTGCTTGACGGGTTGACGGTTCTATCTCCGACTCAGCTAAGTTTTTTTTAATGTCTAATAAATTTAACATTTTCTGCGTTTACTTTTAAATTTTTTTCCGAAAGTTGTTTTATTATTTTTTAAATAAATTTTTACTATTTTTTCACCTTTTTATAATTTTTATTATTTTTATTTTATTAAATTCACGTATTGCTTTACGGATGTCCCTGGCCACATAAGCATTTCATGTTGTGTATCCTTAAACTTTCTTCTCGTAATAATAGCCTAAGTTATCCACCCGTCTGTCCTCGAAGTTATGAAGATGTTGGACCTGGAATGTATAGAGCATCCATATTGGATTTTTGATGAGTTAGGTTTTGCAAAATTCAAAGCGAGTCAAGTTTATCTTTTCCTAAACTATGGATACGATTCTGAAGTAAATTGGTATGAATAAGCTTCGTCTCTCAGCGAAAAATACTGTCCTCTTTAAAACGTTCGAAATCCACCCCTTCCCCTTTTCGAGCGTTTAATGCCATTATATCAAGCCCCATTTTAAGAGCAAGCGATTAAATTTATCAATTTATCACATAATAAATAGGTAAAAATAACAATTTTTTTCTAGCATTATGACTTTATTCTTTTAACCATCTCATTTAATAATTTCTTATTTTAAATTATTTAAATATTTCCTGCATTAATTTCATACGTTTTATTACTAAACTTAGATAATATGTAAATAATTTTCTTTTTTTATTTGACTTAAATAATAGATTAAGTACATATGTGATCATTTTAATCGATTATTTTTGTTGAAAGGTAATTCTTAGCAAAAAAAAAAAAAAATCATTTTTTTACCTGCCTCATAGGGTTCTTTACAATTCTGGAAAATCAAAAATTTTACTAATCCCGTCATATGACGGGCTATATGCTAGTTTACATATATTTAGTTATTAATTTACACATATTTAGTAATTTACATTAGTTTCTTTCAAATCACCTCTTAAACTGTAATATCTTATTATGGTGCGTTTTAGAAAATGCGTAGGATAAATATATAGTTCTAGATGTTCTCTCACTGGGAGGTCGCCAGATGTGAAAGGCACCAGTTTACGCTAGGCATGTGAGGGATCAAAGGTATCAGAGTTACAAATTTATAAAAAATACTTTGATATTAAAAATTTAAAAGATGCATAACTCTTAAGTAAAAAAAAAGTAAAACTGTGACTACTCTATTTGAGTTAACTTTCAGGGATCTCACGAGTTTTTAACAGTCAAAATTAAAGTTTACAATAAATTATTTTTATGCAGTTAACTTCCCAAAATAATAAAAAAAAATCACTTTGAATAATTCCTTCTAAAATGAGTTTTAGACGGATCTATAGAATATATTTTTTACTCAAGGGTTGCATAAATTTATGTCATTATTCTCAGAAAATTACACATTTCCTACTATAAGTAAGATTGTAAAATTATTTCATAAACAGATTTTTTATGGTAGAATATATCTTGCTCAATATATAGAATTAATTAATATGTATATAAGAAATTTTAATACTTTCATAACATTTCTAAGTTAAGCATAAAAGTATCTTTTTCAAACAATTGTTTTGAATAGTTGTTCCTATCGCACATATTAAATAGTTAATATATTTTTTAAATAACAAACATATATTCAAATGTTAAAAATTTAAAACAGATTTATTCTTTATACTTTGAAAATGTTACTTTTAGTGGAAAGAAAAATACTTTTGTAAAAGAAATCGTAAAGTCAAACAAACAAAAAGTGGCATATTTAATATATTCAACATATAGGTTTATAATTTATGTTTTCATTGCGATTATTTTAAATATGTTGAAAACGGATTACCGAAAAATAATTTGTCAAATTGGTTTCGAAATTTTGGTTGTTTAACACTTTGGTACTCATATATATATATCTCAGTATTTCATTGGTTATAATAATTCTAATGCTTTTAACAGCACATACTGAAAGATTTTAACAAGTATGTTCTCCTCATTCCGAAGTTTGTGTGTAAATTTAAAACTATGCATATGTGTGTAAGGACATATAACAATTTAAAATTTACAATTTATAATTAAATATTTTGGGGATATATTTACTTTAATTTTTGTTCTAAAATTATAAAAATAAATTTAATTTCAAAGTAGTGTCTCCTACTAATTTTTTTTCTGCTGCTGACATTTGTATTATTTTTATATCAAAAGAAGATGGTCTTTATTTTTCTAAGGAATGATTCTTTGACTTGGGGGGATATAAAAGAATTTTCAGTAGAGTAATATGACTTCAAATGTATCAGATTGACGTTTTCTCGAAGAATATCATGGAGCTTGGGTGTCAAAAGAAAGGTTTGTCCTTTTCAGATTCGTTAAATTTAGTCTCTGTCTTTTATGACATATCGGGTGTCAGTGATTGCTACCGATTCCAAGATCAAAAGGATTTATTTCTCTAATTCGCACTCCTGATATACGAGTCTTATTGTCATTTTGTGTCAGTTAGTTTTAAAATTTTATCCGTTTACACAATTTAAATAAGTTAATTATTTAATGGATATTTGTTATCTTAGAGGAAAATATATGCATATACGTTCGAGCTTAGTTTATTTAAAATATAAATTTCTGTCAATTGCTGTTCTGATATACGAGTCTTATTGTCATTTTGTGTCAGTTGGTTTTAAAATTTTATCCGTTTAAACAATTTAAATAAGTTAATTATTTAATGGACATTTGTTATCTTAGAGGAAAATAAATCCATATACGTTCAAGCTTAGTTTATTTAAAATATAAATTTCTGTCAATTGCTCTCCTGATATACGAGTCTCATTGTCATCGTGTGTCAGTGAGTTCTAAAATTTTACCCGTTTAAACTATCTAAATAAATTATTTAATGCATATTTGTTATCTTAAATAAAAATAATTGTTTATGGGTTTGAGCATAGTTTATTGAAAATGGAAATTTCTCTCAATTGTACTCCTGATATACGAGTCTTATCGCCATTTTGTGTCAGTCAGTTTTAAAATTTTACCCTTTTAGACTATCTAAATAAATTCATTATTTAATAAATATTTGCTATCTTAGATGAGAATAATTGCGTATAGGTTCGAGTTTAGTTTATTTAAAATATAAATTTCTCACAATTGCACTTCTGATATACGAGTCATATTGTCATTTTGTGTCAATTAGTTTTAAAATTTTACCCTTTTAAACTATTTAACTATGTTAATTATTAATTAAATATTTGCTATCTCAGATGAAAATAAATGCATATGGGTTAGAGCTTAGTTTATTTAAAATATAAATTTCTCACAATTGCACTTCTGATATACCAATCATATTGTCATTTTGTGTCAATTAGTTTTAAAATTTTACCCTTTTAAACTATTTAACTATGTTAATTATTAATTAAATATCTGCTATCTCAGATGAAAATAAATTAATATGGGTTAGAGCTTAGTTTATTTAAAATATAAATTCATCTCAATTGTACTTCTGATATATGAGTCTTATTGCCATTTTCTGTCAATTAGTTTTAAAATTTTACCCATTTAAATTATTTAAATAAACTTATTATTTAATAGCTATTTGTTATCTAAGATGAAAATAATTGCATATAGGTCCGAGCTTAGTTTATTTAAAATATAAATTTTCTCACAATTGCACTTCTGATATACCAGTCATATTGTCATTTTGTGTCAATTAGTTTTAAAATTTTACCATTTTAAGCTATTTAAATATGTTAATTAATTAATAAATATTTGCTATCTTAGATGAAAATAAATGCATATGGGTTCGAGCTTAGTTTATTTAAAATATAAATTTCTCTCAATTGTACTTCTGATATATGAGTCTTATTGCCATTTTGTGTCAATTAGTTTTAAAATTTTACCCGTTTAAACTATTTAAATAAATTAGTTATTTAATGGATATTTGCTATCTTAGATGAAAATAATTTTATATTGGTTTGAGCTTAGTTTATTGAAAATATAAATTTCTCTCAATTGTACTCTTGATATACAAGTTTTAATGTCATCTTGTGTCAGTTAGTTTTGAAATCTTACCCATTTAAAATATTTAAATAATCTTATTATTTAATGGATATTTGTTATTTAAGATGAAAATAATTGCATATAGGTTCGAGCTTAGTTTATTTAAAATATAAATTTCTCTCAATTGCACTTCTGATATTACGAGTCTTATTATTATTTTTTATCGAATATTTTGATAAAATTATCAGTTGAAAGTATTAAAATCAGTTAAAATTTATTTAATGGATATCTGCTATCTCAGATAAAAAATAATTGCATATAGGTTTGAGTTTAGTTTTTTTTTATAAATAATATAAATTTTCTAACATTTGCACTTCTGATTATACCAGTCATATTATTGTGTCAATTAGTTTTAAGAATTTTACCTTTTAAACAAGTTAAATAAGTTAAAAATTACTTAATGAAAATAATTGCATATTGGTTTCAGATTAGTTTAATTAAAATACGAATATCTGTCAATTGCACTCCTGATACACTAGTCTTAATGTCATCTTGTGTCAGTTAGTTTTAAAATTTTACACATTTAAATTATTTAAATAAACTTATTATTTAATGGCTATTTGTTATCTAAGATGAAAATAATTGCATATAGGTTCGAGCTTAGTTTATTTAAAATATAAATTTCTCTCAATTGTACTCCTGATATACGAGTCTTATTGATATTTTGTATCGAATATTTAAAAAAATTATCAGTTGAAACTATTAAAATCAGTTAAAATTTATTTAATGGATAACTGCTATGTCAGATGAAAATAATTGCATATTGGTTTGAGTTTAGTTTTTTTTTAAATAATATAAATTTCTACCATTTGAACTCCTATTATGAGTCTTACTATTATTTTATATAAATTTTTAAGAAATTTTACCTATAGAAACAATTAAAATAAGTTAAAAATTACTTAATGCATATTTGCTATCTTAGATGAAAATAATTGCATATGGCTTTGAGCTTAGTTTAATTAAAATATGAACTTTTTTCCATTGCATTGCATTCCTGATATACGAATCTTGTTGTCATTTTGTGTCAGTCAGTTTTAAAATTTTATCCGTTTAAACTATTTAAATAAGTTAATTATTTAATGGATATTTGCTATCTTTGATGAAAATAATTGCATATCGGTTTGAGCTTAGTTTAATTAAAATATGAATTTCTGTCAATTGCAAACCTGATATAAGTCTTATTATCATTTTGTCATCGAATATTTAAAAAAATTTTATCAGTTGAAACTATTAAAATCAGTTAAAATTTATTAATGCATATCTGCTATCTCAGATGAAAATAATTGCATATTGGTTTGAGTTTAATTTTTTTATAATATACATTTCGACCATTTGAACTCCTGCTATACGAGTCTTATTATGATTTTGTATAATATTTTTAAGAAATTTTACCTATGAAACAATTAAAATCAGTTAAAAATTACTTAATGGATATTTGCTATCTTAGATGAAAATAATTGCATATGGCTTTGAGCTTAGTTTAATTAAAATATGAATTTCTTTCCATTTGCACTCCTGATATACGAATCTTATCATCTTGTGTCAGTTAGTTTTAAAATTTTACACATTTAAATTATTTAAATAAAGTTATTATTTAATGGCTATTTGCTATCTTTAAGATGAAAATAATTGCATATCGGTTTGAGCTTAGTTTAATTAAAATATGAATTTTTCTCAATCGCACTCCTGACATACAAGTTTTATTATCATCTTGTGTCAGTTTTAAAAATTTACCCTTTTAAACTATTTAAATAAACTTATTATTTAAAGCATATTTGTTATCTAAGATAAAAGTAATTGCATATAGGTTCGTTGCTAGATTATTTAAAATATAAATTTCTCACAATTTCACTCTTGATATATGAGTCTTATTATTATTTTGTATCGAATATTTAAAAAAAATTATCAGTTGAAATTATTAAAATCAGTTAAAATTTATTTAATGCATATATGCTATCTCAGATGAAAATAATTGCATATCGGTTTGAGCTTAGTTTAATTAAAATATGAATTTTTCTCAATCGCACTCCTGATATACAAGTTTTATTATCATCTTGTGTCAGTTTTAAAAATTTACCCTTTTAAACTAGTTAAATAAACTTATTATTTAAAGATATTTTGCTATCTAAGATAAAAGTAATTGCATATAGGTTCGTTGCTAGATTATTTAAAATATAAATTTCTCACAATTTCACTCTTGATATATGAGTCTTATTATTATTTTGTATCGAATATTTAAAAAAAATTATCAGTTGAAATTATTAAAATCAGTTAAAATTTATTTAATGCATATATGCTATCTCAGATGAAAATAATTGCATATTGGTTTGAGTTTAGTTTTTTTATAATATACATTTCTACTATTTGAACTCCTATTATACGAGTCTTACTATTATTTTATATAAAATATTTTAAAAAATTTACCTATAGAAACAACTTAAATATGTTAACAATTACGTAATGGATATTTGGTATCTTAGATGAAAATAATTGCATATCGGTTTCAGCTTAGTTTTTTTATAATATAAATTTTTCTCATTTGCACCCTGCTATACGAGACTTATTATGATTTTGTGTCAGTTTTAAAATTTAACCCTTTTAAACAAATTAAATAAACTTATTATTTAATGAATATTTGTTATCTAAGATGACAATAATTGCATAGATTAGAGCTAGATTATTTTAAATATAAATTTCTCTCAATTGCACTCATGATATACGAGTCTTATTATTATTTTGTATCGAATATTAAAAAAAAAATTATCAGTTGAAACTATTAAAATTGGTTAAAATTTATTTAATGGGTATCTGCTATCTCAGATGAAAATAATTACATATCGGTTTGAGTTTAGTTGTTTTATGATATAAATTTCTACCATTTGAACTTCTATTATACTAATCTTACTATTATTTTATATAAATGTTTAAGAAATTTTACCTATAGAAACAATTAAAATAAGATAAAAATTACTTAATGCATATTTGCTATCTTAGATGAAAATAATTGCCTATGGCTTTGAGCTTATTTTAATTAAAATATGAACTTTTTTCCATTGCATTGCATTCCTGATATACGAATCTTGTTGTCATTTTGTGTCAGTCAGTTTTAAAATTTTATCCGTTTAAACTATTTAAATAAGTTAATTATTTAATGGATATTTGCTATCTTTGATGAAAATAATTGCATATCGGTTTGAGCTTAGTTTAATTAAAATATGAATTTCTGTCAATTGCACTCCTGATATAAGTCTTATTATCATCTTGTGCCAGTTTTAAAATTTTACCCTTTTAAACTATTTAAATAAACTTACTATTTAAAGGATATTTGTTGTATAAGATAAAAGTAATTGCATATAGGTTCGTTGCTAGATTATTTAAAATATAAATTTCTCACAATTGCACTCTTGATATACGAGTCTTATTATTATTTTGTATCGAATATTTAAAAAAATATCAGTTGAAAGTATTAAAATTAGTTAAAATTTATTTAATGTATATCTCTATCTCAGATGAAAATAATTGCATATCGGTTTGAGTTTAGTTTTTTTATGATATAAATTTCTACCATTTGAACTTCTATTATACGAATCTTACTATTATTTTATATAAAATATTTTAAAACTTTTACCCATAGAAACAACTTAAATAAATTAAAAATTACGAAATGGATATTTGCTATCTTAGATGAAAATAATTGCATATCGCTTTGAGCTTAATTTGACTTAAAATATAAATTTCTCTCATTTGCACTCTTTATATATATCTTGTTATTATTTTGTACCATTTATTTATTATATTTTACCCGTTAAAACTGTTTAAATATGTTAAAAATTATTTAAGGGATATTTGCTATTTTAGATGTAAATATTTACATATCGATTTGAGTTTAGATTATTTAAAATATAAATTGACAATCTAATGATAAATAATTTTTAAAAATTTTAATCTTTAATGAAATATAAAGTCAAGTAGTTAATATTTTTTCAAGTAAGAGAAATGCGAAATTATATATAGTGCCGGAATATATTGATGTCGGTATATTTCAGAAGATTACATTTTTATTCTATTTAGGCTAAATTTTTATAGTGGAATATTTCTTTTATATATTTTTCTTACATGTCGTGAAACAACCTTCAGTTTATAAATTTAATGCCTCAAAAATTTTCAAAAGCGATATTTTTAGGTTATGCATTATTCGAATTAAATTATTTTCTAGCCGTTTAAATTCAAACAACTTTGGTTTCCGCAGTGGCTTTTATTAATTTGTTTTAATTATAACTCCTTTAATGTGACAGGATCCTTTGTAATTTTTCTGTTAATATCTCTAAATTTCATTTTAATCTCTTGCCTTATGAATCGAGCGACGATTGTGTGTGCCACTTTCGATGAAAGCTTTTCTCATGCGTCGTGACCAGAAGCAGTTCCATCATGAGCTAAATTGTAAGCAAACCAGTGGACAGTAATAGTACTGCATTTACTATTTAATAAAAACAATTGATAATTATATTTCATTTCATGTTTATTAAAAAAATTATTAATGTTTTTATTTCACATATTATTATTTCTATATTTTTGGTTATAAAACAAAAGTAAACGTAGTGAAGAATCGGTATCTGTTTCAGTTTCTAAGGTGTAATCAGGACATTTTCCAGCGCCGTTATTAGTATCAATTTTCCTTTTTGCCAGTAGGTTCAATTTTTAGATTTTTTAAAGAATGTTTTAAGCACAACCAGTTAATTATTTATTGCATATAATATAATACTCTATTGCAATTACGCCTAAGAATAAACGACCAACTCTTATATTGCAACTGTAACAAACAATAACGCAAAAACAAAAACTTTATCGCCTAAAAACAATAACATGTCTGATACGAGCTTTTCACTTTTGGCCAGACAGAATCATCACGTGTGTGATACGAGGTTCTCATTTTAGGCACAGCAGTACGATCACGTCTCCCATACGTTATTTAAAAGAAAAGGGTTAAAGGTGTTTAACCTTTTATATCCTGAATTAATTTACCATCTACTTTCTTACTTAATTTTTACATAATTAAATAAGTATTAATGGAGAATAACCATAGAAAAAAGAAACTTAATTTTTACTGTATATTAGTAGTTATTTTTGCAGCTGTTACTTTCTAATACCAACATATATGATAGAAAATAAAACATTAAATTATGAATAAAACAAATGAAATGCTTACCTGCGAAGTCTCTAAAAAGTAATAGTCTCAAATAACTGGTAATAAACCAATAAATATACTCAATTGAACAATACGTGTATCAACTCTACCACAAAATGACCTTCGAAGGCAGCACGCCAGTTATAAAATCCCTACTATGAGAATAAAAAGGATTCCTTAACGGTGCTGTCATTTTTTTCTGCTGTAGGAACTAAATCGTTCATATCCTTGTGAGTACCGTCAGGAAAACAGGCTGTATTAGAAATATATAGGTGTTCGATTGAAGCGGTACTTATAAGTATCGTCAGGATAAAAAGGGTTAAAACAGTATTTAAGTGTGTAAATTTTACTACCTTACAGAACTTTATCAACACACTTTTGTTCTTAAATTTCTTATACTGTGACATGGAATCTGGAATGTGAGTCTTGCACCTTTAATAGATACTTTTCCATGCTTTTTAACACGTTAACTGCCATGGGGATCACCGGTGAGCGGCACTCGACTTGGCTACAAATCCGTGGGGGGCCACAGGACGACGCAGAAAATAACAAAGCAGCAAATGAATACTGATCATTTTTCAATAATACCATTGTTATTATAATGGTTTGAAGAAATTAATGCAATATAGAAAATAGAAAAACAATTTTATTACTGCATGAAAAATATACATTTTATCAGTGCATATTGTGATGAGTCAGATTGAAACATTCGAGCCAAATAAAAGGTGAATCAACTTAATCGAAACGATATATCACCACTTTTTTAGTCAAATTCTTTGCTCTAGTTCTTTCTAGCCTCTTTGAATGCTAAAGAATGAGATTAATCACTTAGCAATCGAAGCGCGATTGTTTGAAAGAAAAAAGGACAATCGTAACAATTGCCTACCGCGCCGTGGGTGTCACAGGTGACCCCCACCACGAAAATTGCTTCAAGCATGATTTTATACCTCATTTTGTCTGCTGCAAATAATATTTCAGAATAATATGCATTACATATTGAAAATTCACGTAGGCGACTTTGGCAAGCCATCGAAAATAAGTCTGGCAGTCAATGTGTTAATGAAATCTTAAAATGTACTGCATTGATATCTTTAGCATTAAAAACTAAATATTAATTTTGATACACAATTTTAGTATGGCTATACACTGTTATATTATTTCTCTATATTAAAACTTGTTGAAGCATAATAAAAAGCCACAGATCGCAAACACCTTTTATTGAAAACGCCAAAATAATCAAGAAATACGAGGTACATTGGGCTTTTATAGTTTTAAGAAGATCCTGCGTCCAGCCAATTAAATTTCCTGCACAAACAAAACTAATTAAACACAGCCAATCAAAACACAAAAGGATTAACTAAAGAAAACATCGTACGTCCAAGAAAGCTATTACTTATATACAACAATAATCGGCCAAGTCGTTAGGTTTGAGTGCGATTATATATTTCAACAAAACTTAGAAAATGATTTTCCTTCCAAGGTTACACAGAGTTCCCTGTTTTCTTAGCTTGTTTCCAAAATAGAAAAGAAGTTTAAAAAAATTTTTTTTACGTTATCTCCAAGCAATATTAAAAAGTAAGTATGTACTTGCTATATTGGATTATTCTCGCTCACTGCTAACCTATGGGAAAAAATAAAAATTTGGCTGCCTTGTATATTAAGAATTTAAAAAATATGCATATCTCGTAACAGAACAGCAAATTCTCTAGAAAATTTTTTTTTACCTTTTTTTAATGAATGCATGTTAAATGTTTTTATTTACATTTTAAAAGAGTATAATACAAAATATCGTTCAAATGCTTAAAATTTAAATACATTTTTAGGTGTTTTTATAAAAAGGAAACATAGCATCCTAGACAATTTACTGCTCTATCACGTAGTATAATTTTTTCAAAGGAATTATAAATTGCGAGCCAGTCAGACGAATTTCTCCCCGTAGGTTAACATTGAACGAGAAGAATCTAGTATAGCAGGTACAGAGTTACCTTCATAGCCTCCTTTATAAGAATTTATTAAATTTAATTCAAGGTATTATGCTTATCAGATATCGGAAAACGGTGAATTTAGTTTTATAATTCTTGTCAGGTTATAATTAAACTTCCCGTATACACGGCCTACTACAGCGCAAACTAGAGAACGGAATGCAACTAAATTTTGTTGTTGTTGTTGACGTATGCCACTTGGTGAAACCAAGCACGATTGAGTCAGAGGATACTCCTTTTGAGGCAAAGGGATGCGCCTTTCGTTTATAACGAGCACCACAAGGGTGAAAGTACGACTTATGCTCAAAAGGTCCTCGTAATTTTAAAGCAGGGACCAAGAAGAAGACCCATAGACTTGGCCTGCCACTCCCAGAGGTATTAATTGAGAACTTGGAAGACATTGTGGCTACGAACATATTTTAGTGCCATGGTCACCTTTAACGAACACGGTGGATCTTACGCTGGCTCGGGTTCTGAACCCGCAACCTCTCAGTTACAAGATTGCTGCCTTTACCGACTGAACTACCGTGGCTCACTAAATCTTGTATATGGGCACGAAATTTCGAAAAAAAAAAGTTCTAAAATGTCCCCCAGAGGTCGCGTTTTCAGGTAAAACATGAAATTTAACACAATAAAAGACCAAAAAGGAATGCAGAAACAATATTAACAATCCAGAACAAGAATTATGAGTAATAAAATGCAAGACCGGGAAAAGCTGTCAGATGTAGGAGAAAATGTCTGAAATTTACATGCTTGGAAAGAAAAGGAAGCTTTATGCAAAACAGGTTAGGGTATAAAAGTTTGCAGACGTTGTAATGCTTGATTCAATGGTACCGACTGTACTAATAACAATCTCTTTAGTTAAACGTGCGTTATTGGTGAAACCATTTTACGAAAACAAGGGGAATGCTTCTGCTGCAGTTTGTGAATATAGTCGTAGAAAGAACCTACGGCGTGGACCAATGTCTACTGAATGTATCCGGACCATGAAACTTAATGGTGAATGAGGGTGATCATGTTCAGCACCTATCCCTACATCTCCTTGAACACGATTAACAACTCCTCCTCTTGTGCAATTTCGTCTTAATTTGTTCTTGTTCCTGCAAACTGAACTGTTGGTTTCTCCTTTATGTTATTTGATGACAAAGTGAACAAATTTTAAAAATTTCCCAGTCTTTTCAGAGACGTTAGATCAGTTGATTACTTGATTCCTAAAAGTAACCTATTTTTCCAATTAGGTGTCATTGGATGTTCATCTAACACACTGTATGCGGAACACGTACTAGTACTTTTTCTGACCATTGATACTTGAGCGTGGGACACATAGCAGTACGTTTTCTGATGATTGATAGTTGAGCATTGGACACGTACTAGTACTTGTGAGTGTAACAACTTAGTTATTTGTGGGTACAAAAATAATAGTATATACAGGAAAACGAAGCCGAATGTTCCTGTCTTTCATTTTTTTTATAATGTGAAAAGGTTTATATATAAAATAATTCGAAAAAATTAAAAGTATATACTATTTCTATTTGATTTTTCATATTTACGATACTATTATAAATTTATCCACTAAAAAATGTATTTTTTTTACAAAAATCTTATGGTTGTTATTTATATATTTCTATTTATATATTTGTTTATATATTTCAATATAAAATACAAAAGGTTGGTTAAAAATTAAATAATTTTCGATCTAGTGCGATTTAACTGAATAACTAAATTTACGCGCATAACGCCCGCTCCCGGTACAATTCCGGTGCTAAATGTACCCCCACACAATATGTTAATATTGTTTCTGTACTCCATTTTGGTCGTTTATTGTATTGAGTTTTTTTTGTTTTTCTCCCAAAATCGCCATTCGGTGAACCTTTTGGAACTAATTTATTTTTTAGAAATTCTGTGAATGCAACTCATGTGTAGTCCATACACAAAATTTTGTTGTACTTCTTTCACCCGTTTGTGCTATAGGATGCCGCTAATAGGGGAAGTTTAATTATAACCACTCGGCATATCTATTTTACTGCTTTGACTACCTTGTCAGTTGAAGTCATATCAACGATATTTTACTCAATGTTAAAATAAAAGGTTGAAATGATTTTTAAGTCTTATGAAATTTCCTATATTTTATAAATGGCCATATCTCTAGCTATAATAAAAATTTAGAGCAAAATTAAAGAAATAAATGTTTTATTCTTAATTCTCCAGTTTTGTTAAAATTTAAAGATGCTTCTGATAAAGATATTAAGGTTAATAAGATTTGTCTTTGAAACAGGATTTTATTGTACAGCTGAAGTATAAACGATTTTTATGCATTCATTTGAGTTCTTTCTCGAACAACTTTGAGTTTATATATTCAGATAAATTGTGAAGAATTGGATTAAAAATCCCCTATATAATAATAACCTAAGTTATCTGTCCGTCTGTCCACGAATTTAAGAAGCGGTTGGACCTGGAAGGGGTAGGGGCATCCACATTGGATTCTTGATGAGTTAGCGTTAGCCAAATTCAAAGCGAGTCTTTAAAAAGTTCGAAATTCACCCCTCCCTCCCTTTTCGAGCGTTTAATGTCATTATTTCAAGCCATCATCCTTTTCTATTTTCCCAAGTTAAGAGGATATTAAGTTTATCACATAATAAATATTTAAAAATAACATTTTTTTAGCATTATGACGTCATTACTTTCACCATTTCATTTAACCCTCTAAGCGGTTCGCACGTACAATTCCTCAAAACCGATGATGTCTTCAAAGCGGTTGTCAAGTACAATTTTCGATTTCCAAAAACGTTCCGAAAATGGATGTAATGTACATTTCTGCCAGTGTTTGAGGTAGGAGGATCAGGTCGATTGTTTAGAAACTGCATCCCTCTTTGATTGACATTTATTGAGGGATGCACCCCTACTCCCTGAAACACAAAGACGATGATAGCTTTTCATGGATTTGTATATCTCTATTTCGAAGTATTTCGTTTGCGGTAACAGATGTATCTCTAATTGCACCCCTTAAATATCTTGGATAATTTTCTTTAAAAAATATAAATAATTTTCTTAAAGAATATTTTTATTTGTACTTTTAGAATCCATTATTTCTTATGGGATGATCTTCCAGACTTGACGAGCTTTATGTGTATTAAAAATTGACAATCTATAATATCTATTTATATATCTGTTTATAACCGGAAGTAAAGGGACAATAACGAGGGTGGGTTTCCCGTTTTCATTCTAGTCGACAAAGGTTGAAGTAAAAAATCCTAGAACGCTTTGGCCATTGACACAATAAATCTTTAGCTTATTTTTGGAGACATTTTATAATCGGTGTGTTCCACTCGGAGTGTTAATCATTTCTTATTTTAAATTATTTAAATATCATCTGCATTATTTTCATACGTTTTATCACTGAACTTAGATTTTACGTAAATAATTTTCTTTTATATTTGTCTTAAAATAATAGATTCAGTACATATGTGATAATTTTAAATTGAATCAACGATTATTTTTTGTTTCAATGAAAATTTTATCACAGGTATTAAAAACAAATGCTTTTCATAAAAGCCCAGGAGTCTATTTCACCTACTAATAAATATCTTGCATTTAAGATATATATCTTTGAAAATTAAGAAGTTTGTGCGTTTGTGTGTTTGTTTTCTATACATAACCACACGGTTTGATTAAATAAATTCAACTTTATTCTAAACTGCCTTAACAGTATCGGTAGACTTTAGAGAAGTACGAAAATAAACTAATTATTGAACATGAGATAGATAATTCTCAGCCGTGAAACAAACCATTTTTTACCTTCTTCATAATGTACTTTACAATTCTAGAAAATTAAAAATTTACTGATACCGTCCTATTATGGGCTATATGCTAGTTAATGAATAAGATTTTATTTCTATATCCTGGAGAAAATCAACCCTGATTACACTGCGAGTTTTTCCCTTACATTCTTTGCTTTCGTGTAATAAATTGTCTCATCTTGCATACAAAAATGAGATTGAAAACACGGGACTAGTTTTAACATATACAAATTCCTTGATTTTTGCATCAATGAAAAAATATAAATTTCAATTTTCATTTTGAAATCTATTGTATGAGCCCATAGAATGTAAATCTATGCCTCCCAAAGATTCTGTAAGGATTTTAAATTTAAAATTCCATGAATTTGAATAAGTCTTGAGGCGTTATTTGTATGATAGGTTGAAAACCACTGGTAAAGCTGAAACATGGAAGTGGAAATGTTTCAGTATTTGCTCAGAATGTTAAGGAGTAAGAGAGAATAAACGTTATAAATAAAACATATATGGAGATGTTAAATCTGCTCAAATTCCGTATACACAGTAGTTTAGTTTTTTATGGTCTTACTAAATAAAATCTTTCGTATTTTTGAAAGTTCTTAAACCAAAGTCAAGTTATACTGAAAACAATGTTTTTGTGCAGAATCGAAATTCTGTGTGAGAAATTTACCGTGACTAGTTCTATGAAATGTATTTTAATCAATATTTCAACAATAATCTTTTAAAATATATTTTCTAATCATTTATAAAAGAAAACTGAAAAGAATAATTTATAAATATTGGATCTAAAAAGATTGAAAGCTAATCTCACAAACATTTATGTTTGACTTTTATCTTTGTTCATTATTTCTATTAACATCCTAAATATTAAATAAAAACACAATTCGTGAATATTGTATTGATATAAAGATACTAAACCTTTCTAATGCATTAGTTCAAAAAATGTAAACTGCATTCACAGTATCGGAGACTTTATAGGAGTATGGAGGCAAACAAATTATTGAGCATGAACCAGATAATTCTCAGCTGACAAACAAACCATATTTTACCTGCCTCATAAAGCACTTTACAATTCTGGAAAATTAAAAATTTTACTGATCCCGCCATATGATAGTTAATGAAAAACATTTGATTTCTAAATCGTGGAGAAAATCAACCCTGATTATAAAAAATATGTGATATAAATGTATTTACACTGCGAGTTTTTCAATTACCTTCTTTATTTTTGTGTAATAAAGTGTCTCATCTTGCATACAAAAATGAGATTGAAAACACGGGACTAGTTTTGACATATACAAATTCCTTGATTTTTGCATCAATGAAAAAATATAAATTTCTATTTTCATATTTAAATATATTGGATGAGCCCATAGAATGTAAATCTATGCCTCCCAAAGATTCTGTTTAAATTTAAAATTCCATGAATTTGAATAAGTCTTGAGGCATTATTTGTATGATAGATTGAAAACCACTTGTAAAGCTTAAACATGGAAGTGGAAATGTTTCAGTATTTGCTCAGAATATTAAGGAGTAAGAGAGAATAAACGTTATAAATAAAAGATATATGGAGATGTTAAATCTGCTCAAATTCAGTATACATAGTAGTTTAGGTTTGGGTGGTCTTACTAAATAAAATCTTTCATATTTTTGAAAGTTCTTAAACCAAAGTCAAGTTATACTGAAAGCAATATTTTTGTGCAGAATCGAAATTCTGTTCGAGAAATTTACTGGGACTAGTTCTATGGAATGTAATTTAATCAATATTTCAACAATAATCTTTTAAAATATATTTTCTAATCATTTATAAAAGAAAACTGAAAAGAATCATTTATAAATATTAGATCTAAAAAATTGAAAGTTAATCTCACAAACATTTATATTTGACTTTTATCTTTGTTCATTCTTTCTATTAACATCATAAATATTAAATAAAAACACAATTCGTGAATATTGTATTGATATAAAGATACTAAAGCCTTTCTAATGCATTAGTTCAAAAAATGTAAACTGCATTCACAGTATCGGAGACTTTAAAGGAGTATGGAGGTAAACAAATTATTGAGCATGAACCAGATAATTCTCAGCTGACAAACAAACCATTTTTTACCTGCCTCATAAAGTACTTTACAATTCTGGAAAATTAAAAATTTTACTGATCCCGTTTGATAGTTAATGAAAAAGATTTGATTTCTATATCGTGGAGAAAATCAACCCTGATTATAAAAAATATATGATTTAAATGTATTTACACTGCGAGTTTCTCAATTACATTCTTTACTTTTGTGTAATAAATTGTCTCATCTTTCATACAAAAATGAGATTGAAAACACGGGACTAGTTTTGACGTATACAAATTCCTTGATTTTTGCATCAATGAATAAATATAAATTTCTATTTTCATTTTTAAATCTATTGTATGAGCCCATAGAATGTATATGCCTCCCAAAGATACGTTGAAGATTTTAAATTTAAAATTCCATGAATTTGAATAAGTCTTGAGGCGTTATTTTCATGATAGGTTGAAAACCACTGGTAAAGTTAAACATGAAAGTGGAAATGTTTCAGTATTTGCTCAGAATATTAAGGAGTAAGAGAGAATAAACGTTATAAATAAAAGATATATGGAGATGTTAAATCTGCTCAAATTCCGTATACATAGTAGTTTAGGTTTGGGTGGTCTTACTAAATAAAATCTTTCGTATTTTTGAAAGTTCTTAAACCAAACTCATGTTATACTGAAAAAAATGTTTATGCGCAGAATCAAAATTCTGTGCGAGAAATTTGCTGTGACTATTTTTGTGAAATATATTTAAATTAATATTTGAACGATAGTCTTTTAAAATATATTTTTTAATCATTTATAAAAGAAAATTTTGAATAATAATTTATAAAGATTGTACCTAAACAGATTGAAAATTAATATCGCATGCATTTATGTTCGAATTTTATCTTCGTTCAATCTTTCCATTAACATCATAAATATTAAATAAAAACACATTTTGTGAATAATGTATTGCTATAAAGATACTAAAGCCTTTCTAATACATTAGTTCAAAAATGTAAAACTAGAGTTCCAAATATTTTACAAGTATTTTAAAATTAAAATTGTATGAATCTGAATAAGTTTTGTGGCGAAAACCTAAGATAGGGTAGTAGCATCATAGGGTGAAACTTGAAGTGGAAATCTTTCTATATTTGCTTAGAGTATTAAAGAGGATATAAATGCGAGGTAAAAATTTAAATGCAAATGATAAAAATATTGGATTTCTCTATTTTTTATAATCTTCCTAAAAAATCTTTTTTTCTGAAACTTTTTGAGCCAAAGTCAGCATGATATATTCAATAAAATCGTTACTCTTAGAAATGACATACAGAACAAAGCATCTATTGTGACTATTTCTATTAGCTTTACATTCACCAATATCTGAGAAAGTATTTATTAAATTTAATTAATGATTATTTATTAAAACGTTATTTGATCTATATTGTATTCGATTGAAAAATAATTTTGGAAACAGTTCTGTTTGAATTTTATCTTTGTTCTTTCTCTACAGTAACATCTTAAATATTACGAAAACAGCAATTCGTCGCATATTAAAATCGCTATAAAGATACTAATATCTTTCTTATACATTAGCTCAAAAAATGTAAATCTATCGTTCCAAATATTCTTCAGTGGTTTTAAATTTTAAATTCTATGAATCTGAATAAGTATTGTGGTATTATCAAAAGTCGTATGATAGGTTGAAAACCTATGATAGGGTAGTCGCATGATAGGGTGAAACTTAAAAGTGGAAATCTCTATATTTGTTTAGCGTATTAAAGAGTAAGAGGAAATAAATGCTAGGTAAAAATATAAATATAAATGTTAAAAATATTGAATTTCGGTAAATGCAGTAGACTGGTTTTTTTATGATCCTTCTAAAAAATCTTTTTTTCTGAAACGTCATTAAACCAAAGTCAGCATGATCTATTCAAAATAATAGTTACTCCTAGAAATGACATTCAGTACAAAACATCTCGCTGTGACTATTTCTATTAGCTATATATTAACCAATATCTGAACAAGTATTTTTTGAACATAATTAATAATTATTTATACAAAGGTTATTTGATCTATATTACTTTCGATTGAAAAATAATTTTGGAAAGAGTTCTGTTTGAATTTTATCTTTGTACTTTCTCTACAATCGTAAATATTAAGAAAAACTCAATTCGTGGCATAGTGGATCGCTATAAAGATAAAGTATTTCTCATACATTTTTCAAAATATGTAAATCTATTGTTCCAAATATTCTTCAGTGGTTTTAAATTTAAAATTATATGAATTTGAATAAGTCTTGTGGAGTTATTAAAAGTCGTATGATAGGTTGTAAAACTATGATAGAGTAGTTGCATGATAGGATTAAACTTGAAACTTAAAATCTTTTTATATTTGCTTAGCGTGTTAAAGAGTAAGAAGAAATAAATGCTGGGTAAAAATATAAAAATGTTTAAAATATTGAATTTTAGTATATGCAGAAGTAAATTTTTTTATGATCTTTCTAAAAAATCTTTTTTTCTGAAACTTCTTAAACCAAAGTCAGCATGATCTGTTCAGTAAAATCGTTACTCCTAGAAATGATATTCAGAACAAAACATCGACTGTGACTATTTATATTAACTGTATATTCACCAATACATGAACCAGTATTAAGT
Organism: Pardosa pseudoannulata; assembly: GCA_032207245.1. Classification (NCBI taxonomy): domain Eukaryota; kingdom Metazoa; phylum Arthropoda; class Arachnida; order Araneae; family Lycosidae; genus Pardosa; species Pardosa pseudoannulata. Next base: position 60,009,090 of record CM063498.1, read on the forward strand.
ATAATTAATAATTATTTATAAAAACGTTATTTGATCTATACAGATGGAAAAATAATTTTGGAAAAGTTTTGTTTGAATTTTATCTTTGTTTTTTCTCTACACTAACATCTTAAATATTACGAAAACGTAATTTGTGGTATATTGTATCGCTATAAAGATACTAAAGTCTTTCTAATACATTAGTTCGAAAAATGTAATTGTGGCGTTCCAAATATTGCTTAATGATGTAAAATTTAATATTCTATGAATCTGAATAAGTATTGTGCAATTATCAAAAGTCGTATGATAGGTTGAAAACCTATGATAGGGTAGTCGCATGATAGAGTGAAACTTAAAAATGGAAATCTTTCTATATTTGCTTAGAGTATTAAAGAATAAGAGGAAATAAATGCTAAGTAAAAATATAAATATAAATGTTAAAAATATTGAATTTCAGTAAATGCAGTAGTCTAGCTTTTTTATGATCTTTCTAAAAAATCTTTTTTTCTGAAACGTCTTAAACCAAAGTCAGCATGATCTATTCAATAAAATAGTTACTCCTAGAAATGGCATTCAGTACAAAACATCTGCTGTGGCTATTTCTATTAACTATATATTCACCAATATCTGAGCAAGTATTTATTAAGTATAATTAATAATTATTTATAAAAACGTTATTTGATCTACACAGATTGAAAAATAATTTTGGAAATAGTTCTGTTTTAATTTTATCTTTGTTCTTTCTCTACAATCTTAAATATTACGAAAAACTCAATTCGTGGCATAGTGGATCGCTATAAAGATACTAAAGTATATCTAATACCTTTTTTCAAACTATGTAAATCTATCGTTCTAAATATTCTTCTGTGGTTTTAAATTTAGAGTTCTATGAATCTGAATAAGTCTTGTGGCGTTATCAAAAATCATATGATAGGATTAAAATCACTGGTAAAGGTTAAAATGTTTATGTGGAAATATTTTCATATTTTCCTAGCGTATTTAAGAGTAAAAGGAAATACATCCTAAGAAAATATATAAATAAAAATGTTAAAAATATTGAATTTCAATATATGTAATAGTCTCGTTTTTATGATCTTCCTAAAATAATATTTTCTTTTTTCTGAAACTTCGTAATTCAAAGTCAGCATTATCTATTGAATAAATCAGTTACGCGTGGAAAATATTGAGTACAAAACATCTACTGTGACTATTTTTATTAACGATTTATTCATCAATATCTGAGCAAGTATTTTTAAAAATATTTTAGGATCATTTTTAAAAAAGTGATTGAATCTCAATACATTGAAAAATAATCTGGAACACATTTCTATTTGAATTTTATCTTTGTTGTTTCTCTCCATTAACATCTTAAATATTACGAAAAACACAATTACTGACGTATTGTATCTCTTAAAAGATGCTAAAACTTTTTTAATATTTGATTTCTTTCAGAGGCGGTATTTGAGGTGACATGTAGACTAAATAACAGATAAATGACAAATCCCTAGAAGAAATAGAGTATATTACGTACATGAAATTTGTTTTATTAAATAGGAGATGCATAGAATATCTTTTATAAACGGTAAAACCTGGGATAATTTCTCTTCGTATGCAGTTGTCTAATTTTTTATGATTTTTCTAAAAAATCTTTTTTTTTTCTGAAACTTCTTAAATGAAAGTTAGCTATCTATTCAAAGTTAGCTGATCTATTCAATAAAATAGTTACTCCTAGAAGGGACATTCAGTACAAAACATCTACTGTGACTATTTCTATTAACTATATATTCACCAATACATGAGCAAGTATTAGTTAAGTATAATTTATAATTATTTATAGAAATGTTATTCGATCTATACAGACTGAAAAATAATTTTTGAAAGAGTTCTGTTTGTATTTTATCTTTACTTTTTCTCTACATTAACATCTTAAATGTTACGAAAAACACAATTCATGGCATATTAGATCGCTGTAAAGATACTAAAGTCTTTCTAATACATTAGTTCGAAAAATGTAAATGTGGAGTTCCAAATATTGCTTAATAATTTAAAATTTTAAATTCTATGAATCTGAATTAGACTTTTGGCGTTATCGAAAGTCGTATGATAGGTGAAAACATATGACAGGGTAGTCGTATGATAGGGTGAAACTTGAAAGTGAAAATCTTTCTATATTTGCTTAGCTTATTAAAGATTAAGAAGAAATAAATGCTAGGTAAAAATATAAATAAAAATTTTAAAAATATTGAACTTCGGTATATGCAGTAGTCTATTTTTTATGATTTTCCAAAAAAATCTTTCCTTTTAAACGTATGAAAAAAAAGTCAGCATAATCTTTTCAATAAAATCATTACTCCTAGAAATGGCATTCAGAACAAAACATCTATTGTGACTATTTCTATTAACTATATATTCTTCAATATCTGAAGAAGTATTTATTAAGTATAATTAATAATTATTTATAAAAACGTTATTTGAACTATACAGATTGAAAAATAATTTTGAAAGAAGTTCTGTTTGAATTTTATGTTTGTTATTTCTCTACACTAACATCTTAAATATTACAAAAAACGCAATTCGTGGTATATTGTATCACTATAAAGATACTAAAGTCTTTCCAATACATTAGTTCGAAAAATGTAAATGTGGCTTTCCAAATATTGCTTAATGATTTAAAATTGAAAATTCTATCAAGCTAAATAAGTCTTGTGCCGTTATCGAATGTTGTATGATAGGTTGAAAACCAATGGTAAAAGGTGAAAAATTGACGTGGAAATCTTTCCATATTTGTCTCGCATGTTAAAGTGTAATGAGAAATAAATGCAAGAAAAAAATATAAATAAAAATGTTAAAAATATTGATATTTAGTATATGTGGTAGTCTTGTTTTTTATGGTCTTAGTAAAAACATATTTTCGTTTTTTTTAAACTTTATCAATTAAAATCAGCATGTTCTATTGAAGAAAATGTTTACGTGTTGAGTTAAAATTTACTACAAAACATTTACTGTGACTATTTCTATATATTCACGAATATCTGAGCAGGTATTCATTAAGTATAATTAATAATTATTTATAAAAAACGTTATTTGATGTATACAGATTGAAAGATAATTTTGAAAAAAATTCTGCTTGAATTTTATCTTTGTTTTTTCTCTACATTAACATCTTAAGTAATACGAAGAACGGAATTCGTTGTATATTATATAACTAAAAAGATACAAAAGTATTTTTAATACATTAGTTCGAAAAATGTAAATGTGGCGCTCCAAATATTCCTTAATGATTTAAAATTTAATATTCTATGAATCTGATTAAGTCTTGGGGCGTTATCGAATGTTGTATGATAGGTAGAAAACCAATGGTAAGGGGTAAAAAATTGATGTGGAAATCATTCCATATTTGCCTAACGTATTAAGGAGTGAAAGGAAATAAATGCTAGCAAAAACATAAATAAAACTGTTAAAAATATTGAATTTTAGTGTATGTAGTATTCTAGATTTTTATGGTCTTACTTAGCACATATTTTCGTATTTTAAAATTTCCTTAACCAAAGTCAGCATGTTCTATTCAATAAAATCGTTACGTGTAGAAAGAAATTCAGTTCAAAACATCTACTGGGACTATTTCTATTAACTATGTATTCATCAATACCTGATCAAGTATTTTTAAAAATATTTTATAATCATTTATGGAAAAGTGACTGAATCTAAATGCATTGAAAACGAATCTCGGAAACATTTTATATTTTAATTTTATCTTTCTTCTTTCTCTCCATTCACATCTTAAATATTACGAAAAACGCAATTCGTTGAATAATTGTATCAATATAAAGATTTTAAAGCCGTTCTAATAAATTAGTTCGATAAATGTAAATGTGGTGATTCAAAATTTAAAATTCTACGAATCTGAATAAATCCTGTGGCTTTATCAAAAGTTATATAATAGTTTTAAAACCACTGGTAAAGGGTAAAATGTGGATGTGGAAATATTTCTAATTCTTTATAATACATTAGTTCGAAAAATATAAATTTGGCCTTCCAAATATTCTTAATGGCTTAAAATTTAAAATTCTACGAATCTGAATAAATCTTATGCTTTATCAAAAGTTGTATAATAGTTTTAAAACCACAGGTAAAGGGTAAAATATGGATGTGGAAATCTTTCTAATATATTAGTTCGAAAAATGTAAGTGTGGCCTTCGAAATATTCTTAATGGCTTAAAATTTAAAATTCTACGAATCTGAATAAATCTTATGGCTTTATCAAAAGTTGTATAATAGTTTTAAAACCACAGGTAAAGGGTAAAATATGGATGTGGAAATCTTTCTAATATATTAGTTCGAAAAATATAAATGTGGCCTTCCAAATATTCTTAATGGCTTAAAATTTAAAATTCTACGAATCTGAATAAATCTTATGGCTTTATCAAAAGTTGTATAATAGTTTTAAAACCTTTGGTAAAGGGTAAAATGTGGATGTGGAAATCTTTCTAATTCTTTCTACTATATTAGTTCGAAAAATGTAAATGTGGTCTTCCAAATATTCTTAATGGCTTAAAATTTAGAATTCTACGAATCTGAATAAATCTTATGGCTTTATCAAAAGTTGTATAATAGTTTTAAAACCTTTGGTAAAGGGTAAAATGTGGATGTGGAAATCTTTCTAATATTTCGTAAGTGGTTAAGTGTGAGAGAAAATAAACGCAAGGAAAAAAATATAAATGAAAATGTTAAAAATATTGAATTTCAATATATATGTAGTAGACTTGTTTTTTATGGTCTTACTAAAAACATATTTTTGTTTTTTTTTAAACTTTCTCAATCAAAATCAACATGTTCTATTGAAGAAAATGTTTACGTGTAAAGTCGAAATTTACTACGAAACATTTACTGTGACTATTTCTATCAACTATATATTTATTAATATATGAGCAAATATTTTTAAAAATATATTTAATAATCATTCATAAAAAAGTGAATGCATCTAAAATGATTGAAAAATAATCTCGGAAAAAGTTTTTTTTGAATGTTTGTTTTTTCTTTCCATTAGTATCTTAAGTATTAAGAAAAACATAATTCTTGACACGTTGTACCGCCAGAAAGACACTAAAACATTTCTAATACCTTAGTTCGTTCAGAGAAGGTATTTCAGATGACAAAAGTGACAAATCCCTAGAAGAAATGGAGTATCTTAGGTACATGAAATTTGTTGTATTGGAGTGGAGTCGCGTAGAATGCCTTACGTGAAAAGCAAAACATTATTGGAGTGGGATATATCCTTTCGTTATTACCGAAAATGAACAAAATATTCATCTGTAATTGGTATTGTTGACATTTCTTGTGAATTGTAAGATTGGCAATGGTTTTTATAAAGGATATTTACCATTCGGTCGAGACCTTACTTTGAATTCTTAGCCAATGGAAATGTTTTAAAATTTCTTAGTCCATGATATCTTATAAGAATTTATTAAATTTGATATACAACATTCTGCTTTTTTAGTTGGATTTTAAAAGCACTGATTACATTTTTTTATTCTTTTGGAATATAATCCCATAGGTGCTTTACATTTCTTGTCAATATCACCGATATATCAAAGATATTTGATTCAATTTTAAAATTAAAAGTTTAAACGATTTTTACACCTTCCGATATCTTACTCTGCATTTATAAAATGACTTTATCTTCAAACGTAAGATATATTTAAAGCAAAAGTAAAAGAAATAAAAGTTGATTCTTATTTCACAAACCTTTGTTAGAAGCTAAAGTTGCTTACTGCATAAATATAAAGATTTATGCAATAAAGATTGTCCTCGGAATGTAATTATAACGTATTGCCGATGCATAAGCAAATTTCATGCATTCATTTGAGATCTTTCTCAAACTAGTTTATATATATATATATATATATATATATATATATATATATATATATATATTCCTATCTATTGTGAAAAATTTAATTAAAAAGGAATGAATAAAGCTAGATTTATACACCCTAAAGAAAATCAATGCTGATTAGGAAATATTCGATCAAAATGCATTAACTGTTTTTGTCAGTTTTTCCCTTTTCATTTTTTTGCATTTGACTAATAAAGACCTTATCTTGCATACAAAGATGGCATAGAAAACCCGGGACTATTTTTGACATATGCTAAATTCTTGACTTTTCCATGAATGGAAAAATATAACTTTTTTTTTTTTTTTTCATTTTCAAGCTTATTGTATGAAACCGAGGAATGTGAATCTGGCTTTCCAAATATTTTTCAAGGATTTTAAATTTCAAAAATAAAGTCTTGTGGTAAAAAGTCGTATGATAGGTTGAAAACCACTAGTATAGGGTGAAACTTGGAAGTGGAAGTCTTTTCATATTTGCTTAGCGTATTAAAGAGTAAGAGAAAATAAATGCTACGAAGAAATATAAATAAAAGTTTTAAAAATATGGAATTTTAGTATATGTAGTAGTCTAGTTTTTTTATGGTTTTACTAAAAATCCATTTCGCTTTTCTGAAACTGCTTAAACCAAATTCAACATGTTTTATTCAAGAAAATGTTAACCCGTAAAGCAGAAATTCATCATATAGTATTTACTGACACTATTTCTATTAACTATATGTTTATCAATATCTTAGCAATTATTTTTCAAAAATATTTTCTAATCATTTATAAAAAAAGTAATTGAATTGAAACAGGTTAAAAAATAAACTCGGAAATATTTTTCTTTGAATTTCACCTTTTTTGTTTCTCTCCACTAACATTTTAAATATTCAACAGAAACGCAATTCATAAAATATTGTATTGATATAGAGGTACAAAAGTCTTTATAATACATTAATACAAAAAAATTTAAATCTGGCGTTCCAAATATTTTACAATGATTTTAAATTAAAAATTTTTTGAATATGTATAAAGTCTTGTGGCTTTATCAAAAGTCGTATAATAGATTAAAAACCATTAGTATAGGGTGAAATTTGGAAGTGGAAGTCTTTTCATATTTGCTTAGTGTATTAAAGAGTAAGAGGAAATAAATGCTAGGTAAAAAGTAAATAAAAGTGTTAAAATATGGGATTTCAGTATATGTAGTAGTATAGTTTTTTGTGGTTTTACTAAAAATCCATTTCGTTTTACTGAAACGTCTTAAACCAAAGTCAGCAATATTTATTCAAGAAAATGTTAACGCGTAGAACTGAAATTCATTATATAGCATTTACTGACACTATTTTTATTAACTATATGTTTATCAATATCTTAGCAAGTATTTTTCAAAAATATTTATTAATCATTATAAGAAAGTGATTGAATTAAAACAGATCGAAAAAATAATCTCGGAAATATTTTTCTTTGAATTTCACCTTCGTTGTTTCTCTCCACTAACGTCTTAAACATACAACAAAAATACGATTCGTAAAATATTGTATTGCTTTAAAGAAACTAAAGTCTAATAGATTAATTCGAAAACAGTAAATCTGGCGTTCCAAATATTTTTCAAGGATTTAAAGTTTAAATTTCTACGGATCTTAACAAGTCTTGTGGAGTTATCAAAAGTCGGGTGATAGGTTTAAAATCACTGGTAAAGGGTGAAAGGTTGATGTGGAAATCTTTGCATATTTGCCTAGATTATTAAAGAGTAAAGGGGAAAAATAAATAAAAATGTTAAAAATATTGATTTCAGTATAAGTTTAGTTTTTATGGTCTTACTAAAATTATCTTTTCGATTTTCTGGAAATTCCTAAACCAAATTCGGCATTTCTATTCAATAAAAATCATTAAGAGTAGAAATGAAATTTAGTACAAAATATCTCCTATGACTATTTCTATTAACTATAAATTCATTAATATCTGAACAAGTAGTTTTAAAACATTTTATAATATATATAAAATGATTGAATCTAAATACATTAAAAAATAATCTCGGAAACATTTCTGTTTGAATTTTGTCTCTGTTCTTCCAATGCATTAACATCTTAAATATCACGAAAACCCCAATTCGTGATGCATTGTATCGCTATAAAAGACTTCCTAATACATTAGTTCGAAAAATGTAAATCTAGCGTTCCAAATATTCTTCAGTGGTTTTAAATTTAAAATTCTATGAATCTGAATAAGTCTTGTGACGTTACCGTTGTAAATGAGGTTGAAAACCACTGGTAAATTGTAAAATGTTGATATGGAAATCTTTCTATATTTGCCTAGCGTATTAAAAAGTAAAAGGAAATAAACGCTAGAAAAAAATATAAACAAAAATGTAAAAAATATTGAATCTCAGTATATGTAGTCGTCTAGTATGTATGGTCTTCCTAAAGTAATATTTTCGCTTTTCTGAAACTTTCTAAACCAATGTCAGCATGTTTTTTATATTTAACAAATTCGTTACGCATAGGAATGAAATTCAGTACAAAACATCTACTGTGACAATTTCTATTAATTATATATTTATCAATATCTGAGCAAGTGTTTTTAAAAATATTTTATAATCATTTATAAAAAAGTGATTGAATCTAAATGCATTGAAAAATAATCTCGGAAATATTTCTGTTTAAATTTTTGTCTTTGTTCTTTCTCTCCATTCACATCTTAAATATTACGAAAGGCACAATTCATGACATATTGCAGGGGTGGCCAAGTTCCTTGATAGTACGAGCCATTTTTCAATCTTTGAAAATTTTCGCGAGGGGCAATTAAATACGTATTAAAAAGATATGCAAAACATTTATTAAAAATTTTTTCAAAGAAATTATATTCATTGAATATCATTCGAAAATTTTCCGTCCTTTAATTTTCAAAGAAAATTTTGTATTATCGACGATTTTTTGCATTAGTGCGATTGTAATTTATAATCTGTTACACAGTTTTCATAACATCAGGATATTTCAAATATTTTGTAACGAGATGTTTTCGTTGAATTACTCTGTGAATTGATATAATTTGTGGAATTTGAGAATCATCTCTTAAAAGCCAATGTTTTTTTACCCAGCACTGCCGGAGCTTCATCAGTTGTAATACAATAACACAAAAGGAAAAAGGATATCGGGTAAATTTATCTAGAGCCACAAATAATCCTTCAAAGAGCCGCATGTGGCTCGCGAGCCGCAGTTTGGCAACCCCTGGCATATTGTATAGCTATAAAATTACTAAAGGCTCTTTAATATATTTTTAAAAAAATATAAATCTATCGTTCCAAATATTCTTCAGTGGTTTTAAATTTAAAATTATATGAATCTGTATAAGTATTGCGGCTTTATCAAAAGTTGTAAGATAGGTGGATAACCCTTTAGCAATGCTAAAATGTGAAAAATTGATGTGGAAATCTTTCCATATTTGTCTAACATATTAAAGAGTGAAAGGAAATAAACGCTAGGAAGAAACATAAATAAAATTGTTAAAAATATTGAATTTCAGTATATGTAGTATTCAAGATTTTTATGGTCTAAAGCATATTTTAATTTTTCTAAAATTTCCTAAACCAAAGTCAGCATGTTCTTTTCAATAAAATCGCTAAGCGTAGAAATGAAATTCAGTACAAAATATTTACTGGGATTGTTTATATTAATTATATATTCATAAATATCTGAGCAAGTATTTTCATTTAAATATTCTATAATTATTTATAGAAAAATCATTGAATGTAAATATATTAACCAATAATCTCGGAAGCAATTCTGTTTCAATTTTTTCTTTGTTCTTTCTCACATTAACATCATAAATATTACGAAGAGCACAATTTATGACATATTGTATCGCTATAGAATTACTAAACCCTTTTTAATACATATTTCCAAATATGTAAATCTATCGTTCCAAATATTCTTCAGTGGTTTTAAATTTAAAATTCAATGAATCTGAATAAGTCTTGTGGCGTTATCAAAAGTTGTAAGATAGGTTAAAAACCAATGGTAAAGGGTAAAAAAAAATGATGTGGAAATTTTTCCATATTTGCCTAACGTATTAAAGAGTGGAAGAAAGATTGAATCTGAATAAGTCTTGTAGCGTTATCAAAAGTTGTAAAATAGGTTAAAAACCAATGGTAAAGGGTAAAAAAATGATGTGGAAATCTTTCTATATTTGCCTAACGTATTAAAGAGTGGAAGGAAAGGAAGAAACATAAATAAAATTGTAAAAAATATTGAATTTCAGTGTATGTAGTATTCTAGATTTTTATGGTTTTATTTAATTTTAGATCAAAACATTTAGTATGTTTAGGAAGTTTCAGAAAGACTTATTTTCTTCTTTCTGAATCTTCCTAAACCATAATCAGCATATTCTATTGAATAAAATCTTTGTAAATTCTAGCGTTACAAATATTTTTCAGTGATTTAAAATTTAAAATTTGTTGAATCTGAATAAGTCTTGTGACGTTACTGTTGTAAATGAGGTTGAAAACCACGGGTAAAGAGTAAGATGTTGATATGGAAAATTTTAAAGAGTAAAAAGAAATAAATGCTAGAAAAAAATATAAACAAAAATGTAAAAAATATTGAATTTCAGTATATGTAGTCGTCTAGTGTTTATGGTTTTCCTAAAATAATATTTTCGTTTTTCTGAAATTTCCTAAACCAAAGTCAGCATGTTCTATTCAACAAAATCGTTACGCGTAGAAATGAAATTCAGTACAAAACATCTACTGTGACTATTTCTATTAATTATATATTCATCAATATCAGAGCAATTATTTTTTTAAATATTCTATAATCATTTATAAAAAAGTGATTGAATCTAAATACATTGATAAATAATCTTTGAAACATTTCTGTTTGAATTTTGTCTTTGTTCTTTCTCCCCGTTAACATCTTAAATATTGTGAAAAGTGCAATTCGTGATGTATTGTATCGCTATAAAAGTACTAAAGCCTTTTTAATACATTAGTTCGATAAATGTAAATCTAGCGTTCCAAATATTCTTCAGTGATTTAAAATTAAAAATTCTGTGACTCTTAATAAGTCTTGTGAAGTTACCGTTGTAAATGAGGTTGAGAACCACTTTTAATGGGTAAAATATTGATGTGGAAATTTTTCCATATTTGCCTGGTGTATTAAAGAGTAAAGGGGAATAAACGCTAGAAAAAAATATAAATAAAAAAGCAAAAAATATTGAATTTTAGTATATGTAGTCGTCTAGCTTTTATGGTCTTTCTAAAATAATATTTTCTCTTTTCTGAAACTTCCTAAACGAAAGTCAGCATGTTCTATTCAATAAAATCTTTATGCAGAGAAATGAAATTCAGTACAAAACATCTACTGTGACTATTTCTATTAATTATATATTCATCAATATCAGAGAAAGTATTTTTTTAAATATTTTATAATCATTTATAAAAAAGTGATTGAATCTAAATACACTGAAAAATAATCTCGGAAATATTTCTGCTTAAAATTTGTTTTTGTTCTTTCTCCTCATTAGCATCTTAAATAGTACTAAAATCACAACTCGTGGCATATTGTATCGCTATAATATTAAACTATTTCTAATAAATTTTTCAAAAAATGTAAATCTACAGTTCCAAATATTCTTCAGTAATTTTAAATTTAAAATTCTATGAATCTGAATAAGTCTTGTGGCGTTATCAAAAGTGGTATGATAGGTTTAAAATGACTTTCAAAAGTTAAAATGTTGATGTGGAAATCTTTTCATATTTGCCTAGCGTATTATAGAGTAAAAAGAAATATATCCTAAGAAAAAATATAATTGAAATGTTAAAAATATTGTATTTCACTATATGTAATAGTCTCGTTTTTATGGTCTTCCTAAATTAATCTTTTCGTTTTTCTGAAACTTCCTAATTTAAAGTCAGCAAGTTCTATTGAATAAAATAAATACTCGTGGAAAATATCTCGTGGAGTACAAAACATCTAATGTGACAATTTTTATTAACGTTTTATTCATCACTATCTGAGCACCTATTTTTAAAAATATTTTAGGATCATTTATATAAAAAAGTGATTGAATCTAAATACATTGAAAAATAATTTCGGACACATTTCTATTTCAATTTTATCTTTGTTGTTTATCTCCATTAACATCTTAAATATTACGAAAAACACAATTACTGACATATCGTATCTTTAAAAAGATACTAAAACTTTTTTAATATTTGAGTTCTGGTATTTTAATATTTGAGGTCTGGGTATTTGAGGTGACATGTAGACAAAAATAGCAAATCCCTGGAAGAAATTGTATGTTTTATGTGTTTTGTGTACATAAAATTTCTTTTATTAAAAGGGAGATTCATAGAATGTCTTTTATGAACGGAAAAACCTTCTTTGACTGGGATTATTTCGCTTCGTCATTACCGAAAAAAGACAAAAATATCCGTCTGTAATTGGCGCTGTCGGAATTTCTCATGATCTGAAAGACTGGCAATGATTTTTGTCTTTTGTTCAAGTACGTTGATTTGAGTTATTAGTCAATAAATATGTGTTAAAGTTTCTTATTCCATATTTCATAATTTATTAAATTTGATATATAATATTTGGATTGATTAGACTAATGTATTTTGGAAAAGTATGATTTCGTTTATTTATTCTTTTGGAATATGCCTATTTCAGTTCTTTAAATTCCTTGTCATTTGCAATGACATCATTGAAATTGGTTTTAAATTTAAAACCAATCAAGTTTGAATTTAAAGCCAATGATAGACTAATTTTTATGTTTTAGGATATTTTATATATTTTAAATATAACTTTATCTTCTGTGGTAAAAATATATTTCAACTAAAACTAAAAGAAATAAAAGCTTTATTCTTCATTCATAAACATTTATATAATTTATAACCTTTATTTACCGTTATTTTATTTGAATTTAAAAAGCTTCTGCTATAAACATTAAGGTTTACGTAACAAAGTTCTTTAACTCAATAGGATTATAACGTATTCCCGAAGCATAAACAATTTTCATGCATTCACTTGGTCTCTTTCTCAAAGAGTTTTCCATCTATATATTCATACGTATTGCGAGGAATTAAATTAAGAATGAATGAATAGGATAGGATTTATACGTCCTGGAGAAAATCCATGCTAATTATGAAATAGTATGTAATCAAAATGCAATCACTTTGTTTGTCAATTTTCCCCTTCTATTCTCTGCGTTTGTCTAATAAGGTCTCATCTTTAGTAGAAAGATGACATAGGAAAACGGGACTATTTTTGACATGTACTAAATTCTTGAATTTTGCATCAATGAAAAAATATAAATTTCTATTTTCCATTACAAATCTGTTGTGAGCCGTAGTAGCTCAGACTGCAAAGGCAGCGATCTCGTAACTGAAAGATTACAGGTTCGGGGATGGAGATGGCGTAAGATCTTCTGTGTTCGTTAAAGGGGATATATGTATATATATATATATATATATATATATATATATATATATATATATATGCATGTATATATGTAATATTAAAATCCCTTATTTACGTATTTTAATATTAATTTAATAACCTTTGTTCATAAAGTGAGTTCGGGGTTTGCGCGGTAATTCTGATTTTTCCTTCCACACACGCTATAGACTTAGTTCAGCCTTTGTCTGGACTACTTTAGTCAATAGTCACGTGATCAATTGTGCTTAGGGATTATTCGTAGTCTTTTACTTTAGGAATCCCTACTTGAAAAGTGTATATGCGGGATCACATGGTCTGTGTGCACGAAGTTGTAAAGCTGTCTGCCTGTTGTACGGATTTCATGTATATTACCAGAAATAAGCTGTGTTGTGATTTTGAATGAGTCTCGCCAATATTTCATATATATATGTATATATATATATGTATATATATATATATATATATATATATATATATATATATATATATGTATATATGTATATGTGTATATATATATGTATATATATATATATGTATATATATATATATGTATATATATATGTGTTTATATATATATGTATATATATATGTATATACATATATATATATATATATATATATATATATATATGTGTGTGTGTGTGTGTGTGTGTATAATAAGTAAAATATGTTCGTGGTCATAAAGTCCTATAAGTGCTCAATCTATACCTCTGGGGATGGAAGGCCAAGTCTGGTGGGTCTTCTGCTTGATTCCTACTTCTAAATTACGAGGACCCAGCAGGGGTAATATTACTCTTGGCCATAGGCTACACGTGGTCCTCGGATAGTGCTAAATGAGTAACAGGTTCGCTGCCTTGTTCAGGCGTTAAGATAATGTCTGTATCACCTGCTGCTGAAAACATGTTAAAAAAACAAAGCTGTTGTATGACCACGAAATATTTATATCTAATCCTTACAAATATTATTGAAAGATTTTAAATGTGAAATTATATGAATTTGAAAAATCATATAGTTTTTGGTTTGGTTTGGAGTGCTACGGTCTACTCTTTTGCAACACGAGGGATAATGTGACCGGGACCTACAGCTTAAAGCCGATTCCGAACGACTACAAGCATCCATGCCATAGTAGGATTCGAACCCACGAACTCCGGGACGACCGAAG
>CM063498.1:60028535-60043535 GCA_032207245.1 Pardosa pseudoannulata
ACTATCTAGAGCATGCACAGTTTGGCCAGTTTAGCGCTCTCGAGTTAACTCGAGCGCTCTAAGGGGTTAATGATTTAATTTTCACAAGTAATTTCTAGGTATTCTCTATACATGGATGTTTCTAAAGCAAAAATCCTAGTACATAAGTGTTGTAATGTACTTACAACATTAACACCAGTGTTCGTTTACAAAGGGGAAACACAGTAAAAATATGATACCTTATATTTAGATTAAGACATTTATTCTGTACACTATTTACAAAGTGGTATACGTGATCACCATATAACATGACCAGCAATTATTTATGTTTTATATTCATATTTATACCATAGTTATTACAATTCTCTTTAGTTATGCGTTATTCCTTAATCAAAATATGAGACCTAAACAACCGTCATGAATATGTTAAATCTGTTTTACCTACAGTAAAGGCATAGGGGAGCAGGCAGGGGCTTTCCTCATGCGGTCTGTCGGTCCGGGCGTTGGGGAACACGGGAAAGCGGTGCTGGCGCGCAGGGTTTGGAATTTCGATGTCCAGCTACTTTTGAATCCTTACCCCAACTCTTTTCTTAACTCTCTTTATCAACTCCTCACCTCGATTTTAATGCCCATTTTTCTTCTTTGCCAATCGCTTCGTTGGTGAAATTTTCACACATCTGCACCTCCTTCGGGAGTGCAGGTGGGCTCACTAAAATAGCCCCTTTTGTGAAAGCTGACATTATTTTTAGCCCCTGCCCCCATAATTCACGGTAACGTCTGTACGAGCTTGACCGTTACGCTTGTGCCATTCCGTGTTCTATATCTTCTCCGCAGGGTCCCTAAAGTCGAAGTCAGCAATCGAAGTCCTAAATTCTTCTTGGAAATTTCTCCCACAGCTGTGCATGCACGTGATGACCGTCGTGGGAAAGTACCTCGGTACAATAAGCAGAACTAACGCCTGAGGATATGCACAATATTGTTGTAGCTCTGATTCTTTAAGTGAAATAGTGGAAAGAAGCAACAAAAATGTAGACTTTAACTGAAAATATTTATTTCCAGGCCTTAAAAATTAAGTATCATTTGTGAATTTGTATGTTTAGAGAATGTTCATTAGAAAGATTCTTGGTCATACAGACCTTTATACTTCTGTAATTTTCCAAAGAATTTGTTTCACTGCCAACTGAGATTCCTGGAATAAATACTCTATACGAAATAACATTTCTACTTTAAGGAATTTTATCATACGGCTTTAAAGTATTGAGTAACATCATCATGGAAAAGATATACATCAGTAATTTTACTCGAATAAACAGTACAGAAAGAATAATATAGTAGTTTATTATGTAAACGTAAACATGCAGTATATTATAGTATCGAGATTAATATGTACACTATCCCTTTGAATGTTGCATTGCACGGATGTTTCGGGGAACGGGCAATATCCGTATCCATTAATTTCGAACCGACCGGAGGTTATTAAATTGGATAAAAGATGTGATGAAATCACGAGAGATTTCAAAATATCCTTTTGGCAGAATAAAGCTCTTTAAAGCTCCTTACAACATTATTATTTCAGTATCGCAATATTGCAGAACTCGCAGGCACGTTTATCATGTATGGACGTTTCTAGAGGAGACGATTGAGATAAAATGGAATTTTAGATTCGAGAACGAGTTTAATACCCCGGAATTTGCAGCTTTCGAGATTGTTTCGGATAATTGGAAGAGTATGTAAACAGTTTATTGCTTCGCTATTATATTAAGAACTTCAAAATCTTTAGGAAACGCAATATGGGCTAAGAATATTCGATTAGCATTTTCCAGTGTCTTTTGATAGGGTTTTCTGTGATAATAGTGGATATCAGGGATTGTAAATGTATCGACTTTTTAGTTTATCAGTGACTCGGTATCTGCAAATTTTAATATCGGTTTGGTAATATATTTTCTCGAAAGATAAAAAATGCAGAAAATAGATATTAAATATTTTTAAATTATTTTTGGTTCGTACGTCGTTTTTTTCAAAGACTATAATACTTAACACGTTCACGCCGGAGCGGTCCACCTGTGGTACGCATTCGATTGTACTATTAGAAGCTGAAAATTAAAATAATGAAATTTTAACGTACTTTCATTA
The DNA here is from genome assembly GCA_032207245.1 of Pardosa pseudoannulata. Classification (NCBI taxonomy): domain Eukaryota; kingdom Metazoa; phylum Arthropoda; class Arachnida; order Araneae; family Lycosidae; genus Pardosa; species Pardosa pseudoannulata. The sequence continues at coordinate 60,030,648 of CM063498.1, forward strand.
AAAACATTTATTTTTAATTATAATTATAAATAATAACGTATCATAAACGTAAGTTTTATTCATAAACATCATAATACAGCATTATAAATAAACCATAATTTCACATAGTTCGCGGGCTTGATCTTTTATTTAAAAAAAATTCACCGTAGAAAAGCACGGGCACATTTGGTAGTAAAAAATAAAATATCTCCGAAGTGATCGTTATTTAAACGTTCACTTCCAGTTTCAATTTGATTGGTTTGGTTTGGTTTGGAGCGCTACGGTCTACTGTTTCGCACACGAGACTGGGACCTACAGTTTAAAGCCTGTTCCGGACGGCTACAAACATCCATGCCAGCAGCGGTATTCGAACCTACGAATTTCTGTTCCGAAGAGCAGCGCTCTACCATTTGGCCATCGAATTCATCATGTAAATTTGAAGAATACATATCAAATTAAATTACTATATCTCCTGTAAGGATTATTGTAGAAATAAAAATCAAACTGCTTTCATAACCTTAATATTGTAGTTTCTAACTATTTTTATTTTTATTTTTATTTATTAAATTTTTATAAAGCGCAATTATGAACCTAAAAACCAATTTTTAAAGAGACAATATTTTTCAGGTTAGCCGTTTTTAGATTCATCATAAGACGAAAAATTCTGTTCTTTTAAGAATTTATTCACATCTTGTTTGCTAAGTATTCTTTCAAAAAATATTTAGCTTTCGCATTGCAAGTAATACATTTTTTGAAGTAACATAAAATATACTCTAAATGTAAAAATGAAATTTTTTGCCATTAAGATAACTTTTAAAAGATGAAATTTAGAAACTAAATTTTTATATTGAACTGAATTAAAATATCTCTTTTATTTTGAAAACCCAAAATTTTTATGAAATTTTAATGTTAAAAAAACTTAATATTAAAGAATTGAAAATCGTAAAAATAAAATAAGATTTCATCATCCTATTAAATGAAATCCATTACTTGTATTAATGTTATTGAGACGCTGAAACTAAAGTAGATAATTACCTTTTACTTGGTATAAAAAAATTAGCTGTTTTTCAAAAGCTATTTTGTGGGTAAGTGAATTTCTAGTTTCTTTACATTGTTTAGATATTTTAAAAAATGTGTTGCTTCATAGACTAATACTTAAATTGGAATATTATTTATGACCTAAGAAAAAATTAATTCTAAACAGAGCAAGAAATTTTATATCACATTGAAACAAAAATAGATTATTATGATGTAAACTTTTCATCTCGAAAGGTATTATGTCCCCTTAAATAAGTTAAATCCTTTAGCGTTGCATTAGAAATATGCGAGGAATGTTCACGAATGTTTTCATCCACGCTTTTTCTACCAAATTTCATAAAAATTTACAGTCTATTCTTTTGTGCGGAAGTGAAATAAGTAATTTGATTTATTCTTCGTTATTCGGTTGAAAAAAAGAGGGATATTAATCACACCATCAAATTAAAATTAATGAATGCAATGCCTCTTTCTTTGGAAGTTGCAAGACGCCTTTTCACCAGCAAAGCATTTTCTGAAATTGTGTTTGAAAAATACTTAGGAGATTAAATGGAAAAAAATGCATGTCGGTAATAAAATTTATGTAAATACCCTTGTGGTTTCGAAATAATTTAGATGAAAGCTTTTTCAATTAAGAAAAAAAATCCTAAACCTAGAATTTTTATATGAATGCATACATGCATGTAGATCTATATTATGTAACATAATTAGAAATAATATCTCTTACTACTATGATCTTAAAGTATCTGAAATGCTCTATTTAAAAATATGTATGCAAAAAACTGTTCGTAAACTATTATGAAATAAATTTATTTAACAAAATAGCATTAACTAATTGGCAACATTTAGTATATGATTACGTATTATCGTTTAAATATATAATTATTTCTAATGAGATGTGAATTTTCATTCTGTCAATTTTCAAAACTAAAAAGTGCATATTTAATGCACTTTTTAGAGGAATAAAATTTATTTATTCTTGCAACGATTTTTGCTGCAGAATTTTTAAAAGCCTAAACTAAGAAATATATTTTTTTTAACAAAATAGCATTAACTAATTGGCAACATTTAGTATTTGATTACATATTATCATTTAAAAATATAATTCTTTCTAATGAGATAAGAATGTTCATTCTGTCAACTTTCAAAACTAAAAAGTGCATATTTAATGCACTTTTTAGAAGAATAAAATTTATTTATTTATGCAACGATTTTTGCTACAGAAACATTTTTTGAATTTTTAAAAGTCTAGACTTTTTGCAAACCATTATGAAATATATATTTTTAACAAAATAGTATTGAATAAACTGTCAACATTTAGTATTTAATTACGTATTATCGTTTAAAAATATAATTTCTTCTAATAAGAATTTTCATTCTGTCAATTTTCAAAATTAAAAAGTGCATATTTAATGCAACTTTTAGAAGAATAAAATTTATTTATTCTTGCAACGATTTTTGCTACAGAAACATTTGAATTTTTAAAAGCCTAAACATTTCGTAAACTATTATGAAATATATTTTTTAATAATATAGGATTAAATAAACTGGCAACATTTAGTATATGATTACATATTATCATTTAAAAATATAATTCTTTCTAATGAGATAAGAATTTCCATTTTGTTAATTTTAAAAACTAAAAAGTGCATATTTAATGCACCTTTTAGAAGAATAAAATTTGTTTATTCTTGCAACGATTTTTGCTACAGAAACATTTGAATTTTTGTCAATCGCTTGACAGAATGTCAATAAATAGTGATATGTTGAGTAACGTTGCAGTGATTCAGGCAGATATTCGTCGAAAGCTACCGCATTAATGCGAGATTTGTAATGGGTTTTACACAACGACGTGCCGTTTAACGATGCATTTATTTGAGATTTTTTTCACTAGTATCGAATTTAAGATTACCTAAGATATGAGCCAAACAATAGTCGAATGAGTAGGGCACTGCTCTTCGTCTCCATATTTCGTGGGTTCGAATCACATTATGGCATGCATCTTCGTGGTGGTTTGAAATTAACTTTAACCAATAGATGCCGGTCTCAGTAACCCTCATGTAAAAAACGGTAGACCGTAGAGTTATAAATGAAACCAAACTTTGCTACACAGCATCTAACAAGATCGTGACCTACTGCTTAAATCCGCTTTCATACATCTACGGAAATATATGACATCTGCACTCACGAAAACATCAACTGATGTACCAAAAGCAGCACCCTACCCACTCTGACGTTGTTTGGTTATCTGCTATGAAACCATGACTTTTCTTTTCCATGTTTGAAACTGCCTTGTATATGCTTTATGGTCACGCTGCCTATCCGTACGAAGTTCTTGGAAAATGTAACTTATAGATAGGATAGGTATTGGAAGAAATTCCAAATCAACTTAAAACAGTAGCTTTTGGTCCGTTTAACCCTTATATTTCAATGACCATTTCTACTCAAGAGGAACTTTGGTTACAATTTTAGTTCTTATTTTGACAATAGACTTTGTTAATAACTTGGAAGAGGTGTTATGAAAATTACTTTAAAGTGTGTTTTAAGGATTTGAAAAATGTTAACAAAATGCGTTGTAGTGCAAGATAAGTTTGAAATAGATATAATTTTTACCAAAAATCCGTTGCATGTGCTTAATTGTCGATGCCCTTTAATAACAATAGTTGTATCACAATATGTGCATCTACACATACAAACTTAACAAGTACACATATACATTGCGACTGGGAAAAGAGAGAGAGAGGGTATTTTTCGTTATACTATATTCTACATGTATGAGCTTAATAAGTACGTAAAATTATATTTCTCTAAACAAATTACGGTACATTGATAGAATAGATTGGTCGTGAATATCAAATCTAGAGTAAAGTGGATTTGACGCTTGTTTCCGTACCTATTAGTATTTGTTCTATGTAATATACAGGGTGTCCCTGAAGTCCGTGTAGAAACTTGGAGGGGAAGTAGAGAACATTGTGAGGAGCCAAAATGACATAGGAAAGCATGGGCGGAAAGCAATAGGTGGCGCTATAGGTGACCTCGCAAGATCGGCACGTGTGGTTTCCTCAGTTCAGACACAGACAGCGTGCGATGAACGTGAATAATTTTACGAACGCCAAATTGGCAGATATCCATTTCATCTACGGTCTAGCCAACAGAAATGAAAGTGCTGCTGTTCGGTTGTATCGGGAAAGGTATCTAACGAGGCGGCAAACGAATCATCAAACGTTCGCCCGGGTGCATCAGAACCTCGCGGAACATGGATCTTTCAGAGCCATGATTGGATTTTCTAGACGGCCACGAATAACAAAAACACCCGTATTTGAAGAGGGTGTGTTCGTGAGCATTTTTACCGGAAATTTCCAAACAAGTGGATTGGGCTTGGTGGTCCAGTCACTTGGCCTTCCAGATACCCTGATTTATCTGCTCTGGATTTTTTTTTCTCTGGGGTGCAATGAAGAGTCTTATCTATGACACGTCCGTCAATTCTACAATGGACCTAGTGGTACGGATATCCATCGCTGATGCTATGATACATAAAACCCCCGGTACTTTCGAAAATGTCAGCCAATCCACGTCGCGACGGTGTCGTGCTTGCATTCATGCCAATGGCAGCAATTTCGAACACATACAATCATAATTTTTAATTATTATTGTTGTTTTTTGTGTAATAAAGCGTTTTCCACTACATTCTGTTTGTGTCCGTATTGTCTTTCTGTCTCTTTATCTCGTAAGGGTTACATTTCCGCCTATTGTAATTATGGCTCATCACTAAGTACTCTACCTCCCCTCCAAGTTTGTACACGGACTTCGGGGACACCCTGTATAAACATTAATCTGTATTAGAAGCTTTCCAGATGATAAAAAACTGTCAATTCTCCAATATGTATAAACGATACATTTATGCACAATTGCATTTATATTTTTTCCATTTAAAATGAGATGTAAACAATCTTTCTTTCATAATTGAGTGCTCGAAAAACTTAATTTATTGCTATAAATTACTTGTATAGTAATTACTTGCCAGTATTAAACATTTATTTAATCCTAAATTGTCTAGTAATACTCTTTTTTCTATTCTTACGTTGTTAAGGGAGATATAGGTTATTCTCCTTCCAATGTCATCCTTCTCTAATGTAGTTATCTGTTAATAGCCTTCAGTCTTTTCTTGGCGGAGAATTCTTTCGTGGGCGGGAATCGCTGTAATATAATTTACTCTTAATATATCGCAATGTGATAGCCGATATTTTGAATCGCAAATAATTTTGGTAGGTTGATATCGCATCTAAATTCTACATATCTTACGATTTGCGTCCAACATAAGTATTTTCATTTAATTTACAAATCCTTTTAAAAATCTGAGGTATGACTAAAAAAGATATGACTACCTGTGTTATAAATTCTTTGAGAATACGTGAGATAGATGGGAAACAGATTTTTCCATACGTTTCTCAGATAGCATGCATACTTGCAGCAAGTTCGAGTTTTTCTGGATAATATCTTGTCATAACAAATTTGATGCTACAAACTTGTAGCAAAACTCCTGCAAGTTAGACGGAAAATAAAGCGACTTTTGCAGTTTTACAGCAAACTAGCTTTGCAACTTTGTAATGCTAGTTTGCTGTAAAACTGTGGCAACCTTGTCATTACAACCTGGAAGCAAGCTAAAATTCTTAGACGTGCTGCAGACTTGCAGACTTGTCATGCTGAACTTGCTGCAACATGCAGATTTACGAAGCAAGACTGTTACAAGTTTGTTGCAAACTAATTTTGCAATGTGGGTTATAGCTAAAGAAAAAGTAATACTTTTACATGCAGTAGCCTCAAAATAAACACTGAAAATGCACATTTTCACCCTTGCTAGAGGAAATAATTCAGTTTATACTTTAAAGATTTTATTTTAAGTTAGTGAAAGACATAGTTTCAGGTAAATGGTATTGTTTTTAATATCTTTCAACAGTTATATTTGTTGAATAACATATGAAAAATTACTTACCCGAATTAATACTTCTTACGTATTGGCAATACCTAAATATTAATATCACGTAGAAAATAATTGAATTTTCGGATGAATGAAGTAAATTTCTACAAATATCTTTCAATAATTTATTTTTTGCATATGTGTTACTGTTTTCAGTTATGTAATTCCAATATTTTGTTGTTTAATAAGGCTATATTTAGACAAAATTTACATATTTAATTAATAACGTGTTTTCTTTATGAAATTAACTTAGAATTGTGATTATTCTGATTACAAAAATTTTATTCATCTTTATTTCGACTAATGCAATCAATATACAGGTATCTTTCATTTAATCTTTATAGATAATTAATAATTAGTTTGGTTTAAAATGCTCTTTCGATGGATAAAAAAAGTTTTTGACTGCTTTTTTGTTAGCAAAATTCGAAAATACGCTATTCTAAGGGTATATCATTCAATATAAAAACTTTTTTATATAATATAAAGGTGAAATGTTGCTATATGTCAGATCAAAATATTTTAGACTGTGCTTTCCTTTCATAATTAAGCGTAATGAAAAGAGAAAAAAGTGAATAATTTCCAAGAATTTTCTGTTTAATTTTCTTATAGCTAGTTAAGAAATGAGTCACCATGTGGTTTAAAAAGAAATTTAGATTAATAATTACAGTAACTAATTAAAATATTTTGTTAGAAATTTGTTATTCAGTTGTAGTTGAACATTTTGCATAAACGTTTTTTGCCAATTTGTTGTTTAAATTTACAAATGATTTTATTTATAAAAAACTTAAAATTCACTTTATGGTATTCAAAACATTTTACATACATTTGAAAGAATGGTTTTATTAATCTGTTTTTTTACGCTTAATTTAATATTTAACTTATAAGTATTTTTCAAGAAATGAATTGAACCTGAATATTTCTTCGGCCTCTCATCTTTATTATTCTCACTTTATGAAGATTCTTAAAGTTTTTGTAGAACATATGTTTAAATAAGTTTAAAAATATTTTTAATCGCAAAAGTAAATAGAGGATATTTTTTTAAAGTATTGTTTAAAATAAATTGTTTTAAATATGTGTAAATATCTGAGAGAATTTACTTATAATATTTTATGTATTCAAAATTAGACAAATTCGTTATTAAATAGCTAATTAGCAAGTACTCTAGGTATCATCAAATAATGAGTTATTATCGTATATTTTGGTAAGATGTTTATAAGTCAATCCTAAGTTTAAAGATCAGAAAGCATTATCTTTAAAACCATGAAAATTTGTTACCATTGGGCTTTATAATGTAAGAGGTGTTTTATTAATGATCATATATTTTTACTTGAAATAACTTAATATCCGTTATGTTAATGTAATAAGTTTAAAATTTATATCGTTAAAGAAATGGATAAAGAAAATGGATTGAAGTGGAATGATTTTTAAGAGCTTAATAACATTTCGCAGCTGAATTGTACTGGGAGCGGGCTTTTTGCGCGTAAATTTAGTTATTCAGTTAAATCTCTATAGACCGAAAAGTAATTAATTTTTTAACAATCTTTTCGTATTTTATATTGAAATATATAAACAAATATATAAGTAGAAATATATAAATAACACCATAAGATTTTTGTGAACAAAAACGTATTTTTTCCATTTGTATGAAAACCTCGAACACATTCTAAGTTTTAATACTCTAAATAATCTTAATACATTGTGTGCTGATACATTTCGCAGCGGAATTGTACCGGGAGCGGGCGTTTTAAGCGCAAATTTAGTTATTCCATTAAATCTCAATAGATTGAAAATTATGTAATTTTTTAACCAACTTTCCGTATTTTATATTGAAATATATAAACAAATATATAATTAGAAATATATAAAAAATAACAACCATAAAACTTTTGTAAACAAAAAATATATTTTTAGTGGATAAATTTATAATAGTATCGTAAATATGAAAAATCAAATAGAAATAGTAGTATATAGTTTTAATTTTTTCCCGTTCTGTGGTTCCGCATCGACTAATGTAAAAACTAGTTTTTATTTGTCTAAATTTTTCCAGAATCTATGTAGTAGACAAGAACATTCGGCTTCGTTTTCCTGTATATACCGTTATTTTTGTACCCACAATCAAACCATGTTGTTACACTAACCCGTACTAGTACGTTTCCGCGCTCCAGTATCAATCGTCAGGAAACATACTAGTACGTGTCCCGCATACAATGTGTTAAAAGAGTTTCCATTTGGTTTTGAGAAAATAGGTACAAGCTTGCTAAATTGAAAAAATTGACTCGTTAAAATAGAAAAAAAAGTTCAAATATGACAGAAGCAGCTGCAACATAAAAATAGTCAAAGAGTAAAAAATGTTTTTGGAATAATGCAACTAAGGATACTTCCTTATGCATTGGGGATAATGCAATTAATCCGTACTTATTATAAAAAAATTATATGTATTATTAATTTAATTGGTTTAATATAAATATAAATTTCTATTTCATTTAGGATATATTTTTCCTAGATAATTAATTATATGGGTCTAATTTTACAAAAAAGTATTCAGTTTTGTTATACGGATCAATACATTCAAAAACATAAAATATATACACGAACTAGAAATAAATAGGTATCAGCTTACCCGCAAATAACTTTTAAAATTGGTAAATTAGAAACTAAATTTTTATATCAAATAAAATTTGACTGTTCTTTTTATTATGTGAATTATGATTATATGAGCTAAATTGTAATTTAAAAGACTCATAAAGGTTGTTTTTTTCTTTCTTTTCCTTAACAGTTTTTAATTTTATTTAAAATGCTAAATGCCACTAAAACATATAAATTTACTTTACTTTAAAAAAAAATAAGTTTTGTAATATCCTTTTTTTAAATATTATCTTGCGTAAGTAAAATAAGTTTTTTATTATTTAACAAATATAATATATCCATATATGTATATATATATATATATATATATATATATATATATAATATATATATATATATATACGTAGAACTTATATAGCCCGTCCATCAAATATACTGAAGGGTCATAGCAATGTATAGTTCTATGTACATATAATACGTAACACCTATATATATATATATATATATATCTAGAATATAATATCTGTATATATATATCTCCTTTTTATTTGGAAGTTTCCTAAATAGGGTCATGCATGTTTATATATACATATCTCAGAGGGCGTAATGTAGCCCCAGTCATATAGGGTTAAAAATATATATATGACGCGGGAATATTTTAATATTTAAATATATATATAATATTTTTCTTACACACACACACACACACACACACATATATTACATGTATATATATTACATGTATATATATATATATATTATATATATATATATATATATATATATATATATATATATATATATATATATACATATATATATATACATATATATATATATATATATATATACATGTATATATATATATATATATTATATATATATATATATATATATATATGTATATATATACAAATATAATATATTCATATATGTATATATGAATATAATATATATATATATATATATATATATATATATATATATATATATACAAATACATTTTATATATATATATATATACAAATTTAATATACATATATCATAATTTTATAATTTTTATGTTATTATAAAGAGCTTACTATTTGATATCACGAAATTAAACAATTTTCTTAAAGACAGTGTTATAAAAGAACTTTCAAAAGTAGATTTTATTATCACAAAATATTTTCTATGAGGAATCAAAAATAAGCTGTGATAATGGAGATTTTAAATTTCAAAAGATGCTAAATCTTCTTAAATAAAAATTTCAAAATTTCTATGAGCTGTGATTTAATCTGTAAGCAATGATTGTGCAACTGCAAGTCTTCTTAATCATTTTACTGAGAAAATAATTTTTGAGTCCTCTGAACTCTTTTTTTTCTTATCTTTGGAGAATGGATTACAAATATTTGTCCTTGAGTAATATAATGACTATAACCGATTCCCGGAACTTCATTTAACCACAAATAGAACACAAATGTCGAAGAATAGTTCACGTTAAGAATGAACGCTGGTTATGTTTCATGCATTATTGAAGTTGGTATCGGGAATTAGGTCTACCAACACTTACCAATATGTGCTTTAGCCAAATTTACCTAATACATGTAAATTTATATAATTTAGCGAGTTTAAATAGAAACCATTAACTATTTTTAAAATTTTAAAGAAACACTAGACGACCCGCTAGACGTTGTCTTGTTTTAACGCTGTAAATAAAAAAATATGTAAAATGTTTTTAAATAAATTATAAATTGGACAGTATTGATAGAAAAGTAAGGAAAATAATTATTTTAAAAATACTTGACGCCCCCACGCGTACAGTCATCACAAGCGTAATTAGATTAAATTAAAATCCCTGCCTGTACGGAGATTCGATCCTGAAACTTCTCGTATTGAAGGTCGTTACACTGACCACTGCGCCACAGATACGTTGGCACTGTAGGGTGTTGACCGGCATTATAGTAATCTCAATAAGTGTGCCCTTCTGGATTTTTAATAAAAAACATTTTCTATGGGATCAAATTGTGAATCTTAACCATTCTCGAATGAACTTAATTACATACACAAAATTTCATCAAAATCAGTCCAGCCGTTTAGGAAGAGTTCTATTTCAAACACACAGACAGATGAATTTTATATATAAATATGACCGTCAAATTAGATATACAAATTTTGAATACTCAGTTCTACTGCTTTTGTATTAGCAGTCTATATTCTATATGCAATGTTATATAATATATCCAACATTCTACATTCAACGATATTTAATATAGCATATACTTAGATGAAAGTTTTATTTTATTTTTACATGATAAGTTATTATCAGATTTTAAATCTTAACGTTACTGTGGAATACGACGAAAAATATTAGGCATTTTCGTGACAACTTCTCACACTACAAGCAATTTGCAATTTCTATAAAGATTTTAAAAATTATTTACCCTATATTGTAAAGTCAATTTATTCCATTTTATTTTACGTCATAAATAATAAGTGACTTTGTAGTGCTTTGATCTTTTTTTAATCTTTCCTTCTACGGTTTATGACTACATAAAGGAGGGAGGATAAATACATCACCTCCAGGTTAGGACATTTAAAATACAGAATTCCACTATAATGTAATAAATAAATAAATTAGATAAATAAATAACAATGTACATTAAAATAAATATAAGCACATGCATACATGTGCCCGCTTATATATACACATAATATATCAAAATTATTTAACTTTAATATTAAAACCTCCTCTGTCCCATTCTAACTCCTTAAAATCTTTTTCCTCTACATATCTTAATCAAAGGAGTGTCCTCGACTTAAAATTCTATCGATACATTTCCCAAATCTTTCTGTCCTATAGATTTAAATATTCTGTCTATTCAACACGTTTTCCAGCTGTCGTCGGCAAATGGCTTCTCGTTTTTCCTGATCTTAACACTTAAATTCGCTGACTAATTTTCTTGTCCCTTGGAAAACTTCTTTCTGTCTTCGCTCTTGGGTGCACCTCTGTTCGAGTAGAGGGATTTTTGTGTCTTTATTTTGTCTGTCGTTGACTAGTAAAGATGTCTTTTTAGCAGCTCTGAAATAAAGTTTTAATTAGACTTGTGCCGTTCTCTTCAATGTGGCCAGACTGCATTTTGATTACTGCTAACTGCATAGCTTTCTTCTTGCAGAGTGCCCCGGGCTAGTAAAAACAATAGGGTCTATATAATTATAGTGAATAGAGGAAATAGTTATTAAATATACATACATACATGTATATGAGCACACATATATGCATACATTATATTTATACACACATATATAAAACACCAAGTTATTTTGTTAAATCTAGAAACATCATATCATTATTTTCAATTCATATGGCACATAATCAATCTATTTAACATAATATATATATGAAATATAATATAATTAAGATGATATATAATAAATCACTTATATTTAGCATAAGCTTTCTAACATTTTCATTAATGAAAAGCACAAAATGTCGTCTAAAGAGATATGTTTGTCTGAATCTTAACAATAATCCGACATTTGAAAATCTTGCCTACTGTTCTTTCTCACGATTCTGTAACGGAAGAGAAAGTGCAAATTACCCGTATACATAGTCAAAGTGATGTCAATTAAAGAAAAATTACGGGGAATTAATACAGCATAAATTTGCTCCTTCCAGTTAGATTATCAGTGAAGAGCACTCTGTCTTTCCTAGACACATTAATGAAGAGATTAACATCGAGATGAACCATTTAGATTTCGAAGAAAGACAATAGGTATCACTTGTGAAGTTAAAGATCACGCCGTGTTTTTAATGGGAGGCATATTAATCAAACAGCATACAATATTTCCCCTCTATATTAAATAATAGATTTGTATGAACGGTTATACACACACATGCACACACATATTGAGTGTGTGGATGATTGCAATTTTAAGAAGAGTATATATATATATATATATAATATATAATAATATATCAAAATATAACTTAATATTTTCTTCAAAACCAATTTTATTTTAATTCATTTAAATCTCTTTAATAAATGGTTATTCAAAAGTATTTTCCACTTAACATTCTTTCTGTTCTAAACTGTAAATTTCTTGTATTATTCATAATATATTAACAGCTGTATTCCACTATTCATGTATTCATACTGCATTCAGTCATTTGTATGTATTCATACTGCATTCATTGTATAATATATTAAAGCTGTATTCATACAGCAGTTCCCAGCTTGGCGGAAATGTTTCGCGTTTTGCTGATATTGCATTTATTCACTTTAGTTGTTTTTTACTGTGGGAAAATTCTTGTTAGCGCTTTTGGGTGC
>CM063498.1:60046035-60048535 GCA_032207245.1 Pardosa pseudoannulata
TCAATGTGGCCAGGCTGCATAGTTCGTTATTACTGTTAGCTGATTACGTTTCTTCTTGCCCAGTGGCCCAGTGGCAAGTAAAAATAATAGGGGCTACAATGTCCAGCAGTTTTAAAATGATTGGGTTACATGTATATATATATATATATATATATATATATATATATATATGTATATTTATTTAATTATGAAGTCTAGCTGTAATAATATATTCGTACTAACTCTATATAATTATATGAGTGCGAAGAATATATAAGAATATATATTCATATATAATTATATATTCATAGAATCTGTCTATCTATCTATCAATTTATCTATAATTCTACCTATCTATATATTTTTATTCAGTCAATCTATAATTATATATTTACTAATTCTATATAATTATAGTATGAATATTTAATTATATAATGATATAATCATACAATCTATCTATCAATATATCTATAATTATATCTATCTATATATTTTTATTCAATCTATTTAATTTTATTAAAATGAAATCTTTTGGACAATTACTTTTAAAATTGATATTAAAAAACAAAACTGAAAAGGAAGATGAAAAAAAAATCAGAATCAGAATCTGTTATGTACTACTTCAAAAGCAAAGTGCAGAAGTGTAAATTCTAAGATAAATGAGCCTTATTTTGAAAATAATTACTTTTTATCAATGTCTTTGATATGTTTCAAAACATTTATTCTTATTTTAATGACATGAAATATCCTTTAACACATCACCCAAACCCTAATTAAGAAAAATAACTCGGAATTTTAGTTGAAACTTTTCAATTATCAAACCGAACATTTCTATACAGCAATTTTGTTTACGAATATTGATTTTGGAAGAGTACTATTTTTTTTCCTAAATTAATGGGGAAGAATATTTCTATCGGATATTAATAAGGTATTTCACCTTGACAGTGCTTATCGTCGTTAGTGGTGATATATCCCATCTCATTATTGGACTCTGAAGAATAAGTTTATTATACAGGGATTACTTTCCGATACTAATAGCATGTTTCAACGAGTTCTTTGAGATCTATTGTCTCATAATAATAAGTATAAAAGTTCTTTTTATGTAACAAAATATCCAAACAGTGGCTTTTAACCTTGCTTTATGGAGCTTCCTTTCAAATCAATAATTTTATGTGTATAGTGTTTTTTCTGGTCTTTAAATTTTTGGATGTAAACAAGATTGTATTGAATTTCAATACAATGAAGACATTTCTTCTGTCATAGATATTCGCTATGCTTGATTTATTTATAGCAAGAGACTAAATTTCCAATTCCAGTTTATACAAAATCTCAAATGTAGCGTACAGTGACTTGTGGAGATATTTTCTTGCTACTTTTTTTCGAAATGCTGAAAAATGTCTTTGGATATTATGAAATGTCTATAACATGTGATATAATTTTTTTAGAGAAAATAAAGTGTTGAAAGAGAAGTGAACGTTTATGCAATACTAGGTAATACTTTATTTACGTAAAAATAAAAATATTATTTCTTAGTGTAAATTTAGACGCCATTATATAGGTACAAAATATGAGAGACCTACAGCTTAAAGATTCTCGGCTACGAAATTCCATGCCACTGTGGAATTTGATAATATTATATAGGTACAAAATATGAGAGTTAAAGTTCTCAAATTCGATTTTGATAATCATTTTTGAATCCTTAACAGATTACACATATTTTTTTAGAAAATAACCAGAAAAGATTGCTTTAAAAAATAATATCTTGAATTTATAATTGGAAATTCTGGCAAGAATTTTCTCACACTATTCAAAGTTTTCGAAAATTCTAAAAATAAAATTGCATTTTAGCTGCTTTATTTAGCTCAGTGATTCTCAAACTTTTTATGTCTAACGCCCCGCTACGGAGTCGAAATGTGTTCAACCGCCCCTCACCCCTTTGGGAAAATTCGTGATTTAAAGTATGTGGTAGAAGGATTACTCAATTATAAGAGATAGAACGTTTAAGTAATTTTCTTCAATACCGAAACAAATCAAATTTTTGTTACTGAGACACGCTGAAGCACCGCTCAAACGAATGGTTAGGGCGCCGACCTTCGGTTCCGGAGTTCATGGATTCGAATCCCACTTGAGCATAGATGTTCGTAGCCGTTCGTAAACTGCTTTAAGTAGTAGGTCCCGGTCTGAACAGTATTCGTATTGCAAAAGAGTACACCTTAGCGCTCTAAACCAAACCAAACGAATGCTGTTGATTAAATATATTTTTCTGAATGTCGGCCCAATTTCACGCAGAACATAGGGAATGGAAATAACTGGTTCTGGAACCTCCGCGTAAGTTTGTTTTATTGCTGCTAAATTCGTGTAAATTACGTAATTAATGTAATAAATTTATTTAATATTTAATAAGTTTAAAAGCCAAAACCTGCTCCCATCGCCGCCCTACTGCCAGAAACAATTTCACTGCCCACCGACATCGTCCCACCGCCCACCGGGAGCAGTATCACTCCCGTTGAGAACCACTGGT
>CM063498.1:60053535-60061035 GCA_032207245.1 Pardosa pseudoannulata
ACCACTATGTATATTAAATGCCAATATTTATATCAAATTTATTTAAGACTCACTAATAACGAATACGTGTTCTTTCATACGAGAAAATATGTAAAATCGGAATAAGAAAATTATTAAGCTAAACAGTTTCATTTCTTTTAAAGGAAGTGAGGAGTATAAATGATTAAAAGCCCGAATTTGCCACACTAGCAAGTGTGATAAATTGCTGCTTATCTTTTAGAAGTCGCGAATGGAATTGTCGCCCCCAATCTAATGGAAATTAAAACAAGAGATAAATTTTCTCGGGGCAATTCATCGCCATCCAATTAATTCCCGCCTCTTTCCCCTCCGATTGCCATCCATTCACTTCCACGCATTGATGAATGTTTCCGAATCCCAGCTCTTCGAGTATTCATTGGGAAAGAAGACTTCGCTCTTTTCTTACTTTTCTGCTGCTCCACATCCGTCTTCGAATTGCTTCGGATCTCAGATAGTTTTGTTTCTTGAATTTCGAGGGGAAAAATTGGAAGGAGATGCGAATGCGGCACGATATAGCAGGGAAATAAAATTCATGGGAGTTTATAGGCTGCGATCGATTCCCTGAGATATATCACTAAGGTGACATGCAATTCATGCGAGAGTGGACTATTAAAATGAACCTATGTTATTTTAAATTGATTTTGTTGAAAATGCAATATATCACTCTAAATATATTTATGGAAAAGTGGATAACACTATAATGCAATACATGAAATATTAGGCTGCGATCGATTCCCTGGGATGTATCACTAAGGTGACATGTAATTCATGCGAGAGTGGACTATTAAAATGAACCTATGTTATTTTAAATTGATTTTGCTGAAAATGTAATATATCACTCTAAATATATTTATGGAAAAGTGGATAACACTATAATGCAATACATGAAATATTAGGCTGCGATCGATTCCCTGGGATGTATCACTAAGGTGACATGTAATTCATGCGAGAGTGGACTATTAAAATGAACCTATGTTATTTTAAATTGATTTTGCTGAAAATGCAATATATCACTCTAAATATATTTATGGAAAAGTGGATAACACTATAATGCAATACATGAAATATTAGGCTGCGATCGATTCCCTGGGATGTATCACTAAGGTGACATGTAATTCATGCGAGAGTGGACTATTAAAATGAACCTATGTTATTTTAAATTGATTTTGCTGAAAATGTAATATATCACTCTAAATATATTAATAGAAAAGTGGATAACACTAGAATGCAATACATGAAATATTAGGCTGCGATCGATTCCCTGGGATGTATCACTAAGGTGACATGTAATTCATGCGAGAGTGGACTATTAAAATGAACCTATGTTATTTTAAATTGATTTTGTTGAAAATGTAATATATCACTCTAAATATATTTATGGAAAAGTGGATAACACTAGAATGCAATATATGAAATATTAGGCTGCGATCGATTCCCTGGGATATATCACTAAGGTGACATGCAATTCATGCGAGAGTGGACTATTAAAATGAACCTATGTTATTTTAAATTGATTTTGTTGAAAATGTAATATATCACTCTAAATATATTAATAGAAAAGTGGATAACACTAGAATGCAATATATGAAATATTAGGCTGCGATCGATTCCCTGGGATTGTATCACGAAGGGTGACATGTAATTCATGCGAGAGTGGACTATTAAAATGAACCTATGTTATTTTAAATTGATTTTGCTGAAAATGTAATATATCACTCTAAATATATTAATAGAAAAGTGGATAACACTAGAATGCAATATATGAAATATTAGGCTGCGATCGATTCCCTGGGATATATCACTAAGGTGACATGCAATTCATGCGAGAGTGGACTATTAAAATGAACCTATGTTATTTTAAATTGATTTTGTTGAAAATGTAATATATCACTCTAAATATATTTATGGAAAAGTGGATAACACTAGAATGCAATATATGAAATATTAGGCTGCGATCGATTCCCTGGGATATATCACTAAGGTGACATGCAATTCATGCGAGAGTGGACTATTAAAATGAACCTATGTTATTTTAAATTGATTTTGTTGAAAATGTAATATATCACTCTAAATATATTTATGGAAAAGTGGATAACACTAGAATGCAATACATGAAATATTTTTAATGATGTTAATTGCTTAAAACTGAGTGATTTTCAAAGTGTTTGATCAGTATTTATTTTGAACACAATAGGGTCGTTTGAATTAGTTTGTTGCCCTACGGTCTACTATTTTGCACACGATGACCAATGAAACCGTCTGCACCAACGAGGACCATCTACCTTAAAAAAGAGGTTTAAGATGTTTTATGTGTCCCCTGGTGTACAATTCACAGCAGCTCATAATGTACAATGCAGTATAATACTGTAAAAATATTACAAACCAACACATACAAATAGAGAACTGATAAAATAATAGTTAGAAATAAAAAAATAGTAATAATAACAAATTTTAAAAAAATTAAGATTAAAAATAACAGCAATTGCACGAATTATTTTTAATGATGTTAATTGCTTAAAACTGAATTATTTTCAAAGTGTTTGATCAGTATTTATTTTGAACACAATAGGGTCGTTTGAATTAGTTTTTTTTGCGCTACGGTCTACTATTTTGCACTCGACGACCAATGAGACCATCTGCATAAACGATTACCATCTACCTTAAAACAGAGGTTTAAGATGTTTTAGGTGTCCTCGGGTGTACAATTCACAGCCGCTCATATTGTACAATGCAGTATAAATACAGTAAAAATATTACGAACCAATACATACAAATACAGAAGTGATAAAATAATAGTTAGAAATGAAAAAAAGAGTAATAATAATAAATTAAAAAAAAGAAAAATTAAAAAATAACAATAATTTCAAGAGAATTGTATAACAATAAATACAATAGTGAGGTACAGTGAAAGTTACATATTCGGAATCAGCCTTGTTACGGGGCTTGATTAAAGAGATAGGGACCTACTGTTTAAATCCGATTCCAAACGGTTCCGAACTTCAGTGCCAGCATCAGGATGCGAAGTCCGGTACCGAAAAGCATCATCCTACCCATTCGGCCGTCGTGCAGCTGCAATTGCTGAGAAAGCCACGCATGAAGTAATACCTCTAGACAATTTTAGGGTTAAAAATGCACAAAAATAATGTAATGGTTAATTATTTATGG
The DNA here is from genome assembly GCA_032207245.1 of Pardosa pseudoannulata. Lineage (NCBI taxonomy): Eukaryota > Metazoa > Arthropoda > Arachnida > Araneae > Lycosidae > Pardosa > Pardosa pseudoannulata. The sequence continues at coordinate 60,056,719 of CM063498.1, forward strand.
TTATAAAAGAGGGAGAATACTTTGTTCGGCTACCGTTCGACCGGGCAATTTGTTTTTTTATAATATAAATATTTAGAACTTAGAAAAAAACCTTTCGGTCTTATAATTAGCATTCGAAGAATATATGAGAAAAGAAAGAATAATAGTGAAAACAGTGTGATGTTGTACTGAATGTTGTTAAATTTTTCGCTCAAAAAGAAGTGTTTCATGTATTATGTAAATTTGCTTTTAATACCATAACAGATACAGTATAATCAAAAGAAATTCAAAATTTAATAAGGACAGATTTCCTATTACAGTTGGTGATGACTACTGCAATTTTTCTCAATTATTAGTCAAAACCAGATGGTTTTAAAATTTATTGAATTAGGGATATTTTGAAGCAATTACTTCATAATGATATTAAAACGAAATTATATTAATTACTTTTGAAAATTTCCACAAGTATAAATTGAAAGACTTTAAAAATCGTTACGGACAGATGCTAAACTTTTGAATTCATATTTTTTTACAGTTTCATTAATGAGATAGACGTTAACTGTTATCTATAAGAAAATAAACAAAATTCGTTCTTCTCTATGAAACCTCAAGTACATTTCAAAGGTAAATTTAGCCTATAAGAAATATATTCTGACTTCCTGTAAATGAAAAAAAGGCTTAAAACATGTTTGCTGTGAAATTTATTCTCTTTGATTTCAGTTTATAATTTCGCTTTTAGAATGACGAACAAAAAAAAACTTTATAATTCAAAAATTGGGTATTTTTCTATAGCAGATCTCTGATTAAAATTATGCAAAGATACCTTAAGTAAAGAATCGTTGCTAAACACATATTTTCAAGGCATTTTTCTAATTTTTCTTCGGGTACTGCAATAAAAAAGGAAAACAAAATCTTGCTTAAATGAATTAAGTTAATTGAGTAACTGCTTTTAAAAGAAATATTTAATGACGCTCTTGAAAGAAAATTTTAAGAGAACCGTAAAGAATACGTAAAAAATGTTTAAAAGATTTAACGGAATATAAGGTTATACTCAAACTTAAAAATAAAGGCAAAAAATATTAAATTATAAATTCATTAGAAGGATTACGTTTTTTTCAGAGTAAACATTTAAATAATTAAAATAAAATAATTTTTAAACAAGATTAATTGATCACGTAAAATGTCTTATTTGATGTTCGTTAAATTATTTTAATGGACGGCCTGCTTTTTTGTACTGTAATACCGGTAAATTGGTTTACCAGTAAATCACCAAATATGGCATTATGTTTATCGGCGAAATAAAACGTTTTTTTCTGAAAATTCCTAAAAATATCAGCATTCGACGTATTTGCATGCAATACAATGAGCCGCGGAGGCTCAGTCGGCAAAGGCAAAGCTCTCGTATTTGGAGAGTCTCGATCTTGGAGCTTGAGCCTGCCTAAGACCCGTCGTGTTCATTAAAGGTGGCTGGGGCACTTAAAATATGTTCGTGGTTACAACGTCCTCTAAGTTCTCAATCAATATTTCTGGGGATGGAAGATCAAGAATATGGGTCTTCTACTTGGTCCTTGCTTCTAAATTTCGAGAACCCACTTGAGCATAAGTCGTACTTTTACCCTAGCGGTGCTCTTAAAACAAAAGGCGCACTCCTTTGCCTTAATACGAGTCTATGGCTCAATCTTTCTTGGTTTGACCAAGTGGCTTCAGAAACAATAACAACATACAATACAAACCATTTCAAGTATATCCTACGGTCTTGGTTATACGTACGGTTTTACGTGGTCTTTTGAAAACATTTTGTCGGCTAATTTAATTTCAGATAAAGTATGCCTTCAAAAGGTAATATATTTGGCAATACTCGGCGAGTTCTGCTCATACTCTACTCATGAAAATGGTTCCTGCTTTTTGAATTTTATAATCGCATTCAATGATGCTTTTCACAATTTTTTTTTAAATACCAAAAGTGCATCCAAGACGCAATAAAAATAAGCTAAAGTTATAAAAACAGCCAATAAAAAAAGAGTTAGTTGAAAGTTAGCATTTATTTCATGATTTGCGATAGATATAAAGAACTTAGCGTGCAAATTGAACTTCAGATTTATACATTTTGGAGCAAATTTCATTGTATATTAAACTTCTAAATAAGATATTTATTTAAAATACAATATTGTTGTTTTTGTCATTCATCCCCCTGCTGCTGGAAAGCCTATAACATATATTAAAGATGTCGCAATATGTGATTAAAATTTGGCTAATATTCACCTTTAGTGGAACGAGGAATCAAAAGGGCTGAAAACTGACTATACTCCAAGATTTTGGTTTGGTTTTTGTTTTTGAGCGCTACGGTCTACTTTTTGCAACAAGAGAGCTAATGAGACCGGGACCTACTGCTTAAAGCAGATTCCGAATGCTATGAACATCCATGCCATAGTGGGATTCGAACCCACGAACTCCGGTTCCGAAGGCCAGCACCCTAACCATTCGGACATCGTTCGGCAGACTATACTTCAAGAAGGAGTGCGCATTATGTTTTATGAACACTGCTAGGGAGAAAGAATGACTTATCGGGATTTAGCATGGCCCAAGCCTGCTTGGTCCCTTCATCTAGAAGCCTCAATCTTGGTCTGCTTGATCCTTAATTCAAATACCTCCAGTCTTGGAATCCCATTTCTAGAGTAGTCTTATGGAAATTTGGGAGAAATTACGACCCCGAACCTAGTTGAAATGTTCTAGAGGCCATTGAGGCCATTAAAAAACATGGCTATTTTTGACATTCTCGAGTCACGATCTGGAAATCTTCCGGACTCCTTTACTTCAAAATGCGACGGAAACAATTTTATTTTCAGACAAATTACTAGTTAACAAGTACTAGCGCGATATTAAAAAAAAACTTTAAATGATGATTAAAATAACAAACTATTAAAAAGCAGATACATGAAAATTTGGTAGATTATTTAGTTGACATTATTGCTTATCCCCTGCCATCATTTCTCACGGCTACATCCCTGCCTGGGCTTGACGATTACACTTGTGGCCCTCCGTGAGATATAACTCCTCCGCAGGGGTCCCCACTAAAACTCGAAGTCACCAGCTGTACCTAAATTCTTCTTGGAAATTTAGTCCACGGCTGTGTGTGCACGTGCTGACCATCGTGGGAAAGTACATTGGTACATTTTTACTTTTCAATACTCGAATCAAACAACTAAAACCTTCAAAATCTCTTCCCACTCTGACTTCAATTGAAATTCTGCTTATCGTTCTTTGTACTGTTGCTTACTGCTTGTTTCCTTTGATATAACGCCGAACGCTGGCCGATTGGTTAGGGAGCTGATCGTTGGTATCGGAGTTCGTGGGTTCGAATCCCACAATGGCATGGATGTTCGTAGCCGTTCGGAATCGACTTTAAGCAGTAGGTCTCGGTCTCATTAGCTCTCGTGTGCAAAACAGTAGACCGTAGCTCTCCAAACCAAACCAAACCTTTGAGATAGCAATATCGGAAAACGGATCGAAGTATTGTAGGTACATATCTATTGATTATTGTTGTAATCATTGCATGAGTAGAACTAATTTTCTAAAAATTGATCTGCATTACTATCGCTTCAAATTAACTCATATCCATAGAGAGAGATAGGTATATCACAAAGAAAACTTTAACATTTCAACACTTTTAAAGAATATAGACTTCAATATATATTTACCTCATTCAGTGGATAAAAGTAAGTACAAGAGATAAATTAAAATTGCAAAAGGTTTTCGTAATTTTCTTTATAAAATTTGAAATGGTTCTAAATGACTCATCTCCTAAACCTAGTGTTAAAAAAGTACCGCCCTGATTTTATATTATTTCTGAAACATTTTATTGGTAAACATATTATTTCTGAAAAGTGGAAGTATTTCGTGATCATTAAAATGAAAATTGTTTATTTTCCACAAATTAGCCTGCTTCAAAATATTTATTAATAAAAACTTATTTATTATTTTATACAATTTTATGGAAAAATCTTACAAACCACGTTTGAAATAAATAACTATATTTAGCAAAAACCGAATAACATATTCATAATGAGAATCTCAGAGGTAGTAACTGGTTTAAAGAACTAATTTTAGAAAAGACTTTCAACGAAAGAAAAAAAAAACAATTTTTCCGTAATGATTCTCCAGAGTCCAGATAATATATTTTAAAAAATGTTTACATTGTAGAAACTACTTTATTTCTGTGTAATTAGCTAGAGGGGTTTTCAGGAAAAGGTATTTTATACTTTTAGAAAGCATAAAGCGGGCGAATATAGAATATATTTTAAGGTTTTCCGTGTCAGAGAAAATTTTTTTAAAAGGGTA
>CM063498.1:60063535-60088535 GCA_032207245.1 Pardosa pseudoannulata
TTTATATGTGTATGCAATGATTTGTTTGCTCCAAATTAAGTAACGTAATTGTTATTGCATTCTAAAATATTCTTTATCTCTAAAATTACAACTTTTGGAGAGATATTTCTGTTTATCTCCTAACTGTGGTAACCTTTAAAGACTTTGCATACACCAAAATTAATTACTGCTTAGCTAAATTATTCATATATAACTCCTTTATGTAACTTAAATTTGCTTTTCATCGACATCAGATGTTAATATTAACACTCCCATTGGCTGTTCACTAGCACATTCACATCAGTATACACTCAAACGTAATACGATTTGGCGACAAAAACGTTAAACACAGGTTGTCTAAATAAACTGTTATTAATTTCAAATTTTGGATGATTTTTCTCAAACTCATGACAGCACAGTATCAAGTAGTGATACTATATTCACTTTTGGTGGATTTGAAATACTTATTACATATATATATATATATATATATATATATATATATATATATATATATATATATATATATATATTCTTGGACACAGTTATTAATATTTATAATTATGTTGTAAACTCAAATGTAAGTGAAATATAATATAAAAAGATAAATGCAAAAAGACGTTAAAAATCAGAAATGACATTTAACTGTTAAGACATTTCAGTTGGTTTAATTAAAATTCTCTTCAAAATCAAATGAGACCATATATTATGCATAACAACACAAAAGTATTTGCAGTAGAAAAAAGTCCAGATTCTCTGATATTGCAAACAAATTCCTCCAGACAGCATTTTTAAGAGTCATGTCTCATTTTTTCAAAGTCTCATTTCAGATGATTTGTCTTCTTTAACTTCGAAACAAACAAAAAAAATATAATAAATGAAGACAAACTAGATAAAATAAAGATGTAAGTCAATAAAATTCAAAAAGAAAATGATGAGCGACGGTAAGGTTTAACAATCAATTTGTTTTATTTCTTGTTTAAAGAACAGTTTCAAATTATTTTAGGAAATATTTTTTTATTTTTTCTATGTATGAAAAGTCTGATGTGGACACTACATGACTTACTTGTAAAATTTTTAAATTATAAACAATTTATTAAGATTGTATGATTCGTCCTATGAATTATTATTAACACATCTCTTTAAGGTTCAAAGTCAGTTTAAAATGCGGAAGGAAGCAGTGTTGCTTGAGTCATAGCCACTGTTTGGAGGAAGCTACCAGTCGCAAAGTATTTACGTTTGATACTTTATGTCAAAGGCTTGAAACCGTATATCTGCTAATAAAATTTTTTATCTAAAAAATGTATATCTCATAGAGAAGATTTCTGGTAACATTAACTTTATCTCACCCCTTATACGCTTAACCCCTTCCCTGTTTTGCCCGTACGTTGTACGGGCACAACTATCGGGCCTTTACTGATTTGCCCGTACAGCTTAAGGGCAATCTGATTTCTATTTCGATTGCCCTGTTTCGGCCCTATTTTTTCCAATTTTAGTAACAAATTATTCGTATAGATGTCCAGTAAATGATAGTTTGCAGTTTATTGTATTTTCTACTCTGATTGGTTCAAAAGCGCTTGTTGTTTTGCATGTTTTGTATCAGAAGACGAATTGTTATCTTTCAGTGTATAGCTTTCTGGTTATATTTTACTAATAGCCTGATAATTTTATTGATGTAAGAGTTGAAGAATATATTTTTACTTTTAAATAATGAATAATTCAGAGCGTATGGAGCTACTTTATTGTGATTCGAACTGTGACTCGGAATTAGAAACTGAATTATCTGTAAATGATAGTAGCGAAAGTTTACTAGATGACCTGGATTAATAGTGACTCTGATAGTAGTAAAGATGGAATCAGTCAAGCAAGACAATTTTTTTAAATTAATTGTGATAATCCTTCGGATCCGCCTCCTAGATTTGCTTTCACTTTAATTCCAAAAATTAACTTGGATATCGATGAAACTAAAGGTAAACTTCAGTTTTATGATGCTTTCATAGAAAGAAAAAAAATTGTGATAAAAGCTTAAAAATATTAGAAATGTTAATTTTAATAACATATCTTAACTTAGAAATGTAAAATTAACAAAAAAGTGCAATAAAAAAATGTGACATTTTTTTCACCGAATTCAGGAAAAAAAAATGAAATTGTCAAAGGGTTAACGATCCAAGCGAATGTCGAATGGGTAAAGTTTGCCAGCCTTGTTTCTTAACCGCTAGCAGCGATTTTTGCAGAAAGCCGTTCGGACGACGGTCTTTTGTTAAAAATTTCCGGTGACTACGTGAGCAGGTGAAAAGGCAACTTCCAGCAGAGGAATCGCTTGCAGCGCGTTTAAGAAGTCGGAAAAAATTAAAACTGAAGCCTTATCTCCCATTGTTTAGGATGGCGGGGCCACCCTTTTGAGAGACGGATCAATGGTAGATCTACGATACCGGATTTTGTGGGTCCGAATCTCGCTACTGGCAGGGATGTTCGTAGCTGCTCAGAATCGTCTAAGCATTAAGTCTTGGTCTTATTAACCCTCGTGTAGTAAAACAGTAGACAGTAGCAATCCCAATCAACCAACAAATCTATGAGTTTATAAAAGAATTGCCTTCCTATATTGCTATCTCCTGTTTCTGGAATAAAACCAGGAGGGGATAGAAAACTGCAATTTTGTTACAATGTATGCAATCTAATTTTGGGTTCTCTAAGTCAGAATATCGTTGAGTTATCATGTCCTGCCCAAAAATAGAATTTTCGGACAGAGAGTTCCAAAATTTGAATATCAATCAAACTTTCGAGATTAAATCATTGAATCCCTATATAATAATAGCCTAAGTTGTCTGTCCATCTGTCCGTCTGTCTGCGAATTTATGAAGTGGTTGTACCTGTAATAGATAGAAGCATCCATATTGTATTTTTGATGAGTTAGGGTTAGCAAAATTCAAAGCGAGTTCGAAAACGTTCGAAATCCACCCTTTCCCCTCTCTTCGAGTGTTTAATGTCCTTATTTCAAGCTCTGTTGTTCCTGGTTAAGAGCAGAACATTAAATTTATCATTTTATCACATAAATATAAATAGGTAAAAGTAACAAGTTTTACTAACATTATGACGTCATTTCTTTAAACATCTCATTTAATCATTTCTTATTTTAAATTATTTAAATGTCGTCTGCACTATTTTCATACGTTTTATCACTGAAATTAGATATTACTTAAATAACTTTCTTTTATATTTGTATTAAATAATAGATTAGGTACATATGTGCTAATTTTAAATTTAATCATCGGTTATTTTTTATTGAAATGAAAATTTTATCACCGGTATTAAAAACAAATTCTTTTCATAAAAAGTTTATCAGTGTGTTTCACGGACTAATAAATATCTAACGTTTAAGTTATATATCTTTGACAATTAAGAAGTTTGTTCATTTGTGTGTTTGTTTTTATACATAACCACACGGTTTGCAATCGATTCGCTAAATTTTGGACATCATTCATATATACCGCCAAATAATCACTGTCAATATTAAAACCTCTTCTGTTCATCCTATCACGTAATATGACAAGATAAATTAAAGTTGGCAACTAACATGCGGTCAGTTTGGTTTGGTTTGGAGTGTTACGGTCTACTGTTTTGCACACGAGGGCTAATGAGACCGGAACCTACTGCTTAAAGCCGATTCCGAACGGCTATTAACATCCATGCCATAGTGGGATTCGAACCCACGAACTCTGGTACCAACGATCAGCGCCCTAACCAATAGGCCAGAGTTCGGCACATGCGGCCAGTAAAGATAAAAAAAAATTGAGCAAGTAACAGATAATTCTCAGCCAAAACGCAAACCATTTTTTTATCTGCCTCATAAGGTACTTTACAATTCTAGAAAATTAAAAATTTTACTGATCCCTTTATATGACGGGCTATATGCTAGTGAATTTAATACTTTCCCAATACTATTCATACGTAAAAATAAAAAATTATTAACTTAGCATTAATAGATAATTTTCTATACTTAGTTCAGCTTTGCATTTCATGTGATGCAGTTACCTCGCTCCACTCCATATCAAATCCCAAAAGGAATTTTGTTCTATAATTTTCACATAAGCAAAAGAGAGTTAAGTCGTTTCAGCAAACACATTTACTCATCATAAATACCCTATTATTGCTCTTTGAAAGCTCAATAAAGCGTCGATAGCTTTTTAACCGTTTTCTGCAATGCATTTAATTTTTAGTTTTTTCTCCGTTTGTTAGGAAGGTCATTAACTTTCTCCGTCTGAAGCAAAATGAAATTGTTCTCAGGATTATTTGGCAAAACGATTAACGTAATAATTTCCTATTAAATAAACATTAAAAAGTAAATTGGCTGTTGAAAATATTCCGTTACTGGTGATTATTCCGACGAACTATCATTTACTTAACTGTATCTTCTCTTATTTTTTTGCCACATTTAAGTATACGGATTTTATCGATTTATTGGGTTCTGCATGGATCTATTACAACTGTTGTTTTAATTTTATAATAGTTTTCTAGAGATTAGAATTCGTGCAAACTCGTATGTAGCATTTAATAATTGGATTTGATAAGCAATATATTGCACAAATATTTGCTTTTATAATATACCAGCTCTTTCGTGCACAATTTTCGGTCTGGTAGTTCAGAACCTCAAATGATAGTAATATTAGTCTAAAGATCATATTAACACACTGTTTGCGTAACACGTACTAGTACGTTATCTGACGACTGATACTTGAGAGCGGGACGCGTACTAATACGGGTTAGTGTAACAACATGGTTTGTTTGTGGATACAAAAATAACGGTATATACAGGAAAACGAAGTCGAATGTTCTTGTCTACTACATAGATTCTGGAAAAATTTAGAGAAATAAAAAATAGTTTTTACACCAGTCAATTCGACTGATGGGAAATTAAATAATTTTCGATCTATTGAGATTTAAGTGAATAACTAAATTTACCCGCAAAACGCCCTCTCCCGGTACAATTCCGCTGCGAAATGTACCCGCACACACTGTGTTAAACTATCAATGTAAGCAATTTCCGAAGTAAAATTACTCATCTTGAAACGTATAACAAATTCATTTAAATTTAAATTTTCTTTACTTAGATACTAAAGGTATAGGCTATATTTATTTCAAGCTTCAAATTTATTGTAAAATAATATTGCATTTACAACATAAGAAATTTCCCAAATAAAGAAAACACTGATCATAAAAAGAATAACATATTAGTTTAAATTTAATTTATATCAACTAATGTTGGTAAATGAAAGATAAATTAATTTGAAAATTTAAATTAGTATTTAGATCCTATTACATTAACAACATACGCAATTAAAAAAAATAATACGAGGGTTGGAACATTATGTGGCAACTATATCCACATAAAATACAAAAGTGATTATGCCACAATATTTTACAGTTATTCAATATAGTTGCCAGCATTGTGTATAATCCGTTGCCAACGATGTAGAAGACGCAGAACGCCTGTACTAGCTCCTGTTCTGTTGATAGTTCGAATGGACCGGTCTATTGACGCAAGAATCTCTGGAACAGTTCTGGAGCGAATGCCATGGAGTGGTTTCTTCATCTTAGGTATTAAATCAAAGTCACAAGAGCTTAGATCTAGCCCAAGTCTCATTCAGCGTAATGTTACGGCGTAAAAAAGCCTATCCTTCTCGCTTATAGAGTTCCAGGTGGCTTCGGGCAGCATCGTATCGTAGCCATTTGACCGAAATGCATCGTTCTGCATTTTCACGGACTAATAAATATTTAGTTATATATCTTCGAAAATTAAGACGTTTGTTCGTTTCTGTGCTTGTTTTTTATACATAACCACATGGTTTGCATCGATTCGCTCAATTTCGGACATCACTCATATATACCACCAAATAATCACAGTTAATATTAAAACCTTTGCTGTCCATCCTATCATGTAATATGACAAGATAAATTAAAGTTGGCCATTAACGTACGGTTAATAAAGATAAACAAATTATTGTAGCAGATAATTCTCAGCCAAAAAAGAAGCCATTTTTTACCTGCCTCTTAGGGTACTTTACAATTCTGGAAAATTAAATATTTTACTGATCCCGTCATATGACGGGCTGTATGCTAGTTTTAAATAACTACTTTTGTATGTTTCTAAAAAATATGTTGCTAAAACTCCAAAACCTAAGCTCTTATGAGTCCATACGTGCGTTGTTTACATTAAAAGTCTACTACGAAACCCATAAAAACAAGAATGGCTGTTATATTTTTAATCATAACTCTCAAACTAAAAGGTATTTTTACGTGGTATTATTTACAACTAGTGAAAATCCACAAGTTATAAGATAAATTTAAAAAAAAATCGAAAATTTTTAAGGTTTAAAGGTTTTGAGCAACAACAAATAAGTTATGTAAATGCTTAATCTTCTTTTAAAAATTATTTTACTTTCATTTACTTTTATTAATAAAAAAACTAAACCCTTTTACAAGATCTATGAAATCTTTTTATATTTTTTGCCACCACTTTGATGCCTTTGAGTAAAACCTTAAATTCTGTTAAACCTATTAAATTTCCCTTTTTACAGATTCTTTGCTCCCTTTTTTAAAATCTTCTTTCAAGTGCGTCATTAAATATTTCTTTTGCAGACAGTTACTCAATTAACCTAATTCATTTAAGAAGGATTTTGTTTTCTTTCGGAATGGTTTTGCCCTTAAAAAAGTGCTTTGGAAATATGTGTTTGGCAGCGATTCTTTACTTAAGGTATCTTTGCAAAAACTTTTTTTTTTAAGTACACATATTTTGAATTATATTAATGTTTATTCTTGCTTCACTCTAACAGTGAAATCATAAAGAACAATTGAATAGAATATGCTATTTTATTGCTCACAGGAAATATTTCTTAAATATTTTTTGTTTAATAAGTTACTTATATCAAAACAGATTCTGTGATTTTTGAAAGTTTATTTTAGTAAATTTTTATTTGAATCTCTCTTGATGTTTAATAAATAAAGTTAAATAGCGAATTTTGTTTTATTTTCAGAAAAACATCCAATGGTTATCTTTTAGTTAACGGCTAACCTATATACTTAAAAAAATGCTTTGGAAATATGTGTTTGGCAGCGATTTTTTATCTTTGCAAAACTTTCTTTTTTTCAAAAGTACACATATTTTGAATTATATTAATGTTTATTCTTGCTTCACTATAACAGTGAAATCATAAAGAGCAATTGAATAGAATATGCTATTTTATTGTTCACAGGAAATATTTCTCAAATATTTTTTGTTTAATATCAAAACATATTCTGTGATTTCTATAAGTTTATTTTAATAAAATTATATTTAAATATCTCTTGATGTTTAATAAAGAAAGTTATATAGCGAACTTTGTTTTATTTTCAGAAAAAAAATCTAATGGTTTTCTTTTAGATAACGGCTAACCTTTATACTTAGAAAAATGCTTTGGAAATATGTGTTTGGCAGCGATTTTTTATCTTTGCAAAACTTTCTTTTTTTCAAAAGTACACATATTTTGAATTATATTAATGTTTATTCTTGCTTCACTATAACAGTGAAATCATAAAGAGCAATTGAATAGAATATGCTATTTTATTGCTCACAGGAAATATTTCTTAAATATTTTTTGTTTAATATCAAAACAGATTCTGTGATTTCTATAAGTTTATTTTAGTAAATTTTTATTTGAATCTCCCTTGATGTTTAATAAATAAAGTTAAATAGCGAATTTTGTTTTATTTTCAGAAAAACATCCAATGGTTATCTTTTAGTTAACGGCTAACCTATATACTTAAAAAAATGCTTTGGAAATATGTGTTTGGCAGCGATTTTTTATCTTTGCAAAACTTTCTTTTTTTCAAAAGTACACATATTTTGAATTATATTAATGTTTATTCTTGCTTCACTCAAACAGTGAAATCATAAAGAGCAATTGAATAGAATATGCTATTTTATTGCTCACAGGAAATATTTCTTAAATATTTTTGTTTAATAAGTTACTTATATCAAAACAGATTCTGTGATTTTTGAAAGTCTTTAGTAAATTTATATTTGAATCTCTCTTGGTGTTTAATAAAGAAAGTTAACCCTTTAGAGGACAGTGGTTTCACAGCGAAACCTCTTGTTAAACATTTTTTTCTCTAATTTTTGGAGAAATATGGTTTATTTCAATTTTTTTATGTTTTTGACATTTAAAACTTACAATAGATGATAGTACTGCATTTAATTTTTTTTTATATTTGAAATAATTTTTTATACTTTCTGTACCTGGAAAGTTAGTAATTCGATATTTTTTCACTTATGACCACAAATAAAAATATCTATTCAAACAACACTTATAAATTGTTGAACTATTTATTTATTATACTTTTTTAAGAACACGGATTTATTGTTCTTCCAATATAATTAAAATTTGAAAAGTATTGTGTTCACGCTGGAGATGGGTTTGTTAGCTAACCCTCCTCAATACCTCCTATGGTATCCTCTAAGGCAAACTCGTCTAAAGATTGTAAAAAAATATTTTTTAAACATTTTGCATTTATAAGGATTATAGATAATATTTATAAAGTAATTTCATTAATATATATATATATATATATATATATATATATATATATATAAAAATATATTATATATTATATATATATATATGTAAATATATGTATGTGAATATATAAAATATATTATTATATATATATGTATAAAATATATATGTATAAAAATAATATATATGTATAATATATGTATGTGTGTATATATATAAATATTTATATATTATATATATATATAAATATATATATATATATATGTATGTATATATATATATAGTATGTATATATATATATATATATATTTATATATTATATATAATATATATATATATATATATATATATATATATAAAATATATATTATATAATGCATATAGCCCGTCATATGACGGGATCAGTAAAATTTTAATTTTCCAGAATTGTAAAGTACCCTATGAGGCAGGTAAAAAAATGTTTGTTTTTTGGCTAAGAATTATCGTTGTACAAACATAATCGATTAAAATTAAAACATATGTACCTAATCTATTATTTAAGCCAAATATAAAAGAAAATTATTTACGTAATATCTAAGTTCAGTGATAAAATGTATGGAAATCATGCAGAAGATATTTAAATAATCTAAAATAAATGATTAAATGAGATAGTTAAAGGAAAGACGTCATAATGCTAGAAAAATTGTTATTTTTACCTATTTATTATGTGATGAATTGATAAATTTAATAGCCTGCTCCTAAAAATAGGGCTTGATATAATGGCATTAAATGCTCGAAAACAGGGACGAGGTGAATTTTAAATATGATAGTATTTTTGCTGTGATACGACACTTATTCATACCAATTTATTTTAGAATCTGATCTATAGTTTAGAAAAAAATAAACTTGACTCGCTTTGAATTTTGCTAACCCTAAGTCATAAAAAATCCAATATGGATGCCTATCCATACCACGACAACCGTTTCATAAATTCCAGGACAGATAACTTAGGCTATTATTACATTACGAGAAGAAAGTTTAAGTCATAAAAAAGTTGAAAAAATATAAACATTATATTTTTAAAAATAATAAAACAATTTTGAAAATAATAAAACAACTTTAGGAATAAAATATTTAAAAGAAAAATCAGAAATTATTAAATTAATTAGACATTTAGAAAAATTTGGCTGAGTAATAACCGTCAAAATATGATAAATGGGTAGATCCTCTACAAACGTGATACTATACTCGATGAGGGAACTAATTAGAGTATATGAGGTCAAAAACACTGTCCAGTTTAAATATTACTCTATGCTTCCTCTTATTCTATACTAAATTCATATCAAGAATGAATTTAGTATAGAATAAGAGGGAAAATAAGAGATGAAATAATAGCATGTTACGCTCGAAAAATGGGGTGGATTTCGAAATCGCTTTGAATTTTGCTAATAATCATAAAAAATCCAATATGGATGCCTCTATCCATTCCAGGTACAACCGCTTCAAAAATTCGCGGACAGACAACTTAGGCTATTATTATATAGAATAATATATATATATATAAATATATATATATATATATATAAATATATATATATATATATATAAATACATACATATAATTATACATATATATATACATATATATATATACATATATATATATATACATATAATATACATATATATACATATATAAATTTATATATAAAACATATATATATATACATATATATATACATAAATATATATATACATATTTTACATATTATATATTATAAATACATATATATATATATATACATATATATACATATATATATATACATATTATATATACATATATATATATACATATATATATATATATATATATACATATATATATATATATATATATATATATATACATATATATATATATACATATATATATACATACATATATATATACATACATATATATATATACATATATATATATATATACATACATATATATATACATACATATATATATATACATACATATATATATATATACATATATATATATATATATATATATATACATATATATATACATACATATATATATACATACATATATATTACATACATATATATATATACATACATATATATATATATATATATATATATATATATATATATATATATATATATATATATATATATATATATATATATATATATATATATATATATATATATATATATATATATATATATATATATATATATATATATATATATATATTAAGAATGCTCTGCTTGTGCTAATGAAGGAAATGTTAAAGTTTTTCTAAAAAGAGTTGCATTAAAGGAAATTTTTAGCAGTTAATGCAAATTTAAATGTTAACCGAAACTGCTTGAAAGCGAATTTATGTATTTCAGCAGATTACACGGATTGAAATGAAAGCTTTGAAAAAGAAAAAAAAAAGATGCAAAAATGTCTCCAGTTTTTCGTCGTCTTAAAAGCATTAAAATGGAATTTTAAAATGGATACATTTTGAGATTAAAATATATCATGACTCGTCAATACCGATGAACTTATTTAGATAAAATTATAAACTAGAAACATTTACGGATTAAAAAAGGTAAGATGGAAAATTTACTATAGTTGGAAAAAAAAGCATGTAGTTTTAGATGATGAATTTTAAATTATAATAATGTATTATAAGAAAAAACTTTTAAAAGTAGAGAAATATAGGAATTATGAAATTCTGGGAAATAAATGTTACAAAATCCTTTCATTTATTATATTATGAAACATCTGATTCCTTTAAAAGCATTTTGATTTCGGAGAAAATTACATAATGCTGGAAATTTACCTAAACTTTTACTTTTCCTTTGAAATGTATTTTTTCCAATTATTCTTATTAAAATTTAATCAATTAAATATTTTTATAATTATTCAACATCTGTAACGTTTACTATTTGATATCGATTGCTAAAAAATTGAAAATTAAAAAATAATATTTTGTATTATGCTACAAAATAATACTCTCCGTATTAATGTAATTCAGTGTCAGAGAATAAAATATAGCGTTTACTTTATATCAAAAGAATTATTTTTTAATTTACACAGTCGAAAAGTGATTTTACTAGTAATGTGATTTTAAAAATGATTTTTAAAAGTGATTTTACTCACTTTGTTTTTCTCTGTATATATATTTTGTGCTTCTTTAAACAATATTTCTTTATATAACAAAAATATTTTATGAAGTTAGAAATTTATTAATGTTTTAGAATTTTTTTAATATTAAATCAAAACTTTATTTCATATTGAATCAAATGAAGGTTGATATAACGAAAGCTTTTCCTCTTGAAAAGTACTATATCCTCTTAATTAACTAAATGGATTGGCAGGTAAGAAGTTTCTATGGGAAATTGGATTCATTTAAAAACCAGTGGGATAAGTGTAGATTATGTGTTTACTTTATAGTAAACGAAATTATTTTCTGGTCTTTGGAATCGAAAATATATGTATCGAAGAAATATTTATTGCTCATGCATAATTCAAAAGATATCGAGGGAAAAACGAAATATTCGAAACATATATCTGATTCTGATTATAGTTGAGAGCTAAGTGGATGGTAGACTTATTTTTATAAAGTATAAAATTAAAATTATAAATTTTGTATACAGATAAGTTGATATTTAAGTTAATTAATACTCATCATTACATATAATGTATATTAAAAAATTCATGAATATCTACCCAAAACTTCAAAGTTATCATCTAAGCCGTAACTGATTACCCCCAAAAAATATCATTCTTTATAAATACATTTACGTATTCACCAAACAGAAGGTTACACGCAGATCATGAAATCCGAGAATTACCTCCAGTCGAGTGTTAACCCACGATCATCTGTAAGCGGTGATTCCGATTGGAGGATATTCTGATTCTTGGATTAACTCTTAGTTATCTGTAAGTGCTCCTGTAATTATCTGATAATGTTGCATGACTATGTAGGAACAGATGTTTGCATTTAGGTTCATGCGTTGGTAGTGTTGTTTGCAGTTTCCACTGACAATCATAATGAAAATTTCTTTTAACACATTGTATGCGGGATACGTACTAGTACGTTTTCTGACGATTTGTTGGGGTATTTTTTAACTTATTTGGAGAGTGCCCAGCGTCATGTTATGCTTGTGGTGTGAAGGTACGTAGAAAGTCCAAAACACAGTTCATTTCATAGATTAAACGTTTATTCGTTCAGCTAGAACGATAAAAATATAAACAAGGTAATAAAATAAAAGCAAGCAGTTTTCGACATAGTACGTCGTATTTCCTTACGATTTACTTACGAAAATGCGGTTACGACCGAAAAGAAAATTTGTATCGATATTTTTTATCAATAAGCATTTCCAATACGTTTTCTGACGATTGATACTTGAGCGTGGGTCACGTACTATTACGGGTTAGTGTAACAACATGGTTTGTTTGTGGATACAAAAATAACGGTATATACAAAAGAACGAAGCCGAATGTTATTGTCTACTACATAGATTCTGGAAAATTTTAGACAAATAAAAATTAGTTTTTACATTATTAGTTTTATGATTGATCTTTTCATTTTTTATAATGTAAAAATGTTTATATATAGAATAATTTTTAAAAACCTAAAACTATATACTACTATTTCTATTTGATTTTTCATATTTACGATACTATTATAAATTTATCCACTAAAAAATATATTTTTTTGTTTACAAAAATCTTATGGTTATTATATATTTCTATTTATATCTTTGTTTATATATTTCAATATAAAATACGAAAAGTTAAATATTAAAATTAAAAAATTAAATAATTTTCAATCTATTGAGATTTAACTGAATAACTAAATTTACGTTCAAAACGCCCACTCCCTGTACAATTCCGCTGCGACTTGTACCCGCACATAATGTGTTAAGAGACATTTTACCACAATATGGAAAGATAATTTATGCAGTACACAACTATATCAGTATCCTTATAATCTTTTTTTTATTACTACATTACATTACATTATTACTACATCATTACTACATTACGTTATTTCTTTTTTCTTTATCTCTAAAAGTCTATCATTGCACTACCACTCGTTGACAAAATAAATTGATTTTGAATTACTTATTTAAATTTTAATATTTGAAAACATTTCAAAATTCTATTGTTACGTAAATTCCAGTTACCCTACAATAACATTGCTTAATTGGTAGAGCACGAAAATTATGAGTTACATTTACATCAATGAAAAGAAATCTGATTTTAATTTTGCTATAAATAAACGTTATCAGAATGTCAAAAATAAATAATAATAAATTATTAAATAATAATAAAAATATATTTAGATGAATAAAGATTGAAATGGGTTTCATTTAAAATTAAGATAATATAAGTAAAGTCATATAATATATCAGAAATTAAAAATTTTAGAGTAAAGAAAATTAAGAAATGTTAGCATACACATGCAATAACATATATGAGAAACAAATTCCTCACTCGTATAATTAATACTTTGTCATATTTTTTAAAACACCGAGTTTAAAGTTTAGTCAGTATATAAAGGGTGTTCCAAAATTAACGCAAGATATGAATTAAATAAATTTTTTTTTATTTAAATTGTCATTTGTTTATTGATTTCTAAAGTATACAGGATAGGTGTAAGTATTGCGTCTGTCTCTGTCGGGGGTCAGGAAGAGCGTTGGTTAAAGCGAATGTTTGGTTCATTGTAAGGCACCGAGCATTTCAAAACGCCGAACAATTAAAAAACGGCAGTATTGTACCAGTAATTGTCCTTTTGACGAATGGACGATTAACCCTCCGAGTGGAACACACAGGGGAAAAAAATCTCAAAAAAAAAAAAAACGATAAAGCTTTATTGTGTCAGTGACCAAAGTGTTCTATGATTTTTTACTTCACCCTTTGCCCCACCCTCGTTATTGTCCCTTTACTTCCGGTTATAAATAGATATATAAATAGACATTATTGACTGTTAATTTTTAATATACATAAAGCTTTTTAATATACATTTAACCCTCTAAGCGCTTTGCACGTACAATTCCGCTAAACCGATGATGTCTTCAAAGCGGTTGTCACGTACAATTTTCGATGTCCAAAAACGTTCCGAAAATGGATGTATTGTACATTTATGACATCGGTTTCCTCCATGGAGTTTTGAGGTAGGAGGGTCAGGTCGATTAATTAGGAACTGCGCCCCTCTTTGACTAATATTTATTGAGGGATTCACCCTCTACTCCCTGAGGCACAAACACTCTGATATATTTTCATGGCTTTGTAAATCTCTATTTCGAAGTATTTCGTACAGATGTATCTCTAATTGCACCACTTAAATAGCTTGGATGACTTTCGTAAAAAAATATAAATAATTCTCTTAAAGAATATTTTTAGTTGTACTTTTAGAATCTATTATTTCTTATGGGATGATCTTCGAGACTTGACGAGCGTTATGTGTATTATAAATTAACAATCTATAATATCTATTTATATCTATTTATAAACGGAAGTAAAGGGACAATAACGAGGGTTGATTTCCCTTATTCCAATCTAGTTTACAAAAAGTGAAGCAAAAAATCATTGAACACTTTGGTCACTAATACAATAAAACTTTTGGAGACTGTATTTTTGGAGACGTTTTTTCCTCGGTGTGTTCCACTCAGAGGGTTAATATACGTCAAGTCTCGAAGATCATTCCATAAGAAATAATGTATTCTAAAAGTACGAATAAAAAAAATTTTTTTTTGAGAATTATTTATATTTTTTTACTAAAGTCATCCAAGATATTTCAGTGGTGCAATTAGAGATATATATGTTACCGCAAACGAATTACTTCGAAATAGAGATTGACAAAGCCATGAGAAGCTATCAACGTCTTTGTTACTCAGATAGTAGGGGTACATCCCTCAATAAATGTCAGTCAAAGAGGGGTGAAGATCCTAAACAGTCAACCTAACCCTCCTATCTCATAATTTCATGGGGGAAAGCACTGTCAGAAATGTGTAATACATCTATTTTTGGAACGTTTTTGGAGGTCGAAAATTGTCTGTGACAGCTGGTGGAATTGTACGTACAAACCGCTTAGAGGGTTAAAGGTGTCAAATCTGCCGTTTTGTCAACGCACCGACAGAAAGAAGAAGTTGTTCTTTGTGTGACCGCGTCGGTTGGGCTCCATAGGGCGTTTCGGCTACTCCAAGGACAAAGGTCAACTAGGGGGAGGGGGTTCGATCTCCTCTAAAACCGAGGTTTCCTGTTTGGAAAAGGAGAAACGGGAGGGGACTCTCGGCTGAACTTTGAGATGAGCAGGTTTCCTAGTGTGATCTCCTCTCTGGACGACTTTACATATATTTTTCTTTAAATGTTTTTTGTTGTAATAAATCAACATTGTTAAGTTTAATCCTCTACGGCTGATTATTTCGTTTCTATACCTGGTCCCTATATGAGACAAATGCGAAGTCATCCCCAAATGACTTACAATTGGAAATAGAAACATCGCAAACCGCTTGGCGAGTTTACAATAGGGTTATGGAGAGAATAACACAAAGGACAAATGGCCTCCCCGGCTCTGTTGATACATTCGCAAGTTTAAGTGGAAATTTTTCTTGGCCGTTTTGCATAAATGTGGTTGGATTTTGTTGAGGTGGCGTTGAATTTCCTTCTTTAAAGCAAACATGCTTCGGGCTTGTTGGGAAAGGCATTTGATTTAACATAACTCCATAAATAAAAACTCAATAGTGTTAAATCACACGATCTAGGAGGCTCCATCTTATCACTGAAACGAGAGAATATACGGCCAGGAAATGACTTAAAATTGACTTAAATATTGTTCAACGATGGAAACATAATTCAACGACATCGTTCAAACATCGTTCTATCGTTTACGCTCCATTTTTACTAACCCCTTGGTGTGGTGTAGTACATTGCTGTTGTTACTTCAAATGCATTAACCCTTTAACGGACAATGGTTTCAGAGCGAAACGACATGTTAAATTCTTTCTCTTCTTTTGAAAGACATACGATGGATTTTTTAGGTCTTTTATATATATCACATATTCTACTCACAGCAGAGAGTATACAAGAGCTCCATATTTAATTTGAAATATACGTGGTTAAACTTACTTTACCTGGAAAAGTCAGTAATATGATGTTTCCACTTATAACCTCAAATAAAAAATTTATATCTAAACAACATTTATAAATTTTTTGTTTGGTTTTGAGCGCTATGGTATCTCGTTTGCAACACGATGGCTAATCAGACCGAGACCTACAGCTTAAAGCCGATACCGAACGACTACGAACATCTATGCCTACAGTGGGAATTGAACCCACGAAATCCGGTACCTAAAAGGAGCGCTCTACCATGAGAACATCGTTCGACTATAAATTGTTTCATTTTTTCTTTATTATACCCTTTTTTTTTTAGAATTATTGTTTCCCTAGCATAGTTAAACCTTAACAAAAGTAATTTTTCTCCGTACAAGGCTTTTGCACTTTAAACAACCCTCAAATTCCACCCCACCCCCTCAAGAAATGTAAAAAAAGATATTCATTTATATCTATATAGTTCATAGATACCACTTATGAACTAATTTCACTAAATCCCAAAGAATTTATATGAGTGACCTTTAAAGAGTTAATAACCCAAGTTTGCTTTATATCATCTTTAATATTAATTGTAGCAAAATGCCCCTGATCTATATTACAAAATACAAATATATTAGTGACAAGAAAAAATAAGGAAAAATGCTAAAAATATATATAAAAAATAATAAGTAAAATAATCACTCCACTTACTACACCTAAAAGAAAAATTGCCAAAGTCCAAAAGCACAGTACATTCTTTTCCTTCCTTCTCAGCTACTCCAGCAACCCTATACTTTTTCCATTATCCTGTGCTAATGCACCCGTTGTTCCATTGTCCTGTGCACAATGCGTCCTTTCCCGTCTTTATCCAAATTGACAGAGATTCCAGCAATGGTCCTCAATCGCTTCCTGGCGACCAATCACAACTCTCCAAACATGGGGAAGTTTAAGTGCAGTCGTTTCCACTTGCCAGAACACACTCCTAATCAGCTCTCAAATGTTTTTTTTTAAATTCAGTACTTTTTTCACCACTTTACCGCAGGAATGATGGCATAAAATGGCGTAAAATTTGGGAAACCCTTATAAGTTGTATTCATAGGTTCACCCGGCTGAAGCCATACAACCAACGACACCCTTATAAATAAATTTAACAGTATTAAGTAAATTTCATAACTAAATATACGTCATAACTAAATATACGCAACAGAATTGAAGTCGAGTGAGCATAGATTTTCCACCATATTAATTTACGGTATGATGAGACACACTGAGCCCGTCAAACTAATCTCAGTATTGACTCTCCGATTCGGTTGATCAGATTCAAAGTGTTAGAAGAGGAAGTAATTATCAATTTAAGGCGTTGTGAATATCATTTTTTGCATTTCACCCTCGAGTAATTCTAGATACTGGTTTAGCTCATTAATCAGGAGATTAAAATTATATTTTAAACCTACTACCGGGTTAACAACTAATGTGAAAGTAATTATAACGATGATTCTAGAAAAACGTCTTTGCATAGCTAAAACTATAATACTTCAAATAAACCAATATACTTTATCGCTAAAATTGGCTATATACATGTAGTTGGATGCTTTATCTGTATTCATTTAATGGCCAATTACAGAAAATTCAAAATCCCTATGGTTTATTTAAAGATGTCAAAAATTTACGAGAAATTTCTTATTGCGTAGGTTCAGTTAGTAGTTATGTAATATGTTTAAAACGTAAAACATTTTCGAAAGATATATTTGAATTTGAATTACATATTTATTTTGTTTAGTATTTCTTTTACTAAAACAAATCACATAAAATGTCGAATAACAACTTTTTATGTTTCCTCGAGCATTTAAAAAGTAATTTTCGTGGTTTAAACCACTCATTTTCCTAAAAACGAGTCTATCCGATTTTTTCTTTCTGTTCGGAAGAAAATAAAAGACAAATATTATCACTTTTAAAAAAGTAATATAAACGCTCCGCGAAATTTATTTTTTAATAAAAAATATTTAATGAATTTTTAAAAAGCAAATATTGACGCGCATAGTTTTCCTCTGGGTAAAAATTACGGAATCTCTTTTCCTTTTCATTTTGAAAATATCACGTCGTTTAAGTCCTTATTAATTTTTTTTTGTATCTGAACTAAATAAAGGATAGTATAAAAAAATAAGGCGATGCTAATGGAAGTTAAGATATTTTTAAGGAAGAATATGGTAAAATTACGTAAACATCCACGTTCTTAAGGCAAAAGCGGAGACTTTCATAAAATTTCGAAAAAAAAAAAAATAGTTCTGGCGTTTAATGTTAAACATGCTCAAATAGTTTTTAATTTTATGGAGGTTCTAAGTTAAGGGTGCCCAACCCAAATCGGTTGGTGAGCCAAAAAACAATTTACTGAACTGAGGTGAGCCGCACATATAAAAATAAAACAACAAATTATTCAAAATATTTTATTATCGTGGAAAATTCAAAATTTGCATTTTTACGGTGCCAGGTGCGACTGTACATAAAAGTTATGTGATAATATAGCCTAGCTACAACGGCAATTAACATTAACTATACCGTATTTATAATCACCACCGACAGAAAGAAGAAGTTGTTCTTTGTGTGACCGCGTCGGCTGGGCTCCATAGGGCGTTTCGGCTACTCCAAGGACAAAGGTCAACTAAGGGTTCGATCTCCTCTAAAACCGAGGTTTCCTGTTTGGAAAAGGAGAAACGGGAGGGGACTCTCGGCTGAACTTTGAGATGAGCAGGTTGCCTAGTGTGATCTCCTCTCTGGACGACTTTACATATATTTTTCTTTAAATGTTTTTTGTTGTAATAAATCAACATTGTTAAGTTTAATCCTCTACGGCTGATTATTTCGTTTCTATACCTGGTCCCTATATGAGACAAATGCGAAGTCATACCCAAATGACTTACAATTGGAAATAGAAACATCGCAAACTGCTTGGCGAGTTTACAATAGGGTTATGGAGAGAATAACACAAAGGACAAATGCCTCCACGGCTCTGCTGATAAATTTGCATGTTTTCGTCGAAATTTTTCTTGGCCGTTTTGCATAAATGTGGTTGGATTTTGTTGAGGTGGCGTTGAATTTCCTTCTTTAAAGCAAATATGCTTCGGGCTTGTTGGGGAAAACATTTGATTTGACATTTGAATAACTCCATAAATAAAAACCCAATAGTGTTAAATCACACGATCTAGGGGGAATCTTCTTATCACTGAAACGAGAGAGTATAGGCCAGGAAATGACTTAAAATTGACTTAAATATTGTTCAACGATGGAAACATAATTCAACGACATCGTTCAAACATCGTTCTATCGTTTACGCTCCATTTTTACTAACCCCTTGGTGTGGTGTAGTACATTGCTGTTATTACTTCAAATGCATTAACCCTTTAACGGACAATGGTTTCAGAACGAAACGACATGTTAAATTCTTTCTCTTCTTTTGAAAGACATACGATGGATTTTTTAGGTCTTTTATATATATCACATATCCTACTCACAACAGAGAGTATACAAGAGCTCCATATTTCATTTGAAATATACGTGGTTAAACTTACTTTACCTGGAAAAGTCAGTAATATGATGTTTCCACTTATAACCCCAAATAAAAAATTTCTATCTAAACAACATTTATAAATTTTTTGTTTGGTTTTGAGCGCTACGGTCTACTCTTTTGCAACACGATGGCTAATCAGACCGAGACCTACAGCTTAAAGCCGATTCCGAACGGCTACGAACATCTATGCCTACAGTGGGAATTGAACCCACGAATTCCGGTACCTAAAAGGAGCGCTCTACCATGAGGATATCGTTCCACTATAAATTGTTTCGTTTTTTCTTTATTATACCTTTTTTTATGATAATCATTGTTTCCTTAGCATAATTAAACCTTAACAAAAATAATTTTACTCCGTACAAGGGTTTTGCACTTAAACACCTCTCAAATTCCACCCCACCCCCTCAAGAAATGTAAAAGATATTCATTTATATCTATATAGTTCATAGATACCACTTATGAACTAATTTCATTAAATTGCAAAGAATTTATATGAATGACATTTAAAGGGTTAATAACCCAAGTTTGCTTTATATCATTTTTAATATTAATTGTAGCAAAATGCCCCTGATCTATATTACAAAATACAAATATATTAGTAACAAGAAAAAATAAGGAAAAATGCTAAAAATATATATAAAAAATAATAAGTAAAATAAGCACTCCACTTACTACACCTAAAAGAAAAATTGCCAAAGTCCAAAAGCACAGTACATTCTTTTCCTTCCTTCTCAACTACTCCAGCAACCCTATACTTTTTCCATTATCCTGTGCTAATGCGCCCGTTGTTCCATTGTCCTGTGCACAATGCGTCATTTCCCGTCTCTATCCAGATTGACAGAGATTCCAGGCATGGTCCACAATCGCTTCCTGGCGACCAATCACAACTCTCCAAACATGGGGAAGTTTAAGTGCAGTCATTTCCACTTGCCAGAACACACTCCCAATCAGCTCTCAAATGTTTTTTTTTAATTCAGTACTTTTTTCACCACTTTACCGCAGGAATGATGGCATAAAATGGCGTAAAATTTGGGAAACCCTTATAAGTTGTACTCATAGGTTCACCCGGCTGAAGCCATACAACCAACGACACCCTTATAAATAAATTTAACAGTATTAAGTAAATTTCATAACTAAATATACGTCATAATTAAATATACGCAACAGAATTGAAGTCGAGTGAGCATATATTTTCCACCATATTAACCCCTTCCGGTAAAATGACGAGTCTAGCTCGTCATTAATTTTTCATTCCATACCGCACAATGACGAGCTACACTCGTCATGCGATTAAAGTTACTGTTAAATATGATAATTAATTTAGTTTAAAATTTTTAGTGTACTGAATTTGGCAACACTTTTATCACTTGTGAAAATCACAAGTCACTATTGCATATTGTTTACTTAGAATTTCTTGGTACAAGTCATTGCCAAATTAATGAGTCAGAATAAAAGAAAACCTACTAAGAAATGCCGTGTGTGTTACAAGAATCAAATTAAAAGTGAGACTACTTGGCAGTGTAAACAATTAAGAATTCCTTTGCACTTTGTTTTGAAAAGTACCACTAGCTTGAAGACTTATCTGTATACCTTATTAATGTTTTGCTTTGATATTTTCTTAATTTTACTGTTTCTGATATTATTTAACACTATGTAAAAAGTGGATTTTAATTAAGAATACGTAAGAATTGTAAAATGAAACAAGTTTTTTAAATAAAAATTAAATGGTTATTTCATGCACAGTTTTTCATTATTAAATCATACCGGAAGGGGTTAATTTACGGTATGATGAGACACACTGAGCCCGTCAAACTAATCTCAGTATTGACTCTCCGATTCGGTTGATCAGATTCAAAGTGTTAGAAGATGAAGTAATTATCGATTTAAGGCGTTGTGAATATCATTTTTTGTATTTCACCCTCCAGTAATTCTTGAAACTGGTTTAGCTCATTAATCAGGAGATTAAAATTATATTTTAAACCTACTACCGGGTTAACAACTAATGTGAAAGTAATTATAACGATGATTGTAGAAAAACGTCTTTGCATAGCTAAACCTATAATACTTCAAATAAACCAATATACTTTATTGCTAAAATTGGCTATATACATGTAGTTGGATATTTTATCTGTATTCATTTAATGGCCAATTACAGAAAATTCAAAATCCCTATGGTTTATTTAAAGATGTCAAAAATTTACGAGAAATTTCTTATTGCGTAGGTTCAGTTAGTAGTTATGTAATATGTTTAAAACGTAAAACATTTTCGAAAGATATATTTGAATTTGAATTATATATTTATTTTTTTTAGTATTTTTTTACTTAAAAAAAATCACATAAAATGTCGAATAACAACTTTTTATGTTTCCTGGAGCTTTTAAAAAGTAATTTTCGTGGTTTAAACCACTCATTTTCCTAAAAACGAGTCTATCCGATTTTTTCTTTCTGTTCGGAAGAAAATAAAAGACAAATATTATCACTTTTAAAAAAGTAATATAAACGCTCCGCGAAATTTATTTTTTAATAAAAAATATTTAATGAATTTTTAAAAAGCAAATATTGACGCGCATAGTTTTCCTCTGGGTAAAAATTACGGAATCTCTTTTCCTTTTCATTTTGAAAATATCACGTCGTTTAAGTCCTTATTAAATTTTTTGTATCTGAACTAAACAAGAGATAGTATAAAAAAATAATGCGATGCTAATGGAAGTTAAGATATTTTTAAGGAAGAATATGGTAAAATTACGTAAACATCTACGTTCTTAAGGCGAAAGCGGAGACTTTCATAAAATTTCGAAAAAAAAAAAAATTCTGGCGTTTAATATAAACCATGCTCAAATAGTTTTTAATTTTATGGAGGTTCTAAGTTAGGGGTGCAGAACCCAAATCGGTTGGTAAAAAACAATTTACTGAACTGAGGTGGGCCGCACATATAAAAATAAAACAACAAATTATTCAAAATATTTTATTATCGTGGAAAATTCAAAATTTGCATTTTTACGGTGTCAGGTGCAACTGTACATAAAAGTTATGTGATAATATAGCATAACTACAACTGCAATTAACGTTAAATATACTGTATTTATAATCACCCCCAACACCTTACTTTCCTCCCTAATCATGAGGGTTAAAATATTATTATTATATTTATACTATAGATTTATATTGTAGTTTATTCACAAGCACTATTACATGTATTATTTTAAAATTAATGTGAGATTTGTTTTTGTATTTTACTAGAGATCTTGTTAATATCAACGGATAATGTAGTGGACGCGCATCGTAACTGATTGGTCATGTTTTTATCAAGCAACCTGCTGCGACACTTTGTTTTAACACTAAACATACCAACACACATGTACATGTAATTTTGCCCTTTACAGAGTATTTTTAACTTTGGATTGTGTAAAAGGTTAACGTTATTAGTTAATGTGATTTTGTAATGTGACTTTGTACAAAGAAAATAAAATCAAAGTATAGATTTGATATCATTACAAACTTTACAGGTGGGTTCGGGGATTGAATGGACTATAAGTAAGACAGCACGAAAACAATTTTTTATTGAAAGTTAGTTGGAAAATACAATGTCAAAAATGCATCAAAATTATGGTACTGCACACTCTCACCAACCTTACAAAATCATCTCTAAAAAACTCGCGCAAAATTCCGTGGGCTCACGTACCTCCTTCCGCATAAAACAAAACGGAAGCACTAGTAAAATATAGCACACCGTGCGTATTATGTAAACTGAGATATCTACTTACTCGACTCCGTTTGTCTCGCAGGATCTCGCAGGAAGATTTCGCAATAGAACTACCTGGGCCAAGCCCTCTAGTTCTGGAGTTGCAAATGATGGTATTTCATCAAACTATGAATATTAAGTCGGCTTGATATTTACAACTCCGTTTGGGGCTCAGCTTGCCTTATATAGGGCCGAAGAAACTGCTCGAACATTTCATATTAGGCCAGAAACCGGAACCGGTAGTTGGCAACATTTGCCGATACTTGATGGTATTTGGTGACGAACTTGGAGACAAAAAAAGAGAAGTTGCCAAAACTGTTGCCAACAAGCCGATATCTCACCAATTTGGCGAGATACCTAGAGAGTCCCATGTTAAAGACAAGGTTCACTAGCAAATTCGTAACTAAATTTTTAGGGTTCTAAGAGAGGTGCATGCATTGGCTATATCCTGATACTGGTGATCCAGTTAGTTATCTGATGCCTGAACAGTTATTGCGCTGCTCTTCGCAAATTCGTGAGCTCGAATCACGTCCCTAGCTTCGATTTTCCTAGTTGTTTGGAACTGATTTTAATGAAAAGTCCATAATCCATAGAAATTAGCTCTCGTGTTACAAAAAGTTAGCACTGAAATTAAAAAGCGAAGTATGACCCCTTATTCTCTTTCCAATTATTCCAATTATTCCTATTTATTGCTCTACTAATATATTTCTTAATATAGTTGAACATTTTACTCGGCTACCATTTTCAATTTTAAATGTTTGTTTATAAAAAGTTAATCATTTAAGCTAAATAGTATTACATTTTCTCAAAAACAAAATGACTCGTTTTGCAACACGTTTAAATTTTATACTAGTGCAGAGCATTTGCCATTCTATCAAGATATAAATTCGTTTAAAGAAATCTTTATATGCCAATCTTTATTCGATACAATTTTATTTCCTAAAAATATTTTCTCGTGGTGTGGAATTTATAAAGTACTGAACTAAAAGCTGTATTGCGAATTTCAAGTCACGTCAATTCTACTATTTCAAGAGTTAAATACATTAATATTGAATGCATAGCTAAGAAAT
>CM063498.1:60093535-60106035 GCA_032207245.1 Pardosa pseudoannulata
CTTCAGTGATATTCCTACTATAAAGCGGATGTTCAACTTAAGTTCTGAATTCCTCTATGTCATATGAAGTAGCATGATAAAATTTCAGGCTTTGGTACTTCTTAAGTATAGGGTTCCCCTTGGCAAATTTGGCTTAAATTATTGGCGATGTTTACTAAAACAAAAGAGTAATCCATCCAAACATTGTATTTCTTGCTTTTTATGGCGACTTTAATTAATGCACAGTGCGCCATCGTAATAGAATTATATACTCTGACAAAATGACTTGGAAACTGGACATTTATATTTATGGGCAATTAATTCCTTAACAGTTTGCAAATGCAACAGCTCCAAATTATCAAAAATCAGTCATAATGAAGCATTAATGGTTTGTTATATCTAATTTTTTTAAACATTGCGTGCTTTTAATATAAGAAAAGAGTTACAAGAAGAGCTGGATGCAAATATCTTATAAATAATAATGTAGATATAGATTGTTTTGACACGAGATCAGGAGAAAATGTTAGGCGAACATACTTAAGCCTTTATCGTTTAGTTGGAGGGGGTTCCCTGTTCTTTAGTCAAGCCCAGGTTTTTATTGCTAAATGACAAAGCAATAAATGTTATCTTTTTCAATTGTAAGTGCATTCCTTGTTTTAAATAAAACAAGAATAGATATGTCAAAATGACTCAGCGTGTGTAACTGATTAAGGTTTGGTTTGGTTTGGTTTGGAGCACTAGCGTCTACTGTTTTGCACACGAGGGCTAATGAGACCGGGACCTACAGCTTAAAGCCGATTCCGAACTACTGATTAAGAGCTCATTATACTAGTGATTACTGCTGCGAGGGGCTTAGTAACATAAAAAAACTGAAAAGGAAAGTGTGCTGTGAGTCCAAGTGAACAACACTTTGGTTCAGATGGTTTCTGTAAGAAACTTAGACGTGTAACAGTTAGTTTTAGATTTCTTCTATTCCCCCAGCTTAATGGCTTCGACCAGTCCTGTACCTGAAAAAAAGGCATACATTATTTTTCCATTGCTCGTTGTCTCCCCCTTGTTAGTTTGTGATCACATTCAAGGACCCATACATCAGTTTCGTGAAGTGTTGGAACATCAAAACTGCTATAAACGTTTAGAAAATTTAAAATTTTTGATTTTTCAAATATTCAACCATAGTATTTTATTTAAAGGGCTTTAGACAAAGCTATTCATGGAACTATAATTTACATTTAAAATATCAGCAGTTGCGCGATATCAGCTTTAAACTGAATATTTTAATATAGTTATCCTCATGAAGGCAAAAACAAAATTAAAAATGCGATGTGCCTTATAAAATTGCATACTTTGAAACTTTTATAAATTGAAATTAATATTTTTGTTTTCAACGAAGTAAGAAAAGTAATTATGTGGTCTGTATACGCATGAAGCACTACATTCTTCCAGAGAACACTGTTTATCTATCATGCTGGATGGATCAGAGTCCTTTTTATCATCTACTTATATTGGACCTAGTTTTTATTCTAATACTAAAAATTCCCTTTATTTCTTTTTTCCCGCTTATTGTTATAGAAAGTCGTCCTACTCCTCAGTGGCATGACAGCCCAGGATGGGCCTTAGCCTTCTCTAGAATTCCATACCAGGCAGTCCTATCTTTGGCTCTGGATTTCCAATTTGAAATTTTCAAGGATCTTATATCTTTTTCAATGCCGTCTAACCATCTAAGTTTTGGTCATCCTCTCATTCGGGTTCCTATTGGTTTGGCCGTAAAAACTTTTTTTGTGTATCTTTTGTCATTAAGTCGAACTAGGTGTCCGGGCCATTTTAATCTTTGTAAGATAATAAAATTAATTATATCTGGGTTTTTATATGTTCTGTATAATTCAATATTTGTTCTTCTTCTCCATATAACATTTACATTAATTCCCCCAAAAATACTTCTCAATATATTTCTCTCAAAAACTGATAGGGTTTCTTTGTCTCTTTCTGTCAATGCCCAGGTTTCAGCTGAGTAAGTCAAAACAGGTCTTATTAGGCATTTATACAATATTATTATAGTCAATCTTTTAATGTACTTAGACTTTAAATATTTCTTTAATCCAAAAAAACATCGATTAGCAGCAGTAATTCTGCTATGAATTTCAACAGATATATTATTTTGCATATTAATTTCCGAACCTAGGTATATAAACTGCTTTACAGTTTCAAATCTATAACTGCCTATTTCTAAGAAGGAGGGATTATATTCTGATTTTAAACAAGGCATATATTGGTTTTAGTTTCATTAATTCTCAAATTCATCTTTTTGGCCTCAGTTTCCAGAGAAATAAATGCTTGTTTTAGTGCATCTAATGTCCGGACTATAACATCAATATCATCTGCATATGCAAGCAATTGTACAGATTTGTTGAAAATGGTTCCTCTAGAATTTAAATTTGCATCTCTAACTATTTTCTCCAGTGCAAGGTTAAAGAGAAGACAGGCCAGAGCATCCCCTTGTCTTAGACCATTCATGATAGTAATAGGTTCTGATAAGCTTGTTATAGAAAGTAACAAACTTATTTTTCCTACTTGTAAGGTAAAAAGTATTTAACAGAAGAATTCTGCGCTTATCTACACTAATATAGAGAAAATTCCCACCGGGAAAATATTAATTTTAGATTGTTAGAAAGAAAAATTAGAGGGAACTTTTGAAAATTTTACAGATATGTTTGTTGCTTTTTTTTGCACAAAGGAAGAATTTAAGTTTAGAAAAATGCATCTGTTTTTGCCTTCTTTACTCGTGTTTTTTTGATAGCTTGTTCTCTTTTATCGTATCTAAACAAAGAATTCAACGTTTTTTTTATATGTAACATAGTAAGAACAGTTTATTTTTCTGCTTTGCAAGATATACTGTTAACTGTAATGAAACACGTATATTCCCCATACGAATGTTTTGCTCTTAACATCTAGTTTGAAGTGTTAATGGGTAAGATAAATAGAGTTGTAATAGAATCCTGGAGCCTGTTGTAATTAAAAGAGAAACTTCTTTTACTTTAGGTAATAATGAAGATATAGGAAGATGAATAAATAATGATAACGATGTAGTAAACTCTGGTGAATACAGATTCTTTTGTATCTTAATTCATTCTCGTAATAAGCTTTCTCTTGCAAATCTTTATCCATTTTTTCTTATCTTCATAAAATTTATAAAAAATAAAAATAAGGATTATTTTATAAAGATTTATCCCTTTGTGTATTTGATATACTTATCTTTTTATAATATAAACTAGCATATAGCCCTTCATATGACGGGATCAGTAAAATTTTTAATTTTCCAGAATTGTAAAGTACCCTATGAGGCAGGTAAAAAAATGTTTTGTTTTTTGGCTGAGAATTATCTGGTACACGCTCAATAATTTGTTTATCCCCATACTCCTCTAAAGTCTCCCGATACTGTGATTGCAGTTTAGAATCACGTTGAATTTATTTAGAAAGATAATTCAAAATTTTCTTAGCTAAGTTGAAATTATCTTCCTAAATAAATCTAGTTCTTCCCAAAATTTTTTCCCACAGTAATTAATGAAAGTAAAGGAATGAAACTATCATTTTCACTACACCCTGGAGGTATATAGAATTAATTGTTAATACGGGTGATAAAATTGTCATTGCATTAATTTTCCAGATTTATAAAGTACCCGATGAGACAGGTTTGTGTTTTGGCTGAGAATTATCTGGTACACGCTCAATAATTTATTTATCTTCATACTCCTCTAAAGTCTCACGATACTGTGATTGCAGTTTAGAATCACGTTGAATTTATTTAGAAAGATAATTCAATTTTCTTAGCTAAGTTGAAATTATCTTCCTAAATAAATCTAGTTCTTCCCAAATTTTATTTGTCACAGTAATTAATGGAAGTAAAGGAATGAAACTATCATTTCCACTACACCCTGGAGGTATATAGAATTAATTGTTAATAATGGTGATAAAATTTTCATTGCATTAAATTTCCAGATTTGTAAAGTACCCGATGAGGCAGATTTGTGTTTTGTCTGAGAATTATCTGGTACACGCTCAATAATTTATTTATCTTCATACTCCTCTAAAGTCTCCCGATACTGTGATTGCAGTTTAGAATCACGTTGAATTCATTTAGTCAAACCGTGCGGTTATGCATAAAAAAACAAACACGCGAATGAACAAACGTTTTAATTTTCAAAGATATATAACTTAAAAGATATTTATTAGTCTGTGAATGTATTGATAGACGTAATACCTGCCAAACTGAATTCAACAATGAGCTTTCTTCTAAAATAGCATGTAGCCCGTCTTATGACGGGATCAGTAAAATATTTACCTATGAGGCAGGTAAAAATGTTTTTTCTTTGGCTGAGAATTATCTGGTACACTCTCAACAATTTGTTTACCTTTACTGACCGCATGTTAGTTGCCAACTTTAATTTATCTTGTCATATTATGTGATAGGATGGACAGCAGAGGTTTTAATATTGACAGTGATTATTTAGCGGTATATATGAATGATGTCCAAAATTTAGCGAATCGATTGCAAACCGTGTGGTTATGTATTATAAACAAGCACACAAACTTCTTAATTTTCAAAGATCTATAACTTAAATGCTAGATATTTATTAGTCCTTACAATAGACTCCTAGACTTTCATGAAAATAATTTGTTTTTAATACCGGTGATAAAATTTCATTGCAACAAGAAATAATCGATGATTAAATTTAAAATTATCATATATGTACCTCTATTATTTTAATCCAAATATAAAAGAAAATTATTTACGTAAAATCTAAGTTTAGTGATAAAACATATGAAAATAGTGCAGGCGATATTTAAATAATTCAAAATAAGAAATGGATAAATGAGATGGTTAAAGGAATGACGTCATAATGCTAGAAAAAAATATTATTTTTACCTATTTATTATTGACAAACTTAATCGCCTGCTGTTAATCGGGGAAAATAGGCTCGATATAATGTCATTAACCACTCGAAAAGTGGGTAAGGGGTGGAATTCGAACGTTTTAAAGACTTGCTTTAATTTTGCTAACCCTATCTGATAAAGATTCCAATATAGATGCCTCTATCTATTCCAGGTCCAACCGCTTCATAAATTCGACGATAGGCGGACAGATAACTTAGGCTATTATTATATACGGGGTATCTTCCTTTCTCTAAAACTATACGATCATAATTACTCTCTTTTCATTTGTTTTAATTCTCACACAACCTTAAAGTGTTAGAAAAAAATTGAGTACGAAACAGATTTTATTTATTTTTTTACCTTGAAATTGTAAACACTTTGGCCTAAATATACTACTAATAAATTATTATATTTTCATCCAGAATATTCAAAAGCGGAATAAACTGGTTTTGAAATTCCACTGTCGGTTTAAATTCGCATTTAGCTGAACTTATTGGAATATATGGAGAGGATATCGAAATGTTTGTTTACCAAACCAACCTTTCTGCCGCTGTTGGATGGAAGAGGCGGTTCACTATTGATTTTTATTGATCAAAATTTCTCGAATGATCAATGTGTCACCAGCCTTTGCTTCTTTACGGAAACCCACGCATTTGGATACGTTATCTGTAATATCAGAAAATAATATTTATTATGTGCAAAGGTGCAGATTCTTTTTACCCAATAAACGGAATAATGCAAGTTTTAAAAAATGCAAAGTTAGGAAGTCATCCTTCTACGAAGTAAAAAAAGGATTGTAATCACGAAAATTTCAGTTTTTTTTTTTCAAAAGATATACACGGCTTGACAAGTTTGATCAGTTTTAAATCCATTTTTGATAGTTTTGATATTACTTCTTTATGTAGTCCAAGGAAACTTTTACTTTGAAACGTTAAATATTTGTTCTAATTAGATTCTTCGTGATTATTGTGCTTGCGTGTAACAATAAGTTACATTCGGTTCAGCTTTTTTTTTATCTTTTCCCGTGAGTCATCGTCAAAGACATACCAGAGCAGGACAGGTTAAATAGCGAATTTGGTTTTATTTTCCGAAAAACATCCAGTGGTTATCTTTTAGATAACGGCTAACCTTTACACTTAACACTCTTTAATATTGTCTCAGTAAATAGGGTTGAATTAAAATTAAAAAAAAAAATTAGACCGTCCGCCAGCTACTGCGAACAATGGCCGAATGGTAGAGCGCTGCGCTTCCGTACTGGAGTTCGTAGGTTTGAATCTCTCAACTGGCATGGTGTAACAATAAGTTACATTCGGTTCAACTCTTTTTACCTCTTCCAGTGAGTCATCGTCAAAGACATACCAGAACAGGACCGGTTTGAACTAGAAAGAAAATACGGACTTCTAGCTAATACAGAGCCCTTTGGTTTGACATCTTCTGAAGCCTCAGGGTCGTTGCCTCCTGTTTTTCTCCGTGGAGCAGTCTGATATTGTTAGAGAACAAGGTTGTGACCAGATGAGAGTAGAAGGTGAACAATGCTCGCACCCGAGGCTTGCAGGTTAGACCTTTCGAGAAAAATCCTCGCCATATTGTTTTTTTAGGGCCGGCGCCGACTCGAGAGCAGTCTACAAATGATGTTAATTACAGTTGTATTCCTTAGGCATTTATTTGTATAAATTCAATTAATCAAGACATGTGTAAGTACATGTGTTTATTAACGAGTATGAATTTCTTCTTTCTCAAACACTAGGCCAACGTAACATTAATTTTTACACATGGATGTTCGTAGTCGTTCGGAATCAGCTTTATACAGTAGGTCCCACTCTCATTACTCCTAGTGAGCAAAGAAGTACTCCGTATCATTCCAAACCAAACTGCTAGCTACTGTCCTGAGCCCGCGTCCATTCAAATGCGATGAAGGAAATGCGATTAAAATGTCTGTATATTAGTCTAGAAAAGTACAAACGGCAGCTCTTCGTGGAATACATGAAATTTAAAATTGAATAAAATATCGCATTTATTCTAATAAATACATTATTTATTTGATATATAGACTGCTTGTATAGATAAGTACATTTTTATTGATAGGCGTTTATTTAAATGTATAAATTCATTGAATCAAGACATATTTGCCCATGTGTTTATCAATGAGTATTCATTTCTTCTTTCTCAAACACTACGCCAACGTAACATTATTTTTACAGTACGTAAATATGTATCTCATAAGTCAAACACAATTAGATGTGCAATTATGAAACTGTATATTTAGAACTGCTATGACATCTGATTTTGCCCTTCTATCTCGGGTTGCTTGGTTTAGTTTGGCTTGGTTTGGATTGCTACGGCTAAGAAAAGACAAGTTTTGAATACGGTTCATTGTGACAATTTTAGTGTTCTACCATCTTTTGGGATCATTCCGCTAACAGGAAGTAGCAATATAGGAAGGCAATTCCATAAATACAATAACATGGTTGGTTTGGGTTTTCTTGCAGCGCTACTGCCTGCCTATTACTTTGCAACGAGAGGGCTAATGATACCGAAAACTACTGCTTAAAGTCAATTCCCAATGGCTACAATCATCCATACCTATAGTGAGATTCTCGAAAGCCAGAATTGAAGAGCGATGCTCTACCCTGTTCCCATACTTCGACTTTTTTGCAAGCCATCAGCATTTTATAATGGTGAAAAATTTCAAGAAAAAGGATATTAACGTTACCGGGCATAACTTAAAAACGATTAATCGGAGTTTGCAGAAATTTTGTATTTGGTAACACTTAGTTATGCAGCACTATTTTTGATTGTACCATTATGTATAACGAAAAATTTCAATTTATGGGTTATTAACACTACCGGGCTGAGCCAAATGACAGTGCTTTAAGTTAACAGTAGTAAAAGAGTACGATATTGATGAATTCCCATTGTAGTTGAAACAATGCTTTTTCAGTCTTTTTTTTAAATTATATATAAACAATCTGAATAGAATAAAGTTTTAAATTTACTGTTATAATACTTTCTGGTACCGAATACTACACAAATGTGAAAAATTTAGGTGTTTAGCGAAATATTTATGAAGCGAAGATGCTTCACATGACGGAAATTATCGCTACAGATCGCTAACAGATGATATTGAGCTCTACTCAAACAGAATCGAACATTTGAGAAGCAAAAGAAAAATTTTGAACCTTGAAGGGAATTTACAAATGATAATTTTGAGGACGAATTATTAATCAAGAGTAAAAGGTGTACAATTTAAGCACATTGTATGCGAGACAGGTACTAGTACGCTTTCTGGCGATTGATATTTGAGCGCGGGTCACTTACTAATACGGGTTAGTACAACAACATAGTTTGTTTGTGAGTACAAAAATAACGGTATATACCGGAAAACGAAGCCGAATGTTCTTGTATATTACCTAGATTCTAGAATGTAAAAATGTTTATATATAACATAATTCGAAAAAATTAAAACTATATACTACTATTTCTATTTAACTTTTCATATTTAGGATACTATTAAATATTTATCCACTAAAAAAATATATTTTTTGTCTACAAAAACCTATGGTTGTTATTTATATATTTCTATTTATATATTTGCTTATATATTTCAATATAAAATACAAAAGTTGGTTAAAAAATTAATTAATTTTCAATCTATTGAGGTTTAACTGAACAACTAAATTTACGCGCAAAACGCCAGCTCCCGGTACAATTCCGCTGCGAAATGTATCCGCACACAATGTGTTAAGAGGATATAAGATAGTCAGGAGGAGTCCACACAAGAGGTTTTGTAGAACATTATTTTGCACTCGACGTGAAGTCTTTATCTGACTCTGGAATTTTTTTTAGTATATTCACAAGTAGAATTTCATCTAGAATTTTCATTTATCTACGTAAACTTGTCAAACACATTTCAAAGTTAATGAATCCCAAGTAGCAATTGACTGTATGCAGTGTATTTTACTGCTATAAATGAACTGAATTATCGAGGAAAGCAAACTGAGTAGTTAAGGACCACGAAAAAGAAAGTGAACGTTATAATAGAGTAAATTGTATGAAAAGAAGATTGTTTCGGTACAAGGTCAATATAAGACGTTGATTTTCTATCCCTTAGCTTAATCTGCTTTTGATGAAGAAGCTCGCTATTAAATCGGCTTTCTACTTTCAATCGTTCTATACTATTACCTTACTTAAGTTAGCTTTGCAATTTCCCCTCTGTAATTTCGCTTTGTAATTATTTGTATATTCTGGCAGTAAGATTATACTTTAGTACCAGTACTTAGATGCTTATCTTTCTAAGGAAAAAATGTTCCTGTGATTTATTTAATGTTTTTATTAACTAAGGAATTTAATAAACAGCAATGTATCAGACTGCTTTGATTTAATGACAACTATGCTTAAGTTCATATTTTTTATCTAGACAACTTACCTTTTAGATTTAACCCAGAATTGTTTTATGACAGATAAGTTTTTTACTTACGCTCTTGATCGTAGAAAGCATTCTTTAATTCTCGGATCAGCCAATGTCAATGCTTCTATCGCAGGAAACTTATCACCACCTACGTACGTTGAAAGGCTGCGTGACCCCCTACTAATGACACGATAAGTCAATATCGACGGGAGGGATTATGTCCAAGAAAAATGTGAAGCGGTTTAACGTGGCGTACTTTCTAAAAAGTATAAATGCGATGCCCTTGGTGTCATCTTTCATCACTGAAATGCTTTGAGATCCTTTTTTAAAAAGTATTATTGTTTTAGACGAAATAAATACTTCTGACTACCCTTTTATATAAATATAATGATAGAATTTTTTGTGTGTTTCTGTGTGCACCACGGGAAAGCTGCTAAACGGATCGCTGTGTCGGTTCGTTTAATTTCTTCTTAGTTGGTATTGGATCAACTTATTGTATTTGCTTACTCTAAATTCTAATCATGTTTCTATTAAGACATTCAAATCATTCTATTTTTCAAAAAACTTTCATACAATTTAGGGTATTTTAGTGATATAAAAACATTTCAACATATATGTATTAAAACTGCAATAATTATTTTTTTAAGTAACATATTCTATTGAAAATTTTAGAAACGAAATTTAAAAAAGAAAATTCTATCAGATCAAATTGTGGATCTAAACCATTCTCCAATCAACTTAATTACATGCACAAAACTTCATCAAAATCATTCCAGCCGTGTAAGAGGAGTTCTATTACAAACACATTGATAGAAGAATTTTATATATGAAGATACACAC
The DNA here is from genome assembly GCA_032207245.1 of Pardosa pseudoannulata. NCBI lineage: Eukaryota > Metazoa > Arthropoda > Arachnida > Araneae > Lycosidae > Pardosa > Pardosa pseudoannulata. The sequence continues at coordinate 60,103,692 of CM063498.1, forward strand.
ATAAACACTTGTAATCAAAAATGTTTCAAAATTCTGACATAAGGATAAATTCGTAGTCTTGGGGCACATTTAGGGATGATTTTCGAACAATTCCGTTGTTGATCAAATGCCAAAAATGGTTGATCAAATCCGTTCCGTGGACACTGTTGGATATGGGGCTACGCACTCGTGTGACTTTGCTAACCAAGCGTCAACGCCAACTGCGCCTACGCTGGGCGCGGGAACATTGCGACTGGTCCATGGATCAGTGGGAGAGATTTGCCTGGTCAGATGAATCACGGTTTGTAATTCTTCACGCCAATGGCCGTGTCAGGATAATCCGCCTTCCAGACGCACAGTTGCTCCCTCAATATACAGTAGGTCATACGCAGGCCGGTAGTGGCGGGTTTATGCTTTGGGGGATGTTCTCTTGGGCGCCTCTGGGACCCGTGGTTGTGGTAGAGCAGACCATGAATGCTACAGGGTGTCTGAACATTATTGCGGACCAGTTGCTCCCTTACGCGGCCTCTGTTTTTCCAGCTGGAAATGGAATGTTCCAACAGGACAACGCCCATGTCACAAGGCTAAAATTGTGTTGGAGTGGTTCCAGGAACATGATGCTGAATTCCAGTTAATGTCTTGGCCTCCTATCTCACCGGATCTCAATACGATAGTGAACATTTGGGATGTCATAGGACGGCAGCTCAGAATTCAAAGACCACCAATTCGGAATATTTCGGAATTGCGTAACTGTTGCTTAAACATCTGGTACAATCTGTCTCTGGCCCTCTACCAAGGAATTGTGGCATCCATGCCAAGGCGGGTTGAAGCTGTATTGCGCGTCAAAGGTAGGCCAATTCGTTATTGACAGGTGGTCATAATGTTTTGATCTTGAGTGTATATATATATATATATATATATATATAAATTTGTGTCTGTCTGTCTGTACTCTATAGACTCAAAAACCATGCATCCAATCGCCGTGAAAATTTGGGAAATTGTTAGCTATATTCCTGGGAAGGTTTTTGTAAATTTTTAACATTCGAAATCTCTTCCTTCCCCCTTTTTCGAGCATTTCATGTCATTATTCCAAGTATTATTTTCCCCGGTTAAACGCAAACGATTAATATTTTAATTTATCGCATCATAACTAAGTGAACGAAGCAATATTTCAAGCAATGTGACGTCTTCCCAAGTAATTGTTTTAAAAGCAGTTTTCCTCAGTTAAAAGCAGGAGATTAAAATTCTCAATTTATCACATAAATAGGTGAAAACAATATTTTTCTATCATTATGACGTCATTACTTTAAATATCTGATTTATTCATTTCTTATTTTATAATATTTGAATATCGTCTGCGTAGTATCCATTCGATTTGACCTGGAAATTGAGATATAAAGTGATTCACTCTCATTTCTATGTGACGCAAATTATAGTATTTTTATATAAGAACTAATTTTATATTTAATGATTGGTTTATTTTTATGTTACAATGAAATGTTTATAAACAATATTTTAACAACAAAATGTACAAATTTCATCGACTCTCATTGGAAAATAAAAACCTATCATTTTTTATAGTTATCTCTACATCCATATAGTTGTCAATATGAATGTGTTTCTGTTTCATACAAAACCATGTGGTTTGTCATAAATTTTCTTAATTTTGGACAACATTTATTAATACCACCAAAATGAGCACTGTTGTTGTCAAAACCTCTGCTTCCTATTCTACCACTTAATGTGTCAAGATCTATTGACGTTACTAATCAACGTACAGTAGTATAAAAACGGAATATTGTTATAATACGATTATAACAGAAATATATAAATATGCCGATGACTCGAACTGAACTGTGACGAATTTAGAGAGCTATGAACGAAAAAAAATCTTTGTTTAAAAGTAATACATTAAGTTCAACGTAGTTCACACGGGCGCACTTGCTAGTATATATATATATATATATATATATATATATATATATATATATATATATATATATATATATATATATATATATATATATATATATAATTGTTATAACAATATGTGTTCCAAAACATTAGAGTTATCCCTTCGGTGGGATTTTCATGTGGCATACCTTCTATATTATCTATGATTATCATAAAGGACTAAATTATAATTTGCAATGATGATCACCGTATCAAAAACATAAGCTGTTACATCTTGGAAATGAATACTCTTGGAAACATTTTTGTAGGTAAATCCTTGTCCACTGTGAGTACATACCAAATGTTTAGTTGCTCTAAAAGATTCTATGAAAAATAATGACTTGTATTATTTTGACTTTAACAATCTTCCATTACTTTTATCGAACAAGCATTTATATATAAAAATGTACTT
>CM063498.1:60108535-60116035 GCA_032207245.1 Pardosa pseudoannulata
GTGGCCGAATGGTCAAGGCACGCGATCCAGACCCGGAGATTGTGGGTTCGATGCTTGACATGGCAGTTTATCCAAAGTACGGATTTTTAATTTAAAAATATTGTTTATTGTTTCCTTACGTTCTTGATTATTCTAGATCTTTCTTTAATATGTAAATTAGTTATTTCTCGAATGTTCTGTTCGGGTATAAAAGCTGATACCCACTAGTTGTAGGCAACTTCTCGGTCTTGTAAAGTTGCGAGTTGCTGCTTAGCTTCAATAAATTCTTCTGTTGCGTTAAACGGTGTGTTCATTCGAATCTTCGTGACAAATTTGGTGGAGGCGCCGGGTAACGATTTCGTCATTGTGGATAATTCTGACAGTGTTCGCAGAAGTCTCCGTTTAAGAGGATTACCTCCGGAATTTGGCCTTTACATCCCAGAAAAAAGAAAGAAGCAGATAATGCCCGAAGATACAAAGCCTGTCTTGGTAACTCCTACCTACTCGCCTGTAAGGAACCCCTCAACCTTCCGTGGGGAGCCTGGAGACGACCCTCGGAAATGGCTTGCGGAATACGATCGGGTGGCCAAGTTCAACAATTGGGATGAAATGATGTGTCTCGCAAATGTCTATTTTTTCCTAGACGGTACGGCCAAGCAATGGTACCTAAATAATGAAGATATCTTGGACTCCTGGGACGCATTCAAAAAGGGTTTAAATGAACTTTTGGGCGATCGCCACAGATACACTAAAAAGGCCGAAGAGCAACTGAAATGTAGGGCTCAAAGGGCCGGAGAGAGTACGCAGTCCTACATTCAGAGTGTATTAGGGATTTGTCAAGAAGTCAATCCTTCAATGTCCGACGACGAGAAAGTGTCTCACTTAATGAAAGGCGTTGCCGAAGATATGTACCAAGTGCTCCTAATGAAAGATGTGAAGACTACGGCTGACTTCATCAAGTGGTGTAACTACATTGAAGACATGAGGCAAAAAAGAATTGGCCGAAAATTTGAGCGACTACCAAACGTCGTACCAGTTGCAGCCATGGAGGACGAGACCGATTTAGTATCTCTTATCCGTAGAATTGTACGCGAAGAGATTAATCGAGTAGTAAATCAAGTAGACGAGTTGCCGGACCCCTATTCCCAGCCGCTACAGACCGTCATCCAAGACGAAGTCGAAAAAGCTTTGGCGCCAGTGGTCGCAAAGTCTGCAGACGCCCAACGACGTCCCACGTATGCAGCCGCTGTAACGAGGAAAGCCAGAAGTCCTGTCCAGAGATCAGTACCCCAGCCCAGGAAAACGGACCTATGGAGAACGACCGACAACAGGCCAGTGTGTTTCCACTGTGGACGCCCTGGACACGTCGTACGCTATTGCCGTGAGAGGAAGGCCGTTTTTGACAATTATCGAGCCCGCCGACAGAACTTCGATGACATCGAAGATGAGTTTCGCCGACCAAGCTTCGAACGCCGTTCGTTTCCTAGTCCTAGTAGAGGCCGATCACCAACCCGTCGTTCCCGATCACCGTCGCCATATCGTCGATCAGGTCAATCTCCAAGCCGTAGAAACGAGGAAAACTAAGCACAGCGACCTTTCGAGGAGGTGAGGCCGCATGTAATGAAAATCCTCCATCGGCCGCAAGGATGACGGGTAACCACCTCGACGTTCTAGTAGATAATCAACCGATCCGTGCTCTAGTAGATTCTGGAGCCTCCTTTTCTGTCGTCTCCGATAAGTTTCGTCGATACTTAAAGAAAGTTATGTTCGCTGACGTCAAGAACACTATGCTGAAAGTCGCAAATGGCAATTTTGTTAGGCCACTAGGAAAATGTGTTCTGCGTGTCGTGATAAATAGACGAGAGCTGCCTGTTGAATTCATCGTCCTACAGCATTGTAGTCACGACGTAATCCTCGGCTGGGACTTTTTGGAAGCTTCTCAAGCTGTGATAGACTGTGGCAGAAGTGAACTGTTGTTAGAAGATACTGGCCAAGAAACCAAAGCACTAGACGCTTGGAAGGTGTATGCCACGAAGGACTACAGGCTTAAGCCACGCTCAATGACGAGAATAGCAGTATCAGGACTAGATGTCGGAAGAAACATAAGCGTAATTGTGGACGGCAATAGACACTTGCTGCTCGAAAGAAACCTTGCCATACCATCTATGGTATCCTTATACCATAATGGACGAAGTGAAATTTGGATTGCCAACATGCAAGTTAAAGATCAAGTCATTCCTAAAGGAATGTACGTAGGCGAAGCTGAGCTATTGGATGAAGGACATATATGCGAGATTGCGGAAACAACAGAAAGTACTAGTACTCTACAGGACCCGACGAATTCCAATATAGATTATACCAAGATGATATCCCCTGAGTTGAGCAGCGAAAGAAAACGCAAATTAGTCGAGCTTCTACAAGCCTTTCCGGGAATCTTTACAAAAGCTAACAGGTCGACGCAAAGACAAATGTGAAACACAGGATCAATACGGGTGACCATGCTCCAATCTACCAAAGGGCTTACCGAGTTTCACCGACTGAAAGAAGCATAATTAGAGAAGAGGTTCAGAAAATGCTTGACCAAGGTATTGTCCAGCCATCTGAGAGTCCATGGTCATCTCCTGTGGTACTGATAAGAAAAAAAGATGGTAGCTGGCGTTTTTGCGTGGACTATCGCAAACTGAATAGAATAACGAAGAAGGATGTTTATCCTCTGCCCCGTATTGACGATACTCTAGACTGTTTAAAAGGCGCCAAGTTCTTTTCTTCCATGGATCTCCGATCTGGTTACTGGCAGATAGAAGTGGATGAAGCGGATCGTGAAAAGACTGCCTTTATTACTCCAGAAGGGTTATACGAATTTAAAGTCATGCCGTTTGGACTTTGCAATGCACCTGCAACTTTTGAAAGAATGATGGATAATTTGCTACGCCATCTTAAATGGACTATGTGCCTATGTTACTTGGACGACATAGTAGTTTTCTCAGAAAGTTACGAAGACCACCTTATCCGATTAAGGACAGTTCTGAAATGCATTCAAGAAGCTGGACTCATACTTAACTCCAAGAAGTGCCTTTTTGCTGCTCAAGAAGTAAAAATCCTAGGCCATCTCGTATCCAGTAGCGGTGTCCGTCCAGATCCTGACAAAGTGAAAGCCGTGACCAATTTCCCTACTCCACAGAACTTACATGACGTACGAAGCTTTCTTGGGCTTTGCTCCTACTTCAGAAGGTTCATTAAAGGCTTTTGCTATCTTGCCGAGCCCCTTCAGGTGCTGCTGAAAGGCGATGCGAAATTTCATTGGGGTTCTAAAGAGGTAGAGGCTTTTGACAACCTGAAGAAAGCGCTTACATCTGATCCAGTATTGGGGATATTCGACGAAAGATGTCCTACAGAAATTCATACAGACGCCAGCGGATATGGTATTGGAGCAGTTCTGATTCAAATTCAGAATGAAGTCGAGAAGGTCATAGCCTACGCCTCTAGGACCCTGACAAAGGCCGAAAAAAATTATTCTACTACAGAACGGGAATGCCTTGCTGTCGTATGGGCTATCAATAAATTCCGGCCATACCTGTTTGGAAGACATTTTACGGTTGTAACAGATCACCATTCATTGTGCTGGCTTATGAATCTCAAGGATCCCTCAGGCCGACTGGCAAGGTGGGCTCTTCGACTCCAAGAACATAATTTTTCAGTAAAATACAAATCGGGTAGGAAGCATAACGATGCCGACGCTCTCTCGAGGAATCCAGTAGACGAAGAGACTGAGACGCAAGATCAATTTTTAGCAGTAACTACTAGTATAGACCTCGCTGTCGAGCAGAAGAAAGACCCAGACATAGCTAAAATGATCCTTCCGAAGATCGGATCATCCACCGAAAGGCAATTTGAGTTAATTGATGGAGTCCTATGCAGAAAGAATTTTGATCCAGATGGGAAGACATGGTTGCCCGTCATTCCCAAACATCTACGTGCAGACATACTTAAACATTTTCACGACGCGCCTACCGCAGGGCATCTGGGCTTTGCGAAAACGTACGACAGGATCCGGAAAATATTTTATTGGCCGGGGATGTACCGAAATGTTGTTAGTAGCCAAGTTCCTGCTTCACATGAAACAGGGGACGGGTGCGTTACTGCTGCCATGCTACCTTGGTGAACACACTGAGTCTATTCTTCTGTTTTATTTTTTCATTTAATAAAACTATAATGATATGTTAAATGCCTATGCGTTCATTTATTCCCTTTGTTATTTTCAACTTTTTAAGGTTGCAGTCTACAAATAACTCAACTTTTTCTAGATCCCTGGAGAACTTAATATTTGTTTATATAGAAAGAAATTCTATTGTCATAAGCTCTGTTATAAATCCTGCTTTAAATAAATTGCGAGAACACACTTTTATTTAAGAGGAAAATTTATTTTTAAAAGTTTTTTTAATTACTTTCTCTAGTTATGTACAGGAGGATATGTACAGACAAATATATGGTGTTTGTAAGAAAATACCACTAGGCATTAAGCTTTCGATTTTGTGTATTCATTATCGAATTCTTTGAACAGACTTTCCACTAGAACACTGTGTTGTGGGTTGCCAGATTTTGTAATAGAATTCATATTGTTTATACAATATTCTTTTAATTCCAACATTAAGAAAAGCCTTAACATTTCTATGATACGCTGTCTACCAATAAGTATTTAAACACCAGTGATAGGAAAGAAAAACTAACTTAATTCAAAATCAATAGTTGGTAGAGCCTCCACGAGAGGCAATTACAGCTTGAACCCTCCGGGGCATACTTTCCACAAGTCTTTCTATTACAGCTAGGGGTATTATCTTCCACTCGGCTTGGAGTAGACATACAAGTTCCTTCACTGATTTTGGACTGGTAGTGCACCCCTTAATTCGGCGACCCAACTCGTCCCAGAGGTTCTCGATAGGGTTCAGGTCTGGACTCTGGTCAGGTTAGTCCATTCGATTGGCACCATACCAAGCCTTGGTTAACCTCGAAACATGACAACTGGCATTGTCGTACTGAAAGTAACAGGGGTCCAACCCCAGAAGCCGTGACATACCTCAGGACCACAGATATCGTCATTTGCATAGGTGTCCAAATACTTCTTGGTAGACAGTGTATTTCAAAATATCTTTACATTTGAGACATTAATTCGAATGCATCAGAATAAAATATGTGAAAAGAGAGCTGTGCTCAAATATAAAAAAAAAATCACCCAATATAACCAGTCAGTTGTCAACTGCATTGATGCTAAAATAACGTGTTCATTTTTTGCTTAATAGTAAAACTTTTTCCAAAACCTTATGAATGATTAACCTTAATATATTCAACGTTTGCATATGTATAATATAATTATTGAATATTTATACTAATATAATTATGATTTAAAAACTTTTCATTAGCTTTTCTTAAAATACAATTATATTGGCTGTTTGTGCTAATAAAATTTCAAACCACAAAAAGTCGAAGGAATGAAAAAAAAAATTATAATAAAAAACTTCAGACTCATCTTTACGGTTATTATCGTTTACTAAAACACATACCCCGTTAACTTACTATAGTATTTGACAATGATTTTTTTCTCCCTGTCATACTTTTCAGCCACATAATCTCCACTGGAGCTCTCCTAGTTGGTTTATCAAAACTACTTTGCCAATCATATGAAATTAATATTTGAAAAAAACATACCTATATGGTCGATCCATAGAGTAAAAAACTAATACCGACTTTTTTTTTTATCAAATTGAATAACATATTCGATAAAAATGGTATACCAGGTATTATATAAATGAACTCTTTCAGTTAATTTTTATCTACGGCAAACGAAAGTGGTATGCTTAAAAATATTCTCTATAAAACAACAAGATAAAAGAATTTACACAGTCCTGTACCTCTTTGTGTTCTGCTTTTCGTTCCATAGCTGAAAAATAAGAAATAAAATTCTTGAAATTATTGTATTTTTAACTCAGTCTGTCAATGAAAGAACCATATTAAATGTTTTATTTGTCAATCGATGATTTTTTTCAGTCCATTGTTAAAACTCGGAAGCTGTCTAGTGCCTTAGGGATTACAGAGAATCTGCAGACGTATTTTTAAATTGCTTTAAAGTACAGAATTGTTTTCTTAACAGTGATACATTTTTTTGTCTTTATGTTATACATTACTTAAACTTGGTTTAATATTGTAACCATTCTAAAGAATAGACTAGTAAATTTTATATGGCAGTTTTATAAGTTTGGTAACGATTTTTTAAAGTTAGTTTAGTTAAATTGTAAAAAAAAAATTTAATTTATTAAAACTTTTAAGAATTTTGCTTTAGGCTTCTTATGAGAAAATGCATGGGTGCTATAGCTTGTATACTTGCATGTTATAATAAATATATTATACGCATACATACACAGAATTTTGAAAAATTTTTTTAAGATTTAATTAACAAGAATGTATAAAATGTATACAGCTTCTTAAAGTAATCTATTTGAATTAAGGGATTAAACGTCTGTACATTATAAAATGGCAATAAATTTATATTGATCTTGAATTTTAAATCTATTGAACTAAGAATGTATAATTTCATAAGTAAAATTAAACTCTGCTTGGAAGAGAGCAGTGAATATTCCTTATTAAGCATTTATAAATGGAGAAATGTACTGACGTATTATAAAGAAATTATTTGTATGCCTGTGGTATAGTTTTATATGGCACAGTTTTTATACCTGTTTTTTTTTCACTCATGACTGAAAGCCAATATTTTAATTGATAAATGACAATGTAAGTTTAACCTCCCTTAACTGAAATAAAATTTAAAAAAATATTTTAATATTAGAGACACTACTCTATCACCAGAGTTTGAAAAACCTAAACAAAGAAATTCTTTGTCTACGGTATAGCTTTATTTGGCACAGATTTTATACCTGTCTTTGAGCACATATGACTTAAAACCAATATTTCAATTATTAAGTGACAATGTAAGTTTAACCTCCCTTAACTGAGATCAAATCAAAAAAAAAGTATTTTAATATTAATAACACTAGTCTATCACCAGAGTTTAAAAAACCTAAACAAAGAAATGTTTTGTCTATGAAACTATGAACAATAGAAAACTTTGTCTATGGTATAGTTTTATTTTGCAAAGTTTTTATACTTGTTTTTTTGCACACATGACTTAAAGCAATATTTTACTTGATAAATGACAATGTAAGTTTAAACTCCCTTAACTGAAATCAAATCAAAAAAGTATTTTAATATTATTTACACTACTCTATCAGAGTTTGAATAGCCTAAACTGGGAAATTCTTTGTCTATGGTATAGTTTTATTCGGCATAGTTTTTATTCCCACATTTTTGCACACATGACTTAAAGCCAATATTTTAATTGAAAAATGACAGTGTAAATTTAATCTCCCTTAACAGAAATCAAATAAAAAATATTTTAATATTAGTAACACTACTCTATCACCAGAGTTTGAAAAGCCTAAACTAAAAAAATCTTTTTCTATGGAATCGTTT
>CM063498.1:60121035-60193535 GCA_032207245.1 Pardosa pseudoannulata
ATTTTATGATTATATTTCATTATTATTATTATATAATATTATATTTATATGATTATTTTAATACATATATAATAAAAATAATTTCAGTAAACTAGTTTATATGTATATATATATATATATATATATATATATATATATATATATATATATATATATTTTTATATATATATATATATATAACAAAACATATAATATATATATATATATATATGAATTCATTTTATAATTGAAGGAGAAAGCTCAGCTAGCTATTTATATATATATATATAAAATAATATATATATATAAATTATAATTTATATAAATATATTATATATATATATATATAAATATATATATATTATATAAATTTATATATATATATATATATAATATTTATAAAATATTTTTTATATTTATTATTTAATTTATATTATTATAAATATTTATTTCTTTTTTATATTTTTTATATATTATATATATATAATTTATTTAAATATTTTATTATATTTTTTTTTTTATATATTTTTTGAACTTTTATAAGCATCAGTTGCATTTAATTCCCAGAGGCATGCACTTTTAGAAAATGACACATGCTCTCTGAAACTTTGATGTTGATCGAAACAAATTAATTATTGAAATACACTTATATTAAAATCTATTTATCTTTACTTTTAAAATGCTTCAGGTAAAGATTTTTTAACTTCACATTTTAGATTCTAACAGAGTAACATTTAATTATTTAAAATAAATTGCTAGATATAAAAATTTTCTTCACTTAAAGTAGACTATTTAATTTAAATTTATTTTAGAAGAGTAGTTGTTTTCATCTATTCTTTTTCTTTTTTGCTATACAGTGCATATGATATGCTTGGAATTACATCGGAATTCTCCTTTAAATAGATTTCCTTCCTCAGGGAAATGTTTTGTTTTTTTAATAGAATTTTTTGAATGTATAAAGCCATTGGCCGTTCGAATATTAGAGACGAATCAGTAAAAAAAGGGAGACATATTGAAGATTTATGAATTAATTTCTATAAACCGTTCTAATAAAAGATTGTTGATAAAAGTTATTTTTCTTTTTATGAAAACTAATTCCACAATTGGTTCGAAAACATTTCAACATTTTAGATTGTATATTTTCTCGAGTAAGAAATTTTTTTTCTATTTAGATTAAATTGTATTCTTTTTTGTATGTATTTAAAATTCGTTCGTTTCATTGGTTCATTTATTAACAGTTACAATTTTCAATGAGTGAAGCTGTAAAGGTATCTTTATTTACGCATGATTATTTTTTGTTGCAAGAAGTACTCTTTTTACTCTGATGGAGGGGATGAATGACATATTTACTTTGTTGTAAATCTAATCTGTAAGCGACTTTAGTTCATTTCCTCAAGTATACGTCTAGCGGTTGTAGATAAATTCTGCACAATAAAAGTTACTTCCCTTGTACAGTAGACTCTCGATTAACCTGTGTTGGATTATCCGGGAGAAAAAAAAATTTATTTTTTTTTTTACGGAAGTCTGTGATTATACGCATTTTTAGAGGAAAAAAATTAGAAGGTTTGAGAAAGTAAGAAAGTGACTTAGACTGTGATACATTGGCGTCAATCAGAAAAATTATTTATTGAAAAATACTTAGATTGAATTATTTTTATTTAAAAAATGCTTTACGTAGGAAATTTTTTTAAACTTTAATTTTTAGCTTTTAATAGAGTAGTATAAATCAATTAATTACTTAAAATTCGGTAGAAAAAAGTAGAATTTTTAATTTAAAGTTTTTTAGTAGAGTAGTTTTCATCTATTTTTTTTTCTTTTTTGCTATACAGTGCATATGATTTGCTTGGAATTACATCAGAATTATCCTTTAAATAATTTTTCTCCCTCAGGGAAATGTTTTGTTTTTTTAATAGAATTTTTTTAAATGTATAAAGAGATTGACCGGTCGAATATTAGAGGCGAATCAGTAAAAAAAGGGAGACATTGAAGATTCATGAATTAAATTTCTATAAATCGTTCTAATAGAAGATTGTTGAGAAATTAAAAAAAATATTTTTCTTTTTGTGATAATCCTACATTGGATGAAAAAAATTCTACATTGGATGAAAAGTTTTTAGAGCATGCAAGTTTTTGAATAAGAATAACTTTTTTTTCTATTTAGATTAAACAGTATTTTTTGTATGTATTTAAAAATGGTTATCTCCATTAATTCATTTATTAACAGTTACAATTTTCCATGAGTGAAGCCGTAAAGGTAACTTTTTTTAAACATGATTATTTTTTATTGCAAGAAGTACTCTTTTTACTCCGATGGAGAGGTGGAATGACATATTTACTTTGTTGTAAATCTGATCTGTGAGCAACTTTAGTTAATTTCCTTAAGTATACCTCTAGTGGTTGTAGATAAATTCTGCACAATAAGAGTTACTTCCCTTATACAGTAGACTCTGGATTAACCTGTATTGGATTATCCGGGAGAGAAAAAAAACTATTTTTTTATTAATGACTGCAATTATACTCATTTTCAGAGGAAAAATATTAGAAGGTTTGAGAAATTTAGAAAATGACTTAGGCTGTGTCGATCAGAAAAAATTAATTATTGAAAAATACTTAGATTGAATTTTTTATCTTTGAAAAGCTTCAAGTAGAGAATTTTTTTAACTTTATGTTTTAGCTCTTAATGGAGTAGATAAATCAACTAATTGGTTAAAATAAAATTCGGCATAAAAAAGTACAACTTTTAATTATTTTTTTTTAGGAAAGTAGTTTTCATCTATTCTTTTTCTTTTTTTGCTACACAGAGCATATGATTTGCTTGGAATTACATCAGAATTCTCCTTTAAATAGTTTTCATCCCTTGAGAAATGTTTTGTTTTTTAATAGAATTTTTTTAATTGTATAAAGAGATTGACCTTTCGAATATTAGACATGAATCAGTAAAAAAGGGAAACTTACTGAAGATTTTTGAACTAAATTTCTATGAGTTGTTCAAATAGAAGATTGTTGATAAATAAAAAAAAGTTAAATTTCTTTTTATAATTCCCCAATATGTGGGAAATAAGTTCAAGTTTTTAGATCATTTATTTTTTTAATAAGAATAATTTTTTTCTATATAGATTAAATTGTACTTTTTGTATGTATTTAAAAAAATGGTTCTTTCCATTATTTCCTTTATTAAGAGTTACAATTTTCATGAATGAAGCCGTAAAGGTATCTTTTTTTAATCATGATTATTTTTTACTGCCAGAAGTACTCTTTTTACTCTGATGGAGGGGAGGAATGACATATTTACTTTGTAGTAAATCTGATCTGTGAGCATCTTTAGTTCATTTCCTCAAGTATACCTCTAGGGGTTGTAGATAAATTCTGCACAATAAGAGTACAGTTCCCTTGTACTGTAGACTCTCCATTAACCTGTATTGGATTATCCGGGAGAAAAAAATTTATTTTTTCTTATGAAAGACTGTGATTATACGCATTTTTAGAGGAAAAATCTTAGAAGGTTTGAGAAAGTTAGAAAGTGACTTAGACTGTATTACATTGGTGTTATTCTGAACAAATTAATTATTAAAAAACATTTAGATTTAATTTTTTTATATTTATCTTTAAAAGTATTTAAGAAGAGATTTTTTTAAACTTTACTTTTTAGCTTTTAATAGAGTAGTATAAATCAGTTAATTACTTAAAATTTGGTATAAAAAGCAGAATTTTTAATTTAATTTTTTTATGAGTTTTCATCTATTCTTTTTCTTTTTTGCTATACAGTGCATATGATTTGCTTGGAATTACACCAGAATTCTCCTTTAAATAGTTTTCATCCCTCAAGGAAATGTTTTGTTTTTTTAAATGAATTTTTTTAAATGCATAAAGAGGTTGATCGTCGAATATTAGAGACGAATCAGTAAAAAAATGGAAAAACATATTGAAAATTTATGAACTAAATTTCTATTAGTCGTTCAAATAGAAGATTGTTCGTAAATAAAATATATTTTTCTTTTTATGATAATTCCACAATTGGTGAGGAAAAATTTCAAGTTTTCAGACTGTATTTTTTTTAATAAGAATAATTTTTTTTCTATTTAGATTAAATTGTATTTTTTGTATGTATTTAAAAACGATTCTTATAATTTGTTTATTTATTAACAGTTACAATTTTTCATGAGTGAAGCCGTAAAGGTATCTTTTTTAAACAAGATTATTTTTTATTGCAAGAAGTACTATTTTTACTTTGCTGGAGGGGAGGAATGACATATTTACTTTGTAGTAAATCTGATCTATGAGCAACTTTAGTTCATTTCCTCAAGTCTACCTCTAGCGGTTGTAGATAAATTCTGCACAATAAGAGTTACTTCCCTTGTACAGTAGACTCCCGATTAAGCTGTATTGGATTATCCGGAAGAGAAAAAAACTTTTTTTTTATTAAAGACTACGATTATACTCATTTTTAGATGAAAAATCTTAGAAGGTTTGACAAATTTAGAAAGAGACTTAGACTCTAATACATTGGTGTTGATCAGAATAAATTAATTATTGAAAAATACTTAAATTGAAATTTTTTTTATCTTTATTTTTAAAATGCTTAAGGTATCCGTCTACATTCAGAAAACTTTCTTCTTTGAACGTAGAAACTAGTTCATGTTTTTACATTTTTACCATTATTTTTTATATTATCATAGAGAATTGCACTTAAAAAATTTATTCCTGGAGAAGTTTTATAAAATTTTTAAGAAATAAAGATAATTTAGTAAAAAAATCGGATTTTTTCAAAAGGTCTAATTTTTTAATAAATTAAATCATTTCAATAAATTAAATCATTTCATTTTTTGATGCAACACATTTCTTATACACTGGACTAGTGAATCACCTAAAATCTTTGCTTAATTTACATTTGGTAAAAAATTTGGTCCTTCAAGATCATACACATTGAATTTTTAATGAATAATCATTACCTTTATATCTAACTATGAGTGTAACATCATTAAAAATTATCCAAATTTAACGCTTTTAGGTCATTCTCTAGTATATACTATCAAAAGCATTCATAATAATTTTCAACAAAATATTTTACGAACTTTTTGAGAAATCACATTTCAATTTTCAACATTTTATTAAAAATACCGTTATGAGAAAAACGCATTTGAAGTTTATGAAAGCAACTTTATCTATTAAAAAACTAAAATACATGTTTAAAATTCCCCACATTTTCTTGCTTCAAAACTTTCTAATTGCCAAGTTGCTAATTATTAAAAGTACTAGAAAAATGTTTAAACTAATCTTCGTGAAAAATTATTGTCCAAAAAATGCTCTTTAAATTCACAACTTCCAGTTCTGAAGTGGCTACTTCCGTTTTATTTTGACAGCTGTCACAGATGTTTAAACAGTTTAAATTTTTCTTTAAAATGCCGTAGAGACAAAACAAAAATAGGTTTAGAAGTCTAAAAGTTGAAATTTTATAACAGAGAATTTTTTTTTAAAATATGATTTTTGCAAAGAATGACATTTTTAACGTAGACGGATACCTTAACGAAGATACTTTTCTTTAACTTTAAGTTTTAGCTTTTAATGGAGTAGTAATAATAAACTAATTACTTAAAATAAAATTCGGTATAAAAAAGTAGAATTTTTAATTTAAATTTATTTTAAGAGAGTAGTTTTTATTTATTCTTTTTCATTTTGGTTATGCAGAACATATGATTTGATGAAATTACATCAGAATTCTCGTTTAAATAGCTTTCATCCCCTAGGGAAAAGTTTGGTAATTTGAGTTTTTTATTCGAAATTTTTTGAAAGCAGAGAAGAGATTAAACATTCCAATATGAAGAAACGAATCAATAAAAAAAGGGAGACATTGAAAATTCATGTATTAAATTTCTATAAACCGTTCTAATAGAAGATTTTTGAGAAATCAAAAAAATTATTTTTCTTTTTATAATAATTCTACACTGGATAGAAAAAAATTCTAAGTTTTTAGAGCATGCAATTTTTTGAATACGAATACCTTTTTTCTATTTAAATTAAATTATATTTTTGTATGTATTTAAAAATGGGAACTTCCATTAATTTAGTCTTTAGCATTTACAATTTTCCACATGTGTAGCCGTAAAGATAATTTTTTGTACGCATATTTATTTTATCGTATGAAGTATTCATTTTACTGTAATGAGGAGAATGACGTATTTAGTTTGGAGTAAATCTGATCTTTGATTAAATTTAGGTTATTCTCTCAAATATACCATAGGGGTTGATAGTTAAATACTGCACAGTAAGATTTACTTACCTTGTAGATTGGATCCTCGTTTAGCCGGGATTGGTTTAGTTTGGAGTGCTACGGTCTACTTTTTGCAACACGAGGGCTAATGAGACCGGGACCTACAACTTAAAGCCGATTCCGAACGGCTACGAACATCCATGCTATAGTGAGATTCGAACCCACGAACTCCGGTTCCAAAGGTCAGCACTCTAACCAATCGGCCATCGTTCGTCTAGCCGGGATTGATTACCCTTGTTGGTTTGGTTTGGAAATCTACGGTCTACTCTTTTGCTTATGAGGGCTAATAAGACCGGTACTGTTCAAATCCATTTTGAACGGCTATGCTAGTAGCGGTATTCGAACATTTGAACTCCGGTACAGGTCTAAAATTTGACCATCATTCGACTGAATTATCTAGAAGAAAAAATTTTTTACAATAGATTACGATTGTACTCATTTGCGGATAAAAGTCTTAAAAGATTTGAGAAAGTTATTTATAATGCTCTGAAAAGTAGGACGAAAAAGCAATGCAACAGTGGATTAATGAAGATTCAAAACTGAAATGTTGCGAAGTTTTGAGCGAGGAGGACATTGTATCACACTTATCACTTGTTGTTCAGTAAAAACATTTTGAACGATTTCCTGTAATGTACACACTATGGTCAATTGTTCACCACTTCCTGATGGTGACCTTGAACGATGGTTCGTTTGTTGCATGTTGCATCCACACGCTGATTCATTAAATGAGCCCAGCGCTTGGATTCATTCATAGGGTCTACTGCGCACTTTAGTTGCGCAACTGGCTACATCTGATCTTCGAAGAAAAGCCATTCGAAGTCATCGTCCACCAAGGCAAGGTCTGCCACTATCGACCGCGGAAGCCATACCCCCTCCAGACCCTCACAATGTGTTAACTCGCAACCTTATTTAAACTAAAACGGGACTTTGTCCTGTTTTGGGGTCGATTGTCCTCATCAAAAGCAAAAATCCCTTTAACCCATTGAAGACCAGCACATAAATGTTATACGAGTTGATCTTTGTGAAAACCGTTGCCATTGAACGCCGTCTATTAATTAAATATAGCATTTAAAAATTAAAATAAAAAGTTCAGATCTCTTACTACGCATACGCAACGCTCGACCGATAAGAGTGAAATCGTTGAATACGAGACGGTGGTAGCGAAGGGTTAAGTAAAATAACTGCTCTTAGGTTTAAAATGTGCAATAATCTATTTGCAAATGTATATAAGATAAAATTACGCCACACTGTTATTCGACACCAGCAAAAAAAAGGTATATGTCAGGAAGATACTTTAAAATGCATTGATGCTAAGCGTTTGAATACACATGTGTTACGAACTTTTTCACTCAAGGTAAGGCATGTCAAGTTTTATGCAAAATTAAATATAAAGTCGCAAACAAGTAACATTGTTTTTCATGTTATGGGAGATATGCAATATGACGTTCTTGGAATTGATTTATGCAAGTAATTTCATACTAAACTTGAAATAAAATTCTATTTCAGTGCAGATGCATAACCACGATAAATGTACTTCCCGTTGCAGTTGACTTGTCGAACACGGGATTAAAGGACAACGTAAAAACTCGTTTACAAACTGCATTAAATAAATTCGCTGAATTATTTTCGGACAGTCCGGGAATTACGCAAGTTACAACTCTCAAGATTGACAAGGGGTATAGTCAGCCAAATCATTTCCGCGTATATAGTTACGATACAAACAAGCAGAACACTATAAAAACTGACATCGATAAAATGCTTAGTTAAAATATTGTTTCACTAGTCGATAGCCCGTGGGAAAGCCCAGTAGTGTTATGTAGAAAAAAAAGGCAATGGGCCTATTACTAATTCTGAAGCCTGGAGGTTTGCAGAAAATTACAAGGGCCGGAATAAAGTAACAAAATTCTTTACATATCCTTAGCTGTTGACTGAGGATATCCTTCATAGCTTAATTTTGTTTAAATAAGACTAAATTGGATTTAACCCCTGGTTTATTAAAGTACCTATGGCTGAGAAAGACGCTAAAAAACTGCGTATATAGCCAAGAAATACACTTTTCAAAGACTTATATCATATTTAAGCCCATTTTAGAGGAAAAAAAGTTACCGTGTGCTTGGAGGACATAATTATCACGGGTGAAACTTTTACTGAGCATTTAAAACTTTTACAAGAAGTGATTTTATTAAGAAACAAGCATGGTTAAAAATAAGTACAAATTCACTTGTAAAGAATTACCGTTTTTAGATTTCAAGATTACTCGACGGGGCTTTAAAGCTGATTTCTCTAAAATAGATGCAATAAAGGCCTTTAAAGTTCCATAAATGAGAAAACAACTCTTTTCTCGGCATATGTTCCTATTACCGTACTTTTATACCTGCATTTCCTGAAGTAGCCAAATCCCTATACAAATTACATAAGATACGAGCTAAATTTTCTGAGTTCAGAAGCTCAGAACGTCTTTGAAATATTAAAACAAAAGTGGATTCAAGCTCCAGTATTACGCCATCCAGACAATACTTTACAATTCGTAGTACACACGGATGCTTCTAACGACGGAATCGGCGCCGTTTTAATGCAAGTAAATCAACCTATTTCTTTCACTTCTCTCGCATTAAAATCCACAGAACGGAAATATACAACTACTGAGAGGGAGTATTTGGTTATTGTAATTGAACTCCAAAAATTTCGTTGTTACATTTCAGAACAGCCAATGTGAATTATAATGCATTATGCTGCTTTAACCCGATGACACTTGGGCCAAAATTTTACACATCATGTTATTCGTTGGGCATTAAAGATCAAAGAATACAACGTAATTGAGTACCATTCGGGGAAAGGAAATTTATTAGTAGATGGTTTAAGCAAAGACAGAGAGAGGGAAGAGAAAAGCCAATGTTACATGATCACTTCAATTATTCTAGATAATAAAAGAACTTCGTCAAGACTCAAGATTTGGAGATATCGTTATATATTTCGAGAACTGGGGCCAGATTTCCAGAGTTACCTTACACGCTACACAGGGTAGAGCGCAAAGCTATGAATTAATACTTTTTTACAAAGCAGCTAGAAATCGAAATGGGTGAAATTCGTCCTGTCATTCCACATTCTATGAGGGTACACATTCTACATACTTTTCATGACTTACAGCAGACCATACGGGTATTCGATAAAATTTTCCCGGCTGCATGAGACGGTTTATTGACTCTTGTTAGCGTAGTAATTATATAAATTACCACACTGCAGGATTTTTACATAGTATCGTGGCCAAGTTCCCTAATGGAATTGTAGGGATTGATTTACTAGGACCATACTCTCGTAGTGCTCGTGGAAAGCAAAGAGTTTTATTGGTGATAGTCGATCCTAATCGTTTGGAGAGAAAATGGGGGAGGCGGACACTCTCAGTAGCTCGCTTCGAAGCTCTCGGTCGATGGGTTCACAGGAGACTCGATCGGTCAAAAATTCTCTCTGGGCCATGAACTCCGGTCTTTTTATATCGTCGTCTGACCACAAATGTCCATCTCAGCTGATTGGATATCTGGTTGATGATGTGGTCGAGAAACCGTTTGTAGAACTCTAGCCGGATAGGTGCAAGCCCGGTTCCAAGGGAAGTTTGCAGTAATTGGGAGCAATCTCGCAGATCATTAATAGATGTCTCTGGACAAAACTTTGAGAACAAGGTAGGAAAGTATTGCTGTTTCCCTTACAATGTAGAGGATTTCTGTCGTGTGAGACTCTTTCTTTGCGATGCCATTGGAACTAATGCTGGAAACACTTCGCCAGCCTCCTAATGAATTTCTCAGACAGAATGATTGAGCTAGTTCTCGGTATTAACAATCCTCTATTCAGCATCCCATTCTGCACGAAACAACGTCCTTTCACTAGGTAAAGATGAGCTCAGTTCAAGTGCTCACAAAAGGCACTTTTGCCATTCTTAGCTTATGCCGTTTTTGCTCACGGTCGTAGATAAGTCTGTATCTGGAAATTTAATGTAACGAGAATTCATTACAATATACATATCCTACCTGATTTAAAAATCCACATATCTTGAATAGGGATAGAAAGAAAAATTACGAGACTTTCTTACCATGGACTTTATTCCTTCAATATGATTCAAAATGCTTTCTCGCTAAAAGGTTTTTAACTTTTTAACTTTCGATTTATAACTGTAAATTACATTTATACAGTAAAAATATTAGTTATATTTCAATTTATACAATGAGTATTTTAGATCTCAAAAATAGCATAAGGAGAAAAGTTTATTTTATCGTATAACATTAATAAAATTTAAATATGTAATTTTTAATAAATACGTGCAAATAAATTTGCTATAATAAAAGATTTGAAACATAATTCCTATCATGAGATATTTTATTTCTTGTATATTTCGGTAGATTTTTGAAACTAAATGAAAGAGCGATGAAAATGAATTTTTATGAAAACCATACAATTGTAAAAGTATAAGGAGTATTTTTGAAAATTATTTGCGTAACACATGCATTTCGTTTAAATTCCTTATTTTCTCAAGTGAAAGACAGCTCTTATCTTTAGAATAATGGAAATCGAAATTGAAAAGCTCCTCGAAAAATTCTGAATTTTTGGACGGATGTCTACAATTTGACAGATTGTCTTCTCTGTTATAGGAACAGGAAAAACTGTATGATTATTTTCATCTGCTTTTCATCACTTAGTAATTTCTTGACTAATTTAAAAAATAGAGGAAATGCTTGAATGTATAGATATTAAAAACTTTATGCAAAGGATGTTGTATATTTGGATGGTATAAACCAAAGTTCTCTAGACAATGGATATATTTCAAATGTGTAAAATGAATGGTGATAAATTTAGATAATATTCACTGACGATTTATTAAACTTTTCTAAATTTTAACCTTTACTGATGACTTATGAGAACGTTTTCATATTTTTATATTTCCAAAATTTATTAAATATCGAAGAGTAAATTTTTAAATATGTTAAATATATCAGTTTTATAACCATACTTTTATATGCTAGTTTGATATGATAGTTTTCAAGATGAATACAACAAATTTTAAATGAATACATACTGCAAAACAATAAAATTTATTAAGAGAAAATAATTATTCCATAAGAAAACAGGAACTAAAAGAAAATAAAGGCGTTAGCTAAGTTCACTAAAACTCTTCGCGCCAAACAACGTAGGTCTTTACCTCTATAAATTTCTCAGCTAACTGAACTCCGATCAGGATCGGCCCCCGGTATTTATATTCGGAGAAATATCGGAATATTTAAGTACCACAAAAAGCGTTAGAGTAAGTCGCCAAGTTGCCAAATTCATTAAATTCGCCAAACTTGTTTTGGGTCATAGTCAAAAAAGATGCCAACGACAACAATTTACAGCCAATGTTTGGATACAATTTTTTTTACACAGTATACGGCAAAAATTTGCATCCTCCTGCGAAATTCGTAACATTAAAAGCAACAAGATACAACAATTAAATGAAAAAACATTGGGGTTTATATTTCTAATTAAACTAAAAAATATAAATATAGAATATTTGAAGTTTATTGATGTGTTATTTTGAGAATTTTTGAACAGTTTGTACATTTTATTTATGCCATTTGTTTCATATAAAATATCGGAAATATTTAATACCACAAAAAGCGTTAGAGTATCTTAGTCGTTAACCACAGATTAAATTACATGGACCTTTCTTTTTGGGTCATGAAAGTAAAAACACACGATAACGAATTTTTACGTAACTGGAGTACAATTTTTTTTTTGTTCACTAAATGTTTTGATTGAAGAATTTACGTTTCATGGAATATTAATGGACGATTTTCCGGCATGTCATTTACGATATTTTCTTACATATTTTTTTATCGGGTGTATTCTTCTTGCATATATTCTTATTAGAAACATCTCAAATCCTTTATAAATATAGAATATATGAGGTATATTAATGTGCTATTTTGAGAAATTATAACAAATCGTACAACTTGCCCAGTAAATGATTTCTTTTATGAATTTGGAAATTTAATTGACGTAAAATGGACTAGATACACTAAAAGTAAGCAACGACTGCCACAACTCTGAGTACACACACCACAGATTACAAATTCATGGACCTTTCTTTCGTAGATGGAGGCTCCAAAAGTAGATTTTACACACAGATGGTTAAGAATACTTTATACGAAGATAACTGGGTAAAATATTTGAGTGAAGTTTTTCAGACTGGACTGTTATTTGATTGAAGAATTTACGTTTCATGGAATATTAATGGACGATTTTCCGGCATGTCATTTACGATATTTTCTTACATATATTTTTATCGGGTGTATTCTTCTTGCATATATTCTTATTACAAACATCTGAAAGCCTTTATAAATATAGAATATAGGAAGTATATTGATGTGCTATTTTGAGACTTTTTGACTAATTGTACAACTGTGCTTGTAAATGATTTCTTTTATGAATTTAGAAATTTAATTGAGGTAAAATTGACTAGATACACTAAAAATAAGCAACGACTGCCATAACTCTGAGTACACACCACAGATTACAAATTCATGGACCTTTCTTTCATGAAACTTTATATAAAACCGATAATTTTGCTTC
The DNA here is from genome assembly GCA_032207245.1 of Pardosa pseudoannulata. Taxonomy (NCBI): domain Eukaryota; kingdom Metazoa; phylum Arthropoda; class Arachnida; order Araneae; family Lycosidae; genus Pardosa; species Pardosa pseudoannulata. The sequence goes on from CM063498.1 coordinate 60,133,880, forward strand.
TAAGTATTAGACTAAAGCTTATTTAAAAATATTGCAATTATAAAAGGGCATAATTTTAAACCTCCATGCTTTTATTTTACAAGAGAAAAATATTATCTTGTAAAATATTTTATAATCTTGGGAAATAATCCTGTAAATATATTTATTTACAATATAGAAACATTCATAGAGCAGTAGTAGTCGAATAGATACATTTCCAATTTTTATTTTGCTTTTATTTGTATCTTGTAAAATAATCTTGTAAATATATTTATTTACAATATAGAAACATTCAAAGAGTAGTAGTAGTCGAATAGATACATTTCCACTTTTTATTTTGCTTTTATTTTTATCTTGTGAAAAAATCTTGTAAATATATTTATTTACAAGATAGAAACATTCATAGAGCAGCAGTAGTAGTCGAATAGATACATTTCCACTTTTTATTTTGCTTTTATTTTTATCTTGTGAAATAATCTTGTAAATATATTTATTTACAAGATAGAAACATTCATAGAGCAGTAGTAGTCGAATAGATACATTTCCAATTTTTATTTTGCTTTTATTTTTATCTTGTGAAATAATCTTGTAAATATATTTATTTACAAGATAGAAACATTCATAACAGTAGTACGAATAGATACATTTCCAATTTTTATTTTGCTTTTATTTTTATCTTGTAAATAATCTTGTAAATATATTATTTACAATATAGAAACATTCATAGAGTAGTAGTAGTAAATAGATACATTTCCAATTTTTATTTTGCTTATTTTATCTTGTAAAATAATCTTGTAATATATTTATTTACAATAGAAACATTCATAGAGCAGTAGTAGTCGAATAGATACACATATTTTATTTTGCTTTTATTTGTATCTTGTAAAATAATCTTGTAAATATATTTATTTACAATATAGAAACATTCATAGAGCAGTAGTAGTCGAATAGATACATTTCCACTTTTTATTTTGCTTTTATTTGTATCTTGTAAAATAATCTTGTAAATATATTTATTTACAAGATAGAAACATTCATAGAGCAGTAGTAGTCGAATAGATACATTTCCAATTTTTATTTTGCTTTTATTTTTATCTTGTGAAATAATCTTGTAAATATATTTATTTACAAGATAGAAACATTCATAGAGCAGTAGTAGTCGAATAGATACATTTCCAATTTTTATTTTGCTTTTATTTTTATCTTGTGAAATAATCTTGTAAATATATTTATTTACAATATAGAAACATTCATAGAGCAGTAGTAGTCGAATAGATACATTTCCAATTTTTATTTTGCTTTTATTTGTATCTTGTAAAATAATCTTGTAAATATATTTATTTACAATATAGAAACATTCATAGAGCAGTAGTAGTCGAATAGATACATTTCCACTTTTTATTTTGCTTTTATTTGTATCTTGTAAAATAATCTTGTAAATATATTTATTTACAAGATAGAAATATTCATAGAACTGTAGTAGTCGAATAGATACATTTCCAATTTTTATTTTGCTTTTATTTGTATCTTGTGAAATAATCTTGTAAATATATTTATTTACAAGATAGAAACATTCATAGAGCAGCAGTAGTAGTCGAATAGATATTTTTTCAATTTTTATTTTGCTTGGTTTATTCATACCTGTTGTGTAAAGAATAATTTAGATTTAGATAAGTTTCCTTCCTTTTAGTTATAAACCAGTTTATTATACTATGCTTATAATGCAGAAAATAGCCCCAGAAATTACACATATTTTGACACAACTAGTCAAAAATACTTGAGTAATTTCACTCAGCAAATAACCAAACATGCAGTATTTTTCTTTTTCGTTGCCCTTTGGAAACCCGTAGCATCGTTTATCAAAAGGATTTAATACGTTCTTCCCTCGAAAAGCGAAAATTGTTTGTAATCAGGTATATTACACACATAAATTTAAGATGTATGTATCCCTTTCAGAAGATCCAGGATATTTATGAATGTATCGCACGCAAAGGACATTTTTCAGGTATTTCGCAACCGTTTATTTATAGGCATCCAAAACTCTTGAATGTATTCTTTGAACATCCGTGGTGGTATATATTTTCAAGATTTTAACATGCCCAGGTAAAGAGCTCTGCTCTAATGGATTTTATCCTCACCGAAATTTCCTGGAGACTTGTGATGGATTGATAAAGTTTAGTGTTACGATAAATGTTTAGCCTTAGAAGACTGGCTTGAAGAGATAAAATTAAATTTTATTAGTGTTTCATTTAGCTGAGTGTTTAAATACTTTTAAAAATAATTCGTTGTTTTTAAAATTACTTTAAAATCTCATGAAAGTTGTTTTCTTTTAAAATATAAGTTAATGTTGCTTTTTTTTTAACTATAAAAGGATTTATTTTAAGTGTATAAATTTTATCCTAATGTTTAAGATTGTATCACACACTTCAGATATTGCTGTGTTGATTAGGAATATCCCTTAATCTTTTTATATTGCTGTTTAATTTTCATATGAAAGTCTTATTCATAATTTTATCGGATAAACATGTTAATCTTTAATAGAGTATGGAGGCTCCAAAAGTAATTTGTCGAAAGATGGCCGATTGGTTAGGGGGCTGGCCTTCGGTACCGAAGTTCGTGGGTTCGAATCCCGTAGTGGCATGGATGTTCGTAGCCGTTCGTAATCGGCTTTAAGCAGTAAGTCCCGGTCTTATTAGCCCTCGAGTCGCAAAAGTAGACCGTATCACTCTAAACCAAACCAAACCAACCAAAAGTAGATTTAACACACAGATGGTTACAAATAATTTATACGAAGATAACTGGGTGAAATATTTGAGTGAAGTTTTTCAGACTGGACTGTTATATTATTGAAGAATTTACCTTTCATAAAATATTAATGGGAAATTTTCCGACATGTCATTTACTACACTTTCTTACATACATATTATTAGGTATATTCTTCTTGCATATATTCTTATTATAAACATCTGAAAGCCTTTTTAAATATAGAATATTTGAAGTTTCAAACTTAGCTCGGAAGTATGTTCTGTTTAAAAGTTCTCAACGGATGGGCTATTATTGTTAGAAATATTCATTTTTTTTACTATACATGTAGCTTTAACTGTCATTATTGGAGATGTCTGTGATCTAATAAAATTGTCTAAAACTAATGGACTTCTACGCAATATATTATAATAGAAGCAAAAATACCTTACCGTCATTTCTGTTCTGAGTTACTCAAGTCGAGCTATTTTCTTACCAGCATTCTCATGGTTCTGTAAAATCTCCATTTTTTGCCAATTAAATGCTTGGTATTTTGCATAAAATAAGGATTTAATATAAACATTTAACATTTAGAAGAGGTATAAGGAATAACTGTGTACAACAGAAAAGTGATGATGGTGGACGTGTTCGTATGTGTACAGTTCTCTCCAATAAACTGTCCATTCCCAGATAACATGCATATTTGCAGCAAGTTTGATTTTTTCTGGATACTATTTTGTCATAACAAAAGTGCAGCAAAACTCCTGCAAGTTAGACGGAACATAAAGCGACCACTCCTTTGCAACGCTATTTTGCTGCAAACCTGGAGCAACCTTGTCATGACAACCTTAAAGCAAGCGAAAATTCTTAGAGTTGCTGCAGTGTTGTTTCAAGCTTGCAGACTTGCCATGGTGAACTTGCTGTAAGTTTGCAGGTTTGCAAAACAACACTGCTGCAAGTTTGCTGCAAACTTAATTTGCTATCTGGGTTGTGGTTACAGTAAATGAAGTTTCCTGATTAAAAATTATTAATTGGAACTCAAATAATTTTCCTTTATCCTTTGAAAATTTCCAATCTCGCTGCTTTATATGGTGTAAGGTGACATAGAACCTCTCAAGACTCGAAATTTTCATTATTACATTTTCAAGCTTAAAATATCTTTTTTAATTCATCAAATTCACACATGTATATATATAAATCAAGGTATAAGTAAATTAACCTCATTCTTTATTAAATTGAATATTTTTGAATAGTTCATTTCTTATGAACATTTTTACTAATTTCAAAAATGTTCTTTGCTATTTAATTTTCTTCTATTCCTACAAAATATTTTTAAACACTCTTAATCCATATTAAAATAAATACAGTTTTTATATATCTATTTTATTTAAATTTTAACTTTAAGTTTAGAAAGTCAGTATTTGATGAAATATTTATATTTAGATATAAAGATTTATCGACAAGGTGTATTATTACTCCACCCAACCAAAGCCATACAAATTGTATCGATTAATTAATAGCCAAATATTTTTAAAAGATATTTTAAACAAATAATATGGAAAAAAATTTATTTCAAAGGGAACATTTTAAAAGGACATAGTACTTTCGGAACTTGAAAACTTTCTTACAACATAATTTTTGATTTATCATAAAGTAAGTACCGCTTCTTTGATTGAAATTTTCCCAAATTCTTTAATAATAATTATTAATTAGCTTTAAAATTTTTTTTAATTTTTTTCGTTTCTAGTCGTATATATTTTACAACAAAACAAAATGTACCCAAATAATAGAACTCAATAATGTACTCAAATAATAGAAATTCACCTACTTGCAATGTAACATTCAAATATATATGTATATGTTAAAAACTAAATTTTTGTATTAAAGTGAAATATGTGTTTTGCTCTAAAAACAAAATTCCAGGGGTATCTGATATTTCAATTTTTTAGCAATTCAAAAATTTGAAAACGTTAAAGAATTACCCTTTATCATGGTATAAAATAAAACATAGCCTCCGTTATAATAATTCGAAGAATAACAGAATAAAAATGAAAATTAACGTATTTAATATAAAAAAATAAGCTTTTAATTTACAAACTTACTTTGTAGTTAGGTGGATTTCTATATGTTTTCACTTGGTGCGTGTGTGCGTATATTTATATTAAAAATATATTGTTTCAGATAACTCAACTAAATACCTTTTTATAAAGTTAGAACCTGAGTAATCATCTATAAAAATTTTTATTCTTAACTGAGAAGAATTTATTTTATATTGAAGTAAGAATCTGTTTTGTATCAAATTTTATATATGTCATACTGAATTTATTTAAAAAAAATTCTGCCTGAAAGATACTATATACCTTAAAATAAAAAAGAATTCTGTTTTAGATAGCGTAATTAAATTCTTTATAAAAAATCACGTAAATACTGATGGGATTCAGGGTATTGTCTTTTAAACTTTAATTTTTAAGTGGTAAAAAATTTATTTTCTATTTGTAAAAACTCATCTTTGCTACTGATATTCGGTATTCTAAATTGTTTAAAATAAGTTGCATATACAAGCTTCCAATTCCGTCACTTTTCTCATCTTTAGTCCCTTTTTTTACAATTGATCACTTTTAGTCACTTTTATAAGCAAACAGTCACTTTTTTCATGGTGTATCACAGGAAAAGTCTGTTGTTGAAAAAAAAAATCTGAATTAATAACAAAATATTTTAATAAAAGACCAAAAATGTAATGCTCTAATCTTATTTTTCTTAGTAAAATGTAATTAGTCATAGGGTTTCCAGAATTTAGTGATTTTAAGTCGTAAAGAAGTTCCTGAAATCTACATTTGTACTGAAATGTTCATTTAATGCATTAAAGTAATTTACATCAAAGCAAACATTTATCTTTTTCTTTTTCTTCACACTTTTTTGTTTAGATACTCTAATCTAGCTATGTACATATTTCAAAACATCATTAATATATGCAGAAAATTAATGTATTGTATGTATGCAAATCTAATTTATAGATTTTCTTGAATAAAAAGCAATGTTGAGTTGCGTTAAACAAAATTTTTAACCTTTTTGTATTTGACGCTAAAATAATGTCTCGCATGAATCATTTGATTTAGAATTAAAATCAATAGAAAAATCTTAATAATAGCATCTGTAATCAAGAGGAGAAGAAACATTGCTTTTTTTTCAATGTTTAGTCACTTTTTAGTCACTTTTCTGCATTATTTGTCACTTTTCTCACCTTTCTGAAAGTACCTCAGAAGTTGCAAGCCTGCATATACTAATCAATAACTAAACTCTTATGTTATCAATGTTATCTCTTATGTTATATTTATGTTATCTCTTATGTTATGACTATCAAGCAGTAATTTACATCTGAATAAAAGTACATTGAATGAAAACAGAGGATCAATCACAGGTCTTATGTGGATTATGAGTCTTAATGGATTCTAGCATGAAAATCCCTGCAAGATAAGATCTTTATTTAGGGGAAAAGAGGAGCTCTTTAATATTCTGTTTATCAAAAATGTACTGCAAAGAAGTTACGCTAACTCTGACTTGTGCAATGTAACGAGTCACAGGTAGCGTAATACAATTGTGATTGTTACAAATAGGTTTCGTGCTTTTTTTCAAGTTGAGACAGTTATATTTTTTATACTATTTTTACGAATATTTTCCAGACCCAAAGGAAATTATAAATGCTATTTTGTTGAAGATATCTCTAAGCCATCGGATATGTTGAAAACAGGTAATTCTATGGTTCTAAAACTCCGAATAATTTCTATAATGTAATGAACGAATATGAAATTTTTCTTCTCCATTTTTGTTTACACTCGCTACATTACCTGAAGCCAATAAATTTACTAACAGTATAAAAATTCTTAACCTCTAGAAACAAAACTAACCATATGTTAATACCTGCATTGCTAGCGGTTTTTTTTATTAAATACTAGAAATTAAGCCTGTCATATGACGACATCAGTAAATTGTTTAATTTTTACAGAATTGTAAAGTACCCTGTGATGCAAGTTAAAAAAATGGTTTCTTGTTTGACTGAGAATTATCTAGTACACGCTCAATAATTTTTTAATCTTTACTGACCGCATGCCAACTTTAATTTATCTTGTTATATTACTTGATAGAATGGACAGCAGAGGTTTTCATATTGACAGGGATTATTTGGTGGTATATATGAATGATGTCCTAACTTTAGCAAATTGATTGCAAACCGTGTGGTTATGTAATAAAAACAAACACACAAACGAACAAACTTCTTAATTTTCAAAGATATAAAACTTAAAAGCTAGATATTTATTAGTCCGTGAAATAGACTCCTAGACTTTTATGAAAAGAATTTGTTGTTAATAACGGTGATAAAATTTTCATTGCAGAAAAAAAAATCGATGATTGAATTTAAAATTATCACTTATGTACCTAATCTATTATTTAAGCCAAATATAAAAGAAAATTATCTGCGCAATATCTAAGTTCAGTGATACAACGGATGAAAATAATGCAGATGATATTTAAATAATTTAAAATGGGAAGATTAAATGAGATGATTAAAGGGATGATGTCATGATGCTAGAAAAACTGTTATTTTTATCTACTTATAATGTGATAAATTGATAAATTTAACCGCCTGCTCTTAACCGGGGAAAATAGGGATTAAAATAATGGTATTAAACTTTTGAAAAATGAAAAGGGGTGGATTTCGAGCGTTTTAAAGACAACAGTAGTTTTTGCTGTGATATGAAGCATATTTATACCAATTCATTTTAGAATCGGATCGATAGTTTAGGAGAAGATAAACTTTACTCCATTTGTATTTTACTAACCCTAACTCATGAAGAATTCAATATTGATTCCTCTATCCATTCCAGGTAGAGATGTAAAAAACCCGGAATTTTGGAGAGGTGAGAATAAACCTGGGAATTTTGGGGAATAAACCCGGAATTTGGGGAACTTTGAGATGAAATCCTTTTAATAATATTTACAGTGGTTTTTTTCAAAAGTGACTATTTAAGAAATAGCATATTATTTCTAAGACTTTTTTTTTTACTTTTAGCAATATATATATATATATATATATATATATATATATATATATATATATATAAGAAATAATAGCAATGAGCATTTAAAGGATTTTATAGTAGTACTTATGTAATTAATTACCCTGTTAGTCTTATCAAACACATAACTGGTTGCTTCCATTTTAATTGCTAATATAATAATTATATACATTATTTTTATCATTATTTATTATGTAAATTGCTTTATGCTAAACTTTTTCCTCTCCTTTTATAATATAAAAATAAATATCTTTAAATTTAAAATAATAGTTTATTATTTTTTTGTAATGCATATATCATTTAAAAGTATCATCAAATGACACTGTTGCCTTTTGTGTCCAATTTCTACACACACACACACACACATTATATATATATATATATATATATATATATATATATATATATATATATATATATATATATATATATATATATATATATATAGAGAGAGAGAGAGAGAGAGAGAGAGAGAGATGTTATCCAAGAAAAATAATGATTTATGGGTTTTGTGACACTACAGATTATTGCCTAATATTTATGCAATAATAAAAATATTGGATATTTCTCAAAGGAAAAATATACTCATACTTTCATGCTAAACGTGATACCTTGCCAAATATAGTTCGTTAATCCCAATTATTCAATTTTTTTTCATAGCATATAATTGTTAAATTTTGTGAAAATATCAACGTTTGAGTTCTACAACAAAGACAAAAATAAAATTGTGGTTCTCATTGTGTCATAGGAATTGGCGACTGCAAAATACTTCAAAATTCCCATGTTTTAGAAATTTTCAAAATTCCCTTCCCAAAAAACCTGGTTTTTTCCCGGGTTTTTTCCACTGCTCACAACTCTAATTCCAGGCCAACCACTTCATAAATTCGAGGACAGACGGACAGATAACTTAGGGTATATAAAAAGAAATAAAACAAAAGAGTCACTTACAGTGACTGCAAAACGGAACTACGGAGGACGCAGCTCCGGGTTCCTCTTCTTTTCACGGGTTCCAGGTCTCTCCTTTTCATCCGGACAAGATCTCCTTTTCTTCTTTCCAGCAAGGATGGCTATCCTGGCTGCTGGGCATCAAGTGAAGTATATAGTATGTGGCTGCTGGGATGACAACTAAAAGTGTGCAAAACTCATCAACATTCCTTTCGCCAGGAGGCACGGTGGAAAATAGCCAAGCACAGCACTAATAGCCAATGTGTGGAGTGGGGATATGTCATATCATAAAAAGAGCGAATTATTTCAGCGCAGCTCTCGCCAAGGAGAACGCCAAGTGACGCTGTTGATATGCATGATGTCATCATGGATACGTGTGTTTGAAAATCCTGAGCGGCTTATGCCGAACGATGGCCGAAGGGTTAGGGTGCTGGCCTTCGGAGCCGGAGTTCGTGGGTTCGAATCCCACTATGGCATGGATGTTCGTAGCCGTTCGGAATCGGCTTTAAGCAGTAGGTCCCGGTCTCATTTGCCCTCGTGTTGCAAAAAGTAGACCGTAGCATTCCCAAACCAAACCAAACCAAACCTGAGCGGCTTATGCGTTAAAAAAAGTAACTTTTTGTCTCACCAATGTAATAATTGGGAGATTGTCAGGAAAGGTACAAACAGAGTATTTTGTTTAAGGCAAGCTGCATAGTATTAAAGGAAAGTAAATGGAACGTTATGACATGTAATGGAAGATAATGATTATTCCCTCATTTTTACACACGAAACATTAAAATTTCTAGTTTTAAAATGGATTGATTTTTGATAAGAAATAACATGTACGCATACAACTACATCGACTGACACTAGCAGCAATGAAGTTAACTTCCTTAGTAAAAAAATTCGAATATGTGAGATCCAGCGGGACTTATACGAGCCTACCATAAAGACTTTCAAATCAATATTATTTATGCAATAGTCAGGTTTAATTAAATACATTACGATACATTCTTTAAGTTCTTTAACGAGCTATTACGTTAAATATCCTAGGGATTTTATTCATTAAATGACTCGATTTTCAGTAACGATAGATTCTCAGAGATGCATTGCTTCGGTTAATCTGTTACATCATTCCGTGGATTAAAATAGTGAAGTAATTAGACTTTGCTAACAATGTACATAATGACTAGTGATGCATTTTGGTTCCGATAATGCTTTATTTAACTGCACCAAAGAAAAATAAATATTAAGAAGCGTAAGCGATTTAAGTTCATCGTGAGTAAAATTCAGAAATGTATTATACAGTATTTAAAAAGATAAGCTACGTAATGAGAATAAAATAATTTTGTAGATTTAAGGGATTTGGGAAAGAATTTAAAAATAAAACGTAAAGTAATTAAAGGAAAAATAAATGGCAAGTCAACATAAAGAAAAATAGAAAAAGAATGTACGCAGACAGATGTTTAGCAGCTAGGAGTACACTGCATTTTCTATGCTAGTGATTTCAATATAGTGTAACGAATCCAGTCCCTGTTTCAGGTGACACAATGAAGAAGCAGGTGTTTCTTGATTAAATGATTTATTTACACCTTGAAACTATATACACATTTCTATATACACAAAATACAATTTCAATTCACAAATAGGAGATACCAATAGGCGTAGGCCTGAATAGAAACGTACACATAAGGTCCCTGCCGAATGGTTTAGTAACCGACGGCAGATAACAATTCGGTAGCTTCGCTCAAAAGTTCTCGGTAGTAATTATGTCGACAGTGCACTCAATTAGATGAGAGTGTTTGAAGTAGCAATTGGTATCTTTGAAGAAGATAAAAACAAAGTCAGAATTCCTAGGAGGAATAAACGTTCAATCATGAAGACGATCGAATTAAAAGAAAACCCAAAAGCACAGGGTATCATTATCAATCTCAGATAGAGATATATCCCAAGGTGGGATTTCAGCTAAGAAAAACTCTCCGATGGAGAGACTGGTCAAGACGACCTCCGAGTTAGCTGACTCTAGCTAACTCTCAATAGAAGTGATCCCAAGGTGAGATTATCGCTAAGAAAACTCTCAAATAGAGAGACTGGTCAAGGCGACCTCCAAATTAGCTGGTTGCTAGCTAACTAGATCTTTAAAAAATCTCATCTCGTCTCTTTTTAGGGGAGGGGCCTCTAAGAGAGGGGGCCTCACCCACTAATTCATCATTTGATCATCTTGCGATCATCTCCCCTTCAACCAACTGGATTGGTCTGGGCTAGACAATCACCGGCCACAAACCCGGGAGTCTCTGGAATTCCATGTCGGCGAAAGATCCAACATCGCGGCATCCGACGATCATATTTCTGGTTGTCAGTCTGCGCGCCCGGTTGTCTGACGTTTTGTCTCTCTACTATAGGACACAAAGGTCTAAATATCGTGGTGGCAGGGAAAAAACCTTTGTCTCCACATAAGCGAAGTCTTCTAAAAACAAAGTCTTTGATGTAGGCACACCATTAAGCACGCCGTTAACATAGTCAATCCTCTACGTATTTCGCAGTTATAACAATTTTTTCACTAAGTGTGATTTGGAGTTCTATGGTCTACTGTTTTGCTACAGTAAACGTACTGCTTAAAACCTATTACGAAAAGCTACGAACAATCATGCCAGCAGCACGATTCGAACCTGTGAACTCAAGTACCGAAGATCAGTACCTTACCATTCGGCCATCGTTCAGCTTTTAATAAGTTAAACCCCTGATTTTAAAGTCCCTTTTTAAAAAGTAAAATCTTATAAATCTCTATTAATTTTTTATTTCAATTATTTATCACTTCCTGGTAAGGATTAAAAGTTGTATTGGAATTGGTGAATCTTCGGTTTATGACGATATATTTATAGATTTAAAATGTCAGTATAATGTTTATAATTGTTGCGGGTCGTGAGAAAGCAGTGCTTCATCTATACCCTAACAATACCTTTATCTTGAGAAATGAAACTTTGAACCTCAAAGGAAATGTGTAAATTATAATTTTGATGTAAGCAACTGCAGTAAAAATCTGTGCATAATTTAATACGTAGTTAATGATAGGGTCCACATCAGATTTTTTAAAAATGTATTTATTATAAACACATGACAGGTATTATACGATGCAGTTCCCTGTAGATGCGTTGCATAAGCATCTATATAATAATTCTAAAGCTAGAACATATGTATTGTTCCCATGTAAATTTTCATTTCGAAATTATTCGAAATCAGCGATAATGTCACTTGCTTTACTGATATGCCAATGTTTACAATGGCATAGAAAGCATACCTTTTACTGCTTTATAAGCTCAACAACAAGTATTATGACTTTATATTATAAACCCGCTCAACAGAAATGTGCATACATCCAATCTCAGCATTTATAGCAGCAATATCACTATTCGTAGTCTAATTTAAACAATGTCTATTACGCTGTAGTTGACTTGAACAGGACAAGATTTTCGAATGGTTTAAATTTCAACATAGATGATTCAGATATGTCTACGCAGTTCTAACGTTAGACTCGGTGTATTCAGTGAAGCTATATTTATGTCAAATAATATTAGTATATCATATCCAGCTTCTCTTCTCTGCTTATGGGAAGTATATTAAAGTCTTCGGCCGTTCCTTTTCTTCCTAACCATTAGTAGCAGATATAGTTCTAACTACAAATATGCTTAAAAATAAAATGAAGCATTCTTTTCAGGGTATGTTTATATTTAAAAATCTATTTTGCGAAAATTATAAAATCTAAATTTTCGTAAGTTTCCCAATTTATTTATAATACTGCCAAACTATAGCCGAATGGTAGTGATGTTCTTCGGAACTGGAGTTTGTGGGTTTGATTTTTGCTGGTGGTATGGATGTTTGTAACCATTCGAAATCAGCTTTAAGCAGTAGGTTCTAGTCTCATTAGCCCTCTTGTAGCAATACAGTAGGCCGTAGGGATCCAAACTACACCTATAATTTAGTATAAATTGAAACTCGTCCTACAGCTTTAAGCAGTAGGTTGCAGTCTCATTAGCCCTCGTGTAGCAATACAGTAGGCCGTAGGGATCCAAACTACACCTATCATTTAGTATAAATTGAAACTCGTCCTACAGCTTTAAGCAGTAGGTTCCAGTCTCATTAGCCCTCGTGTAGCAATACAGTAGGCCGTAGGGATCCAAACTACACCTATCATTTAGTATAAATTGAAACTCGTCCTACAGCTTTAAGCAGTAGGTTGCAGTCTCATTAGCCCTCGTGTAGCAATACAGTAGGCCGTAGGGATCCAAACTACACCTATCATTTAGTATAAATTGAAACTCGTCCTACAGCTTTAAGCAGTAGGTTCCAGTCTCATTAGCCCTCGTGTAGCAATACAGTAGGCCGTAGGGATCCAAACTACACCTATCATTTAGTATAAAATTAAACTCGTCCTAAGTCGCTATAATACAATAAGTTCTATTTTTCTGTAGCAAACATTAAGAGATTGAATTTGAAAATTCCAGTTTTTCTTTTTCATTCGGGTACTAGTTCATAGGTTAATTACAACAATTCTCGGTTTGAATTAAGTTGCAATGTTTTTTTCCTTCAAAAGGGAATTATTCTATTTTACTGGAAATTACAGTTTATGTAAACTTTACTATAAATACACCCCTGTTTATAACCAGGAAAATCCTGCCCGTGATAGCAGATAATAAACTTAACTTTTTCAATTTTTATAACACTTTCGTATATGGATGAATTTTAAAAGAAAATCAGGTGACACCGGTATATAAGATCACTTATCAGAAATAAAGTAGTAACTCAGAGTAAGGAATATGATTGCCGAAATAAAATTTTAAAATGTATTCATAAACGAGTGGATTCACATCGTAAATTTAACGAAAGAGCCCCAATACGGCAAGAAATTGGCTGTAAACTGCAGTTGAGAATTTGAAATCTGGCAAACCCATTTCTTCCCAAGTACAGGGAACGGATAAAGGAAAAAGCATGACTCGCAGACGCTTTCGATGAGAAAAGAAGAAATATCATAAAATGTTTCACCAAAATGCTCGATGAGATAGTAAATGTGTAAGGGAATTTTTTTCTATATATAGTTCTTTTCTGTAAGTCTCCAAATATATTAAAGATCTCAGTTCCACTTCTCTCGCCCTCTTTCAAAAAATATATTCCTGTATAGAAATTTAGAGTACTTGTTACAAGATACCCGTTTTAAATCAACACTGTTATTGATTTTTTTTATAGAAAGTTTTATTTTTATAATAAATAAATACCCTTTAGTAAAGTTAAACGCTTATAACAAGCTTATACTAGGTGTATTGAAAAACGGGTACTTTTGCTACAAAGTGTACTTTGGCAGTACATATTTATTTGGCATTCACATAAAAAAGTTAAGTGTACAGTATTACATTAAAAAAAAATAAATTTTTTATATGTGCATATAACTGTAAATACCCTTCCGTAACGTTCAATTAACGTAAATAACAAAAATCTTTATAGAAACGTTGAATCTATTTTAAGATTTAGCTGTTCTAAAATAGTTCTTCTGTTTATATCAAATTCAGCATTTATGAATTAATATTTAAATAGATTTTTATAAAATACTTCTTACATGAATATAATAAGAGGCATATCGGCGATAAAAATATTTAGAATCTCCTACGCAATTAAGATTAAATTAAACAAGGATAACTGCAAAAAAATTTCCAGAAGTAAAATATGAATGTTTAGAATTTATAGAAACATTGCGTATTTAAAATCAGATAAGTTATGAAAATACTTTATGTATATTTTAAAGTATTCATTTTGAGTAACAAGCATACAACCACCTGTCATGCTGAATAAAATCTTTCGAAACGCGAATCAGTGTAGTATATCATAGCTGGCTCTTCATTCTTTCGAAGACTGGCAAATGAAATTTACTGGCCAAATGAAAAGTAGATATTTTCTCCGTGTTCTGTCAGTAAGTTCTGCTTTCAGGCACTTACGGCTGTTATCTGAAAGTAGATCATCAGTCGTACTTTGAATAGGATTTAGTAGTTTTATCTAACTTATTCTGGGGGATAACTCTTTTCAGAATATACTGGGTTTTATAAAGAATTATATATACATTATAATATAAAAAATAAATGTTATTTTTTATATAACTTATGACTTCTATATAACAAGTTTATACAGAAAGCATGTAGATATGTACATAAATATAGGTATGCATGTGTACATAAATATAGGCATGTATGTGTACATAGATATAGACATGTATGTGTACATATAGACATGTATGTCTACATAAATATAGACATGTATGCCTACATAAATATAGACATGTATGCTACATAAATATAGACATGTATGCTACATAAATATAGACATGTATGCTACATAAATATAGACATGTATGCTACATAAATATAGACATGTATGTGTACATAAATATAGACATGTATGTGTACATAAATATAGACATGTATGTGTACATAAATATAGACATGTATGTGTACATAAATATAGACATGTATGTGTACATAAATATAGACATGTATGTTTACATAAATATAGACATGTATATGTACATAAATGCACACACGTGTACATAAATGCACACATGTATGTGTACATAAATGTACACATGTATGTGTACATAAACGCACACATGTATGAATAATATAGAAGCCATAGTGGAGTCCTGATTCTGTGTACCGTAATTTAAATTACGATGTTCGAACTTACTCGCCCACTTTAAAAACCTGTTATTACATAAAATGTTTCGGGAATAAGTAAAAGTATTACATCTTTATGTTGCTAATTCAGTAGATTTAACAGTTAGAATTTTTATAACTTAAAGCTACTTAGTTACTTTGCGTTGAGAAATAATCTAAATTAAAAGAAATATTAAAAATCTCCAATGAACAGGATACCAAAATTCAAGCATGTCATGAAAATCGTATTAAAGGAACATGCGTTTATTTATAAGCGAAATGCATTCAAATTTACTGCTGTCATCGGTGTTGTGGTGAGATTTACCATGGGCCAAATGGGTAGGTACAGAAAACCTCTTCCTTCAGAATCCTAAAATTCACTTTGCCTTTTCATTGGGTGGTATACAGTACAGTTAATGTTTTTTTTTAATCTCAGAACTTTTTCAATTACTTAAACATTAAATATGACCGCCTGGCCTTATTAAGGGAAATAAGTAAAAATAAGATAAAGAAGTGATCATAAGCACCGTGTTAACACTCCATTCAAAATCCAACCGAAAGATAGCCGAATTGTTCAAGTTGTAATTTATACATTATACTGAATCAAAAACAGGTTATCATGAACTGCTGCTTTGTTTAAAAAAATCTTTTGTAGATCATTAATTAGGTTCTAACTGTATCAAAAATATAAATAGCTTTATTATAGAAACCGTCGCACCTATTTAAAAACATAGAATATATACACTGGTAATAAAAGCAGAATTCCACTTACACGCAATATAACTGAAAATTAGACCCTATTTTTTATAATAGATTATTTATCCTTTTTTTATTTCGTTGATCTCGGTTACACCAATACGAGAAATCTATTTTATTGAAGAATGATAGTATTTATTTTAATTTCCTACTTTTTCACATTTTAGTCTTTTTTTTTAATTTTGAAATATCAGACAATTTTAAAGTCTTGGAATTACAGAATAAAACAGATGGGTTTAATTAAATTTTATATAAAAATTTAGTTTTAAATATACATACTTAAAAAGCTATCTTGGGCAAGTGAATATAAATTTTTCTTGTTTGTTGGATATTTTATACGTTATTTGTAATATGTTACTTGAAATAACAAATTTAGATAAATTTTCACAGCTATGGTAGTAAAAATAAATTTTCGAAAGATTTATACTGAAAGGAGAACTTTCTTTTTAACGATGAATTAAAAAGGCTGTAACAATGAAGATTTTAAGTTTGGAACGGTATTATATCTCTTAACACATTGTGTGCGGGTACATTTCCCAGCGGAATTGTACCGTAAACGGGCGTTTTGTGCGTAAATTTAGTTATTGATTTAAATCTCAATAGATCTAAAGTTATTTAATTTTTTAAACAACTTTTCGTATTTTATATTGAAACATATAAACAAATATATAAATAGAAATATATAAATAGAAATATATAAATAACAACCATAAGATTTTTGTAAACAAAAAAAATATTTTTTAGTGGACAAAATTTATAATAGTATCTTAAAGAGGAAAAATCAAATAGAAATAGTAGTACAGTTTTAATTTTTTCAAATTATGTTATAAACATTTTTATATTATAAAAAATGAAAAAAGCAATCATAAAACTAATAATGTAAAAACTAGTTTTTATTCGCCTAAATTTTTCCAGAATCTATATTGTAGACAATAACATTCGGCTTCGTTTTCCTGTATATACAGTTATTTTTGTACCCACAAACAAACCCTGTTGTTACACTAACCCGTACTAGTACGTGACCCGCGCTCAAGTATCAATTGTCAAAAAACGTGCTAGTACGTGTCCCGCATACACTGTGTTAGAGTCGTCTTAAACTATTATAATTTATTTCGTTTTCAACTTAACTTATTGAAAATTTAATCAGTGTAAGCAATTTAAGTGTTTCCAATTTCTAGGTAAAATGTAAATAACTTTAACAATTAATAACCATAGCTCCTAAAGTAGCTTTATTGAAAATGCTAAAGGGGGACATATTACCTTTAATTAAAAAAATATTTTTTCATAGTTATTCCATTTTCAAAATATTCGTTACTAATTTCTCGACATTTTTGATTCGTTTTGAACAAACCCCATTGAAATATTCCACTTAGAACATGTTAAACTCTATAGTTTAACATGTTCTTGCATTTAATATCACAGCGTCTAAAAAACTTTCAATGTATTTTACTGAAAAGGGTGTTTTTCGAACTTGCGCATTATAATTAAAATACTATTGCACATATTAATTTAGACCGAATGATGGTCGAATGGTTAGAGTGCTGACCTTCATTTCGTGAGTTCGAGTCCTACTACGGCATGGATGTTCGTAGCCGTTCGGACTTTAATCAGTATGTTCCGGTCTCATTATTCCTCATGTAGCAAAAGAGTAGACCGTAGTGCTTCACACTAAAGTAAAAACATACTGATTTCAAATTTACATAGTAAATACATTATAAGCCTATGATGACTCTACCTACATTTTCGTTGTTTATTTTAATTAGTATTTATAGTATTTGAAACAGAATTTTTAAACAGTGTAGATTTTTTGAAATTTTTTCCCCGGCAGTAATACTTCTTATACCTTCTAAAAAACTTAAACAAGTAGAAATCTATAGATAAGTCTTTTACAAAAAGCAAAAATTACTAATGAATTTTCCTTTTAACTATTGAAAGACATCACACAGTGAAAGGAATAATTGTAAAGTTCCTGAAAAAAGTTCTACTTTTCTCTTTATATGTTATTTTTAGAAGCAAAATAAATTCATCAAATGTATTTAAGCAAAAGTAGATTACAAATGTTGAAAATCTCATGTATATACCATAATAATTAAGAATACGATAAGGCAAAAAAAAAATTCCATTTCACGTTGCTTAAAAGTCATGTGTCTGTTTTTAACACGTTGTATGCCGGTCACGTACTAGTACGTTTTCTGAAAATTGATACTTCAGCGCTGGTCAGGTACTAGTACGGGTTAGTGTATCAACATGGTTTATTTGTGGATACAAAAATAACGGTATATACCGGAAAACGAAGCCGAATGGTTTTGTCTACTACATAGATTCTTTAAAGATTTAGATAAATAAAAACTAGTTTTTACATCAGTCGATGTGGAACCACAGAACGGGCAGGTTGATTTAAAAAAATCTGTTTATGTTTAAAATTAACTTTTTATTTATCTTTTCGAAAGTAATATTATTATATATATATATATATATATAATATATATATATATATATATATATATATATATATATATATATATATATATATATATATATATATATATATATATATATATATATATATATATATATGTCGTGGTGCAGAGTTAAGGCGAATGAAAAACAGTCTTCTTGATAAGTTTTATTAACTCATCGTTCTTGAGGAAGGCAACATGCGCCATTTTCATTAATCGATCCGGAGCTATGCGTGAAACTGTTGACCGCTCCATGTCCAAGCACAAAATCAAACTTATCTGTTTGCAAGCTCATCAAATAGCTGAGAAATGCTTCTGCCTGACCGGATTATCCTGAAAGCTTACGCGATCGTGGTTCTTTTTCATTTATTTTATTATTATAAAAGGGTTCTCTTTTTAGAATCGTTTTTAACTTACATAATTTCCAACTACCCCTTTTTTTAGACCTGACATATATATGTATATATATATATATATATATATATATATATATATATAGTATTTAATATATATATATATATATATATATATATAAATATATATTTATATATATATATATATATTTATTTATCAGGATATATATTTATTTATAATTTTATATATATATTTATAAATATTATATATATACATATAAATAAACTATTTATATATTTGTTTATGTATTTCAATATAAAATACGAAAAGTTGGTTAAAAAATTAAATAACTTTTGATATATTGAGATTTAACAGAATAACTAAATTTACGCGCAAAACGCTCGCTCCCGGTACAATTCCGCTGCGAAATGTACCCGCACACGATGTGTTAATTCGGCGAGGATGGAATATTGAATCTTCAGCTAAAATAACATGCAGTTGTATGCCTACTGTAGCCTTATTTCTTTTACATTTTGTGAATTTTGTAGAATTTCAGAAGTAACGGAAATCGTGATTCTCACGTATACCTAAAATGTCAGTGCCTTCCTTCTGCTGAATAAAAACATGTGTCATGTATGTGCGAATGCCGTGTTATTACCACGTAGGAGGTGCCTCTAAGTGCAAAGAAGGATGAAGCGAAAATTTTTGGATTAGTTGAAAAGTTTCAAGTAGATGCTTCCAAGAAATGTTGATTCTCGAGAGCCCTCCTTGACGTCAAGCAAAAGCAAGCCGACGTCGGGGAAAGCGAAATTCGCTGCTTCAGAAGTGAGCAGGGGAAAAAAAAATTCCCGTTTTATTACAGAGCGTTTATCTTGCATATTACTCTTCAGATATTAGAATTATTTGCTCTTTTAAAACTTGAAGCATTGGAGATTTTGGCTGTGTTTATTCAACGAAATAGAAAAGATAAAAAAAAATGTTTGTTTCTAGCTTGAAAACTTAATGTCATAGACATGTAAAACAAAATGTTATTTTTCAATCTCATTTAAGGCGACAGTGGACCTTTTAGAGCAAACTTTTTTTCTTTTAAATGAATTTCCTTCAAATTGACTATGTTAATAGTAGTATTAATATATAAATATTTTAAAAATTTGAAGGCAAATTATTAATTAGTTTTGGAGTTATTAATTATTAATTGTTTCATAATTAGCTTAATTGAAAATGCTCCAGGCGCATCAATTTTGCATAAAATATGATAAAAAAAATTTTAAGTATACCTTATTGACTTTACAAAAAATGTAGTTGTTTCCATAAACATTCATAGAAAATATAAAGAGAAAAAAATAATTATGATGATGATACCCATATTTTGCAGAATAGACAGCTATAGCGGTTAATTAAAATGCATAGATAACATATTATATGCTTCAAAACATACCCGTTTCAACTATACTTTATTTATATACTCTAAAGTAAATAATACTGGAATTTCAGAGACAATGATCTATTTTCAATGCGACTGCAGTATTTTAAACATTTGTAATACATGAAAATTTTACTTTTGATTAAACAGCATTTGAAGTTATTATTGCTATACACAGAAGTAATGATAAGCTTATTATACCCATAAGTAATGATAAAATTATAGGAATTAAAAAATTCTTTTTGCTCCGTATTCTTAATGATATATTCTTTCACTATTAACTAAAATCGAAAATTCGAATTTTCGGTCGATCTTAGACAATTTGAAAGTCCACCATCGCCTTAAAAGATGTTAATTAAGGTTCCGAACAATAGCCTAAAAATAACGTGTCAAGTGATTTTATCCATCTAGCTAATTTATATAAATTTTAAGTATAAAAATATTTTTGTATATAATTTTATATAAAATGGCATTCTAGATTTTCCAAGTTAAAAAAAAATGTTCATCTTATTGGGTGAATTTCCCAGAATCTCAAACTAGGACTTTGGTGGATTGGATTGATATGGGGATCTACGGTCGACTCTTTTGCTACACGAGGGCTAATGAGACTAGAACCTACTGTTTAAAGCCATTTCCGAACGGTTACGATCATCCATGCCATAGTGGGACTCAAACCCACGAACTCCGGAACCGAAGGTCAGCGCTTTAACCATTCGGCCATCGTTCGGCAAGACTTAAATGACTAGGGAGACTGAAAATCCGTGTATAGTTAGAAATTGAAGTAAAATAGACATAACAGATAACACTCACTTTTTGAAATTAAATTATCTTTAATAGTGTTAGTAATGATAATAAGGCAAAATCAGACGAATAAATGGAAAATCAAAACGAGAGTGTTTAAATTCATAAAATATTTCAGAAAAGTATTTTTAAATCTGATTAATTTTAAATACATATTCAGCATTGTTGATTTAGTTAAACTCAAGTCTATGAATGTTTTATAATTCTACAAAACATTTTTACAAATTGAATTCGCTTCCACTTTTTCCATAAAAGTTAGTAATCTGGAAAGAATAAGAGAATCCATAATCGCCCTGCATGTAAATCAGCAAAGTATTTTGTTGTATAAGTAATCAAACAAAATTTAATCTGTGTGCACATCAGTGCCCAAACTATCTATAAATGTAGATTTTTATTAAAAATTAAAATCAAAATGGATTTATAAATTTAAGCTGTACTTTAATAGATTTTGATTTTTAGACTCAAATCTGTATTTAGACTTGAAGGAGAAACCTAATTTTTCAAAAACATTTGCTTCGCATGCCATGAACTTTTTTATGACAAACTTTTATAGAGTATAAATTGCTATGTAACTCATCAACAAGTAGCTAATCACTTTATTTTATTTCAGAAATGAAACTGACAATATAAGAAAAATTTAAACTTTTCCATTAAATTTTTAATTTTCTGTTGTTTAATGTTTAAATACGGACAATTTTTTGTGGGGGAGGATGTAGAATACAGTTAAAATGGAAGTTCACTTCATTAGATTTAAAAATGAACTGATATTAGTTTTCCTGTATGGTAACATGTTGATATTTTAGAGACTCATTGATATTTTAACCCTTTGTACTCCGTTGTCGCCGTGTTTGTGACATTAAAATGCTAACATTAAATCCACTGTCGCGACTAGCGCGACACAGTGAACCTACTCAATAATGATCACTATACTCCATTTTATGCGACTCCATTTTTCTTTTACATCACAGGTATGTACTTGTAATTAATGTAATGCTGGAGTTATTGGTATCCTCTATGAGTTACTAGGCTGGAGTGCAAAGGGTTAATACAATAAAACTATTTACAAGAATCTTGTAACCTCCAGACACAACAAAGAATTAAGACTCGAACTGCTCCTAATAATTAGTGGTTTAGATCAAGCTAACATACCTGACACCCCTCCGAGAGGCGGTTGAAATATTTAGGTTTTACACAAAACGCAACTTACTATCTGGTCACTTTTTAACACTGGTGCCTACCCGATTCCCTTTTGTACCCTGTACTATGTAATTAATCGGTGACTTTAAAAAAATTCAGGTGCCTTACTTCTTCTATCAATCTCTAAAATTTTAGATATTTTCTATTGTGGCGAACTTTCCTCGTGTGTTTTGCAGTTGAATGGACTTTAGAAAGACGAAACACAAATTTATTAACAAAATAATAGTAAAATGTTTGTAACATGTGGTTTTAAATTGCAATATATTAGTAGTGTGTACAAACACCAGATAAAATATTCTAGATAAAGTTCTGAGGTAGATGTGGATATACCAGTCCACCATGGATTTTCAGTCACAAAACCCCCTTTGTGGGTTAGTTACGGTCCTTGTGTGAATGAGTCGTTATCATGCTATTACGAGAATCATGCTATTATGGATAATGGATTCATTGTGTTGAAGAACTCTTCTTGTAATTTCCTTAGTCCGAAGGTATTGGGAAGTGACAGCCGAATAAGAAAAGGGCATTTTTCTTTTCTTTTTTTTATTTAATTTTACTTTTTGTATATTATATATCAATTATTCCTTGCTATTGAAAATTTAAAAAATGTACTTTTTAAAATATCTTTTAAAAACATTTAGCAGTGATTGTCTCTCGTCCCCTACAGCCGAAATTCCTCAAACTCACACATAAGGATGTCATTTAATAAAGTGGGTAAAAAATAATTCTACCTATGTGTTACACAAATAGTGTTACACAATAGTTATAATATCCACTGAAAATGTCTTATAAGAATTCCCAAATCAAATCAGAATATTTGATTTCTCTTGAAATTAATTTAAAACCTTGCTTAGTTATTCACCGTCTTGCACAATAATTTAAATTAGAGCTTCCAAACCAACCATTATTCAGGGCTGGGTTTTGGGATGGTCCCAACAACCCATATTTTAAGGCTTGATTTTGATATTTTTTCTAGTAGAAATAATTCGTAGGAAAGTTAAAAAGAACTATTATGACTCAAATATTTTTAAAAGTAAAATAATATAAGTGTGGAAAATCCCTTTATGAAAAATATGTATAATAGTTATGCGGAAATATTCTATATCGCACAGAATATCTACGAAATTCTCAAACAAGAATATTATCTTTGTGATAAAAGTAAAGTTAGTTTGTAATGTCAAGAAAAAAAATTAATTCCTCCGTATGGTGTATTGACTTTCTATATTAGTTTTTATATTGAATGGCACATCGATTGGATTTGAAGCTTTCACATCCTCTCTGGGGAATCAAATGTTAAGGAAAAAGTTGCTGGATAAAATGGGAAAGATGCATTGAAAGGTACGAACATTCACGGTAGCAACCATCCGTCAAGAACATAACCGGAGGGAATAACCGGACTTTAGTCGGAATAAACGAGAGAAAGAAAAAAATGCGTTTATGTCAGCAAACGAAGAGAACCTTCTGAGTTATTTATCAAGCGGTACTTTAATATTGAAGCTATAAAAATGTTTATTTTGTGTATCTAGGCAATCAGTTAGATGTATTTCAGAAAAAAAAGGTGACGGATTCTTTTTGTCTCGTCTGTTGAATTTCCAGTTATGCTAATAAATATGAAATAATTTATTGTTGATGATAGCTCAAAATTCAACGTAAATTGTAATTACTGTTATCTTCTTAATCCTTTATGTATCCTTTGTATCACATGTCATATTTTAACGAATTCTCGTTACATTAAATTTCCAGATACAGACTTATCTACTTACCGTGAGAATAACCGGCGTAAGGTAGAAATAGCGAACGTTCCTTTTGTGAGCACTTGAACTGAGCTCACCTTTACCTAGTGAAAGGACGTTGTTTCGCGCCGAATAGGATCCTGAATAGAGGATTGTTGACACCGAGGACCATCTCAATCATTCTGTCTGAGAAATTCATTAGGATGCTGGTGGGTTGTTTCCAGTGTTAGTTTCAATGGCATCCAAAAAAAGTCTTACACGACAGAAATCCTCTAAATTTTAAAGGAAGAAGCAATACTTTCCTACCTTGTTCTCCAAAGGTTTGTCCAGAGACATCGATTAATGATCAACGAGATTTCTCCCGATTACTGCAAACTCCCATTGGAACCAGGCTTACCCCTGTCCAACTATAGTTCTACAAAGCGGTTCCTCTTCACGTTATCAACCAGATATCAGCTGAGATGAAAATCTGCTGGCAGACGGCGATATAAAAAGACCGGAGTTTATGACCCAGGGTGATTTTTCTTGACCGATAGTCTCCTGTGAACTCATCGGCTGCCAATGTCAGGAGAGCGACTGAGAGTGTCCTCCCCCCTTTTTTTTCTCTCCAAAAGATTAGGAAGCTGATTCCTGTAACGATCATCATTTCATTTGTAGATATTCATCGTTTTCATCTGTCTTCATCATAACTTTACACTATGGCATGGATGTTCGTAGCCGTTCGGAATTGGCTTTAAGCCGTAGGTCCCGGTCTCATTAGCACTCGTGTGCAAAACAGTACACCGTAGCGCTCCAAACCAAACCAATCATCATAACTTTAATATTTTGTGTTTTTAATAAAGATCTTTAGTCTGTACGCAGGCCTCCGCTATCCTTTTTCCAGCTCCATTAGAGCTGAAGACGCTACAATATATACACATAATGCTTCATATACGTGTATATCATGTGATACAAAATAACTACATTTTAAGCTGGATGTAATTTAGTGTAGCACCTTAAATTTAGTTACATTTTTCATTTAGACGTATGAAAATTAAGAGTTTATACCTAATGTACATAATATAATTATTCTTCCGTAATGGCACACCTAAAGTGTTAATAAAATAAACACTTTGATTTTACTTCCTGAATTACATTTGTATTGCTAATTACTATTGAATTCAAATCCGTAATTAGTAATAAAATGATCCCTAATTAGTAACACCTGATTAGGGACTAATTAGTAAGACGACTGCATGAGTCGAACCTTTTACTATGCTGATACTCTTGGAGCCAAATCAAACACTACATGCCATGGAGAACGTCAAGAAATGTGCATAAACAGCCAAATGCCTGAAGCGGCTTTAATGATTGTCATTCTAAATATTTAAGAATATTTCATTCTCATAAACTTATTTGATTGAGGAATTCTTCGTTAAAGTTCTTTTCAATAGAGTTTGTAAATTTACTGAAATTTCATTTCCGGTAAATTGGTAAAGAAAACTTTGAATACCAGTTTACTTGTAATCTTTTTCCAAAATACAAAAGAGTAACATTTACTAATACGTATGAGTTTGGTCCCTGAGTATTTTTAAATATAAGAGAAAATTAATGTAAAATTTGTTTACTCAATATCGATAATTCTTATAATAATAAATTTAATAAATTTAAAACTCTACAAGTACTACACATTTATTAGAATTAGAATGTAAACATGTAAAAATATCTATTAAATCTCCATAGCGTTTTAGTAATCTAATATATTTTTAAAATGAATTTCATAAAAAGAATAATGAAAGATTAATTAAAATAATTAGATAAGTTCGTTTCGAGGTTTTATGGCTACTTGGAATGTATGGGTTTAAGTTGTGTGTTTATTTGAGTGCGTTTAACTTGAGTTTTTCGTTTATATGTGTGAAACATTCTCTGTGAATGCTACTGAAAAATAATGTATATAGTCACGAATAGACACTGTTGGGGAAAAATGAATCTGTTTATTCGTGTTAGGAAGATAAATCGTTGGTTTAACCATAATATCTATAAGCTATAAATCTTATGATCTTTTCCAGGCCTTTGCTATTAGGAATTCATGACGCTACACATATGAATAACCAATACGGTAAGTATATCGGGCATAAAAACTTCCATTGCAGAATTTTTATTTCCAATTTACGGGTAAAAATTTTTACTTATTAGTTAATATTTTTTGAGTTATGTGGTATGTATGCATATACAGGGTGTCCCAAAATTTCGCTTAGAAACTTAACATGCTGGTCTGTCATATCATGATGAACAAGATTTACATATGAATTTGTGTCCGAAAATGCAAACTGTGACCGCTAGAGGGCAATGATTGCAGGAAAATCGCTGGATCAGTAGAGGCGGACCACCGCGATCCCCCGACCTGACTTCGATAGATTTCTACCTGTGGGGACACATGAAGTCCATGGTGTACGAGACACCCTTACATCGGACACGGATCTTATCGCCGGGATCGTGGAAGCTGAAGCACGTGTCCGTGACACTCCTGACCAAATTGAACGGGTTCGTGAATCCATGCGCCGACGTTGTGAAACGTGCATTGTGGCGAAGGGAAACAATTTTGAGCATTTGCTGTGATGTAATCCTCATCTGTAGTAAAAATCATATTAAAACTGCTGTCGATATCAGTTTTTTTTCTCCTGCTCCACACTCGTGATCACAGCACTCTAGCGGTCGCAATTTGCATTTTCAGACACAAGTTCCTATGTAAATCTTGTTCATCTTGATATGACAGACCAGCATGTTAAGTTTGTACACGACCTTTTGGAAACCCTGTATATGTAATTATATGTACCTACAGAAATTACTTCGAAACTAATCACAACGGTTTCAGGGATGGCCAAAATGAGTATTCTCGTAGAAATCTGCAAACCGGAATGTTTTCGAGATTACATTACCTCCTTTACTTCGTTAACACATTGTGTGCTGGTACATTTCGCAACGGAACTGTACCGGCTGCGGTCGTTTTGCGTTTAAATTTGGCTTCTCAGTTAAATCGCAATAGATCTAAAATTATTTAACCTTTTAACCAATTTTTCGTATTTTATATTGAAATATATAAACAAATATATAAATAGACAAATAAACAAATATATATATATATATATATATATATATATATATATATATATATATATATATATATATATATATATATATATATATATATATATATATATATATGCACAATATAGAATATTATTTTGGCAAGGATAAATAAAAAGTTAATTTTAAATCTAAATTGATTTTTTAATCGACCTTTTCATTCTGGGGTTCCGCATCGATTGATGTAAAAACTTGTTTTTGTCTAAATTTTTCCAGAATCTATGTAGTAGACAAGAACATTCGGTTTCATTTTCCTGTATATACCGTTATTATTGTACCCACAAACAAACCATGTTGTTACACTAACCCGTACTAGTAAGTGAGCCGTGCTGAAGTATCAATCGTCAGAAAAAGTACTAGTACGTGTCCCGCATACAATGTGGTAAAGAGTAAACTAGAAAAATTGGGCACCATTAGTTGAGATATTTTGTTTTTCATAAGCAAAAATTTGTTTTCTTTGAAATGCATGAAATTAAAATTTTTATTTTTTTTAAATAAAAGTAACAGAAATGGTGGCAGAATAAAATTACATCATATTTCTTAGTAAAAAAATTGTAAAAGTTAAAATAACTTTTTTATCTAATTAAGGAATCCCTTATATCACCACTGGCAACAATTTTGCGTTCCGACGTTTTGTGTATGGTACGATATTGCTCGGAGAAAATTTATATACTTAAAAAAGCTGTCGGGAATAAGTTTTGTAGCAATAATTTGAGAATGGCAGTTAATTACAGACATTCGTTTGGGATTCTAGTTAGAACGTGGTCTCACGCATGAAAAATTTTAAATTATACAGTTAGCTGTTGCTGTTCGTTTCAGTTCTGAGCTTAACAGTTTACGGTCACGTAAACCTTACGCCTGTTGCTCTGTATTCATCACTGTCAGAGCTGGGAAGCGAGAGAGTTCCTTTAATTGTAAGGGGATGACAAGAGAATAAATGATTTTAACACTGGCTTTAAACATTGCGCATAACAGTAGGTGAAAGAATCTAAATGTTTTTAAATCTAGTTTTAACAAGGAAGTTTTTTAATATTTGAAGTTTTGTTTTCTTTAATTCGGAGGAACAAGCCTTTAAAAGTGAGCATTCACCTTTGTTAAGTACCAATGACTTATACCAGTCCATGTTGAGATAACACAGAGTTAAGACATCAGATACAAATAAGCGAAGACTTACCGTTTTGCAGACTTGTTTTATTTACAATTTTATTTTTTCACAATCTGGTGACGCATGTAAAATATTCAATCTCAATATGGAGCCTTTGGAATATGGAAGAAAACTCCTGCTGATGACGCTTTCCTCAGATGAACAACAAAAAAAGCTGAGATTTTTCTGCCTCTGCTGAAGTAGACGAAGGTGTCTTCAAATCTGCTGGGAAAAAATCCTAAGACTGCTGTTGCCAAGGTCAAAGACGACTGACCCGCGTTAGCAACCCCTCTTATCCAATGGGGTCGAAAGGGGGAGGGTCACTGATATCGTCCTCGTCCTTCGGTCAATCTCCCCCGCTGACCAGCAGTGTACCTCATGTTACAACCATTTACAAACCTAGAGGTATTTTATTATGGATGAAGCACCAGAGAAGAAGAGTTCATGAAAGTTATGGGAGCGGCGCTTCCTTAACTACCTAACATTTTTTTCATTTTTACTTATTTAACTTATTTCTGCTGCTAGCTTGGACTTTATGTGTGTTGTCGCCTGCAGGATTTTATTTTGCTTCTTTAGTTTAGTGAAATATTCTATTAAATGCAATAGAAATAACTTTGTAATATGATTTAGGAACTGTACAATCACTAAAACGTATTCCAAAGTATAAAAAATATAAAATCATTCGTTAAAAAGCTTTATAGGAATGTTTTGAGAATGCCAGTTAATTACAGATGTCCATTTGGGATTCAACGCATAGAAAAGTTTCAATTATACAACTTCCTGTTCGTTTAAGCTCTGCTCTTAAAAGCTTACGGTCACGTAAACCTTATGTATGTTGCTCTGTATTACACTGTCAAACTGCGTAGCGAGACAGTTACTTTAATTATAAGAGGATGACGAAAGAACAAATGGTTGTAATAATGACTTTAAATTTTGCGCATAACAAGAGGAATTTAAAAGTTTTTAAATCTAATTTTAACTCAAGTTTTTATATGTTAGTGAATTTTATGGAAAAGGCATGCTATCATTGTTAGTATCCACCTTTTACAAAACTGCAGGGGTTGTTTAAGAGTTTTTTTATTATTTTTTAGAGAGCACCAGAAATGAAGCGTTATTAGGAAGCTATGGGTGTGCCGATTACTAACAATCTAACAGTTTTTAACCTTTTTTCTTATCTTTTTATCTTATATAATCATCTTTTAATCTCTCCGCAGCCATTTTAACCCAAACTCAATGTCCCAACTGTTAAACGGATAATCTTTCAACATCATTATGCTATTAATAAATATTCAACATGTCTGTGATTGCTTGGAAGCACTAAATTCGAGCACTTTTCAGACAGTTAACATATAAATACATCATTCTACTGAAATACTGTGTTGAATTTTATAAAAAAAAAAATAACTTTGTATTAAGTTTCAGTTACTGCGCAGTGAAAAAAAATGGTTGAATTCTGTTAGTTGTGAAGTGTTATTTTTTGCAAAGTTACTCGTACTGAAGCATAGGAAGGGCCATTGGTGGGAGTTTGCACCCGATCTTTGCAATGCGGAGAAGACCGCTACAAATAATCTATTAACTTAAGAGCGCACGTATTGGAAGTGCTTGAGTAGATCGTTTACATTAACTAAAAACTCAAAATTAATACATTCCTAAAGAAGCATTCATAAATTTAAGCTGTCAGTCATAAAGTGTTAATTAAACATCTGTATGCGAGATCCTGTGAATCAGTATCCTCACATTGGGAATAAATATGGGGAAATATTTAACAATATTTTCCTTGAACAAAACATGGCTGCAATTTTTCATTTTCATTCTAGCATAAACAATATACTTATTAAATAACGTCTGGGCGTTTCTCAAATTATTAAGATACCGAGCTTCTCTTATGATAGAACAAGCCTTTTCACAGAAGAGCACCATATTGGTTGGTCAATTATGATGGTACAACACAAATAACAACCAAACCGTAAAGGGAATTTTAAACCAAATCCTACACAGTGGCAAATAAATGCTAAAACCTACTCTGACGACCTGGTGACATGTACTTCAGAAGGGTGATATTCAAATTAGTAACGCCATTGTATTGCCATAAATGTGTAACCCATTGTGGGTTAAAAAGTACTAAGTTGTAGTTGTTCCTGTCAATGCCACTTGGACGAGCCAAGTACGTGGATCAGAGGCCACACCAATTAAGACTAAAGGATGTGTCTTTCCTTTGACGAGCACTGCTAGGCTGGAAGAACGGAACGTCTTAGCTTAAGTGGGTCCTCGTAATTTAGAGGCAGGGACCCAGAAGAATGTTGGGCTGTAATATTTTATAACATGCCCATGAGTGGGTTGTGAAGTGGAGTCATAGTCCATTAACTAATTAAAAACAACATATCATGTATAGCAAAAAAATAATACATTCGTTCTAAAGTAAACAATATATTTATTTAACTAAAACATAAGTAGGTGCAAAAGTAAAATGATAAACGTAAACAATAAATAAATTAGGAAGAATTTCACAGATGACGCTCTTTGCACAACATAATAAAACCTAAAGAATAATTCACAGTACCTTATACATGCACATAGGTATTTAGCTCAACAAATTCATATTTAACTATCGACGAGGAGGAGGTAACAATTTCGTCGGAACTTCCTGCAAGCCAGGGGAGAGGCGAAACGAAAAACCAAAAAGCCAGTCCGAGATTTAGCCTTCGCCCGTCTTTAATACTACATCCAGTAGTTCAGCAGCCACATAGTCCCGCAATTGTTCAACTTTACATCATAGGTTCCGAAGTGCTGATACATTTGAATTTGCATATCTAACAAAGAACACCCCAGCCTTGGCGTGCCAACTCCAGAGGTATCTTTTGAGAACTTGGATTATATTGCGACCAGGAACATATTTTACGTGCTCTAGTCACAGCTAACGATCAATTCCTCGGATCTTAACCCTCCGAGTGGAATACATAGAGGAAAAAATTCTTCAAAAAATACGCTAAAGGTTTAATGTGTCACTGGCCAAAGAGTTCTATGATTTTTTCCTTCACCCTTTGTTGACTAGAATAGAATACGGGAAACCCACCCTCGTTATTGTCCCTTTACTTCCGGTTATATATAGATATATAA
The DNA here is from genome assembly GCA_032207245.1 of Pardosa pseudoannulata. Taxonomy (NCBI): domain Eukaryota; kingdom Metazoa; phylum Arthropoda; class Arachnida; order Araneae; family Lycosidae; genus Pardosa; species Pardosa pseudoannulata. Next base: position 60,165,405 of record CM063498.1, read on the forward strand.
ATAGATATTATAAATTGTTAATTTTTAATACACATAAAGCTCGTCAAGTCTCGAATATCATCCCATAAGAAATAATGGATTCTAAAAGTACAAATAAAAATATTCTTTGAGAGACTTATTTATATTTTTTTACGAAAGTCATCCAAGATATTTAAGTGGTGCAATTAGAGATACATCTGTTACCGCAAGCGAAATACTTCAAAATAGATATTTACAAAGCCATGAAAAGCCTTTGTGCCTCAGGGGGTAGGGGTGCATCCCTCAAGAAATGTCAGTGAAAGAGGGGTGCAGTTCCTAAACAATCGACCTGACCTTCGTACCTCAAAACTCCATGGGGGAAAGCACTGGCAAAAATGCACATTACATCCATTTTCGAAACGTGTTTTGGAGGTCAAAAATTATACGTTTTGAAGTCATCATCGGTTTGGCGGAATTGTACGTGCGAACCGCTTAGAGGGTTAAACCAACACGAATTCGCCTCAAATTCGAAATCCTCCAATTAAGAGATCGAGCTTGCGCAGCTCAAAAAGTACTGTACAATATTTTGTTGCTCAATACATTGGCTTTAAAAGATCGAATTAGGAGCCAATTGGCATAGTAAGTGGAATATTTTTCAGGAGACAGTTCAATTGTAACAAATGTTAGTATACTTTACACTTTAAATACGTTTTAAGGTTCCTTGGGACTTTTATGCTGAATAAATTTTTTAAAATAATTTTTAAGAATAAACTGAATTTCAAATTTTTCATATTCTTATTTCAATATTTCAAACAGTTTTATTCTTAAACCAATGTTAAAAAATTAATAGAAATATAAGATACCATTGTTTTGTGTTTTATATTTCTTATAATATTTATACCTAAACCAAGTTTTACTATTTCCATAAAAATCTGTGAAAAAGAATTAAATAAAATGGTATAAAAATGAGGAAAAATACTGTATTTGATGAGAGGAGCGTTAATGTGCTCACTTTTTAATATTGTTACGAACTTCAAAGCTGGGTTCGGGGATTGAATGAACTTTAAGTAAGACTACAGCACAAAAACAATCATTTATTAGCATTCAATTGGAAAATATAATAAAACCGGGCGTACTCTGTAAACAGAGAGATCCACTTAATGACTCTCTCTGTTTGGGACTCCGCCTGCCTTATATAGGTCCGAAGAAACTGCTGGAATATTCCAGAAACCGGAACCGGAAGTTGTCACATGACGCCCCACTTGGCGATATTTGGCGACGAACTTGGAGACAAAAAATAGGTTGCCAAAACTGTCGCCAACGAGCCGGTATCTCTCCAATTTGGAGATACCCATAGAGTCCCATGTTATATTTGCGGTTCACTAAACAAATTCGTAACAATATATTTGAGGCTTAAGACCCAAGCTGTTGTATCTCAAACATATTAAATAAGAAATCTTAAATAATTTAATGACTCCTTTCTAAAACTAAAATTTAAGTCTGGTGATAAATGCCTTTATTTAAATGATAAATTGTGTTCTATATAATAAAAATTATTTAAGTCAAACATTTATTTGAACAATTCACGTACAATAAATATTATTCCTTTTCCATTAACTTCATTCATAATACGACTTAATATATTGTCACGGGTTATAGATTATGTAAAATATCACTCAATTAGCAGAAGCTCTTAAAAATATGAGAATGTCATTGGAATTCGTTGAACTCAATATTTCTCGAATTCTATCCTTTTAAAGAATTTCGAGACAAATGAATCAGGGAAAGAATTCTTTGGAATTCCAAACCACTACAGGAGAGATTCTTAAATAATGAAATGGTGTTTCCAGACGTATGTTATAATTTTTAAGTCATCTTACAATGAAGCAAGCAATAAAAATAATTTTTTAAGAAGCAGCTACTTAATTTCCTATAGGTATTAATCATAGAAATTGAGCTAGAAATACAAACTAATTTTAAGGCTTTGAAAAAAATCAGGAATTCTTAAACTAGTAAAATGGTTTGATTTCCGTTGGAGAGAATATACATTTTCCTGCGATTAATATAGATCTTGACTGTGGTGAGGTGATTTAGATCATACTAATTAATATAAATAAAACGGTTAGTGAAATGCTTGGGATCTAAATCTGACCCCATCACATCTTTTGTAAAGGAGAGAGGACCTATAAAAATTAATTGAATGGATTCATCGGGCAGAGTTCTGATCCCAGTTTCAGATTAGAATCATGTCTCCGTTCATGACACTCAATAAGTATATACCTTTGTGGAGTTATTTATGAGTCGCTCAAGGACAATGCCCAATTTGAAGGGGTAAACACGAAAATTGTACTTGTGTACCGCTTAGAGGGTTAAAAACGTTCTGGTTTGCAGTGAGTGTGGTTCATTTCAGACCTAAGCACAAAATTTTTACATTTTCATGTTATAACCGTCATATTTCATGTACGTTATATTAAAATTGATCCAACGAATAAAGCGGTTATAACAGATCAAGATTCCCTCTTTTTTGTATATCCTTCATCAATAGTTTATAACCCTCCGGAAGGGGGAGAGAGACATAGGAGAGTGAGGGGGAGACTATTTTGAACTGCCCGGGCTTACTGGGCAATGGATGAATTTACGTAAATTTCCTTCTTGACTCCATTAAACAGAAGCAGTGAAGTCCAACATAGTAAAACCTTGCAGTTTGTTAAGACTAAGAATAAACGTTCTTACCAGACAAGAGAGTTGCACGGAATGCTTTCGAAAACACACTTCTGTTACGTATTTTGCCCAATAGTGAGTGATCACGAGTATTTTTTCGCATGAGAACCACAGCTTACTCACCGTTATGCAGCAATTGAGACATTGGAAGAGTGGACCATTATTCCTGGGACAGCTGGAAAATGTGACTAGTAGACAGAAAATTATCATTTATTCTATCATTAGTTTTTGGAGGCTGGTTATAAAGAATTTAAGTCGGTGAACACTGGTACAAAGATGATATTTTGTGGCTGTTAAATTAGGTATGAAAGTATGAGAACGGGAAAAACAGAATTTTAGATATTTTAGGTGTCGTAATTTTGATATATTACACACATTATATAAATATAGATAGATATACATACATATAGATAGATACATATAAATAGATACATATAGATAGATAGATACATATAGATAGATAGATAGATACATATAGATAGATATACATACATATAGATAGATAGATACATATAGATAGATAGATAGATACATATAGATAGATACATACATATAGATAGATAGATACATACATATAGATAGATAGATAGATACATATAGATAGATAGATACATATAGATAGATACATATAGGTAGATAGATAGATACATACATATAGATAAATACAGATTGATATAGATACAGATAGATATAGATATGAGAGAGAGATGTAATGCAATATGTATATGTATAAGCATATGTATATATAGTTTTATATACACATTTGTGTGTGCGTACATACTCGCTTGTATTTTATTAACCCTAAAAATGATAAATTTTATTTAAAATCGTATTTGATGAGATTAGAAAATATTTTTAAATGCAGAAATAATAAATTCGATGACATAATTTTATTACAAAGTAAATTATTTCATATTTATTTTATTCTAATCCGCAAAAGAGAAGGAAAAGTGAGCAAGCAGTTAAAGCATTAAACTTATTGAACTCTTAATGTTATTATAATTAATTTCTGTTTAGTTATTTATTTAATTATGCACATTCTAATTTTACACAAAGGGGTGAATATTCTTTTTCCATTAACTGCATTAAAGACAACAGAATTTACTGTGTCAATTAAAGTCAAAATGTCAACATCTGTCGTCAGGGGCTGGAATTTGTGTGAAATATTATTCAAAGTTTAATTAGAAAGAATGTTAAAAATAATCAAGTGTCATTATAATGCGTTAAACTTAATTTATCCGAGCGCTTTATCCCTTTAATGAAATTTGAGAAATTGATTATAGCAAGAATTTCTCTGGAATTCCATATGATTCCGGGAGGAAATTTATAAATAAAAATTTTTTTTGAAACTTAAGCGATACTTTCTTTTAAAGTCATCGTACTGAAGTGAAACTGGTAAAAAATAACTTGCAAAAGAAACTATTTAGTTTCTTAAAGATAATCATACAAACTGAACTATAACTGAAAACTAATTTTAAAACAATAAAAAATCGGAATTTACTAAAGTAGTAAAATGATTTGATTTATTTTGGAAGGAAAATTCTTTTTCCCGTGATTTAATTTAGATTTTGACGCAAGGAGAAAATGAAATACGGAAATAATAACATTTCAAAAATCTTTTTTGAAGGTTTTTACAGTAGCAAAAAATAGTGATGTAGAAATATACTTCGAACATTTCGAAATACTTTACTTCCGTTTTGTTTAGAATGGAATGACCGTTGAGTTCATGAAGCAGGAAAAGTATGTTTTCTTATATATATTACTATAAAAATATCTTCTTAAATTTTATTAAACCAAAAAATTTTAATAAATTTTATTTGAAATATATTTATGAGATTGGGTAATTTTTCTTTTTTAAGACAAAATGACGAAATTCGAAAATTCGAAAATGACAAAATTAGAATAAAAAGATGGAAGGAGTTTTGGTTCTGAAACAAACTCAAGCTATGTATTTGCTTCATGAGTAAAAGACATTTTGCGAATAATCTGATTATTTTACTGCACTAAAACATATATTTGCCATACATCCTTATTTTAAACTTTTAAAAATAAAACTTTGTACTAAATAAAACTAAAAATCGAATTGGTTATTTTGAAATGTTTCATGTGCATTGTTTTTATGTATTTCTTATTCAAAATGTTGGAAATTTTCTATGTAAAATCACAAAATATGTTTTCGAGTAACACAGAATTTAATACCGTAAAACGGTGAAAACTGTTTCTAAAACATCGTAAAATTTTAAATACATATGTTAAATACTGTTTAAATAACAGAAGTCAAAATCGATACCCAGTTTGCTGTGTTTTAGCAATATTTTTTAAGGAATATTGTTGGATGACTTAATTCTTGTATGTTAAACAAAATTTCTTTTATAAAAGATCTTTTCATCTTATGCTTCATGTAGCAATATTACTTATTCTCACTATAAAAATACCGTTAAATTCGAAATTCAACGTTCCTTGTCCCCTTAAAAGTAGAAATAATAAATTTAATAGCATAACTTTATACATGTCCGGGTTAAATAAGTTTTATTATTTTTTTACATTCTAAACCACAAAGGTGAGTGGAATGTACAACTGACATTAAAGGCATTAATTATCTACATTAAACTTTTAATGTGTATTGGTACTTATCTTTTATTTATGTATTTTCCATTTCACAGATAATGAAAATTATTAGAATTTAAAACACTTCATTTAGAAAAATTGCAATATTTTTAATATCAATTACTTTTAAAGCCAAAACAACCTAACTTATCGTCATGAGTTACAACTTGTATGAAACATCATTCAAAGTTTAATTAGAAAGAATATTAAAAGTATAAAAATGCCACTGGAATGCGTTGAATTCAATATTTCTAGCTCTTTATCTCTTTCTAATCTACAGATGGATTAAGATAAGAACCTCCTGAAATTCCAAATCAACATGAGAAGAAATATTTAAATATTGAGAACTTGCTTCCAAATGGATTTTTTTATTTATATTTAAAGTCATCTTACGACGATGTAAGCGGTAAAAAATCATTTTACACTCGAAACTAATTGATTTCCTAAAGCTAATCGTGCAAATTGAGTTGCAACTGAAAACTAATTTTGAAGCGAGAAAGCAAAATAGGGATTTGCAAAACAACGAAAATGATTTGATTTATTTTGAAAGGAAAATACTTTTTCCGTAGATTAATTTTAACTTTGGTGCAAGAAGAAAATGAGAAATATAATAGTAATAGCAATAAAAAGAAAGAAATCTTTGAAAAACCTTTTTAAAGTTCTTTATAATAGTCTAAAAGGATATAGAAATCTCCTGAAAGGAAAAGTCTTCCATTTTGATTATAATGGGTGACACGTTGAGTAGAATTAGAGGTAGCAATCCTTTATTTTAAATTTATCTACAAATATTATACTACTTCAAAAATATCTTGTGTATTTTAGTAAACATAAAAAGGATAAATTATACTTGAAACTTGCTTTTGATGATACGTAAGTTTTCATTTTAAAAGGCATAATTAAAGGACTAATTAGTAAAATAAATTATTTCAGAATTTTCCTTTAATTCTAAACTATAAAGAAAAATGGAAAATACAGCAGAAAGTTGAGGCATTAATTACCTCTATCTAACTTTTAATGTATAATTAGCTATATATTTTCTTTTGTGCTTTTAAAATATGATGTATTTTTAATAAACTTAGTGTATTCCGAGGTAACCCTTTACCGCCCAAATTAACAAATTTTTGAATTTTTCCTTGAAGTTGATAGATATGGGTAGAAATGCATAAATTAAGAGTATTTGAAAGCATTTTGAAATTTTTTAACTGCAACCATGTTTTTTAAGTCGTTCTCATTTGATGACGCTAGGCGTTTGTATGTAAAAATGTAAACATTTTCAAAATGATTTTTTTTGCATAAAATTATACAATTTTAATGTATAAATCAAGTAATAGGCAAAATAACGTTAAAAATTAAAATTTATTTTTATACATACAAGAAAACTTTCTATTTAACATCTTTAAGGATGAATTTTTTTATGCAAAAAGAGGAAAACATTGGATACATAATGTTGCATTGCATTTCATACAATATGTTCTAGGTTTTGAAGAACAGTTATCATATTGGCAACGTGTTTGTTTCTACCTCTTGCCAATAACATGCTGAATGTTGTCGAATTTTACGTCAGGAAGCACATGGGATCTGGATGTTATCTGCCTTTGTGTTGGTCTTCCTGGCATTGCTTTTGAATCGGCTCCCTTTTTCAAATAGGTTACTGCAATATATCTTCTAAAATCTTTGATTGGCATCGACTTAGAACCATGGATCTTTTTATAAATGACATAGCCATTTACAACAGCCATATTTATCATCCTGGTAATAAGGCAAAAGTTTCATTCGTCCATACGACTGACTCTTCTCTTTTACGTTTACGGGAATTGGTTTCCTTTATTTTTTTATCCTATTATTATATTTCTTTTTTTATATATATCTTCTATCTTTGATTGATATAATGGACTAATACATACATTTACACAGTATATCGTTTACAATACAACTACATTTTTTTACTTGAATTATATTTAATATTAATAGATCTTATATTACATAATTATTTATCTTTATTACATACAATTCATTTTTTACAAATATTACTTTATATATTCATTATTTATACTTTATTACTTTATCAAATATATAATATATATAATTATCATCTCTTTATAAGGAATTATTATTATTAACAGAGGCCTAAGTTAAATGACTGTAAATATTATTTTATAAATTACCTCCATTAAAGTCACAGGGGATCAAGCATGGGCTTTCCTCACGGGCACATGGGACGAGTTGGTGCTGGTGGATCCTTGTCCCACTTCTCTCAACTTACGACTTCAAAAACTCCTCTCCTTAACTTCATTTTCAAACTCCTCACCTCGGTCCCAATGCCCCTTTTTTCTTCTTATCTAATCCCTTGTCTTCGGGAAATTTTCCCACATCTCATGCCCTTCGGGAGTGCAGGTGGGCTCATTAAAGTAGCCCCTTTGTGCAATCTGACATTACTTTTTAGCCCCTGCTCCCACAACTCACGGTTACAGCTTTGTGCAAGCTTGACCGTTACTCAGCCATTCCGTGATAAATACCTTCTCTGCAGGGGTCCCTAAACTTGACGTGAACAATTGGAGTCCAAAACTCCTCTAGGAAAATCCTCCCACGGTTATGCATGCACGTGCAGACCACCGTAGGAAAGTACCTCGGTACACTAGTAGTGTAATTTCTAATGTACCTACAACGTCTGATACAACAGGAGTACCCAAATTATCATAAAATTGTTCTTCATCTGTTAGATTATCGACATCAAGGAGCATTGCTATAATGTCTCCCTCTTTTCTTCAGAAAAAAAGATAAGCAGCTGCATCTTCTAAAGTTTTAAATGTTTTATTTCTTCTCATTTTTTAGTTTTTCTACATAGATTATGTACAGAAAATGTAAAAAAACACTTGATAAAAAATTCTGAATACTGAATACGAATTATAGCCAAACTCCCAGCGTTCTCAAAAGATGACGGACAACTTTTCCTGATTACTACGGACACATTAAAAACTCTAAATAATAGTAAACATTCTAATGGCAACAAATGGACTAGATTACATTTATACCAAATTGAAGGAAGTTACCTCATAAATTGTTTGCCAAACCGCACTATACAAAATGTATGGTGTGATTATCAAACAAATGGAAAATTCTACTGCATCTTTCCCGCACTTTTTATACTTAATTCCAAAGAAATATCATATCTGATACTATATAGTGCTTCCGGCTATCAGAACTATTGATAAGTAAAAGAATATTTTTCACTTAATAAAAGGAAATGCAGTTTTTTACAGCGTCATCATATGAGGACACTGGGCGCTAATGGGTTAAATATACGATATTTAAGTAATAGTATTCTTGAGACATGAAAAGAATATTACTGTTATCTATAAAAAGATATTTTGGTACTGAAAACCAGGGGCTAGATTAGAAGATTTGGAATTTGCTTTAGATTTGAAAATTAAGATAAAGGCTACGGGAACGAAAAAAAGGACCTTCTGAAAAATGGTCATTGAGTGATTTTCGAACAATGAGAGATTTTAAGGATTTTTTGAAAAGGTTTCTGTAATGAGATTCATGTTTAAGTTGAAATCGATAATTATTCCCTTAGAATTGCTATACAAAAGGGAAACACACAGCTAAATGTTACGACAGCTCTAAATACAAAATTTCACCATTATACAGCGTAATCGCTTTTCAGTTTTGCCCGGAAGTGTTAATTTGCATTATATAGAAAATTCTCGTACTGGTAGAAGTTTCTCATAGAAGTAGATATTGAAAAAAAAAAGCAAAAGTAAAACGAACTAAAAACAAAGATATAACGATGATTTGTCTCATCAACAGTACCTACAAACATCATTAAGTAAAATTATTTTTTTCTGAACGTTGTTACCTGTACAATAAAAATATCTTTATACTGTACGATCCTTATAAGAAAAAGAACAAGTATCGTGTAGTCCTCGATATATATTTGAGTAAAAAACCTGTGATCAAATGTATAGTGGGATTTATTTTTAATTGCGTTGTGTTAAATATTTTTGTACTAAAATTTAACCACAGGTTCTGAGAAATTACAGACATAAATATGAAGAATAGACTAACCGCTAAAATGATAGCAACCGAGACTAGCTTAATATAATAAAAAAAGTAAATTTATTATAAAATATTTATACATCTATTTACAAAACCAAAATGATGCTAATTTTCTTAAGTAAGCTTAGTCAATATATTCAAAATTAATTCTGACAATTTTTTATACACTTAAGCAAATATTGTAAGTAGAGAGAGGACCTAATCTCGATTTCAAAATGTAATGCAAAATGGGTACCTTTGTGAGTCTAAAATGTTGGGCCCGGAAAACTTCTGGTTGAAGGGTATCAATGACTTATCAGGACAGGGAATCTATACATCATCCGTTGATCTGTTACAGACATCGTCAGGGGCTTTCTCCTGAGTATTTGGGGTGCGGCCGTACTACTTTGTGCAGGAACACTTCCTGGCGGACTTGGCTGGACTATCGAGCACCTTCTTTTTGGACCTGCGAGCCAATCTCTTCTGGGACCTTCGAAACAATCTACTCTGGGTCCTCCTAATCAATCTCTTCATTTTTTAGATTTTTCATATTTTATTATCTCAAACTTTGTCCATCCTCCTTCTTCTCTTCCAATCGGGATAGTTGCCAGAATTTCATTGGTCTGACCAAACCCCGCTCTGAGACCACCAACGTGAACAACCTTATCCCTTCTAATTGGGCACTGTCCCTTAGGGACTCATAAATACTCCACAAAGGTACATTCTTATTTAATGTCAAGTACGGAGACGGGATTCTAATCTGGTACTGGAATCAACACCCCGGCCGAGACAACCCAGACTACAATATCCTTTATATCGAGATTTATGATCCTCTATCTGTGTACAATGATGTGATGAGGTCAGATTTAGATCCCGAACATTTTACTTCATGTATGAATGAATCAATTATATAACAGATCTAAATCGCCTCATCACAACAAGAAATATCAACATCTCATGATAAAATACTAACTAAAGAGGCTCTATAAAATATAAGTTAGTGAAGCCAACCGCTAGTACTGTCTGTGGGTTGGAAAAATAAAACTAAGAAGATAAAATGTTATCAATAAGTTAATTCTAATATATAAGTATTCCACTCTGACCTTAAACTACTATTCTAATACCCAATTATAAAAATAAGTTGCATTAATTACGTTATTTAAATCTATCATCCTCATCAAGCCTCACAGTCGATTCCCGGTTATGGCTGTCTCAATCAGAGCGAACCACTTTGCCCTGTTGGTCGCCAAAGTAAATATCATGTTTTTATTCAATCTCAAACTACCAATTATGTGTTTAGTGAGACTAACAGAATCTCTTTATGTGTGTGTCATCGAAGGTGTTTTCAGTGTATCATTCATTATTCTGATCTCGCCCGAGGAATAAGTCTATTACCTGATCTTAAGTAAAGTAATTGTGTACGGTGGATTAATTTTTGCCGGATTACATATGCATAATATGCTAGTAGAAATGATTTTATATTTCCAATATATATTTTTCATTACCTCAAATCAAATTTTAAAAGTTCTGTATCAATTTAACATAGAATGTTGATATGGCAATTAGCCTTGTTGCAGCTGTAATAATATTCAACGAGTTTAGTTTGCTAAAATTGGTGATCCTTCACTTATGCCTCTCCTCAATTAATATAACTTTTTTTCGGTCCCTTAGGAGTTATCTGTAAAGAAAATTATATAAGAATTGTCATTTCGTTGTGAGAAGAATTTACTATCTTTTGAAGATTTTTACTCTTGTCGTAAATATATATTCCTATTTTTGATAGAATAGTTGTTTTTTGTGTGCATTCGTACCATTTGAATATCATTTTTTTTTATTTTTAAACTCAGATGTAAATTTAAAAATAAATATTAAAGATTAAGATAAAGTAAATATCGGAAATCTTTTACTAAATCGCAAGTATTTTACTAGAACTTCTAACATAAAAATGTTATGTACATTTTTTTCTATGAAATGGCTTGTGAAATCTTTTTGATTTCAATAGCACGAGTTTCAAATATTTGCCATTATCGAGTCAAAGCTATTTAATATGTCCGATTTCCAAGCTATCGAAATACCTCGATATAATAAACTACTTAACTATTAAACATCAGGTGCTCAATAAAATTTCCACAAGAATAATTCAAAACTGTAGCCTTCGTAGACGGCTCTTAATCTAAACCATGCTGCGATTTTCACGTTTCACACGCCTGCATTTCCATCGGCGACGAGGTGTTAGCGTGGTGGGCCACAATAAAATTTTTCCCACTACCCACTTACAACATGTTGTGTAGTCCTCGTTTTTATTTGAGTATTAACCTGTGATCAAATGTATAGTGGGATTTTATTTTGATTGCTTTGTGTAAAAGTATTTTAGTACTATATTTAACCACAGGTTCTGAGAAACTACAGACATAAGAAATGAAACTAAACTAAAAGCTAAATTAACAGCATCCGAAACTAGCTTAATATAAAAAAAATAAATTTATTATAATATATATACATCTATGTACATTACAAAACTGATGCTAATTTTCATAAAATATGTTTTATCAACATCTTCTAAATTAGTTCTGACAATAATTTTTTAATACTTAAGCTATTATGTAAATATAAGAGAGAGGACCTAATCTCAATTTCAAAATGTATGTAAAAGGGGGTACCTTTGGGGAGTTAAAATGGTGTGCCCGGAACACTGCTGGTTGATGGGTATCTATGGATCTCTCGTCGGTCTGGTCAGGGGCTTCCTCCTGAGTTTTTGGGGTGCGGCCGTGCTATTTGATGCAGGAACACTTCCTGTCGGACTTGGCTGGACTCTCGAACTCGTTCCGTCGGACTCCTCTCTTCGTCTGGACTATCGAACACCTTCTGTCGGACTCTCTCCTCGTCTCGACTATCGAACACCTTCTCCTTTTTTTCAGATCTTTCTTATTTTATTAATTTCATCCTTGTCCCCTCTTCCTTCTTATCCTCCAATGGGGATAGTTGTAAGAATCCAATTGGTCTGCTTAAACCCCGCCTTGAGACCGCTAACGTGGAAAACCTTATCTCTTCTAATTGGGTACTGTCCCTTAGGGACTCATAAATACTCCAAAAAGGTACATTTTTATTTAATGTCAAGTACGGAGACGGGATTTTAATCTGGGACTGGGATCAGAACCCCGTCCGAGACCACCGTGCAAGACAACAATATCCGTTGAATATAAATATATGGTCCTCTGTCTTTTACAAAGATGTGATGAGGTCAGATTTAGATCCCGAGCATTTTACTTCTTCTATGAATGAATAAATTATATAACTGATCTAAATCGCCTCATCACACAACACATATCCAGAAACGGTGATTCGACACTCGATACGTTGATAGATGCTTCATCAATACCTATATTGCACTTTTCGAGTGTGATTTGTGTTATCATTCGTCGTCAGTAAATGAATTTGAACCCTTTAGGCTACAAACTGAAATCTCCAATAGTAACTAAAACGGGTAGAAAACGCGATTTCCCGGATAATGAGAATAAATGTGTTACGAAGCATGTAAAGGACCATTTTAATAAAAAAAATTAAAGATAATTTGGATTTTATGTTTCAAAACAGTGTGACATTCAAACATAATGTATGCGTCTATCCGAGTACTATTACTTATCCAACTTAATATTTTATTTATAATAAAAGTTTTAATAATACATATGTTTTTACTTTTTTTACACCTCCTCGTGAACAAAATATAGAAATATACTAGAACCTCTGTATAACGACCCCCTCTGGGACCAACATCATATGGTTGCTGTAACGAATTGAAAAAAAAATGAGCAAAGGAATGACGCAACAGTACATACCTAGAGAACACTTCTATTTATTTGTATTTCCATTACTGAATTTTTGAAAAAAAGTCTTTGATTGCTGCTTGTTTCAAGTTCATTTGGGAATTTTTCATTATCACTGATTCCATATCCGTTAGATTTTGAAGGAAATGTTCAGAATTAAATTGTTTTTCAAAATATTGACGCAAGGCATTGATTGCATTGAAGGCTTCTTTTTCATTCATTTTATCAAAAGCTTGGACGATTTCTTCTCCGTCTTCGAAATCGCAGATTTCTTCATTTCCGGTAATACGGGTAATAAAATCGTCCTCATTCAAACTTTCTTCCCAGCACTGTAAAGTTTCGTCTACCGCAATAAACTCATCAAAAGATAATTGAAGATCCGGAAATTTGACACTGAGGAGCTGGGTCATTTCATTAATGTCTGAAGTGTAATCTACCTAGGGCATCAATGTCGTACATGACGAAAGGGTCCTTTAAGCAAACACAAAGAGAGGAATACAGGTTTCTTAAAGTTGCACCACAGTACAATAATTTTAAAATAGCCCACTTGATCATGAGTTCTGCGGTCTAAAATTGGTCGTCGCTCTAACGAAAAATAATTTTGTTGGGGTCGTTGTAATGATTCAAAATTAACATTATTCCTATGGTAAAATAATTGGGACTTTTTAAGATGGTAGTTCTAACGAAGGGGTCGTTGTATCGTGAGATTTTTAAAAAGAGGTTTTACTGTAGTTTTAATCTCCAATCAATTACTTTCGTAGATTTTAATTATAAATATTTAGAGACACTTCAATTATTTTCTATCACCCGTAATATAGTCTAACGAGAATCTTTTATCGTTTTCGCCTTCGCGAAGTGATATTATTGGATCGTGCATGAACTATTGGTAATTATATTCAGTCTCCAGGAGGTTTAGTAGAGGATAAAATTAGTATAAGAAACAAAAGCTTAGTCTAGACGAAAGAGAACAGCTCTTCAGACACTTTCAGCAGTAGGGTGCATCTTTGACGGGAGGACTCTTCAGATGACGGCTAGTTCGTCGCATCACTATTTTCATCGACATTGTTATTTGCATGAGACTATATTGCATTTTGATACAACCCTTCCAGACATTTGTGAGGGACTGAACACTCTACAGGAGTGTCTTTCTCAGACATTTCAAAATCTTTGCAGTATGAACATCCCACAGATCATCAATGTTTTCTACTATTGTCTGAATAAGGACCGGTGTGACGACATACAACATAGCAGCCACTGGTTCGGGAATCAAAACTCCGATCTCAGTTTACTTGTTCGCGGATGATTTGATACTGTGACGACTTTAATGTTCTTGAGTGAGAAGTAGCGTGAAGAAGCATCACAGTCAGGATAAAATTGGAAAATCACTTTCATTTTTCTGCAGTAAATAAGGGGTACGAACAGTATGTATACAGGAATTTTAATTCTCCCAAAACAAGTCGAAAAGTAGAATATTTTTGTTGGCACTGAATTACCACGACGATCACAGTCGAAAAAAAAGGATTAAATAATCTCACAAATCGGGGAGGCTCTTCCAGGGTGCAATGCAAACCCAATCTATCCCCCGTTCGGTATCCGAGTCCTGCCGTTCCATATATGAGTGGAGTTTACGAGTCTCCCGAACGCAACCCCTAAAAGGCTGGCTCCGGTGAAAAATCGCGGAAGCCTCCACGAGGTCAAAGCACCTCCGTAAAAAATCTATAAAAGCTCAGAGTCGAAATATTCTACGCTTTTTATACCTGGAGGTCAGTTACGGTCCAGCCAACCATTTTTTGGTCAGTTACGATTCCAGTTACCTAGGAACTCCTGCTAAGGTTACAGCAAGTTTTTTAACTGAATTCTCATTCGTTGACTGTCCCAACTGAGGCTTCCCCAGGCAATCCTCCGTGGGTCATCACTAGCAACCGATCAGTGCGTAACACCTATTCAACTGAACTGTCACCATCCCAGACACTCTGTCGCTGTGCTATTGTAGTCGATAGAAAGAGGAGGCTTCAAATCAGCTGATTCTGGCAGTTAGTTCTGGACAAAGGGGGATCTTCACTATACCTACGATTGCAAATGGCTAAATACGCGAAGATCTTATTATGGTTATTAACCCTTGAAACATGGGTCTTAAAACATTGTTGTAAGATGTATTTTGTAGTTTCCAGGGTACTGAACCTAGCTCTATAAGATCGTTAAATTAAGGTGAATAAATGTAATACATTATATTACATTTTATAGTTACGAGTTTTAAACAATCTCGTTTCTCCAGGTTTTAATTTCTGAATACATGAAAATTAAATTTAATTTTCCTATATTAAGAATTTTATAACCTATGTTTACAAGATAGAAAAATTACCCATAAAGCTTTATTTAAAAATATACCTTCGTACATGTTAGTTTACCAATAGTGAAAGAACAATTTTTTAATAACCTGTTCATTTTCCAGTATATCAGCTTGTAAAAACAAACAAGAAACATATTTAAGACGGCTGAAAATTTAATTCGAATTTATGTACTTAATATGCATTATATGTACTTAATATGCTCTCTATTACTAGATTACAAATTATTCTCTTAAGTTAAAAGGAAACCAACTGTTGTGGAAAAGGGAATTACATAATATTAAACAGCCCATCCATATTACAAGGTGTTTTCTCCCGAAAACAAGATTAAGAAATAAATGTAAAAATGCCTGGAGATTTTTAAATCTTATTTCCTAAGCAGATTTGTAAATGCTGTGTAAGCAAAGAAAAATTCTGTAATACAATAATTCTTTTCAAAGGCAGTATTTTCTGATTCATAATGTAACGATAATCTGATGTGAATCTATACAATTAAAAATTTAAAATAGTGGTTTGGCATTTAAAAAATGCAGCTTCTCCATACCTTGAATATTTTTAAAATGAATTTATTATTTATTTTATTAATTATGTTGAGACAGTAGAACTGACAAACCTAATGCAATATTAAATAGAAATTGTTACAATCAAATTTTTTAACGTAATTACTTGTAATAACAAATGATAAAAGATATGCAGTAAGTGATTTATCTTGAGTAAATTTAATTGAGGTATATAAAAAAAATATCAGAATAAAGAAACAAATAAAAGTCTTTTGGTTATATTTCTTCCTTAGAGTTTTTGCTATTCCTTTAGGCATTAATTATTTCTCTCCTGAAAAAAAATGATAAAAAAATTCTCTTCTAGATAAAGAGGAAAAATGATCTAGAGCAAAATTTTTATCACTGCTGGGATTTCTTGTAAATTTGACATAAACTAATTGTTAATTTGTATTTTAGTATGACATCTTTTTATAAATTGTAGGAGAGGCACAATGTATTATTCTTCATAGGATAATGGTGTAAACATTTTAAAACATGTCGGAAACGAACGGATGAAGTAAATATGTCATCCGAAAAGTTCTGCAGTTTTTTTATTTGTCCATTTCTCTTAGGATGAAATTTAAACAAAAATTTCACACTACCATTTAATTTTTTGCTATTAAAAATGGTATTTTTGAAAGTTGTTCGCATAAAGGGGAAAATTTGAACAAAAACAATCTATTGTTTATGCATAAACTTTGTCTTGAATGTAGACTGGAGATAGTGTAGATCAGGACTGTAGACAAGATTTAGTTTAAAAAGGGGGAGCAACTCAATGAGCCCCCTCTTCCAATGTATTAAATTCTTTGACTGAAAAATATGAAATATAGTAAAAATTTATATAAAATATGTTATAAAATACAGCATTAATGCTCAGTGTTGATGTTATTGAAAATTATATAAAATTTAATATGTGTATCTAAAAGTCCATGCACATTTTTTTCTTGTAATGTTTCACTAAATATACAAAACAATTTAGGAAGTATTAAAATTAAGAGTAGATAAAAATTATCAGAATTGAAATTTTTATCTAAATATTTTATTTAATCATGCAGCTTAAAGAATTTTTCATTTGTAAGTGTACTTTATTTTAATGTTGAAATGCGATACTCAACTTCAGAATTTTTTGTTTGATCGGGGGGGGGAATCGAGACTATGGCCTCCCCTTTCAATCCTCTGGTTACGGTCGTGGTGTAGATGAGTATGTAGAGTTTTAGATCTTGAAGTTCTATAGGGGACTAAAGGAAAGCAATTGAGGAAATAAGATTTAAACAAATAAAAACATATGTCAAAATCAGGTTGTAATATTATGAATTTATTTCCTTACAAGAAGTAAAGATGATAGATGGTGCTCTTTTGCATAAGAATATACTCATCTCTTTCATCTTTTTTTTCGAGAGGTTTCAGCAGCCGAGCTCAGCCTTTCGGGAGAAAACTCACACCTGCTCAATTCTGTTCAAGCCGAATGATGGCCGATTGGTTAGGGTGGTGGCCTTCGGTACCGGAGTTCGTGGGTTCGAAACACACTGTGGCATGGATGCTCGTAGCAGTTCAAAATCGGCTTTAAACTGTCGGTCCCGGTCTCATTAGGCCTCGTGTTGCAAAAAGTATACCGTAGCGTTCCAAACCAAACCAATTCTGTTCAAAATTGCGAAAGAAAAAAAATCTCAGCTTTTGGAGAGGGGTCAGGTCCAGTCTCACTCCTGTACTTTTCCACTCAGAAAATGAAGTGCGTAGAACTGCCAAGTTAGTGTTCCTGTTGAGGTGGTAATGTGCATTTCAACTTATTAACAAGACGATTATTAACAAGAAGTAAATCTGGAACACATATGTCTTAGATAAATATGAAGTCTCACAGAAGTTGAAAGTTTGTTGACTATTTAATATTTTTTTGTTACTAAAACTAGGAAGCTCTTGTACAGTTCAGGTAATTGAGAGGTTTAATATACAGGCTTCTCAAAAGGATGTGACAATAAATAGCAATGAGGAAAATGCTGTTTTTGTTGTTGTTGCCACTTGGATAAGTCAAGCACATGGCCCCAAAGCCACTTGAATAAAGGCTTAGGGTAAAGTAAGGCCTTTCTTTGTCGAGCACTGCTAAGGTGAAAGAACGTCTTAGGTTTGGTTTTTGCGATCTACTCATTTGCAACACGAGGGCTAATGAGGTTCGGAACCTAATTCTTAAAAACAATTCATAACGGCTTCGAGCATACATGCAACAGTCGATTCGAACCTACGAAATCCAGTACCGAATATCAGCTCCCCGACCGTTCGGCTATCATTCCAACGTCTTAACTCAAATTGATCTTCGTAATTTAGAAGAAGGTAGAAAGAAAACCCTTCCTCCAAAATCTTCACCTGCTGTCCTCAGAGGTACGATTTGAGAACTTAGAGGACATTATAAACCACGAACCTATTTCATGTGCCCCAGTTGGCTGAACTATGGCCGAATGGGCCTTCGGAACCGGAGTTCGTGGGTTCGGATCCCACTACGGCATGGATATTCGTAGCCGTTCGGAATCGGCTTTAAGCAGTAGGTCCCGGTCTCATTAGCCCTCGTGTTGCAAAAAGTAGACTGTAGTAATCCAAAGCCAAACCACACCATGTGCCCCCAGTCACTAAAATCAAGTACGGCGGATGTTATACCGGTTCAAGCCGCGAACCTGCAACCATCTAGAAACGAGATGTTTTCCTTTGCCAACTGAGTTACCGCAGCTTTAATGTTATTTTAAACAGTATTTCGTTTTCGCAAAGTGTGAATTGGCATCGAGATAAATTGTTTGATATAACAAAGTTTCATACTATTTACTCGTTTTATAGAAAACTAAAATTTTCATCGATTACTACTCTTTTTGATAAAGACATTTATTAAAAGATTCATTTAACGAAAACTTCACAAAGTTAGTCTGATTATACTGAAGTAAATATCAGATGAATGCATAAAGTCTGAGATTTGATATAAAATCTTTAGAAAACTCTCGGAGATATAGAAAATGCGGATACTATCAAAACGATCAAAATATAAGAAGATTCAGCAGTTCGGATTTCAAGAATTCCAAAATCGGAATATTGAATTTAAAGATATTCACATGTAGAAAACTAGAAAGTCCCCACCATCCATTTTTTGCAAGTACTTCAGGAGGAGTCATTGATTGAAAGAGTTTTGGAGTCTGAAAGTATTTAATTGAGTACGACTCTTTCGTAAATGTTTAAAATAGAACAGTCAACATTTGATACGTTCTCCATATTGGTAAAAATATTTCTGGAACATGAAAGCTTTTAATACATTCAAATTACACTACGGTAAACTGTTTACTTATCAAGTACATTCCTTTTAGGAATTCCTTTTGACGTAAAATGAATCAATATCTAGTAGAAGTGATTAGATATTTCATTAGTTTCGAGACTTTCTTTTCATCGTTCATTAAAGTTTGAGGTCAAGAAATTGGAAATTTAAATGATTTCAAATGTAATTTAAATTTTATTTTAAGTTGCAGTTTTAACAATCTGTCCACTTACGAAATTTATGTCAAAGTGAAAAACGTTTAACAAACTCATTTTATTTTTGAATGGTTATAGTGTACATCCACAGTGACAATATTACTTTCATTTAAGTTAAGACACAAGCACTTGTATCTTAGATACAGAATAATATGGTCATAAGTTTCAGGAATTCGGCCTACCACTTTTATACAGAGTGACCGCCCCCAGGGGCACACCTCCTTTAGATATGTACGGGGTTCACGATCCCGGAGTACTTGAGTGATCTTTTCCTAGCGTTCTTCCTGGTAGTCACGAGCTTACCTCTGTAGTGTTTGCTCCTTACCGGGTTGGACCACATTAAAATCGGACCATGACGGGCCTCTCGTAGGTCAGCGGTGGCTTGGTAGCCATTTATGGGTCACTGTTGCGGCACGGTCATCATTAGTTGCTGCTGTATGTCTTCGGATGGGTCAGCGTAAAACACACTTATACAGAGTGACCCAAATGTCAGAGAAAAATTTAAAAATAAGTAATTATACAATAATAACAAAGATAACAAAAGATGCAATTTGCATCAATCGGGTAAAAATAAAGGCGAAATATTTGTGAAAAAGATAAAAGAATGCCTGAATAGTTCTCTTGTCAATAGAAAAGTGGATTTATAATTCAATTTTTAACTAATACAGGACTTACGACTTAGAGTAGTATTGCATAATTTTTAAATTGTAAATGTTTAATGTGCCTTCAGTCGTTTGACTGTGCAAATGTGAGAGGCATCAACTCTTTAATATGTAGTGTTCCTTCTGAAAAACTGATAAAGAATTTGTAGATTTGTATCTTTCTGTGGAACAAGTTTTACTCTTCAACAGAGGTAGATGACATTCGTATAAGCTATCTACCAAATTTTAGAATATTTGCTACTATATATAATTTTGTCACTTGGAACAATATTTGAGGATTTTTCAGAATCTCGCACTTTGCTTATTCGGTCGGTACATCGACTAAACTTATGATAAATAGTCTTATCTATTATAAAGCTTTACTTTATCATACTTCATTTATATGTAATACCAAGTAAATTTCTTATCACTTAGCTTTTCTTTTTTCCACAAATAGCCTCCTATTAAGTGCTGATTACTAATAAAAAGAGGCTGCAATGTTCAAAGTTGTTTTATTTAATATTTATTTTACTCTATGCAGCCCACAATTCCTTAGCTTAAAGATATTCATCAATATGTAGTCGGCTTAGATGATATGAACATTAACAAGTTAGGGCAGCATTTCTCTTTGTATAGTAAACACATGTTGCTAAAGGTCATTCGCTTTATACTAAATAGCATATATGTTAAAATTCCTCACTTTAGTCTCGTCAATGGCTGTTTACCATGTCGAATGTACTGTACATGTAGCGATATTTAGAGCTTTGACTACCATTATTTGAAATGTTTTAGCAGTCTACTGCTTCGTATAATATGATGGCAGACAATCAGAAACGATATTTTAGTCGTAAAATAACAATTTGATGCTTTTGATTATATTATGAGAATTCCAGACTCAAATCTACCTATTTGTCACTTTTTTTATCACTCGGTATATCAGAGTCACAAAAACTCAAGACATCAACCGAATAGATAGTGTGCTGATTTCTGTTACTCGAGTCTCTGGGATTGAAACCTCCTGGTATATATGTTCATAGTCATTAGAATCTGGTTTTAGCAGCAGATCTCTGCTTAACCCTTGTTTTGAAAGAAACTGACTGTAGCTCTCCAAAATAAATCAAACTTGATTGTCTTACTGCCGGGTGATCATCAGATAGGCTAAAAGCTACAGAATCGTTCAATTTCCTGGGTATAATTGCTAACAGTGAATATTACCAGTCGTTAGTTAATACGTTCTTACCCCCAAAGGTGATGATGTCTATAGCCACAAACTGAATCCTTCCGTATCTCTTTTTCCGCTGAAATAATAGCTGTTTACTTGGCTCTCGAAAAGTTGGTTTAGTACTAAGGGTACCATTTTATTATTTACACCCATTCTCTCAGTGGGCTACTTTCTCTCACTTTTCCTGACCACCAGAGTCACCCACTCATCTTACATCTCATAAACATTTACAATAAAAAGATTTGGAGGGGCTACTCTATAATGTTTTGTTGGGTTCCCTCGCATGTTGGTATCGCTGGATATGAGCGATCAGATAAATCTGCCATATCTGCTACCAATCTTCTCCACTTCCACTTACCGTACCCTGACATCAAGTATTATTCGGTTAATTTAGCGAGGAAAAAATGGCTATATATTTGGAACCAACAAATTAACAATAAATTTTATGTAGTGAAACCTTAACTATCACTCTGGCCTTCAATACCCTCCAGGAACGTCATTCTTACTCGTCTTCGTATCGGGCATACTCGCTTCACCCATTGTCACATATTGCTCGGGGAACCTGCCCCTATTTGCAAACATTGTAAAATACCCGTGACTGTAAAACACATTCTAACAGAATGTCCAAGTTTTTACCGACATCGTGTTTATCATTTTAAATCTCATTCCATATCTCTAAGTTTTTTGCTTCATGATCCATCTCATTTGAATCTTTTTAATATTTTAAAAGACATTGGTAGTTATGCGTGTATTTAAGGTCATTAACATATCGTCTTTTAATTATACGCTGTTATTGCATGTTCTGATGTTTGCTTTTACCCTCTGAAATTCGTTTATTCCTACTGTTTTAAATTGTTCTTTATAGAACTATTTCCGTATCTATATAGAACTATTTAAATACTTCTATTATAGTTTTGGTATAAATTTTAACTATTTGTTTGGCACAATATGTTCCAAGAGGATTCAGTGCCAATAAACTCTATAAAACCAACCAACCTATCCCCAAAGGAAGAAAACGGTTTATCCTAGAATGATAAAATTTAAAAAGCTCAGTTAAAATTGACTGTAAACCTCTTAAACAGAACAAACGGTTACCTTCTCGCTGAGTTATCGGAAGGTAGACTGAAAATACAGGATCAGGAGAGAAAGTTCAATCTCCTGGGGATAATTGCTGCCAGTGAAGAATTCCAGTTGTTAGTTAAGACGTTCAGTGCCCTCATAGGAGGAAAAGGATTGCCCCGGACCTAAAAAAGTTCATTATTTAAAAGGGATTTATTTGGGGTAACATACATACAGCAAACATAATTTAGAATTAGTTGATTTAAATCTTTCTTCAGTTTGTCAAACTAGATTGCCACCTACAAACACATAATCAATGCTGTGTTGCTTAAGATATTAATTTAGTTCTCTGGAGAAATAAACCTGTGATCCACTGATGATGTTGAAAACGCAGAATGAAATATATTTGAGTCACCGGTGGTATTCATGGTAGTGAACGTGTTAAAGTAAAACACGATATCTTGGATATCCAGGATAGAATCATTGATTGCATTAGTTGATTTAAATCTTTCTTCAGTTTGTCAAACTAGATTGCCACCTACAAACACATAATCAATGCTGTGTTGCTTAAGATATTAATTTAGTTCTCTGGAGAAATAAACCTGTGATCCACTGATGATGTTGAAAACGCAGAATGAAATATATTTGAGTCACCGGTGGTATTCATGGTAGTGAACGTGTTAAAGTAAAACACGATATCTTGGATATCCAGGATAGAATCATTGATTGCATTAGTTGATTTAAATCTTTCTTCAGTTTGTCAAACTAGATTGCCACCTACAAACACATAATCAATGCTGTGTTGCTTAAGATATTAATTTAGTTCTCTGGAGAAATAAACCTGTGATCCACTGATGATGTTGAAAACGCAGAATGAAATATATTTGAGTCACCGGTGGTATTCATGGTAGTGAACGTGTTAAAGTAAAACACGATATCTTGGATATCCAGGATAGAATCATTGATTGCATTAGTTGATTTAAATCTTTCTTCAGTTTGTCAAACTAGATTGCCACCTACAAACACATAATCAATGCTGTGTTGCTTAAGATATTAATTTAGTTCTCTGGAGAAATAAACCTGTGATCCACTGATGATGTTGAAAACGCAGAATGAAATATATTTGAGTCACCGGTGGTATTCATGGTAGTGAACGTGTTAAAGTAAAACACGATATCTTGGATATCCAGGATAGAATCATTGATTGCATTAGTTGATTTAAATCTTTCTTCAGTTTGTCAAACTAGATTGCCACCTACAAACACATAATCAATGCTGTGTTGCTTAAGATATTAATTTAATTCTCTGGAGAAATAAACCTGTGATCCACTGATGATGTTGAAAACGCAGAATGAAATATATTTGAGTCACCGGTGGTATTTATGGTAGTGAACGTGTTAAAGTAAAACACGATATCTTGGATATCCAGGATAGAATCATTGATTGCATTAGTTGATTTAAATCTTTCTTCAGTTTGTCAAACTAGATTGCCACCTACAAACACATAATCAATGCTGTGTTGCTTAAGATATTAATTTAATTCTCTGGAGAAATAAACCTGTGATCCACTGATGATGTTGAAAACGCAGAATGAAATATATTTGAGTCACCGGTGGTATTTATGGTAGTGAACGTGTTAAAGTAAAACACGATATCTAGGAAATCCAGATAAAATCATTGATTGCATTAGTTTGATTTAAATCTTTCTTCAGTTTTGTCAAACTAGATTGCCACCTACAAACACAATAATCAATGCTGTGTTGCTTAAGATATTAATTTTGCTCTGGATAAATAATACCTTAGTTGATTTAAATCTTTCTTCAGTTTGTCAAACTAGATTGCCACCTACAAACACATAATCAATGCTGTGTTGCTTAAGATATTAATTTAGTTCTCTGGAGAAATAAACCTGTGATCCACTGATGATGTTGAAAACGCAGAATGAAATATATTTGAGTCACCGGTGGTATTTATGGTAGTGAACGTGTTAAAGTAAAACACGATATCTTGGATATCCAGGATAGAATCATTGATTGCATTAGTTGATTTAAATCTTTCTTCAGTTTGTCAAACTAGATTGCCACCTACAAACACATAGTAAATACTGTGTTGCCCAATATATTAATTTAGTTCTCTGGAGAAATATACCTGTGATGTACTGATGATGCTGCAAAAGCAGAATGAAATATATTTGAGTCACCGGTGGTATACATGGCAGTGAAAGATTTAAAGTAAAATAAGATATCTTAGATATCCGGGATAGAATCATTGATTGCAACAATCTCAAGTATGAAAAACAAAAAAAATCCAAAAAGTATTCTCACCGATACAAAGTTATTTTTGATTATCATCTTTATAAATAAGACAAAGAAAATATTCTGTATAAATCTCCAGCAAAAATAAAGGCTTGTTTTTACTTTTTATTAATGATTTTTTCTAGCAAAACATTACGGATGCATTAAAATGCGCATAATCAAACTAAATATTTTAAGTTTTACTTTAATTTTAATTATCTTGAAACAGCCATTTTGCGATCTCTTTTATCATTACATTTGTTTAAAGCATAAAGAATAATGGCATATTGGAAACAGCACAAGTTAACAATACCTCATTTATTTTTAAAAAGGAATTTCCAGATTAGATATGCACTTTAAGTTTTTAAATATCTTTTATCAAAACCGTATAAAGAATTCCAATAAAAATGTGTTGTGCTTGAATAATCTTTAAGTTATTCAGCAGCAAGTTTCTTAAATATTTGAGTATTTTCGAAAATATTTAAATTTTACAAATATAGGAATCTAATTTCTCCGATAAGAATGTAAATTCAAATTTATTTTTTGAGAAAAATACTGAATGTACTTGTAAAAAGTTTTATTCTTTGTTTTCAAATTTACTTGAACTAGTTTTTTACAAACCTTAAATATTTTCAAAGATGCCGTAGAACGATTCGTTTCAAAATAGAAAGGGAATTTAATTGAAACCCAAATGAAGACTTAAATAATGTAAATTATTTTTTAAGAAATGTACTTAGCTATGTTTATACATGCATACAGCTAAACATTATATATATATATATATATATATATATATATATATATATATATATATATATATATATATATATAGATATAGATAGATAGATTGATATAGATAGATATAGATAGATATAGAAAGATATAGATAGATAGATAGAGATGGATATAGATAGATAGATAGATAGATAGAAAGATAGATAGATAGATAGATAGATAGATAGATAGATAGATAGATAGAAAGATAGATAGATATAGATAGATAGATAGAGATGGATATAGATATAGATAGATAGATATAGATAGATATAGATAGATAGATATAGATAGATATAGATAGATATAGATAGATATAGATATGGATAGATAGATAGATAGATAGAGATGGATATAGATATAGATAGATAGATATAGATATATAGATATAGATATAGATAGATATAGATATAGATATATAGATATAGATATATAGATATATAGATATATAGATATAGATATAGAGAGAGATATAGATATATACAGAATTGGTTTACAAAAATTTCAAGTACTTTAAAAACAAAACAAAATGTAAAAGAGGAATGAAAATGCTTGATAAAAAGAGAGCCTGTAAAAATATTTTTATAAAAGGCTATTTAAACCAATTCGTCAGTTTTTTTTTTAAATATATATCAAGGTTGTTCTAGACTAATTGTTTTACATACGTATTATCCCTACTAATCCTTCCCTTCTTTCCGTATCTATATACTTTGCTCTTCATTCTTTGCTTCCTTTGCTTTCATTTATTGCATCAAAAGTCATTTAATAGTTCATTATCCAAAATTTCTGGTTTTGTGACTCACACAGTTAAAGAAAAAATTTGAGAGACTGCAAACAAGATTGATGGATTATTAGCGAGACAAAAGAGTAGACAACTTTGAGAGTGTAGTTTTCATATTAAGTAAAACAATCTTTTGATTATCAAAATACCTGTGAAAATGAAAATTGAAAGGAGGAAAGAAAATGCCTTTTAATTCTGAAGTGTGTCGACCCATAACAGTACTTTAGTATATAAAAAAATCACATTGTGGGGATGATACTTGTCGTGTAGCTCTCGTTTAACTTTAGGTACTTCCTAGGATCAAATTTATAGAGGTATTTATTTTCGTTATTCACAAGGACTAAATATTATTTGGGTTGCGTTGTGTAAAATATTTAAGTACTAAATTCAACCACAGGTTCTGACGGACTACAGACTTAAAATAAAATATAAACTAATAAGCTAAATTAAGAGTAACTGAAATCAGCTTAAAATGTAAAAAACAAATTTATTATAATGATATATAGATGAATAACATACAAAAATTTGATCAAGTTTCATAAGATTTGTTTTTTTAACACGTTCAATTAGGTGCTACACTAAATAAGATTTGACAATAATAATTTTTTTATCAATTAGGTAACTATATATATAAGAGAGAGGACCTAATCTCAATTTCAAAATATTTATAATAAGTACCTTTGTGGGTCTATATGGTGTGTCAAGGCGGTACTCCGGTCGGAAGCTCTTGTGAAATGACGTAGATACTTTGCATGTTATCTCAATTGGTGAGGCGACAACGTTGACTCCAGTCTCACTACTGGTCTGGGGCCTTCTAAATAATAGGGGATTTTGAAAAAGCGGATGAGCTGGAAACTTCTGTTCGTTGCGAGATGTCGAGGTCTTTCTTGGAACCAACTCCTTTGATCCCCGCACTCTGTCCTCGAGTCCTGAACGCTTGCCTTCGAACTCTCGACTTCTGACCTCTGACAGACGGACTTCTCGACTCGACTGCCGAACACCCCCTCTTTCTTGACTTTTCTTATTTTTTATTATGTTCATCTCTGTACCTTCTTACTTCTTTTCGTCCAATCGGGAGAGTTGTACAAATATAATTGGTCTCCTTTACCCCGCCTTGAATCCGCAAAAATGGGGAAAACCATACCCCTTCAAATTGGGCACTGTCCCTTAGGGACTCATAAATAACTCTACAAAGGTACATTCTTATTTAGTGTCATGTAGTGACGTGGTTCTAATCTGGGCTGGGATTAGAACCCCGCCTGAGGATCCCGCACACGACGTTGAAATAATTTTTATTTATCCTCTTCTCCTTTACAAAAGATGTGATGAGGTCAGATCTAGATCCCAAGCATTTTACTTCTCGTATAAATAAATCAATTATATTACGGATCTAAATCGTCTCATCACAATGCTAAGTATATTTTCAAATACAAATTGAAAGCCTTATGATCTATTTATGTATAGTAGCAAATTGACCCACATGGATAAAAAGGTCAAAGTTCAAAATATCGAATCATAACCTTAGATGCACACTGAAGATGAATATCGAATTTTTGCAAAATAAAGAGTTATATTTATTCATTTTGTGAACTTGTAAAAAAGCCTAACGAGAGAGAAGCTTTCTAAATTCGATCTTTTGTTAGCTTAAACTGACTTTAAGTTCTTTCTTTATAATATCAGAATTCTTTATAGTTCACTAACGAAAGAAAAAATGTTTTTGTGATTTTTACATTAAAAAAATGAACGTGTGGGTGGGCAAAAAAAAGTTTGATTAATTATTTACGAAACTAAGAGAGGTAAGCTCCAAAATTGTGGATTTTATTT
>CM063498.1:60198535-60231035 GCA_032207245.1 Pardosa pseudoannulata
ATTTTAAGGGAAGAAAAATAGGGTTTGACTTGTTTGTGCTTTTATCATGCCTTTCTTATTACTTCAGCGGAAATGCAATCCATGTTGGTTTTAAATTATACTTAATTATATTTATTTTTAGCATTAAAAACGTTAAAAGTCTGTAAAATATCCTTTTAGAGTAAAATCTGAGATATAGTTGATATTTTAATGTCAATCTAAATATATCCAACTTTTAAGTGTCTAACATAAAAATTGGGCTGTTCTTCTAACAAAAGGGACTTTTTAGTTCTGTTTTTATAAGAGTGATAAAAGTTATCAGTTTTTTTCTTTAAGTGACTAAAAAACTCATTAATATTCCTGCTTTATTCGTTTCTTTACAAGCATAACATCCCTTTACAGACCTTGATTGCCTCAACCACAGGATCCCTCCAGCATCTTTCTATCATTAGTGACTTCTCTGAAATTCCAGTTTTTTCCCACATCATTCAACCATCTAGTCACTTGTCTTCCTATCTGACCACTTTGTTGAGGTTTCTGAAATACGATTTTTTTTTTTTATGG
The DNA here is from genome assembly GCA_032207245.1 of Pardosa pseudoannulata. Taxonomy (NCBI): domain Eukaryota; kingdom Metazoa; phylum Arthropoda; class Arachnida; order Araneae; family Lycosidae; genus Pardosa; species Pardosa pseudoannulata. Next base: position 60,199,079 of record CM063498.1, read on the forward strand.
GGTAAGGTATTTGGCCTTTCGCCCAAACCCCAACCTGGAGGACCGATCAAAGCCTGCTAGCGAACTGTCCAAGAGGTTCTAACTGTCTAGGAGGCTTTAGACCAGTCCCCTGATATAATCCCCAGGGGCAGATTACCCAGCTTTACCCCCAGGCACTGGGTACCATTTTAGTCGCCTCGTATGATATACATGATCTACATTGGGACTATTATTTCACCCCGGTCACTAAACGGGTGGCTTCACTTGTTTGTTAAACTTATTATAGACTCCCACTTTTTGCCTGAATGTTCCTAGTCGGTCAGAATATCCTTTAAGCAACAAGTGTCAACCTAATTAGTCCACCCATTTCAAAGCAAATAATTACCCATTGCGTTCAAAAATTGAAGCATAGTATAGATAAATCAATGTATGTGCGTGTATTAACAGAAAATAGATTTTTCTTTGCACAGGTGATTAAATTTATTCATAAGCTAATGATATCAAGGACACGTGCATGGGTAATTCATTTCATCTCACTACTCTTGGATACAATTCTTTTTGCCTTCTGGATTTAACGCAATATAATGTTGAGACAGTGTCAATATTCCAATAAATTGTGCGCGAATGATGGATAGAGTGATAGATAGATGGTTTTTTTAAACCTAAGTAAGCAACCAGTCAAATTATAAGACTATCTTACAATAATTTTTGGAGAATTATCTTTTGTTCTTTCTATCCAGTTGACGAGTAAGAATACTCCTAAATTCTTGCTAATCACCACTCTTCTTGTATAACTCTTTATATAAATAGTTTCATTTCCTTAACTTCACCAAGCAATCCCTCATATGACTAATCATTAAGAACCCTAATTGTCTGACTCACACATCTATAAATTGTGGTGTGTGGGGTTACCTCCCAGAAAACTTTGGGAGATGGTGCTATAATAAACTGCATTTATCTATCCCAGAATTCTTTTTTTACTCTTTGAGTAACGTTTTTATTTACTTCTCCCAAGCTAATGTGGATTATCTTACCTTTGGTTTGGTTTCGAGTGCTACGGTTTACCTTTTGCAACACGAGGGCTAATGAGACGGGACCTACAGCTTAAAGCCGATTCCGAACGGCTACGAACATTCATGCCACTGTGAGATTCGAACCCACGAACTCCGGTACCGAAGGCCAGCACCCTAACCAATTGGCCATCGTTCTCTCTTACCTCTATGATGGGTTAAATTGCCCACCACAAAGGTATACAATTTTCATGATAAGTTCAATTTAGAAAATAAAATAAAACTTTCCAGCTATCATTTCTGAGGAAAATGCTTCACTATATATTCGGTAATATCAATATTTCCCAACACTCATTCCGCTAAAATTTTGCTGGAAATAAATAAATCGTAATTACCGAGAGACGCCTCTGAAATATTTAAACCATTAATTATCGAGCCCTATCTTCAAAATACTGATAAATATCTTAAATTTAATTTATTGACTCCTAGGAATAAAACAAATAGGAAATTCAAACACGTTTATATATCACATCCAGTTTTCCTTAATGATAAGTTGTCATTTTTAACATCATAGATGTCAATGACAGAAAAAGTTCATAATCAAAAATTTATTTATTACCATATGCCAGGGGTGGTCAATCTGCGGGTCGGGAGCCACATTCGGATCTTTGATGAATTATTTGTGGCTCTCGATAAATATACTCGAGTTTCCTTTTAATTTTTGTATTATTATATTTTTAAAAAAATATTACAACTGATGGAACTCCGGCAATGCTGGATAAAAAAATCGATCTTATTGGGCTTTTAAGAGATGATTCTCAATTTTCACAATTTATACCGATTCACTGCATAATTCCCCCGAGAACATATCGTTACAAAACATTTAAAATATCTTGATGTATGAAAACAGTGTAACACATTATAATTACATTCGAACTAGTGCAAAAAATTATCAACTGTTCAAAAATTTCTTTTAAAATTAAAGAACGAAGAACTTCCAAATGACGTTCAATAAATATAATTTTTAATACCTTTTTTGCATACCTTTTAAATACGTATTTAATTGCGGCTCGCAAAAAATTTCAAATATTGAAAAATGGCCCGGACTATCAATGAGCTTGGCCACCCCTGCCATATGCATCACAGTATTGAAAAATGGGTTTTTATAATACATAGATATATTAGCCGTAACACCTCCTAAAAGTCAATGTACTTGGTTAAAAATAAAGTTCTATGCGGGGATCGGTCGAACGATTACCGTATAGGTAAGGAACTAATCTTTTGAACCGATGTTCGTGGGTTCGAATTTCATTGCAGGCATAGATGTTCCTAACCTTTGGAATCGTATAAGCAGAAGGTCTCTATCTCATTGACCCTCGAGTATCAAAACAGTAGACCGTAGAGCACAAAACCTAATCAAAATCAGTGCGAGGCTCTAAAAATCCTAAAATGGTGATCCAAATATCAAAATTGTAAATATTAGTATTTATTCGAAATTATTTATAGGCTTGCTCCTTCACTAAAATAAGATATTCTCGCCAAGGAAACGTAAAATTTTACAAACTATGTTTTTTATTGTTATTATAAAGGAACGCTAAGTATTAACACGTTGATTGCCAGACGCATTTTCGATGGTTTGTCCAAGCGCCGACGTGTACTCTTCATTATGCGATACACTTGCGATGCACATACTGAAATATTATTTGTAGCAGATAAATTGAGTTAAAAAATCATTCTTAAAGCAGTTTTCGTGGTGGGGGTCACTGGTTACTCCACGGCGCGATAGGCAATTGTTAAGATTGTTCTTTTTTCAAACAATTGTGCTTCGATTGCTAAGTGATTACTCTCATTCTTTAGCATTCAAAGCAGCTAGGCAAAATTAGAGGAAAGAATTTGACTAAAAAAGTGGTTACATATTGTTCTGATTGCGTTGATTCACCCTTTCTTTGCCTTGAATGTTTCAATCTGACTCATCGCAATATGCACTGATAAAATGCATATTTTTAATAAAATTATTTTATATAATAAAATAATTATTATATAATAAAATTATTTTTGGATTTTCTATATTGCATTAATTTCTTCAAATTACAATAATAATGGTATTAAAAATTTTAATCAGTATCCATATTTACTATATTTATGTACTTTATTATTTGCTGCGCCGCCGGTCACAGGTGGCCTCCACACCGCTGTAGCAAAGTCGAGTGCCGGCTACCGGTGACCCCCATGGCAGTCAACGTGTTAATGGTTTAAGGGGCATAGTACTTTTCGAATTAAAAAATCTTCAGTATAATAGACTATATTTTATTCACCATAAAATAAAATGGTCTCATTTTATTCGAATAAACTTCTTCACTGGAGCGGTAATAAGAGTTTAACATTATTAAAATTGCTTTATTTTGTTATGTAACGATTAAAAATTAAAGGTATCAGATATTGTTTTTCCATTTTATATAAATACCTGGTTTCTAGTATACATACTATCAAAATTATCTTGTTGGCATGTGCTTCTTTTTTTTGCTGCATATTTTATGTGGTTTTTTAATATAATCCTTGAACTAATAAAATTAAATACTTTCTTCAAAGCTAGAGCAATATTAAAGAATATGGGGGCTTTTGAAATTTTTGTTTCTTTTATATTAAAAGAAGCAATATATTTAATTTTACAGCCCGATGAAAGCTAATTTTCTCTTTAATTTTCAATGACTTAAAAATTTTTATATTAAAATGCGAGATAAGTTTTGGTTTTCAAAAAAAATCAGATATTGATTGTCAATCTTATAAAAATATTCAAAGCGACTAAGCGAAAATAATATATAAATCCACTTTAACTCAAAACAACTTTTGAAATTTATAAATAAGACATTTATGTTTCTATATAAAATACAAGATAATTTTCTTTTAATATTTTTGTACCACAATTGTATTAAAAGGGGCAATATATTTAATTTTTCAGTCCGATAAAGGCTAACTTTCTTTTTAATTTTCAATGTTTTAAAAGTTTTTTTTTATATTAAAATTCGAGATTATTTCAAAGCTTTGATTTACAAAATAAGTTATATATATATATATATATATATATAGTTTCTAAAATACTTGTTTTCACAATTATCTTGCGGGTACGTGATTTTATTGTTTGTTTGTTGTATATGTGTTTTCTTTTTAATATACTACTTAAACTTATAAAACTAAGCTTTTTCTTTAAAGCTAGAGCATTATTAAAGAATGAGGACTTTTGAAATTTTCATCTTATTTATATTCAAACGAGCAATGTATTTAATTCCACAGTATGATAAAGGCTATTTTTTTAATTTTCAATGTCTTAAAGGTTTTTTTTTTATATTAAAATGTGAGATTATTTCTTTGGTTGCTTTGGAAGCTTTGATTTACAAAATAAGTTATTTTTTTCTTTTTATATAAATATCTAGTTTCTAATGCACATGTTTTCAAAGTTATCTTGAGGGTATGTGATTTTATTGTTTGTTTGTACATTTTATGTGTTGAATATTTTATGTATTTTCTTTTTAATATACTACTTTAACTAATAAAACTAATCATTTTCTATAAAGTTAGAGCATTCTTAAAGAATGAAGACTTTTGCAATTTTCATTTTATTTATATTTAAACGAGAAATGTATTTAATTCTAAAGTATGTTAAAGGATATTTTTTTTTTAAATTTTCAATGTCTTAAAAGTTTTTTTTATATTAATATATGAGATTATTTCAAAGCTTTAGTTTACAAAATAAGTTATTTTTTTTATTTTTATATAAATATCTAGTTTCTGAGATACTTCTTTTTACTATTGTCTTGCGGGTACGGGATTTTTTTTGTTTGTTTGTTGTATATTTTATGTGTTTTCTTTTTAATATACTACTTGAACTAATAAAACTAATCATTTTCTTTAAAGCTAGAGCATTATTAAAGAATAAGGACTTTTGAACTTTTCATTTTATTTATATTTAAACGAGCAATGCATATAATTCCACAGTATGATAAAAGCTATTTTATTTAATTTTCAATGTCTTTAAAGTTTTTATATTAAAATGCGAGCTTATTTCAAATCTTTGGTTTACAAAATAAGATTTTTTTCTTTTTATATAAATATCTAGTTTCTAATACACATATTTTCAAAGTAATCTTGAGAGTATGTGATTTTATTGTTTGTTTGTATATTTTATGTGTTGAATATTTCATGTATTTTCTGTTTAATACACTACTTGAACTAATAAAACTAAACATTTTCTTTAAAGCTAGAGCATTATTAAAGAATGAGAACTTTTGAGACTTTGATCTTATTTATATTCAAACGAGCAATGTAATTAATTACACACTATGATAAAGGTTATTTTTTTTAATTTTCAACGTCTTAAAAGTTTTTATATTAAAATGTGAGATTATTTTAAAGCTTTGGTTTACAAAATAAGTTACATTTTTTTCTTTTTATATAAATATATAGTTTCTAATACACATATTTTCAAAGTTATCTTGAGGGTTTGTGATTTTATTATTTGTTTGTATATTTTGTGTGTTGAATATTTTATGTATTTTCTTTTTAATGTACTACTTCATCTAATAAAACTAGGCATTTTCTTTAAAGATAGAGCATTATTAAAGAATGAAGACTTTTGAAATTTTCATTTTATTTATATTCAAACGAGCAATGTATTTAATTCCACAACATGATAAAGCCTATTTTTTTTTAATTTTCAATTCCTTTAAATTTTTTTATATTAAAATACGAGATAATTTCAAAGCTTTAGCTTACAAAATAAATCGGATATTTTTTCAGTTTTAAATAAATATCTAGTTTCTAATATACATATTTTCAAAATTATCTTGAGTATATGTGATTTTATTGGGGTTTTTTTTGTATATTTTATGTGTTGAATATTTCATGTATTTTATGTATAATACATTACTTGACCTAATAAAACTAAGCATTTTCTTTAAAGCTAGAGCATTATTAAGAATGAGAACTTTTGAAATTTTGATCTTATTTATATTCAAAAGAGCAATGTATTTAACTCCACAGTATGATAAATGCTATTTTTTAAATTTTCAATGTCTTTAAAGATTTTTATACTAAAATACGAGATAATTTCAAAGCTTTTGCTTCCAAAATATTTTTTTAAACTTGAAAGAAATATCTAGTTTGTAATACACATACTTTCAAAGTTATCTTCCGGGTATGGGATCTTATCATTTCTTCTACATTTTGTGTTATTCAAAAAGAATATTCTACTGGCACTGACAAAACTAAATACTTTCTTTAACCCTGAATTTGTCTAAGTCAGCTACAACGAACAATCAAATAAATAAAATCTACTATATAACATAATTGTCAGTGGTCGCCACAGAGGACATTCATTAATTATCTCAAAAATGGAAAATGATATTTTTTTGTTTATTTTACTTTACAGAGATCCCAATGTCTATATAGACATAAGAAAATAACAGAAATTAAAAAATATTTGAAAAAATATCTTGTCAAATTAAGGGCTAAAACTAGAGTGTTAATTAAAAAATTTTAGGGATATATTAAATTTAAAAGGAGGAAAACGCTTAATTTTATGAATTGGGATATATTAAAGATTTTAAGTCTCGAAAGGTAGTATGTCTATTTCACTTTGCGGTCGTTTCACCTGAAATATTTATCCCGCTGAGATTTCGAGCGGTGTTGCTTTTTCCCACGGTAATTGGATCGATAGATTCTAGGTCCGTGTGCGGTCTCCATCAACCGACAGACCGAGGATGATGAGCGCGCAACAAACACTCCACCGTCATTAGCACAAAAACACAATGAAGGACACCGCGATTTATTTTTATAAGAGGGGAGGGGTTGAATACCGAAGTTTCGTGCGACAGTACTGATTGGGGCAATTAACGATGTGGAAGGGTATTTTAACGATAAAGAAACCCATTCCCGCATTTTGGAAGGAAGCTGAAATTGATTATTTCGATCTCCACGATAAATAAATTATTGGCTTTTTAATGAAAAAGGAATAGATAAAAACTTGGGATATTAAATGAAAACTTTATCATTTAACCCTCTGACTGCTCATCCCGCGATTTCCACGGGCAATTCAAATGTAGCAAAATTTGCTCATCCCGCGATTTTCGCGGGCATGTGTTTTTCTTCCTTTATTAACGACCACATCCCGTCTTTTCACCTTTTAACCAATGGCATAAATTATATACAGTATTAGACGTTTAATTTTGTAATAAATAGAATTGTAGACGAGAACTATATTTATATTAAATAATAAAGTTATGGATATTTGTTATAAATAGAAATTAACTGTAATTCAATTGAAAGTTATTAAAAAATAAATTTTGTTAGTGATAACATCTGAAATAAGTTTTTCTGACAGTTTAGTTTCTCATGATAAAAATCAATATAAAAAATATTTTCTAGAAACAAATGCGTATTTTAATTTTTCAATATATATATATATATATATATATATATATATATATATATATATATATATGTATACATATATATACATGTAGATATACATATATATACATATATATAATATATATATACGTATATATATATATATATATGTGTATATATATATATATATACATATATATATACATATATATATACGTATATATATATATATATATATATATATATATATATATATATATATATATATACATATATATACGTATATATATAAATATATATATATACGTATATATATATATATATATGTATATATATACATCTATATACATACATATATATATATATATATATATATATATATATATACGTATATATATATATATATATATATATATATATATATATATATATATATATATATATATACGTATATATATATATATATATATATATATATATATATATATATATATATATATATATATATATATATATATATATATATATATATATATATATATATATATATATATATATATATATATATATACACGTATATATATATATATAAATATACATACATATATATACATATATATATACGTATATATATATATATATATGTATATATATATATATATATATATATATATATATATATATACGTATATATATATATGTATATATATATGTATATGTATGCATATATATATATATATAAATATATATACATATATATATATATATATATATATATATATGTATATATATATGTATATATATATATATATATATATATATATATATATATGTATATATATATATATATATGTATATGTATATATATATGTATATATATATATATATATATATATATATATATATATATATATATATATGTATATATATATATATATATATATATATATGCAACAAAAAAATAAGCAATTTTTGAAGAGATATCGGTTTACAAATTAAGCAGTCAGAGGGTTAACATATTCAGTGCGGGTACATTTCGCAGCGGAATTGTACCGGGAGCGGGCGTTGAGCGTAAATTTAGTTATTCAGTTATATCTCAATAGATCGAAAATTATTTAATTTTTTAAACAACTTTTCGTATTTTATATTGAATTATATAAACAAATATATAAATATAAATATATAAATAACAACCATAAGATTTTTGTAAACAAAAAATATATATTTTAGTGGATACATTTATAATAGTGTCCTATACTTCGTAAAATTATTGATTGGTAAATGTCCAACAAAAGCTGAGATATGTGTTGGATTTTTAGGACTGGGTTGGTACAGTCATTTAATTTTAAAACAGTTCAGTCGTAAATTTTCTTTCAAAATGACGGCAGAATAATTGAAACGACTCCTACTTTGAGCAGAAGGACGATGTTGTTTGTCACTTTGTGCTGGACACCCATGGCTATGTAATGTGTTTTCTGCTTGACTTATAAGTGTTATATTCAGGACAAGACGTTTTCCCTAGATATCGGTATGGAATGATGAGACTAACTTTCGTTTAGTTCCAATGTTTTGGGCCGTAAGTCCTGTTCTAATTTAACTTGGAATTTATAAAACAAATTATGCGTTGTAGGATTAAACTATAGTCTATAATTGGTTTATCAGCTCACACAATAAAAGAATAAGCATAAAAATTCAATTAACACATTGTGTGCGGGTACATTTCGCAGCGGAATTGTCAAAAATTATTTAATTTCTCAACCGACTTTTCATATTTTATATTGAAATATATAAACAAATATATAAATAGAAATATATAAATAATAACCATAAAATTTTTGTAAACAAAAAATATATTTTTACTGGATAAATTTATAATAGTATCGTAAATATGAAAAATCAAATAGAAGTAGTAGTATATGTATTTTTAATTTTTTCGAATTATGTTACATATAAACATTTTTACATTATAAAAAATGAAAAGAGTAATCATAAACCTTATAATGTAAAAACTAGCTTTTATTTGTCTAAATATTTCCAAAATCTATGTAGTAGACAAGAACATTCGGCTTCGTTATCCTGTATATACTGTTATTTTTGTACCCACAAACAAACCATGTTGTTACACTAACCCGTACTAGTATGTGACTCGCGCTCAAGTATCAACCATCAGAAAACATACTAGTACTTGTCCGCATACAATGTGTTAATATTGATGTGATTAAAAATGTGCGTGATCGAATAACTTCATAGATTTTTCAATTCTGAAAGAATCGTGTACCTTCTGGTGTACAAATCATTTGCCGTTGGAAACTTCCTTATTAGTTTTGGTTATTCTTGAGAGCGTAGATTATTCTTTTACATTCTTTACACCAAAATTGGGAAAAACAATTTTCGGAGTGGGGGAAAATTAGCGGGCGGACTAGTATCTATTCTGAAATTTAAACAACTGTAATACTTTCCACGTTCCTTTGTCTTTAAGATCATCATCAAAAATAATATTCCATCAAGAATAATAATCATAAAAAATAGTTGATTCATCAAACATGTGGTCATTTAACATTGATGTGATCAAAAATGTGCATGATTGAATACCTTCATAGATTTTTAACCTGGAACAGCTCCGAATCTACAGATCATTCTCCGTTATAAGCATCCTCATTCTTTTCGATTATTCTTGAAAGGGCAGATTTTTCTTCCCGATTCTTTACATCAATAACAGGTAAACGTTTCCGGAACAGGTAAAAGAAATTTTAGTCATCAAAAATAGTTAATACCTCAAAAATTTGGTCATTTAATATTGATGTGGGCAAAAATGTGATCGAACATCTTGATATATTTTTGAATACATAACGAATTGTGTACCTTCGCATGACGAATCATTAGCTATAATAAGAATTTTCATTCATTTCAATTATTCTTGAAAGGGTAGATTCTTCTTACCGTTTATTTACATTAATAGTGTGAAAACGTTTTCATAGCAAATCAAAAAAAAGAAAAGAAAAAACGTTATTCAACCATTATAATTTATTCTAAATTCTTAACTGTAAAAAATTCATTCGTTTTTCAGAGCAATCATCAAAAATGTTTAATTGATGATGATAATCATCAAAATAGTTGATTCCTGAAAATTTTGGTCTTTTAATATTGATGTAAGCAAAAATGTCCAGGATCGAATAGCTTGATTTTTTAACCCATAACTAATTTTCCACCATCGCATGTATAAATCGTTCACTATAATAAGCATTTTCATTCATTTCAATTATTCTTGAAAGGCTAGATTCTTCTTGCCGATTCTTTACACCAGTAGTGGAAAAACGTTTTCAGAGCAAGTCAAAAAACGGAAAGAAAAAATATTAGTGAACCATTATACTTATCTATAATGGTTCACTAAAATCTTAACACATTGTGTGCTGGTACATTTCGCAGCGGAATTGTACCGGGAGAGGTCGTTTTAAGAGTAAATTTAGTTATTAAGTTACATCTCAATCGATCGAAAATTATTCATTTTTTTAACCAACTTTTTGTATTTTATATTGAAATATATAAACAAATATATAAATAGAAATATATAAATAACCATAAGATTTTCGTAAATATATATTTTTTAGTGGACAAATTTATAATTATATCGTAAATATCAAAAATCAAATAGAAATAGTAGTATATAGTTTTAATTTTTTTGAATTATGTTATATATAAACATTTTTACATTATAAAAAATGAAAAGATCAATCATAAAACTAATAATGTAAAAACTAGTTTTTATTTGTCTAAATTTTTACAGAATCTATGTAGTAGACAAGAACATTCGGCTTCGTTTTCCTGTATATACCGTTATTTTTGTACCCACAAACAAACCATGTTTTTACACTAACCCGTACTAGTACGTGACCCGCGCTCAAGTATCAATCGTCAGAAAACGTACTAGTATGTGTCCCGCAAACAATGTGTTAACAACTATTATATGTGTTAACAACAATTATATTCCTTGTTCATTCCTTTTTAGGAGCAGTCATCAAAAATGACATAAAATTAAACATTTTACTCATCAAAATGAACTGATTCCTCAAAAATTTGGTCGTTTAATATTGATGTAAGAAAAAATGTGAGCTATTGAAAACCTTCATAGATTTTACATTCCAGAATTATCCTTTCGGTGACTACCAGAAAAAGCAATTAATAGATGCTTTTTTATAATAATGTTTGATGTTCTGCGCTTGGCCACTCCACATCTTTTCTTCTCCCTTTCAAATCGAATGAGTTCATTTAGAAAAATAGACAAAAAATATGACAGAGCAGTAACTTAGAAGCAAGCCATCCGAATACCTTACCGTCCCGAAGTGAGAAGCATGAAATCGAAAAGTTGAGGCGAGAGACAGTCAGTCGATTCGGGGCAAAAACTAAGCGGATTTAACGGAATTCGATTGCTGCTATTTTTAGCCCAGGAGAGATTATGAAGAGAACGGCCAAATACAGGATTACTTTTGCGTGCAAATGGGGGCCTAATGGAAATTATGGTTTCGGGGTTCATTGTGCGATTTTCATTTGTAATCATTGACATTTGATAATTATTAGAATAAACACTGTTATAATGGTTTTATTAACTTTATTTCGTGGATGATTGAATCTGGCTTAAAGTGCTATTAGATTTCAAGTAACAGAATGCATAAAATTGTATTAAAATAAAAAATCACATTACAAAACATTTATAAAATGACTGTTGGTATATCAGCCTTAATTAATACGTGGTGAACAAATATCCTTTAAATGTCTCATAATAGAAATCTCAATTTTTTACTTAAAGAGTAAAGTCAAAATATTTTTAAGGAGAGTTTTGGTTAGCCTTAATACCTGATGATTAAATATTTTGGTCTATAAAAATATGTCAAAGGTATAATAAAAGAAAGTGTCTAATATTCAGTATCACTTAAACTAAATGGCATATTTAACAAGCTTAAATCTTCATTTACTTTTACCTATATCTTAAAACAGTCTGACAGTTACAGAAAAAAAACACAATTTAATATTTTAAACAAAATATAAACCTGATTTTTATCGTATACTTATGATAAATTATGATTCTACTAGTTTCATTAGCATACTTTCCCCACATCAATAATTAACATAATTTACATTACTTTGAATTCAGTTTTATTCTGAATATAATTTTTATGACGTGAAATGAAGGAAAAATTATTATAATATGGAATGGAATTTTTAAACATGAAATAAAACATCCTGTACTTTTTATAATCCAAACCTTAAAAAGGAATAGATTTCTTTCGTTTTCAGATTCTTATTTTTTTAACTTACGTTAGAAGTTCAGTTATCTTATAATTCGCGTTTGATACTTTCCAAATATCTTTCCTTTAGTTATTAATGGATTTGAAATTTAAAAGTTATTTTCCCTTGGAGCTAAACTGAATATTTTATTTCTTCCGAGACACTACAACTTAAATTTTCAGGGGTTTTTTTTTTTTTTTTTAGTCTTGAAAAAAGAAATGAAGAGAATCTATTTTGTTTCCAGCAATACCAAAAGTTTTTTTTTTTCAAATCAATGTTACCTATCAGTAGAAAGTTATTTCCAAAAAATTTTAAGACTTATTCATTGTAGATTTAATTAATTTGCGTTCCTTTAGTTAAAAATTTGGTTGATATACAATTAATAAGAAAAGTTCTAGTATCTATTGAGGAATGGAAAAATCTGATGTGGAAACCAAATGACTTTCTTGTACACTTTATTAAAATAAACGCATTTCTTGCTGCCCTTAACGTGCTCCTTCGAGTTAACTCTAGCTTGCTAAACTGGCCAAACAGTGTACAATCGAGACAATTCGAGCGGCGTTGTACTTTATGTTGCTATAATTTTTCACCCTCTAATGCAATCGAGAATTGAAAATAACACTGTGAAACAAAAAAAAAACCCCAATAATTTTATTGATATTTATCATTTACATGAGATTTTAAGCTGTAACACTTACTTATTCATGTATATAATATATATATATTTTTTTTTCTACGTATCACTTACTACTTATCTCTTCCTTGTGAGCCACTTTCCGACAGCGTATTCAGATTCAGAGTCGCTCATTTTTCAATATATATTTAACTAAATCATAATGTAAAATAAAATATAATTTTTAACTATTTTATTACTAAGCTCTGGTTGTAAAGACATCACTTTATATTCTTGAGATATGAGAAATAAGGGGTTCATATTTGATACCTACGCATCAAGGGATGACACATCATACTGTCAATTGGTAGATTGCCTACCAATTGAACAATATACTCTTTCGACAATAATAATAATATTCTAAAAATTAGAAATCCTACCAATTGTACAAATATCCAATATACTCAAATTTTGATTATTTTTGCATTTTTGTAATTTTCTTGGCAACTTTCTAAATTGTGTTTTTTGCATTAAAAAATTGATTTTTTTTTTTGGCCAGCCTTTTTCAAAACAGTTGTGTATTAAGGGGTTTATCTTCAGTTGAAAGTGAGATAAGATCCTTGAATACTTCAATAAACTGAACACATATGCAATGCATTTTTTCATATATAAATAAAAGAAGTTTAACTTGGAATAACAATCTATAACACAAACCTTCAAAGCTAATCCTACAGTGTATATAACTTTCAGAAGTCCAAGTTAGGTTGAGAGACGTATATTCCAAAGCAATAAAACCAGAGTCAAGAACTAACCCACAGCCAGCATTAACAAGAGACACTCTTCAACCTTCACAGTTTTAGAACATCAATCCATTGTCAACGCTGAACTTGCGAAGGAGTGGACGGCCCTTCCTATCCATTCCCGGTACGGTGGCAAAGATCTTGGCTTTTCCTTTGCACTCACTTGTGAGAGAGCCTATCGAATGGCAATTTTCAGACTGGCAATGGGTCATATTAAGAGAAATTTTTCGCAGGCAGAAATATCCTTCAGTCTGCTCATATCAAGCTCAGCAAGTTTCTGCTGAGCACATCCTGGACTGTTTGGGACGTTCCAGAGAGGACATATATTCGTTCCCCTTTCTTATCCTCGACTTCCTTAGGGTCAGCAGTAGGATGGATCTTGTTTGACTTTGTCAGACAGTTGGAGAATAAGCCACAAAAAGAAGAAACAGAAGCAACAAACTTATTATCAGTTACAATAGTTTAGATAGTACTTAAGCATAAACTGTTACGTGATTTTTCAGAGTACATAACAGTGATATCAACAACCTAAATTACGATTAAAGAAGCTGTATATTTCCAAAAGAACGAGTAACATTATTGAGAACTATAGAGCACAAGAAATAACTAGCATAAAATATGACCAGAACTTATAAACAACATAAATCAATAACTAACAAGTATAAACCATTATTGCTCTAAAATATTTAACAAAATAAATACTATAGGCTAAAGTAACAAAGAGCTAAGAAACTAACAAAAAAAGCCAAGCTATCCCACACAAACATAAATTAAAAGTAACAAATACGGTACTAAAACAAACCCTAAATTTAAATCTGTTTAAATGAACGAATAACGATTAATTTGTTATAGTAAAATATCCTTAAAGTAGTTTCGCTAAAGTAGATTTTGCTTTTGTCTACAGATAGTTCTTAGTTTTTCACTTACACGACATTTGATACAATTTCCAGAAAAAATAAGCGTTTCCTGGATATTCTTAACCCCACGAGTCCTTATATCTTTTTTCAAGACTTTAAGGATAATAGGTTAACAGGATTTCTTGAGACAAGCTCTCTTATCTTGAGATTTTTAACAGTAAAGCATGAAATCAATAGTAAACGAGAAAAAATATAAGCTTAGAGGGGTATAGAATAAAAAAATGAATTCATAAGGTCATAACACAATAATTAGTTACAGAGAATAGGAAGTTTAAGGGCAGGAAATACCAAATATTTTTGTGACCAGAGCCCGACTGAGCATACCCACTGTTGAATAGACATGCATACTCCTTTCTTTTCTGGGGGGGGGTGCCTTTGAGTTTTTAGCTGTTCATTATCTATTGCGGAGATTGGAGTGACAAGTTTTGTTACATACAGGAGATTGAAGGGTTTCAGGATCCAATCAACGAGCAGGAACTCTGTAATTGGTTTGTGAGGAGATATTGAAATAAGATGGCCAGATTTTAACAATTTCATACATTATCTTTGAATTTTTGTATATATTTGAAAAAAAATTTTTTTTTTTTATAACTACAACAGTTCTATACTTATAGCAAAAATTGCTATGGGTCTTATTCTATTCACTAGAATAGTATGGTCCTCATTGACTATATTTAACATAATATTAAATGCCTTGTGATATTTTTGTCTGTTTCCATCCCAGGCAGTCTGTATTGAAAGAGTTTGTCTTTCTCGTTTCAGATGATTCAGCAGACGTTACTTTCCTGGCTGGAGGCGTGGCTCTCCTACTGCTCCTTCCCCTGGCCTACACACTGTACCGCTGCAGGCGGAGGAATAGTGCCATTTACGAAGACATCCCCGAAGGCAGCATCGCCAGAAAAAGGGCATCCAGGTGCTCGCAAGCATCGATTTACAGTTGCAAGTAAGAAGGCGTCTCTTCTATCATGACTTAAAGCATTTCTGTGACTTAAAGCTAGCTCAATCTAATCGCTCTTCCAGGAGACCAAATCTCATGATCTAGTTCATCGAACATCAACACAATCCCTGCATGAACTCGAAGAATCGCTTCGAGTTCTAGAACACTTTGAGAACAGACAATTTAGGAACTGATCGGGAATAATGTCTTCTTCAATTTACAGAAGCGTTCGCAGTGAAAGCAATATTGTCGATCGTACCGCGCTCTCCTTCAAACGGAAACAGACAGGTAGGGGTTCCGCGTACGATTAACCTCCTAACTGGGACATGTGCTTCGTACCCCAAGATTCTTGGTTTCGAAAGTAGAAATGACACCGTACGCTATAGCCCTTAACCCCTTCCCTGTTTTACCCGTACGCCGTACAGGCAATCTGATTTCTATTTCGCTTGCACTGTTTCGGCCATATTTTTTCCAATTTTAGTAACAAATTATTCGTATAGATGTCCAATAAATGATAGTTTGCAGTTTATTCTACTCTGATTGAATCAAAAGCGCGGGTGTTTTCGCATGTTTTGTAACAGAAGACGAATTGTTATCTTTCAGTGTATAGCTTTCTGTTTATATTTTACTAACCGCCTGATATTTTTATTGATGTAAGAGTTGAATACTATATTTTTACTTTTAAATAATGGATAATTCAGAGCGTCTGGGGCTAATTTCTTGTGATTCGAACTGTGACTCGGAATCAGAAAATGGATTTTCTGTAAATGATAGTAGCGAAAATTTACTAGACGACCTGGATAGTACTGACTCTGATAGTAGTACAGATGGAATCAGTCAAGCAAGACAATTTTTTAAAATTAATTGTGATAATCCTACGGATCCGCCTCCTAGATTTGCTTTCACTGGAATTCCAAAAATTAACTTGGATATCGATGAGACTAAAGGTAAACTTTAGTTCTATGATGCTTTCATAGAAATTGTAATAAATGCTTAAAATATTAGAAATGTTAATTTTAATAACATATCTTTACTTAAAAATGTAAAATTAACAAAAAAATGCAATAAAAAATGTGACTTTTTCTGACCGAATTCTGGAAAAAAATTAAACTGTTAAAGGGTTAAGTTGAGCTGATTGATCGCCAGGATCATAACCAACCAGCAAAATAGGTTTATGGTTGCAAATGCCAGGATGGCCTGGTATACCCACATTCACCATCAAACTTCATTTAGAACATTATTATACTGTTTGTATAAACTAATGCGACTAATGCACGATTTTCAAGATTTCTAACATCCATACATACATACATTTCAAACAAACTTAAATAGACTATTTTTACATTTTAAGGATATATTTCACTATTTCTCAATATTTATACATTTTTCATAATTATTATGGTACGTTTATCACATCATTACGTTATCAATTACATCACTTACACATATGATATGTGATATTCGATTCCCTAAGTTGGGCAGTAGCTCATGGAGTTTAGTTTAGTTATCGTATCACTCATTACGCAAAACCATGCATGAACTGCATTGCAACATGAACAGCCAGGTAACCGCCGATTCCAAAATTGGATCTTAAATACCATGAGCTGACTGAAGAAAATCCATGCATGCTGAAAGTCCACATATTTTGATTTATTGTAAGTTTCTAAATACTGAATAATAGTATACTAAAATGTGTGGTGTATTCAAGACTTTATTCCTCTGTTATAAAATTATAAAACCATGTCCATTATTTTAAGACATTAAAAAAATTAGAGCTATTAATAAAAACGAAATTAAACCTATATTATAACTTATTAAGATTTTAAAATTCTACTTAACCCCTTAAGGCACAGTTTTTTTAAAGAGGCCGGCCCAAAAAATACTTTTTTTAATGTAAAAAAAACACAATTTAGAACGTTGTCTTTAAAAAAAAAATTATTGCAATTTTGGATTTTGATAACATTGCAGAAAATAGTCGACTATTGTATATTCGACTATTACTATACAAGGAAGAGATAAGTCGTAAGTGATAAGTAGAAAAAATATATTTTATACTAGAGTAAGTAAGTGCTATAGCTTACAATCGCATGTAAATGAAAAATATCAATAAAACGATTGTTTTTTGCTTTCACATTGTTATTTTCAATTCTCGATTGTATTCGAGTGTGAAAAATTATAGCAACATAAAGTACAACGCCGCTCGAATTATCTTAAGCCTGCACAGTTTGACCAGTTTAGCGCACTCGAGTTAACTCGAGCCTTCTCGTTAAGAGCTTAATATATAACTGTAAATCTTCTTCTGCATGTGCATATGCGTATATAGAATTAATATAACTAATACAATTAAAAATGATTTTTAATGACTAGTTAGTTTCTTTCTATTTATTCTTATCTATTTCTCATGAATTTTTGGGTTTATCACATCAAAATGCTTTCTTTATTATTAATAAATTTTATAGAATACAGTTTTCAGGTCACCATAATTTAAGTTTGTTACTTGAATTCTAAAATAGGTTATTGGACTGACCGTATTTTAATTATAATTTTCTCAACATTCTAAAGTATTAATTGTTCTGTATAATAAATTAACATGAACAATTTCATAATTTTTAAGGGTAGAATCCCAGTTCCTGGTGCCGGTCGCCATGTTTTTGGCTCTATTTTTGTTGAAGTGATCACCGAATTGTCGCCAAGTGATGTTTATAATATGTGCTTCGTTTTGTATTAAGTTTATATCCAATTTCAAAGCATATTTTGAACAAAAAAAGGTTTGAAATTTTGTAAGATAAATATAAATTTAAAAAAAAATGGAAAATAAAAAATAGAGCAAGGTTTGCCAGAAAACTGGATTCTAGAATTTGGGAACATTGCCCACGCTTAGCAGGCCCACTGAACTTGGTTCGGAGGGCCCCCCGAACTGGTCTACAACCTTTTTAAGAGTTGAAAAGGTCAAAATATTTTAAGAAGTTTTTGTAATTTTATGAAATATTTAAAGAAATATTCTATCAAAACAGATGTATGCACCAAGACTACTTTAGCAATTATGAGACCACGTAAAACGGGTGCATGCTTCCTAAAGTAATAAAATGTATATATAATGCCGACTAAATGAAACACATCCGTAAAATTATATAAAAAAAATTACTCTTGATTATTCTTAATAATACTGACTAAACTCCTGCAAAATTATGTAGAACTGACATGAATATTTCTAACTTTTGTTAGAATGTAAAATATAATTCGCTTACACGGGTGCAGGCATTTTTCCTTTATTCCTCCTACAACTGTCATGCATAAGAACATATCTTTCCTTTACATTGGCGAGGTTTTGATGTTTCTAAAAGCATTCGTGCTTCAAACAAAATTTTGAGAGACAGTAAGATTAGACTTTCAAGCTCTACTGGGATAGTTTTTATTTTAGTTGACATTGCTCTGCTCTAGAAGTTTACGAATAAGAAAATGTGAATATTAAAGTGAGATGTATGTAGAAATCTCATAGTATTTTAGGAAACACCTTTCTTATTTACATATATACTCTCATATTTAGAAATATAGCTTACTTTTTTGCTGGCATCACACAATTTCGAAATGAAGTGCCAAAAGAGAAAAGCTGTTTTCGGTTTTCATTGTTTAACATACTTTGTACAAAGCAGTAAAAATAGAAAAAATTCAACAATTAAAAGAAAAACAAAGTGAGGAAGTATTGTAATTGAAAAAATTTTCATTGTTCAAATCGCAAAAAATATAATTATTTTGACCACTTTGGTCATGGTAATTTTGAAAAGTTTCAGCGTTATACCTGTACGTACGTATAAAAAAACTTTGAAACTTTAAACATTCATTCTGACCATCTCTAAGTGCACTTTGACTAGTTTCTTTACGCATCTGTACATCTATACATACGGGAATATGTATCTCGCATTGATTGAGAATGCTGAAATTTTGTATTTAGGACTGTTATAGCTTCTACTTGTGTATACTTCCATTTGATTACAAATTGCACTGGAAATAACTGGAAATATCTTTATAACGTAAATTAAAATTGTCCTTTTAATTGATATACGATTAACTGTAAAAGGTTGAAATTTTATATTTAGAAATGTTTTAATTTCTAGTTGTTCTAATTCATATTTGATTGCAATCCGCAAATCATATAGTGAACAATATGAATATTATGAATATAAATGATATTCCCCTTCGCCAAAGGCAGTTTTTGAGCTCAATTCGCTATGGAATTAACCCTTACGTGGGCCATCTATTTCTCACACATATTTTCAAATTTTCAAAACAGAAGTGCTAATTATATTCAATTGATCAAATAATAGATGAAAGCACAAAAGTGAAGCGAGAATCAGTCTTCCTATCGTTATAACAGTAAGGATATGTGCATGGTGTTTCGAAAATGACAGGTATATTTGAAAAATCAATGAAAACTAAACGGGCAGCAATAGAAATGTACCGTTTATTACAATATGCTTGGGACAGCAGTAGATTTTCAGACAGACAAACTTTCAAAATTAGTCACATTATTTCACAACAGATGGCGCTGCAAACTGAAAATCTACTATATTTTCCACATATTCACCATGCGCAGCAATAATATGGCGTAGTGTCAAAACGAAACTTTCAGAAACCCGTGTAAACGTCTAAGGCTAGGCATTCTTCTTTTGTAAGGAATAAACCATTTTTTTAATAGCAAACCTGCAATCTGTGTACAGCAGAAAGACGAGTTACAGATTCGCGAACTCACAGGCCCTTACTCTAGTTGCGGTTCGTACCGCAAGTGCGGTATGACGTATTCGCGGAAACTTGGCCTAACGATACCTAGTTGCCCAACTAAGCTCAAACCGTACTCTGGAGCACAAACGAAGGTGCGGTAACTAGCTTACTATCGAGTTTGAGAAATAAATGGGTTTGGGCTGGGCTTATTTTAGAGGCGGAGTTTAATGGGATCTTCTACTTTGCACCATTTAAACCAATCAGAAATTTAGAATTATAATTCTGATTTTAGTTTCGGCACAGCAATGTTTGTAAATATAACAAATAAATAATTCGCATTTTCTTTGCATGCGTACGGTATTGAAAAAGTGCATCCAAATCTCAACAGTTTAAATCGAAGAGATTGTCTCACGGAAACTTTTACCCATGATTAGTTTTATGGAGCATTATTATATACATTATGGAATTTTATTAACACATAGAGGCGCTTTCCATAGGTTTTTTAGTGCAACGGTCTACTTTTTGCAACACGAGTGCTAATGAGACCGGGACCTGCAGCTTAATTGACCTGCAGTTGAATTTCTGGGTTTCTGCAATTACATTCTCTTACAGATATATTTTATAAATTACAATTATGATGGAATGCATAAAAATGATGTAACTGATGAATATTATGATGTAAATATTACTGCATTGAGATCATTGATAAAAAACTCGATAAAAAGTTATATTTGTACTGAAAAACGTGTAAAATGATAGTTATTCCATCAAAATTTATCATATTTACTATATATCAATACCTAAAATCTAAACATCAATGTTTTGTTTTGAACACAGTTATTAAAATTATAAAATGCAATAAATTAAAATTTGAAAATCACAATATGAAAATTATAGTTATGATGAAAATTAAAGATAAATAATATTTAAATCATACTTTGATAGTATTTTAAAAACAGTTTTATTATATGTAAACACAAATTTTGGGTTCAGACTAACATCACAGGTATCCATGAAGATTGTAAATTTTGTGCTTAAAATATGTAAAATAAAAGCCGAAAGTTATAAAGGCTTCGATCTTTTTTATTACTTAGCATTTTTAACAAGATTTCTACTAGTATGAAAAAACATAAAATATAAGATCAAAATGAAGATACACAATATTTACATCATACTTTTTATACTGCTCTAAATTCAGCATTAATATATTTAAAAACAACTTTTTAGTTCATACTTTTAATATCAGTGGTATCCGTGGAGATGGCATGGAATTTTCTACATTTTGGCACTATACAAAACAGGTATATTTTTTTTAACTGAGCTATATATTCGTAAGTCAAATAAGCCGCCATGTTTTCTTACTATCGAGAAGTTCTCGCTACCAATTTGCTGCAAAGTTTCCGCAACCTGTAGCTATCGGTAACTTTCCGCATGTAACCCCAGAGTACCGAAGTATCGTTTTGCTCTCAAAATTTCCGCGAGCTGACGTCAACTTGACGTCATACCGCACTTGCGGTACGAACCGAACTAGATGAGGCCCTTAGGGTTAGAAAAATTCAAAGCGAGTAAAATTTATATTCTCTTAAACCATTTATCCGACATAAATTGGTATAAATATGCTTCATATCACAGCAAAAATACTGTAAAAACGTTCGAAATCATCCCTTCCCCCCTTTTCAATCATTTAATGCCATTATTTCAAGCCCTGTTTTCTCTGGTTAAGAGCAGGCGATTAAATTTATCAATTTATCCCATAATAAATGGGTAAATATAACATTTTTCTAGCATTATGACTACATTCCTTTTAACCTTCTCATTTAATCATTTAGTTTAAATTATTTAAATAATTTCTGCATTATTTTCGTACGTTTTATCACTGAACCTAGTAATTACGTCAATAACTTTCTTTTACATTTGGTTAAATAATAGATTAACCACATATGTTATAGTTTAAAATTTAATCATCGATTATTTTTTGTTGCAATAAAAATTTTACCACCGGCATTAACAACAAATTCAGTCTACCTCCAGGGTGCAGTGGAAATGATAGTTTCGTTCCATTACTTCTATTAACCCCTTCCGGTATGATTTAATAATGAAAAATTGTGCATGAAATAACCATTTAATTTTTATTTAAAAAACTTGTTTCATTTTACAATTCTTACATATTCTTAATTAAAATCCACTTTTTACATAGTGTTAAATAATATCAGAAACAGTAAAATTAAGAAAATATCAAAGCAAAACATTAATAAGGTATACAGATAATAGTCTTCAAGCTAGTGGTACTTTTCAAAACAAAGTGCAAAGGAATTCTTAATTGTTTACACCGCCAAGTAGTCTCACTTTTAATTTGATTCTTGTAACACACACGGCATTTCTTAGTAGGTTTTCTTTTATTCTGACTCATTCATTTGGCAATGACTTGTACCAAGTAAACAATATGCAATAGTGACTTGTGATTTTCACAAGTGATAAAAGTGTTGCAAAATTCAGTACACTAGAAATTTTAAACTAAATTAATTATCATATTTAACAGTAACTTTAATCGCATGACGAGTGTTTTGTGCGGTATGGAATGAAAAACTAATGACGAACTAGACTCGTCATTTTACCTTAAGGGGTTAATTACTGTGGAAAAAAATTGGGAAGAACTTAACGATAATTTTGACATAGCTGAGAAAACTTTGAATTATCTTTCTAAATGAATTCAACGTGATTCAAAACTACATTCACATTATCGGGAGAGTGTAGAAGAGTATGAAGATAAACAAATTATTGGACATGTACCCGATAATTCTCAGCCAAACAACAAACCATACCTGCCTCATAGGGTACTTTACAATTTTGGAAAATTAAAAAATTTACTCATCCCGTCATATGACGGGCTATATGCTAGTTAATAATATGAAGGAGATATCAGCGGAAGCAGGGTTTGGTTTGAAGGGCTGCGTTGTGTTTTTTTGCCACAGCAGGGCTAATGAGACCGAGACCTACTGATTAGAGCTGAATCCAAACGGCTACGAACATCTGTGTTACAGTGGGATTCGAACATACGAACTCCGGTACGAAGATCAGAGCCCTAACCATTCAGAACCGAAACAGAAACAGGAAAAGTTCAAACTAGCAGAAATTCCTATCAAGCATAGTCAAAGTCTTTAAGGATTATCTAGATCTGAATCATCATATGCAGTATGAACAAAAAGTTCAGAACTACAGGTTTTATAAAACATTTGTAGCCAAAGTTTAAAGGAAATAATTCCGTTTAAGCAGTAAATTTAAATAACCATCGTGTTCCAAAATATTGACGGTAAAATTCCAAACTTAACCCTCCGAGTGGAACACACCGAGGAAAAAAAGTCTACAAAGAGTACGCTAAAGTTTTATTGTGTCGGTGACCAAAGTGTTCTATGATTTTTTACTTCACCCTTTGTCGATTAGATTAGAATACGGGAAACCCACCCTCGTTATTGTCCCTTTACTTCCGGTTATAAATAGATATATAAATAGACATTATAGATTGTTAATTTTTAGTACACATAAAGCTCGTCAAGTCTCGAAGATCACCCCATAAGAAATAAAGGTTTCTAAAAGTACAAATAAAAATATTCTTTAAGAGAATGATTTATATTTTTTTACGAAAGTCATCTAAGCTATTTAAGTGGTGCAATTGGAGATACATCTGTTACCGCAAATGAAATACTTCGAAATAGAGATTTGCAAAGCCATGAAAAGCTATCAGCGTCTATGTGCCTCAAGGAGTTGGAGTGCATCCCTCAATAAATGTCAGTCAAAGAGGGGTGCAGTTCCTAAACAACCGACCTGACCCTCCTACCTCAGAACTCCATGGGGAAAACACTGGCAGAAATGTACAATACATCCATTTTCGGAACTTTTTTGGAGGTTGAAAATTGTACGTGACAACCGCTTTGGCGGAATTGTACGTGCGAACCGCTTAGAGGGTTAACTAGACTAAACCGGATTAGGAAGGATAATTACAAATCCCCAACCACTAAAATAAATAGATGTTTTAAATGAAATCATATCGTTAAATTTTTTACTTGAATGTCATTACGTGATATTCTATTTTTTGTACAGAGCAAAAATTCCGTATTTCAAAGAAAAATTCTATTGGTAGAATTGTAATACCTCCTCTCCTACTTCATATGTTTTATAACGCATTGGATATCATCTGATACTTTTGCAATATACTGCCGTCTTTCAGTTTGGCCGAACAGTATACTCGAGAAAGGTAATCAAAAAGCTTCGGATAAAAATAAATAGGAGAGCAAAGAAAACCCATTTACGTGTCGCCCTTCCGAAGTTTGCAGAGCATAAACGAAAATGGAGTTCATTCTTCGAATCTCACAACACTTAATTTTTCTTCTTCCTGAGATAAAAATCTTCCTTCCTCGATAGAGATTAAAGTTGCACATTGTATTGATACGAACATATCTTTTCGAGAAGTGTGAGAAAAAAAATTACTTCAGTTACTAAAATTTTATTTATGTACCTAAAAACTGACGAAAATACAGTACATAAGACAATTCTGTGTTCCTTTAAATGAGTTTCTCTCCTCTATGCTAAAATTTCTTAAATGAGGCTAAAACATTTTCATTAGTTTGTGATTTTCTTGTTTGTATATTTTTACTTATTTGGATTAAGGGCATTTTTGTATTCTCGAAAAATATCAATGTTTAACGAAGTATTTATATAAGGATATATATGAATGTAACAGGTATTAAATCTGCCACTTGACGACAGATGGCAATATAAAAACCTACTTGATGCCATATGGCATTATTCAAGTCTCTACAAGACTCGCTTGCAAAATAAATACCATCTTCGAACATTTAAAAGAATCTGTAAATGATAAATTTGATGACTCATGTTAAAATCAAAATTTTGTTTAAATATGCAATTTAATAAGCGTTATATCGTGTATATATTAGATTTTTTTAAATCAAAAGTTCTCAAAAACAAAAATTTCTTTGGATTAAAGCTTTTTTATAATTGAGTAGCCAAAATTTCAACAGAAGTTACAAGTAAACATCTGCTTTTCAGAAATATAACTGTATTTTCTATTTAAATCGAGGGTGCGTAGATAGCCGCATAGGCCACATGTTTCAAATCAATAATATTTTTACGGGATCAATAATATTTCAAGACGGAATTCGTGAACTTTATTACTGAAACAAACATCACAATTGTTATAAATATAATATCATTCTATTGATTTACTGATAATTATTATAACTATTTATGTATATTTATAATTTTTTTAATATTCTGTGGTTAATTTAAGAATAATATGTAAGCTTTACTAATTATTATTGTTTTCAATTTTCACCTCAAAATATACACAAATTCCAGTGGCGTGCTGTAGGTTTTCATGCAGGGTGTGCAGAGAACGTGGATTTTCCAATAAATCTTTAATTATTGAGACATTTGAGTTCTCCATTCTAAAACGGGTTATTTATTATGATAATAAATTTAAAGATTACAATAAATAAAATATTTACCTACGAGTAGTCGAGTTATAACTATAAAAACAGCTAAATTTATGAGACTTCTACTAGCACTGAAGCAAAAATCACGTCTTTTGTTGTATGGTGTCATATCGGCGTCGAAAAAGTAACGCTTCGGGCTTCCACGAGAAACGTGTATGTTCAGCAAACGTAGCACCACACAGCGCCCGCCGCTGAGGTGCCGACAAACCGAACGTCTATTCCACGTGCAGAGGATTTCACTGCACGCTGGCACAATAGAGGGAACTGTTTCTTGTTCGGTCAGTGAATTAAATTATATTTATTTTTTTTAACATTTTGAAATCATATTTTCTGCGAAAAACATCTTGTAATTTTTAAAAAACAAAACCAGGGATATGGGTGTTACATAATATAACTTATATACTGTCTGTAAGACACAATGAATGGCAAAATTTGGACTGTTCTGTTAAAATACGTTTCTTTAAAACAAAACATGGTTTTTCAGTTAATTATTTCAATAAATATAACACATAACAGAAATTACTTTACCACACTAAAACATTTCACTTTATAATGATGAAATACTTCTTTTATATTTCCATGAAAACAAAATCTTACAAAATATAAATTTAAACATCTACAAAATCGTATGGCCAGTTAATAAAAAAAACAGTTCCCCGCTCTCATACAACGCTTAATAAACCGTACCTTCGGATGATTCTGAATGCTAAGTGCAGGAAAAATAGCTGCACTTGTCTGAGTGCCATAGTATGCTGTTCTTCTCCAGTAGCCCATACATATAAAGCGTGATTTTCAATTTAGTGCGCAGTGCGTACACATCAGAACTTCCTATGTTCGTTTACTTTTGAACGCGCTACGTGGTGCAGCACCTAGTACCGCACGCACTGCGGGAATACAAGCAAGCAAATCAACATAATATTTGAATATATTATAAATATTTATTATATACCTTATAAAGATAGGTAGACATAGGTGCAGAAAATTATTGTCCCTCATAATTGTGCCAATGTGTGCAGTGCACATCCTGCACATATGGATCGCACGCCACTGACAAATTTATAGAGTACAGCCCGCCAGAAGGAGAGGCAATTCATGTGCGACCCTCAAATCCTATCGAATTGCTTAGACCTTATTTAACTTGTACGTTTTAGACTAAAGGACAGCTTCTTTGTAAGGCAGTGATTATTCTGTTATTGTTCTTACTGATCCCTAGTTAGCAGGATTAAAATCAAAGCAACTCCGTAAATTCAAAAGCTTCTGGAAAATCTAAAAGCAGTAGAGGTTTGGGAAACTTCTCGTTCAATTTAAAACCAATGCGAATTAAAATATGCTCAAGCGAAGCCTCGGTAGACTTAGGGACTTACTCTGGAAATTGCGGTTCGGTTTGAACGTTCGTTGTGACGTCATTTTGACGTCAGCTTTATCGTTTACTCGCAAAGCCTATCGAATTGCTTAGACCTTATTTAACTTGTACGTTTTAGACTAAAGGACAGCTTCTTTGTAAGACAGCGATTATTCTGTTGTTGTTCTTACTGATTCCTAGTTAGCATGACTAAAATCAAAGCAACTCCTTAAATCCAAAAGCTTCTAGAAAATCTAAAAGCAGTAGAGGTTTGGGAAACTTCTCGTTCAATTTAAAACCGATGCGAATTAAAATATGCTCAAGCGAAGCCTCGGTAGACTTAGGGACTTACTCTGGAAATTGCGGTTCGGTTTGAACGTTCGTTGTGACGTCATTTTGACGTCAGCTTTATCGTTTACTCGCAAAATGTCCGCAAGCTGACGTCATAACCGGACCGCAGCTTCCAGAGTAAGGGCTTTAGTTACACTTGGTGCAAGTCTTAAACTTTCTGTCCCTGCTCAAAGAGACCTCAAGTGCCCACTGGCAAAACGTGAGAGACAAGCACCACCAGGGCTCTTCCTTCTTTTTTATTCTGTATTTCAGGTGTAGACAGATGTTGCAAATAGGCATACATTATACAAAAGTAAATATATGCTTTCAATTTTGATAGTGGGAATTAAATAAAGAACCGCTTCTTTGGGTTATTGAACCTATTATTAAACTGTTTGGGGTTTGGTATGGTTTGGAGAGCTACAGACTACTTTTTTGCTACACGAATACTAATGACATCAGCAAGGCCTGATTTCCAACAGGGAAAACGGGGCAAGTGTCCGAGCCTCCAGTCAAAATGGGGCCCCCAAATTAACTGCCTTTTCAAGTTAAAAATATGATGTTTATGTCTAAAATTCACTTTAAATCATCGACGATTTCTTCTTTTCTTTTTTTACTTATTCAGTATCATTAGAGAGTTTGTTCACAAATGTAATTACTGGCAAAAAACGTAGAATACGCAGCTACAGTTTGTTTTAAGCAGGAAAATTCCTCAGGTAAGGACTTATAAAATTTAATATACTCTTTACCTTCCGGGATTTTTTTTTTGTAATTTTTTTTTATAATTTTACTTATTTCAGAATTTTTTATTATATTTTACACTCTTATTTTACTAACCACATTGGTGAGTCAACTTTAAAAACTCTGTGGGGCATAGTTTAAGCATCACTATATATAACAATCCCCTCGTAGTCACCACCTGTGTACAGCAGAGTGAGGGTGGCCCCGGATGAATGAGTTTGCCATGGGCACCTATTTCTGTAAGTCAGGCGCTGAACACCAGGTCTTACTGCTTGGAACGGATTTCAAACGGCTATTAACATTCATGCCATTAGAGAAATTCGAACTCATAAACAGCGAAGTTCGATATCAAATAGCAGCGCCCTACCATTCGACTATCATCAGGCTGTTATTAATTCGAGGTGTGAACACCTTAAAAGGATGAAACACAGGTAAATTTATACATATACAAATACATATATATATTTCTATGTATATGTCCATGTAAACATATATTATACATGTATGTACATATGCTGGCTGTTTTCAAATTCAACCAACAAATTCAAAGGGGTGATAGTAGGCAGCAAGAGGATTAAAAATTACCATAGAACATACGGTCGCAAACCATGTCTGTAAATATTGCAAAAATAGTTATGAAGGATGTAAATTGTGTAACTTATACATAAAGAGCAAATTCTTTAAGATATAAGTCTTTAATGTATCAGTTTATTGCAAACCTCACAAAATTCAGGTTGGGAATATTTCCTTTCCTTCTCTGGAAACTAGTAAATTGTTAGAAATAAGACATAGGTATTCCGTACACAAAATCACCCTTCTATTTCATCCATTTTTTTGGCATATTTATACATATACGAATACACATTTATATTTCTATGTGTATGTCCATGTAAACATATATTATACATGTATGTACATATGCTGGTTGTTCTCAAATTCAGCCAACAAATTCAAAGTGGTGATAGTAGGCAGCAAGAGGATTAAAAATTACCATAGAACATACGGTCGCAAACCATGTCTGTAAATATTTCAAAAATAGTTATGAAGGGTGTAAATTGTGTAACTTATACATATGTAAAGAGCAAATTCTTTAAGATATAAGTATTTAATATATCAGTTTATCGCAAACCTCACAAAATTCAGGTTTGGAATATTTCCTTTCCTTTTCTGGAAATTCGTAAATGGTTAGAAATAAGACATAGGTATTCGTGAACACCTTAAAATAAAACACCTTTTGGCATAAATTTATACATATACAAATACACATATATATTTCTATGTGTATGTCCATGTAAACATATATTATACATGTATGTACATATGCTGGTTGTTCTCAAATTCAGCCAACAAATTCAAAGTGGTGATAGTAGGCAGCAAGAGGATTAAAAATTACCATAGAACATACGGTCGCAAACCATGTCTGTAAATATTTCAAAAATAGTTATGAAGGGTGTAAATTGTGTAACTTATACATATGTAAAGAGCAAATTCTTTAAGATATAAGTATTTAATATATCAGTTTATCGCAAACCTCACAAAATTCAGGTTTGGAATATTTCCTTTCCTTTTCTGGAAATTCGTAAATGGTTAGAAATAAGACATAGGTATTCCGTACACAAAATAAACCTTCTATTTCATCCATTTTTTTGGCATATTTATACATATACAAATACACATATATATTTTTATGTGTATGTCCATGTAAACATATATTATACATGTATGTACATATGCTGGCTGTTCTCAAATTCAACCAACAAATTCAAAGTGGTGATAGTAGACAGCAAGAGGATTAAAAATTACCATAGAACATACGGTCGCAAACCATGTCTGTAAATATTGCAAAAATAGTTATGAAGGATGTAAATTGTGTAACTTATACATAAAGAGCAAATTCTTTAAGATATAAGTCTTTAATGTATCAGTTTATTGCAAACCTCACAAAATTCAGGTTGGGAATATTTCCTTTCCTTCTCTGGAAACTAGTAAATTGTTAGTGTTGTGGTGTAGTACATTGCATTGTTATTTCAAAGTCATTGATAACCCAAAGTTGCTTTATATTGCTTTTAATTATAGTATAATACCACTGATCTATATTACAATGTTCAAAATTAGAACAAACGACAAGAAAATATGCAAAAAAATATATATATATAAAAAATTAAAAAGTAAAAGAAGCACTCCACGTGCTACGCCTCAAAAAAAATTGCCAATGTCCAAGAGAACGCTGCATTCTTTTCCTTCCTTCTTTCTCTCAGGCAACCCTATACTTTTCATTATCCTGTGCTGATGTGTTCGTTGTTCCATTGTCCTTTTTACAATGCGTCCTTTCCCGGCTCTGCCCAGAAGGACCGGGACTCCAAGGATGGTCCTGAATCGCCTCCTGGAGACCAATCACAATTCTCCAAAACTTGGTGAAGTTTAAGTGCAATTATTTTCACTGGCCACACCACACGCTTCCTGGAGTCGCGAAAAAAACTTGGGCATTCAACCCACAACGTGTGAGTGCGGCGAGCAAATCAATTTCGCAAACCTTATGTCAAACATAGCTGCACTCTCACACATAGACATGGATATTTCAAACACAAAATAAACCCTTCTATTTCATCCTTTCTTTTGGCAACCCAAGTAAAACTTACTCTGTATAATGTATATATACATGCATATGTATAAACATTTTCTCTCAATCTTCAGCAATACGTATATTTGTACTTTTGAAAGCGAACCAAACACAAATGTATCTAAAACTACAAAAGGAGAAAAATAGGTTCTCCCTTGTACAAGAATCTGAAACTTTTTTTCCCATTATAAGAAACAGATCTTGAATATCGGTTTTCTCGAAGACTTTAAAATGTTCGTGAAATACTCTAACAGACCTTTTAAAAACTTATTCTTATGATTATGTGGAAGTAATATTTTACAGAAAAAAGGATTTTCCATTTAGAAAAACATCACTCCAATCTTGACTGAAAAATTGGTATGGCAAACATTTGAAAGTGACCCAAAGGAGATAATCTTTTCGAAATATTTAGAAATTCATGCTTTCATTTCTTTTCCATTTTCAAAACCTGAAAACTGTCCATCTCCCCCCACTTTATTTATTATTTATTCTCAAAGATCGTTCTCGAAAACGTAAAGCACTCAAAAATTCGGATTACCAGAATTTGGAGAAAATATTTTTAAATTAATCTCCTTAACATTAACAAAAATGCTAGAATAAGATTTTTCAATAAATTAAAATGAGGTTTACAAATCTTTCTTATAACTAAAATTTATTACTTTTGATTTGTCTAGTTTTGTGGCCTGTAAAAATATATACATGGTTTATTTTTTTTTTGCCCTCTTACACTGATAAAAGAATAATAAATACG
>CM063498.1:60236035-60243535 GCA_032207245.1 Pardosa pseudoannulata
CATTTTCGAAAGGATAAATAAAAAGTTAATTTTTTAATCTAAATTTTTTTTTATAATCAACCTTCCAGTTCTGTGGTTCCGCATCGACTAATGTAAAAGCTAGTTTTTGTCTAAATTTTTCCAGAATCTATGTAGTAGACAAGAACATTCGGCTTCGTTTTGCTGTATATATCATTATTTTTGTACCCACAACCAAACCATGTTGCTTCACTAACCCATACTAGTACGTGACCCGCGCTCAAGTACCAATCGTCAGAAAACGTACTAGTACGTGTCTCGCATATAGTGTGTTGAAATTAATATAAAATATCGTAGACAAATGGAGGACAATATGAAATGCACTGGATGTCCTGCCAAAAACATTTTATAGGAAGACTCAAATGTTACTTTAATAAAATGTTGAATATAATGTCTTGAGTAAAACATGATACTCTAAAATGTATAGCTAATATGTATATATGTAACTGGGAGAAATTTCACTAACTGTTACACAAAAGTTGTAACCAATATTATTTTGAATTGTCTGGGCTTACTGGGCAATGAGGATAAGTAAATGTCAGTCTTGGTTCCATTAAAAAGAAAATTGTGAAGTCTGGTGTAAAACTTTGAAGTTTATTAAGACTAAAAGTGAAGGTCTTTAACACATTGTGTACGGGTACATTTCGCAGCGGAATTGTACCAAGTTTTGAGAGTAATTTTAATTATTCAGTTAAATCTCAATAGATCGAAAATTATTTAATTTTTTAACCAACTTTTCGTATTTTATATTGAAATATATAAACAAATATATATATATAAATATATATATATACAAAAATATTTTTTATATATTTTTTTTTTAATATTTTTATATAATTTATTTATATTTTTTATATCATTATATATTTTTACTTATTTAAAATTCAGAAATATATAATTATGATAATATATTCTAACTAAACTATACTTAATTTTATTTATATATATATATATATATCATATAAAATTTTATATATATATATATAAATACAAATACAAGAATTTCCTCTATATTAAGTGGTTTCCTTACCAATTTTGTATCAGAATTCTATTTATGATCATTTTCAATGATAGCGAACCCATTCAGTTTTACTTTACAAATTTAAATTAGCAGAATAACTGGATAATTAAGAGGTCTCGTCAAAAACTGAGATGCTTAAGTGATTATGTTGTCCGATTATTAAATCGACAGGACACTGCGTTTTGGTACTGAATACGGAGATTGAATTTCACTACAAATGCAATTGTTTGTAGCGATTTGGAATGTGATTTAAATACTACATCCCAGTCACACTATCCTTCGTATAGCAAAAATATTCACTGCAATAGCTTCAATTTCACCATCAAAGACAGTGGTAAGAGGACCCATAAGTAAAAACAATGGATTCCTGCTCCAGTACATTGTGTTTTCTCCATAGAACCATCAATGAATAAATGCAACCACTCATTTTCTGGATATCGATCCTCAATAGTCTCCATTGCGAAAGATCTTAATTTCTAATCACTCATTTCGTTTTTAACAACTTTTTGTATAAGATCAAGATTAATATTCATATTGATATAATCTATAAGGCAAGGGAGAGGAATTAAGATTATATAATCTCTGTACAAATTAAAACTTCGTATTCCCTCTGGGCAGCTTAGATGAAAACAATTTGAGTCTTACTATATCTAGGGATCTCATTATTACAGTTCCGCCAGAAAGAGTTGTCAGGTAAACGTTTTTGGTAAAATAGGATCACCTTTCTTTTAACACATAGTGTGCGGATACATTTTGCAGCGGAATTGTACCGGGAGTGGGCGTTTTGCGCGTAAATTTAGTTATTCAGTTAAATCTCAATAGATCGAAAATTATTTAATTTTTTAAACAAATTTTCGTATTTTAGATTGAAATATATAAACAAATATTTAAATAGAAATATAAATAACAGCCATAAGATTTTTGTAAAAAAAAAATATATTTTTTAGTAGATAAATTTATAATAGTACCGCAAATATGAACAATCAAATAGAAGTGGTAGTATATAGTTTTAATTTTTTGAATAATGTGATATATAAACATTTTTACATTATAAAAAAATGAAAAGAGCAATCATAAAACTAATAATGTAAAAACTTGTTTTTATTTGTCTAAATCTTTCCAGAATCTATGTAGTAGACAAGAACATTCGGCTTCGTTTTCCTGTATATACCGTTATTTTTGTACCCACAAACAAACCATGTTGTTACACTAACCCGTACTAGTACGTGACCCGCACTCAAGTATCAATCGTCAGAAAACGTACTAATACGTGTCCCGGATACAATGTGTTAATAGAATCATGAAAGATCCAAGTCGATTAAGAGTTGCATTTCGAAAAGAGGGGTAGTTTTCATAGCCCCAGAAACAATTCACAACGCCTGATTCTAGAACACCTCAAGGACATTAACCTTTGTCGTGTAGCTCTGGTTTAAATTTAGGTATTTATCAAGATCAAATTTATAGTGGTATTTATTTTTTAGTCAAGAAGACTAATATTATTTGGGTTGCGTTGTGTAAAATATTTAAGTACTAAACTCGGCCACAGATTCTGAGAGACTTTAGACTTAAAATAAAATATAAACTAATAAGCTAAATTAAGAGTAACTGAAATCAGTTTAAAATAAAAAAAATTATTATAATGATATATACATGACTAATATACAAAAGTTTGATCAAATTTCATAAGGTTTACTTTTTTAACACGTTTAGTTAGGTGCCACATTAATTAAGATTTGACAATAATAATTTTCTATCAATTAGGTAACTATATATATATATATATATATATATATATATATATATATATATATATATATATATATATATATATATATATATATATATATATAAGAGAGAAGACCTAATCTAAATTTCAAATATTTAAATTCAGTACCTTTGTGGGTCTATTTGGTGTGCCAAGGCGGTACTCAGGTCGGACGCTCTTCTGAAATGACGTAGTTACTTTGCTCGTTATCTCAATTGATGGGACGACAACGTTGAACCCAGTCTCACTACTGGTCTGGGGCTTTCTAAATAACATAGGGTGATTTTGAAAAGCGAATGAGTTGGAAACTTCTGTTCGTTGCGAGATGTCGAGGTCTTTCTTGGGCCCAACTCCTTTGATCCCCGTACTCTGTCCTCGAATCCTGAACACTTGCCTCCGAACTCTGTGTTGAACTTCTCTCTTCGACTTCTGACCTCTGACAGTCGGACTTCTCTTCTTGACTCGACTGCCGAACCCCCCTCTCTCTACACTTTTCTTATTTTATATTATTTTCATCTCTGTCACCTCTTACTTCTTTTCGTCCAATCGGGAGAGTTGTATAAATCTAATTGGTCTCTTTTACCCCGCATTGAATGGGAAACCTTGGGAAAACCTTGCCCTTTCAAATTGGGCACTGTCCCTTAGGGACTCATAAATAACTCCACAAAGGTACATTCTTATTTAGTTTTATGCACGAAGACGCGATTCTAATCTGAGACTGAGATCACAACCGAGCCCGAGGATTGCGCACACGACGTTGAAATAATTTTTATTGGTCCTCTTCACCTTTACAAAGATATGATGAGGTCATATTTAAATCCTAAGCATTTTACTTCTCGTATTAAGTAATCAATTATATTACTGGTCTAAATCGCCTCATCACAACAACATTCTGTGGAGCCATGATGAGGATCTCGCAACAATATCAGATAATTTTTCCGGGTGTATAATTTGTTGGTAGTTAACAACGTCTGTCTGTGGCAGCCCCACCTCGAACCAGCCAGACGTTTTAAGACAGAAAGTCTGCTTTGTTCTTCAGATTTTTTGTATGATTTCTGCAATTTAAAAAACAATAAATATTAACATAGAGTAACTGTGGTTGCAACTATATTATCACAGTCTTTTCGAAAGAGTCCCCCACACTACAAAATTCTCTATATTAGTACTCCCTTATACAATTTATTGTGAGAGACTCTAATGAGGCCCCCTTTTCAACATTCATGAAATACATATTACCTAACGTTCTTCTCTTTTATCGCTGTTCAAAATAAAACTTGTCATTCCTTCCTTTTTCTATAAAAGGTTCGCTGATAAAAATGTATTCAACAATGCAGTAGGGGGCTTTCTTTTCTTTTGGACTCGTGTCTGGAATAAAGGATTTTCGTTTTGTAGGGACAATATTTTTTTTTCAACCGAAATTTTCTGTAGAGTCGAAAAAATTCAAAAAATAAGTCGTTTGATAGATATGACAAGTATTGTGAAAAAAAATTTCTCTTGTTCCTGAATGGCATTTTGGTTAAAGAAAATTTTTAAAAAGTATCACTTTGTTCAGAAACAGGAAATTGAAATGTATTCAGTTAAATACCTGCTGTGAACAGATATGAGCATTAAAATTGTCAGCTATTACAAA
Source organism: Pardosa pseudoannulata (assembly GCA_032207245.1). Taxonomy (NCBI): domain Eukaryota; kingdom Metazoa; phylum Arthropoda; class Arachnida; order Araneae; family Lycosidae; genus Pardosa; species Pardosa pseudoannulata. Next base: position 60,240,470 of record CM063498.1, read on the forward strand.
AATTGTTACATAACGTATTAATGGTGACTGGGACACGTAAAATAGGTTCGAGATCGCAATGTCTTCCAAGTTTCCAAATGATAGGGGAGAGTGGGGCACCTTGGGACACCTTTATTTTCAGGCTTTAATTTGCAACCAGGAATTAGTGCTCATGTGTATTGATAGATGACATTACTCTTCACTTCTCAAAGAATTTTGATGAAGATAGTGCTTATAGGCGAGGAACAATTTCATTTTCTTTGTTTTGAATAGCCCAAAATTACATCAATGTGCATTTTAAAAAGTAATTTTTTCTGAAAAAAAATTTAAATATTTTAAAAAAAGTGTATTGTTATGAAAGAAAATTCATTTATTATTATTTCTATGCTAATAAATAAACTGTATTGTTAAACCTAGCTATATAATAGTTACCAAAAGATACTATGTAAAATGGGACAGGTTGGGACACACATAGAACACTTTAAAAAGTGTAAACAAATATCAATTCAAGCAAAATAATTAATATTTTGGTGCCTAATTTTTAATTGATGATTTAACATGTCAAAATATTAATTTATTAAATTATAGACGTTGAACACTCCTAAAGAAACAATAGGCCAAAGGTGTTAGAATGTAAAGAAGAATTTGCTGGCATCAAATATAAGATTTGTTTAAAAAATGCATTAACTTTAACAATTTTCAACCATTTTTCTTTTATAACAGTTAATAAAAATAATTTGAACAGTATTTTGTATTTGTTATTTAGTGTCCCAACCTACCCTATAAAGTGGGGCAGGTTGGGACATTGGAAAGGTATTTTATTTCTTTTATTACTCTTTAACTAAATGAGATATTAAGTAGATTTAATGTTTATAAGAAGCAGATATGATGACAATATATGAATGCATACTAATTTTTTTTAATTAGCTTTAAAAAAAATTCATAAAAATGTTTAACTGAAAAGTGTCCCAAGGTGTCCCGGTCTCCCCTACCTCCGGAAGTGGCAGGTCAAGCCTGGGGAGGGGGGTGAAGACTTCAATATTCTCGAGTGAGAGGTAACGTGAAGAATGGATCACAGTGAAGATATAATTGGAAACTTCTTTTATTCTTCATTAACTACGGCTATTTACAATGGAATGTTAATTCCCAAATCATGTAGAACTGTAGAGGATGGTTGCCGGTATAACTTCCTCACGATGATCACAGTAGAGAGAAAAACAAGAGATTTAATAATCTCTTACAAGTGGGGAGGCTTTTCAGGGTGCAATTAAACCCAATTTATCCCCCGTTCGGTATTAGAGACTCTGCCGCTCCCTATATGAGCGAACTTTACGAATCCCCCGAACTAGAAAGATGGCTCCTGTAACAAAACGCGAAAGCCTCCACGAGGTCAACACACCTACGTAAAAAATGACGAAAAGCCATGAGTCGCAAAATTGTAGGCTTTTTATACTTAGGGGTCAATTACGGTCCCGCCAACTGTTTTTGGGGTCAGTTAAGATCTCAGTTACTTCAGAACTCCAGCTAAAGTTACAGTTAGATTTTATAGATGAATCCTCATTCGCTGGCTGTTCCGATTCTAAAAACTGGGTGCAGTTCTCTGGTCTCACTACTGCCACCTATCAAGGGGCGTGACACCCATTCAAACGAACTGTCAGCATCCCAGACACTGCGACGCCACGCTATTGTCCTGGTAAACAGGTGGGATCCGATTAGCTGTTTTGGCGAATGCTCGGAACAAAGGGGAGTCTTCACAGGGGGATCTTCTGCTTGGTCCCTGCTTTTAAATTACCGGTACCCACTTGAACAAAGTCGTTCTTTCATTCTAAAAGTGCTCATAACTAAAACGAAAGGTGTACCTCTTCTTGAAGTTTAGTCGGGCTTTAGTTTTCGTGGCTACTGCCTGGTTGGAGGATTATTCCTCTGACATTTCTGTCCTAATTGGCCACCTAGAAGCCCAGACTGAAATCCCATTGAGCATATTTTGGGTGTTTGGGAACAAGGCGTGAAAAGCCATCACACAGCACCAATGAACCTTATTGAATTATGGACAGATTTAGTCAATATTTGGCAAGCCACTCCCCTGGAACGTTTCCAAAAACTTGTTGAATCTATGCCTCGTCGTGTGGTAGCCGTTAACAAAACTCAACTCGTTACTAGGTTGCTTTATAGCTACCCTAATTCAGTGGCACTTCAGTGTAGTTTTAAATCCTGCTATTATGCAAGCACAAAATATTAAATACAGTTAGCAATTAAACAATAAAGTAATTTATGTTAGCACTAATTTGGATCATTATAACAGCTATAAATGTCAGTAAAAGGATGGTATTAAATTTTGTTACTTTAAAAATGGAAATAAATTTCAAATATATATATTTGTTAAATAAAGCATGTAAGAAGGCGTCTCGCTCGTCTACGGCTGTCCTTTCCGATGTGCACACGCCTCGTTTCTGTATCTGCTCGCCTATTGTTTCTGGAGCAGGTATCGTGGATTCGATGAAAGCCTATATTGCCGACAATTAAGTACTGCAGCGACAAAATCCTTGACTATACGTTTTATTATTTTACATATTTTGTTAAAACATATGTACACTGAACATCTTAATCATAAACATGGCCGAAATAAGACCGAGAATAACCAAATTGTGCCGAGCGGAAAGCACCTCTCTCGGTCACAGCTCTTTCCAGAATAATGTCCGTTCTCTCTCGTTCCGAGCAGGCATCTCCCCTACTACTGTTCGCGAGGGCCGGGGTGGAATATCCCCCTCTCTTGGTCAAACTTTCGCCTCCATGGGAAAAATGTCCTTCTCTACAGCTGGCGCTGGCGGGGGTGGCATCCTTTCCCCCTCCTGAACTTTCACCTCCCTGGAACAGGGCTTGTCCACCCTTTGTCGGTGAGACAGTCTCCGGCCGCCGTAAAAAAAAGAATACAGGTGTCCATGTAACACCAACTCGGGTCTTGAGTCTAGTATTACAAAGCACTTCCAAATCTTCCTCTAACGTATATATTTATTGTTGGCATGTAAATCAGTTAAATAATATAAATCAAATTTGTAAAGTTTATAGGATTTTAAGCTTGATAATTAT
>CM063498.1:60248535-60256035 GCA_032207245.1 Pardosa pseudoannulata
ATTTTAAACCTCTCTCAATAGCATAATTCTACTAGATTCTAATTAGTTTTTTATTTATTAAAATTTGAGATTCTGAAATATTTTTATGTTGTCTGTGGTATAATATAGAGAAGAGAATTAGCTACCAGATATACTAAATTTCGAAAAATCGATTGTTTGAAGCTTTAAAGGTAGAACCGCGGGACGGGGTCAATTTGGCCAAAAAACTATTTAGTGTCCAATTTTCTTAAAAAGTTACTAACGAAATTGAAATAAATATTTTTACTTTTCCTAAGTTTATACTTATAAAAAATGTATGAAAGTGTAATATTAAAGAATCTGTGCATAAGCAAAAAATGGTTCTTTACTGCAATTAGATATTTGTTGTACTACAGTAGATATTGGTTTTAATTGTAAAATACCAATATGTAGAAAATAAATAAAATATATAGAAAAACATTACCGAAACTGCGACTGAACTGTGTAAAAAACTTTGACTGGTAGGAAATTAAATTCCATTAAATTTGTCTGTATAGGTTTTATTGTTATTACTAAACCCAGATTGTCTAGCTTTCCTAAACAATATCCATAAATCCAAAAATACTCAAAAATTCCAAAAACTGTAGAGAAGTTAAGGTCCAAGCAAACTGAAAAAAAATGGGCCTTGGTTTACTCTGTCAGCCCCACACCTATGGCACTCAGGAACGATCTTCCTGGGTTTTTCTAGTTTGCTTGAAGCTTAACTTCTCTACTGTTTTTGGACTTTTTGAGTATTTTTGGATTTAAGGAGATTGTCTAGATAATCAGGAAAAATCATCTGCACATCCACAGTGTGCGTATTGAAAGACTACTTATACAGTCGCACATATTTTAACGTCTTGTATTTGTTTTAACCTTCTAAGCGGTTCGCACGTATAATTCCGCAAAACTGATGATGACTTCAAAACGTACAATTTTCGACCTCCAAAAACGCTCCGAAAATGAATGTAATGTACATTTTTGCCAGTGCTTTCCTCCATGGAGTTTTGAGGTAGGAGGGTCAGGTCTACTGTTTAGGAACTGCACCCCTCTTTCACTGACATTTCTTGAGGAATGCAACCATACCCCCTGAGGCAGAAAGACGCTGACAGCATTTCATGGCTTTGTAAATCTCTATTTCGAAGTATTTCGTTTGCTGTAAGAGATGTATCTCTAATTGTACCCCTTAAATATCTTGGATGACTTTCGTAAAAAAATATAAATAAGTCTCTCAACGAATATTTTTTATTAGTACTTTTAGATTCCATTATTTATATGGGATAATATTCCAGACCTGAAGAGCTTTATGTGTATTAAAAATTAACAATTTATAATATCTATTTATATATTTATATATAACCGGAAGTAAAGGGAGAATAAAGAGGGTGGGTTTTCCATATTCCATTCTAGTCGACAAAGGGTGAAGGTAAAAATCATAGAACTCTTTGACCACTGATATCAGCGTATTTTGGAGAATTTTTTTCTAGATGAGTTCCACTCGGAGGGTTAAATCTCTGTACATAAAATTCTTTGGAAATTCATCACCTAATCTTAATTCGAAATGCCGCATCCAGGCTTATTCCCTTTTTTACGCTGTACTGACTTGTACTTTGAAATTTGATTTGTATTCGTTTTCTAACTTTTGATGTTCAATTTTATAATATTTAATTCTTAATCTTTTATTTCTTGATTTTAATTTTAATATTTTAATAAATTTGAATCTTTAAATTCTTAATTTTCTTTTCTGTGCTGTACGTTTTTCAATTTTTTAGTTTCTATTTTACATTTTAATCTTTAATTTTTAATCAAACTTTGCTGATTATCGTGTTAATTTTGTGTCTTTCTAAATTTTCTATCTATTTATTTGGTTTTAAATGTTTTTTCTATTAGATTCAGGCATCTTTCTTTTTTAACGTTTCATCAAAATTGGGTTTTTTTTCAAAATTGTTTCAAAATTTTGTTGTTTTATTGGGTTTTTCGTCATGTTTGGCGCAGTTTGTCCCAAGAGGAATTAGCGCCACGAAATTTCAAACAACCAACCAACCAGGAAATATCTTCTGTCCCTGCCTGAAAGTAAGTGATCTGACATGGCCACTCATAAAGCATGAGAAGGCCATTTGATATTTTCTAGGCGAAAGCCGGAAGGACCTGTCTGGGCTTCTTTCAAAATACCACAGATGATTGGGAAGGATCCTTCCGAGTCGGTTTATTGCCATCTTCTTCAAGGAGGAGATCTCGCTATATGTGAGAGCCCCAAAAGGGTTTATAGCTTTTTCTAACTATATATACTTTTCGATATTGTAATATTCTATTACTTTGTTATGAAATGTTATAATAATTTAATGTCTAAAATGAATAAATGTCATGACCTACAAATACAGTGTACTTTTGAATACGGATTCATATTAATCGGGGTAAGTTTGATCCAGCCTACAATTTTAGTCTCCGCTTAAATTCCCACAGTTCTAGTGTTAAAAATCATGTGTCCTTTTAAGTTCTTCACTTAACATTCGTATATAATTAATTATAGTACCACGTTTTGTGATTTGTTTCTAGGTCCCACTCTTTTGGGCGGCCTTAATCCGGAATTGTACCGGGTGAGCGTGGAAAAGCCGGAAGAAGAGACGGACTTTCCGGACGGCCATGTGGGCAGGGTGTGGCTCGGCCTGCAGTACGACTCTGGCGGAGAGAGGCTCTTGGTGTCGCTCATCAAGATCAAAAATCTGCCCTCCAGGGTCCTAGGCTGCAACAACTGTTGTGATCCTTTTGTAAGGTAAAGAAACCTTATTCTTTTAATTCTTCTTTTGTTCTTTTGTTAAAGTCGGAACTAGATCCTTTGGTGTCCTACTAGAATCCATAAGAAAGATAAAACATTTGAGTAAAGATAATAGAGATTTATGTATTGATAGTTTTATCTTAATTAAAAACCTGGAACAATTACTACTAAAATCAAAATTAATAACCAAGATACAAAAAAAGTCAGTGTCTTCATCGTAGTTTAAGCTGTTTGTGCTTTCTTTTTCAATAGTTTCTAGAGTACATACAAAATCCTTAATCAACTCTATATCATTGAGGAACGTAGATGTTATTTTATCATTCTCAGCTTGCTGAAAAAACGTTCACATGAAACTGCTATCAAAAAGTTCACACAAAAAGATTCTCAGTGTAGTTATTAAATTTGTATGTGTATTCTCCTCTAGTTGTAGCTAATGAATTCCTTTTAAAACTTGTTTTATATACTTAGTTTTGGGATTCTTAATCTATTCCGATGTACATAAATGCATTATTTTCACTACTACTTTTTTAAATAAATTTAATTTATGGTCTTTTAAACTTACCGTTTAACTTAAAGTATTTTATTTTGGAAATTATTTTTAAACTTTTTGTAATTCATATGCCGGTTTGTGTGTGGGGGGGAAGGAGCGAGTTGTTCTCATTCAGATCCCGTTTTCAACACGTAGTGCCTTTAGTCGTCATTTTACGGTCCGGTGCCTTTACGACGGATGCACTCCTTTCCCACGCCCTAGTTCTGACCCGAGTACTTGTAAAGAAACTATTTTAATTTCACGTGCCATACAGTGGGTACACTTCAAAATTTCTAGTAAAACATCTTTTTTAAATCCATTCTCACTGGCTGATTTAAAAGATAACAGTGCACAAAAAAGTTAAAATAAAATGTTAACGGAAAAAAAAACGAGGAACATTAAAGCAAGTCTACAGTGGTTTATGGATATGAATAATCTCGAGTTTAGCCTTTCTAGGTTTAACCCCTAGATGTCTCGAGTCTAGAGCAGAATGGGGGCTCAAATGAGTGATATCCATTTATTCACTGAAGTGTTTGACACAAAGAATTTAGGGTGGATATTTATTTGTAAAAGATGCCGCGAGAGACAGTCTTGCCTATTAGAAAGACGTGTGATATTTATAAGATATATCCTTTGAACATGAAGCACAGTTTGAAAACCTTTTCACCTACTCATTATCTTTACATGTCTCCCTCATATCTTTTCCAAATGGGTATCGGAAAGATAGTTTAAATAACCTATTAATCATTTAGAGGTGTGAAACAAATTTGACTCCCATATACTTTTATAATTTTGGCCCCCTTCTTTGCGAAGAAGTGTACCATTTAGTTTCTTTGAAGGCTAGAATCCATTGAATGGAAATCTTTGAAGCTAGACCATTAAGAATCTGTAGGCACTTTAAAACGTTGACTGATATAAGAACTTCAAAAATAATCTAGAGATTAGAAGTATAACTACAGAGTATAATTACCTTCAGAAATACCTGAATAGTCCCCGCAGTTATAATAAAGTAGCTCGTATAGCTGCAATCCTTGCATCAAAACATGTTCTATACTTTTAAATAGGAGTATAGAGCGAGAAATCTTTGCAACAGATGTCAATGCTTGCATTAATTTCATCAGTTAACATGAAGCTATCTGAATATAAAATATCGGATGGAACACTATTATTCAGTTGATAATTATCTAGCTGTTACTAAACTGTTATGTATTTTGACACAAATAAGCTTTTATCTAATAGGTAAAGAATGAAACTTTATTTTTGCAAAAAATATTATCGTTTATAACTGAAATTGGAGGGACGAAAGTAGGGTACCAATCAAAAGAACAACTCAGTAGCCTGACTTTCTGTTGTACTTCTGTTGTATAGAAGCGTAAAAGACGTATGGGTTAATAAATAAAATTAAAATATTCTGCATATTTTAAGTGTTTCTTTACTTATCTCTGACGTTGCTAAGCTACATGATACTTACTGCATAAAACTGATTCCGATGTCTACAAATATCCATGCCAACAGTAGGATTCAAACCTACGATCTCCGGTACCAAAGGTCAGTTTCCTAGCGTACCCATTCAATGGGAAAAAGTAATATTGTAAAATAATTAAAATATAATTAGCTTTAAAACCACTTGTTTACAAAGTAATCCATATTCTTTTTAGGAAATAATAAAGGCATAATGTCAACAGGGTGAATCGGGTACATTTTTAACGAAAATGAAGTTGTAACACATCCGCATAAGATGATTGCATATTTACCTTTAATCAATGAAAATATTGTTTAGATAATCTCGAAAACAGCCTTTGAACGGATTTGACTTAACAAGAGGTAATTAATTTTACAGCTCACTTCGGCTAAAGAGAGCTTCGTAAATTACACCTTCGTTCTATCAAGTAACGAAGTTATAATCTATTTTACGTGTGAAGCGATTAAACCGTACAATTACTTCCAGGAATCAGTGCTCCATCAGTAGTTTATATTAATTAAAAGAATATTACAAAATTATACGACATTCTTTATTGAAAAAGGCATGTCTTACAGCAAATCAATTAAAATCGGGAAAAAGTTCAGTTAATATTTTAAAATTTTTTCTGAAGAAAGAGAAATGAAAATTTAATGTGTTATTTGGGACATTTTACATATGAGTAGTACTGTTACTTTCTTTTGGAACTTTTAAAAAGCATTAATTTTTATAAATATCTTAGTATCTCCTATATCATAACAGCCTAAGTTATCTGTCCGTCTTTCTTCGAATTTATGAAGCGGTTGGACCTGGAATGGAAAGACATCCATATTGGATTCTTGAGGAGTTAGGGTTAGCAACGTTCGAAATACACCCCTTCCACCAGTTTCTAGCACTTAATGCCATTATTTCAAGCCCTATTTTCCCCGGTTAAGAGCAGGAGATTAAATTTATCAATTTGTCACATAATAAATAGGTAAAAGTAACATATTTTCTATCATTATGACGTCATTCCTTTAACCATCTCATTTAATCATTTCTTATTTTAAATTATTTAAATATCGTCTGCATTATTTTCATACGTTTTATCACTGAACTTAGATATTACGTAAATAGTTTTCTTTTATATTTAGCTAAATAATAGATTAGGTACATATGGGATAATTTTATATTTAACCATCGATTATTTTTGTTGTAATGAAAATTTTATTATAGGTATTAACAACAAATTCTATCTAACTCCAGTGTGTAGTAGCAATAGTAGTTTCATTCCTTTACTTACATTAATTATTGTGGCAAAAAAAAAATTTGGAAAGAACTTAACGTTAATTTCGACGTAGCTAAGAAAACTTTGAATTACCTTTCTAAATGAATTCAACGTGATTCTAGACTGCATTCTCAGTATGAGACTTTAGAGGAGTATGGAGATAAATAAACTAATGAGCTTATACCAGATAATTCTCAACAAAAAAAACATACAACTTTTTTATCTGCCTCATAAGGTACGTTACAATTCTGGAAAAAAGTTACTTTACAATTTTACTAATATCGCCATATGACGGGCTATAAGCTAGTCCCCTATATAATAATAGCCTAAGTTATCTGTACGTCTTTCCTCGAATTATTAAACGGTAGAACTTGGAATAGATAGAGGTATCTATATTGGATTCTTGATGAGTTAGGGTTAACAAAATTCAAAGCGAGTAAAGTTTATCTTCTCCTAAACTATCGATCCGATTCTAAAATAAATTGGTATAAATATGCTTCATATCACAGCGAAAAATTTTGTCGTCTTTAAAACGTTCGAATCCACCTCTTCTTCCCTTTTCGAGCATTTAATGCCATTATTTCAATCTGTATTTTCTCCGGCTAAGAGCAGGCGATTAAATTTATCAATTTATCACATAATAAATAGGTAAAAATAACATTTTTTTCTAGCATTATGACGTCATACCTTTAACTATCTCATTTAATCCTTTCTAATTTTAAACTATTTAAATATCGTCAGCATTATTTTCATACGTTTTATCACTGAACTTAGATTTTATGTAAATAATTTTCTTTTATATTTGGCTTAAATAATAGATTAGGTACATATGGGATAATTTTAAATTTAATCATCGATTATTTTTTGTTTCAAGATAATCTCAGCCAAAAAAAATCCTTCTTTTTTAATTTTTTTAACTGCTTCATAGGGTACTTGACAATTCTGGAAAATTAAAAATTTTACTGATCCCGTCATATGACGGGCTATATGCTAGTTGATAAATAAACAATGGTGTCAGGAATATTGATACCGCTGCTGCCATGGTTGTAAGTAACCGTTCGTAATTGATTTTAAACAGTAGTGCTTTTTAAAACTTCTCCTCGTATAGAAAAAATTGGCAATAATGGTCAAAATGAATATAAACAAGTAAGCACAAATAAACTGAAAATAAAAAGAATAGCTCAATCTAGTGTAGAAAAAATATTTGAGAAATTAAAAAAAATCACCCTGAAATTATTTTATATAAAATTTTATTTAAACTATATTTTGATTCTTCAGCAATTCTTTTTATGATTAAAAAAACCCTACAATGTCTGTAATACTGTTTGCTCCATCTTTAATTTTTATCGAAAACTACTTTATTTTAAAGTAAATAGAATGCCATGCAAATATTTTAAACGAAAATGAACTCCTAAAATGACAATATAAAATGATTAAATTCTTGTCTTTAATCAGTGAAAACGCTGTTTAGA
>CM063498.1:60261035-60263535 GCA_032207245.1 Pardosa pseudoannulata
TAAAATTTTCTCATTAACATATTTAAATCGTTAAGTACTTGTATATTATTTTTAAATTTTAGAAAAATCTATCCTAACCCGCCAAAAGTATTTTTTTTTTCGATTTTTAGCCCGCGGCCGAAAAAGTTTGTCCATAACTGCTCTAAAATAAATTTCTGGTGATTCTATATCCAAAATTACAATTTAGGGTTAGAAAGCCTTTGTTTCTCTTTAATTACCTTTGCAAGCACGAGATTATCTAGTTAATTTCTGCTTTGCGCAACTAATGTTACATAAGTACTTAACGTAAATTATTTTTTTTTCTAAGAAGCTCCCACGTGGTATGTTCTTAACACCTTTGATTGAATGGCTCGCTTGAGTCCTCATGGCACTATATAAGCGACTGTACAAAGTTTTTGCTGCTTTTCATGGCCTAAAGACTGTTCTTAGTCCAACATGGATATAACTCTAGTCTTACAGTGTGTAGAAAACACTCATTGCACACACACACATGTATGTCATCGACTGACATTGTCCTGTTTTAACACTGTAAATCCAAAAATTGTAAAATGCTTTTAAATAAATTATAAATTGGATCATTTTGATGGAAATGCAAAGAAAAAAAAACTATTTTAAAAATATTTGATGCTACCACGCGTACAGTCACCACAAACGTAATTAGATTGAATTAAAACTCCCAGATTGCCTGTACCGGGATTCGATCCTGGGACTTCTCGTACTAAAGCCCGTTACGCTGACCACTGAGATTCAGATACGTTGGCAGTGAAGGGTTTCAAGTGGCATCATAATAATCTCAATAAGCTTGCAATTCTGGATTTTTAATAAAAAAAAACATTTTCTATCGAATTAAATTGTGAATCTAAACCATTCTTGAATTAACTTAATTCCATAAACAAAATTTCATCAAAATCAGTCCAGCCGTTTAGGAAGAGTTCTATTACAAACACACGGACAGAAGAATTTTATGTATATAAAGATATTTCTGTATGTGTGTTTGCTCGGTGTAAGCTGGTTTTTTTCTTCAGTATTAAGCTTTTTTGTCTTCCACATCAATTTTCGCTTTTTTTGTTGCGGCTAAACCAATGTTAGTTACATATTTCTGATGTCATTTTGTATGATGATCATTCCGATAATTTAGATCTCAAGGAAATTTCTTCCGCGGGGATCTACAGGCCCACATCTGGTACATTTGAAAAGATTCGAGACATTTTACTCAAACCCTTGTAGTTAAAAAATTTATTAATTTAGTAAAATTATTTTTATACTTCCCCTGTGTGTAGCAATAAAAGATAAATATGCATAATGTCAGTACTAAGAAACTAAGAAAAATTGTGAAAATTACAAAATAAGGAGCAGAAACTTCCTTGTAACTTTAAAAAATAATAATATCAAGAAACGTTTAAAACTGTTCCTACCCAAAATTAATTTCACCGTTTAAAATCCTAACCAATATTACTCTTATCTTTATTATCTTAAAAAATTTCCATCCAAATTAATATCTTCATTACATTATAAATTTCCAAGCTGTGCATATTTACCTTAAATCGATTTCTATCAGTGTCTCTAAACTCACCAGCGTTTTGCTTGTTAATCGTCTACAATAATATTTGCTTTCTTAGAGTAAATACCATTTCATCGATGTTTTAAATAATTTTCTTCTCACAAACAAATATTTTAATGGAAATTTTAGTTTTTTATCATTAGTATTGCTTGTGGAGTTTTAATGGATTGTGTGCTATCTAACGGCATTTATAGATTTTCTTTATAAGGTTGTAAAAATATTTACACAAATAAGGTATGGTTATTGTTTATCTTAACGTCTGTAATTTGTCGATTAACTATTTTTTTAAAGTAGAAAAGTGAATAGTAAAATAATAACGATAAGGAACGAAAAGTGATAAATTTAAAACTTTCATTAATAAAAGCTTAAACTAGCATTTAAAAAATAATTATGTATTTTTATTGGGGATTTATTATCGGGGAAACAGCTGAAAAGTTATTGTATAAAAATAAATCGTTTTATTTAAAAAAAGAAATTTGCTGTTCCTTGATTTGATATACATGCGTCAATATTATGGCGTCTTGTTCATCTATTTTAGTAGCGTATAGTTCTTATGGAACCTCTAAGATCACGAACTTAGCTTTAGTAACAAAAGCAATTATTTTGTTCATAGACTAAAAGTTCGAAACTGTTTTCTGGAGAGTCAAGGTGGTTCCAGACGAGTGGGAATTTGCACTATGTACGAAACAACTTCGAATCTAATAAAAGGTTCCTGGTGAACTTAAAAATACCAGATCAGAGGTCAGTTCACCAAAACCAAATAGTACTTGATGGTCACTCGTAGCTCAGGGCTAGCCAGCAAGTGCAAATCTCATAAAAACCACACTCGAATGCCATTCAGTGACATCATACTCTGTCCAGCCAAAAATCCACCCACATTTCTGTTTCTGATGTCAATGAATCATCTCTTCATGGTGTTTTAATAAGTCAGGGAAGTCA
>CM063498.1:60268535-60276035 GCA_032207245.1 Pardosa pseudoannulata
TTATTTGTGTGATCACTATTATCCCTCTAAATGTTGGATATATTCCATCTTATAAGAATTAAGTATTTTGTACAAAAGTAGGTTATAGCAATTCAAACATTTCGCAAACGTACCACGAAGTATCTCTTGAAAAGTTTTTAGTTGGTGAGGTAGATAATGTGACAATGAAGTGGAATGAATCAAATTTTTCCAGATATTTATTGATATCAGGAACACTGATATTTATTGATATCATGTAAGTAGTATACAATAATACATTCAACCGGACTTGCGTTTGCTATATTGCAATGCCAAAAGGACATCGATGGTATTACCTGATTATATTATTAAACTTCAATATATTTCTTTCCAAAAAACATTGGGTGGAAAGTATACAGAAAGATTGCGGGTTATACTAGAAGAAATATGTGATAAATAATTTATAATCCTAATCAGCCGTAGTATATTAATATCATAGACAGTATACTAACACAATACACTAACACATTCAACTGGACACATGCCTGCTGCATATATGGCTGCAATCGGACTATGCCTAAAGGAATATGTGGCGATAGTGTTGCCTGGTCAAATTATTAAAATTCAGTAAGATTTATTTATCAAGGGGAGACATGATCAAATCTATAGAATCAACAAGTAGAATCATTGCTGCTCATGTTGTTAGTTTCACTGGTATTAATTAATATATTTTTGCCTGAAAAGTTCTATGACATTTTTGCCACACAATAAGTTGTGTATTTTGCAACTAAGCACAGTTCTGCTTAAAATAGTTAAGGACTGGTAGTTCCACGAGACTTTTAGGCCTAAAATAATTCAGTTTGGGGTTTCTGGAGTGATAACTTCTGCAACTTTTCGTGCGTAGGTTCCGTGCGATGTTGGAGAAATGCTGGTGAGTCTTTGCTACAACGAGAATCTTGAACGACTCACAGTTACGGTGTGTGAGGCGAAGGGCCTGAAGATGCCTGAAGGACAAACAACATTAGGTAAGAATTGGATCTCTGTCTACCTATTCTTTCTATGATGTGATACAGGAAGACTAAATTGGTCATGAGAATATATTCTACCTGCCTTCTTTTCAGATTGGCTATTCATAATTTTTTTCACATAAATGTGAAATACAATTTTTTTTCCATTCTTAGTTATGTCGAGTTCGTTTTGAAAAATTTTTAATTTTGTAATAAGATTTTTAATGCTTACCTTTTATTATCCAATCAAATATTGTAAATGGTTGTTCCTATTACCTACAATGATTAGGAAATATTAGTATAAATTAAAATTTTTAAATGTTTTCGATGGTCCGAAACAGATTCCATTTTCACGAGCAAATACAGGACGCAATGTAAAGTCCTTAACAGGCCTTTTTAACCACAATAGTTGATTGAAAATGTCTCCTTTTTCTTTTTACCTATCTCTATGATCTGAATCGAATCAGAACTGTGGGATTGTTAAGGTATCACTTTAAGGTATCGTCTCCGTTCGCAGAAATTTTTTCTTTAAACGTAGAAACTAGTTCATGTTTTTACATTTTTAGATTCATTTTCTTATATTATCATAGAGATATAGACTTAAAAAATTTATTCCTGGAGAAGTTTTTATAAGATTTAGTAAAAAAACTGGATTTTTTCAAAAGGCCTAATCATTTAATAAATTAAATTATTGTAATATTTTTGATGCAACATATTTCTTATACACTGGACTAGTGAATCACCTAAAATCTTTGCTTAATTTACATTTGGTAAAAAATGTTGGTCCTTCAAAATCATACACATTGAATTTTTAACGAATTTTCATTACCTTTATATCTAACTATGAGTGTAACATCATTAAAAATTATCCAAATTTAAAGCTTTTAGGTCATTCACTAGTAAATACTAAGAAAATCGTTCATAATAATTTTCAACAAAATATTTTAAGAACTTTTTGAGAAATCACATTTTAAGTTTCAACATTTTATTAAAAATACCGTTCTGAGAAAAAAGCATTTGAAGTTTATGAAAGCAATTTTAACTATTAAAAAATTAAAATACATGTTTAAAATTCCCCACACTTTCTTGCTTCAAAACTTTCTAATTGCCAAGTTGCTAATTATTAAATATACTAGAAAAATGTTTAAACTAATCTTCATGAAAATTTAAAAAGTTTTGTCCAAAAAATGCTCTTTCCAAAAAAATTCACAACTTCCGGTTCCGAAGTCGCTACTTTCGTTTTGGTTTGACAGCTGTAACTTTTCTTTAAAATGCCTTAGAGACAAAACAAAAACAGATTTAGAAACCTAAAAGTTGAAATTTTACAATAGAGAAATTAAAAAAAATTATGATTTTTGGCAAAAAATGACGTTTTCAACGTAGACGGATACCTTAAGTACATACAAAATGAAAGTAGTAGTTCTTAAAAGATCCTCTTAGACCAAGCTTCTGCAGTTGATCTGGTGGTGATCAGTGGCCTCTTCAGTATTACACTTGGTACAAAGGGAAGTTCCTAGTACCATTGGGAAACAAGAGGGATTTTAAATGCCCTGAAATCATTCGAGCCAACGTAGTTTGGTCACTCCCATTATTCTCAAAAACGATTGAAGCACTCACGAACGCAAGACCCTCATTAGAGTATCATGGATGGAATGATGCTTGCTTCCAAGAAATGTTTATGGTATACATTATAGATTATACGTTTATAGTATGACGTATACTTTTCATATAAAAAATGTTTTAAATGAAATAAGCATTAATTTTAGAGCATTTTTCATTTACTTTTCATAATGTTTAGTAAAGAGTAAAGTCTTATCCAAAGAAACATAACATATTCACTTCTATGACTAAAATATTTCGAGATATGTATTTAAAAAATGAGATATTTCTCCTTCATTCAAAGATTAGTTTATGGATTAATCACAGTAATTCCAGGTAAAAATCAAGTTGCTACGTGTCTTTTACGGCAAAAGGGTAGGGAGAGGGGGGGTTCCCGTATATAATCTGAGAACGTATCCATGGAAAAGTGTACATACACTGTAATTTACATTAAAATAAAATCCTAATTCCATCTGCCTTCTCTTTTTGAAATAAAAGGGAAGTTACGATTTGACTTCGAATTACTGTAGTTAACCTACTAGCTGATCTCAGAAAATAGAAAAAATACGTTAATTTTCACAAAATTTGAATTGATATATTTCGGTTAGTCTGTGTGAGAGATTTTATGTTATGGGTTTAGAACCAATTTCAATTTTTATTAGTAATTTTCGCAAAATTGAATTTTTAAATTTAAAACACCATTAAAAGTATGCTTATCTTATTTAAGACATATTTGTTATTACAATTATATATCTACAAACAACATTTCGAAGAAAAGGTCAGTTGAATATTATACTACACACCCTGTATATCGTTGATCGTATGCTTACATTTGTTTTAAAACTATGATTAGCAAATTTCTTAAATATTCTTCTTTTACTCTCCAATTAAAGTAATTGCAAGTCTTATTCTTATATCGAAAAATTAATATCGTAAAATCAAAAAAGAATAAGAAATATAAAAAACAAACACGGAAAAAACGTAAACACGTAACGTAATCTAAACACTTAAAACGTTCAACACAGTATTTAAACACGTTAATACGCAAAAGAAATATGGCAAAATTTCGATGTAAAAAATATGCATACATTTATGCTTTAAAACAGACTAGCAAATTTCTTAAATATTCTTTTATTCTCCAATTAAAGTAATTGTAAGGCTTATTACTTATATCGCATAATTAATATCGTAAAATATCGTAAAATTAAGAAAAAAATAAGAAATATAAAAACAAACAAGGAAAAAACCTAAACACGTAAATACGTAAAACACGTAATCTAAACACGTAAAAAGTCTACACAGTATTTAAACCTTTTAATACACAAAAAAATATCGTAAAATTTCGATGTAAAAAATATGCTTACATTTATGCTTTAAAACTGATTAGCAAATTTCTTAAATATTCTTCTTTTACTCTCCAATTAAAGTAATTGCAAGTCTTATTCTTATATCGAAAAATTAATATCGTAAAATCAAAAAAGAATAAGAAATATAAAAAACAAACACGGAAAAAACGTAAACACGTAATCTAAACACTTAAAACGTTCAACATAGTATTTAAACACGTTAATACGCAAAAGAAATATGGCAAAATTTCGATGTAAAAAATGTTCTAGAAATTTTATCATTTATTCTTACAATATTTTTATCTGCTTTTCTAAGAAGTATCTACCTTTAATTAAACATTAGTTTATTTGTTTTAGCCATTTTGTTTTCTTCCGTTTTCTGTCGGTTGTAAATCAGTCCTACTTTTCAAATTGCAAGAATAAATATTTCCCCCAAGGAAAATAAATAAGACTTGTAAAAACATGCATTTTCCTCTCTATTTATATGCTAAACAAATAAATGCTCTTTATGTCTTTTTGAAAGAATTTTAATGTTTTGAAAGTATTCCAAAGCGGCTATCAAAACATTTAAAAATATGTCGCCTTAAATTACTCCATTATATTTGTAAAATAAATAAGTACACGTAATAAAATTTAAAATAATTGCATTCGGCTTCATAAAAATTTCTAGTTGTAAACAAATTTTATTTGTCAACAGTTATGTTTTTTTTTCCTTTTATGCATATAAAAGGCTTTTACTTCAGCTGTTAGGAAAAAAATATTTAAGAAAAAAATTGCATTTCCCATTCTTTAGATAAAATGTTTTATTCCTAATATTTAGGCAGAACATTTTTAAAAAAACGCTGTTGAGCTAAATTGAGTGGAATGGGCTTCGTAATAATTCCATTTTGTTTTTTCAGTGAAAGGATTTCATTTTCGTTTCAAAATAATGCATTGAAATCATTTATATAATTTCGCTGAGAACTATATTTGAATAAAAATTTGAATAATACAGATTGCATAGTTAAATCTTTGACCGGCCTTTTACACCGCAACCATTGGTTGACATATACAGGGTGTCCAAATAAACTTCGCACATAGCAAGATTCGTTGTTTGGAATACTTAAGATACCCAAATAACAGTACCTTGATGACCCATAGTCTTCGGAAAAATTCAAATAAAAATGTATGACGTCAGTGATGCTCGACCCCGTGCATATGGCGTGTAACTTATCCAGTCCCTGTTTTAGGTGACACAATGAAGAATCAGGTGTTTCTTGAATAATTGATTTATTTACACCTCTGCTATATACATCATTTCTATATACACAAAAAAAAATAATTTCAGATCACAGGTATGGGATTCCATACACGTAGGCCTAAGTAGAGACGTGCATTATCTGTCTCTACCGAAATATTGGCGATCCGACGGAAGAAACAATTCGGTAGCTCGCGCGGAAGTTCTCTGAAGTAATTAAGTAGATAGTACGCTCAGTTAGACGAGATAAGTTGGAATAACAAATGGTTTTTTCGAAGAATATCAAAACACAGTTAGAGTTCCTAAGAGGAATATGCCATCAATCCTGAAGAGGATTATATTAATAGAAAACCCAAGGCATAGGGTATCGTTATCATTCTCAGCAAGAGATATATCCCAAGGTGGGATTTTCGCTAGAAAAAACTCTGCGAAGGAGAGACTGATCAAGACGACCTCCGAGGTAGCTGACTCTAGCTAACCCTCAAAAGAAATTATTTCAAGGTGGGATTATAGCTCAAAAAACTCTCCAATAGAGAGACTGGTCAAGGCTACCTCCGAATTACCTGGTTACTAGCTAACTAACTACTACTTTAAAAAAAATCTTATCTCGTCTCTTTTTTAGGGTGGGGGCCTTGTAAGACGCCTCGCACGTCCCCGGCTGCACTTTCTTAAGTCCGCACGCCACGTTCTATACCTGCCCGCCTATTTTGACTGGAGCAGGTATCTAGGGTTCGCTTAAAGCCTATGTGGCCGACGATGAAACACAGCAGCGACAAAACTCTGGATTGAACATTTATTAATGAGATTTGTCAAAACATATATACAACTTAAATCATACCCAAACAGGGCTCAAATAAGACCGCGGACAAAAATAATCTGTGCCGAGCGTGGAAACACGTCCCTCGGTCTTCACTTCTTTCAGAAGAATCCCCTCCTTTCCCCGTCGTTTCGACCGGGCAACCTTTTCACTCCTTTTCGTGAGGGCCGGGGGGAATCCCCCCCCTCGGTCAAGTTTTCGCCTCCACGGGAAAAAAAGTCCTTTTCTGCAGCTGGCGGGCGCGGGGGTGGCATCCATGGCCCCCCCTCCTGTTGAACCTTGCCAACCCTCCATCGTGGTGTCCGTTTCCGGCCGCCGAAAAAATACAGGGGCCCTGTAACACTAACTCGAGTCTTGAGTCTAGTATTACAGGCCTCTAAGAGAGGGGGCCTCACCTACAATTTCATCATTGGATCATCTGGCGATGATCTCCCCTTCAACCAACTGGATTGGTCTGGGCTAGACAATGACCGGCCGCAAACCCAGTTGTCTCTGGAATTTCGTGTCTGTGAAGATCCAATGTCGGGCATTTCTTTGTGGTTCCGATGGTCATTTTTCTGGCTGTCACTCTGGGTTCCCGGTTGTCTGGTCTGTTGTTTCGCTCCTGTATGACACGAAAATCTAAACATCGTAGTGCCGGGGAAAACAACCCCTTTGTATCCACATAAGCGAAGTTCATTTCTCAAAGCAAAGTTCTTTGATGTAGACACACCATTAAATCACGCCGTTATAGGCGGCATGTATACGCCAGTAGTGGAATGGTTGACTGCACATATTCCAGCCTCGTAGTATCTACTAATGTACAAGCACCGTAGAGACGAGCAACTAAGTATATTTCAGAAGTAATTGGATCTCGATAAATCGATTTCTTCAGATGAGCCCATAGAAGGAAATCTAAAGGAGTCAAATCGGAGATCCTCAAGGCCATAAAATAGGACACCCCGCGCAATTAACGATGTTTGTTTCGATTAAAGATTTTTTTCGCAAACCGGATATGACGTCATACCTATTATCTCACATTTTTTCTATACAATTATTAATCGCAGAGGTACAGTTATATCGGCACTTTTTGTATATTCCAATTGTGCAGAGTATATTCGCTCTTGTTGGGACACCCTCTACTTCCATTTACAAATGATTGAAATAAACAATTATTCCTTTTATGGCCCTTTTTAAATTTAAAACTTCAATTTTTTCCAAAAGTTTAAATATTTAAATTTATCTGCAATTTTTTCCTTACTAGTAAAAGTTGAAAATCGTCTCATGGACCGTAACACAAAAATTTTCATTTCTAACAAAAATTCTAACAAAATTTTGACCAAGATCAAAATTTAAGTTCAAATTTTCAAGATTTTTTTTTCTTCTTCATAGAGGAATTGGTTAACCTTTAGAGGATGGATGGAAAATATTTAGACCAAGTCTCAAAAGTAGGGGATTGGTTGATATGTGCACAGTGCAAATAATTCCCCACTGTATGCTGTCGTAAGAGAGCAGTTATTAATCACGTCTACTATCTGTTCTTTTGCGTAGGATATT
>CM063498.1:60281035-60316035 GCA_032207245.1 Pardosa pseudoannulata
TTCAAGAGAATTGTCTGAAATATGACTTGTGGAGATTTGTTTAATTCATTTAATTCATCACTTTATGATCGTTTAATAAGTCACATATTTTGGCAACCATTATATTTCTGGAAATTTTGTCGAATCTTAAAAAAAAAATAGCAGAGTTAATGATATGTCATTGTTCAAATGATAACGCCTTGACTACGGTGTTCAAATGTTAGACGTTTATTTGGAATTGAATTGATGTTTGCAGAGCTGAATTGTGACTAAATTAAACTTGATTTAAAAGAATTGTTAAAATTGACTTTACAGTCATCTTCTTTTTTCATGATTAATGGGGACCAGAACGTTCCGCGAAAGCTGAAAAACCGCGAAGTAGTAGTCTATGATTGTTGTATTTGTTAGCAACATAGAAATCAATGCTTTATATGATGTTATATGTTGCTGTATATATGCTGTATATATGCTATATGCTGTATTTGTGTAATATTTCAATAGTGAACCAATTTTGGTTTTAAAAATGTTTCGAAAGACTTAACAGCTCTTCAGTTACAAAGAAATTTATGGTAAAAACTTGTATCTTATTTGTAACGTTAGTATTCTTTGTCCCTTATTCTTGTATCATTTTAATCTGTGTTTCTATATCCCTCAGTTACTCTCCTTATCAACTGCAAGCGTTCATTGGACACATACGCTGAATAGACATTTTATCTTTTTGATATTCTCATTTCAGATACTTATGTTAAACTTCTCTTCAATATCGAGAATAAGCTGGTGAAAACTAAGAAGACCGTGCCTGTGAAAAAGGCCACGGACCCCAAATATAACGAATCATTCCACTTCCGGTTGCCACAGAAAGCTCTCAACTCGGCCAGTGTTATCTTGCAAATCACAGTGTCGGCGGGACCCAATAAAGGTAAAAAAAAAAAGAATCGAGAGGGCGTTTCTAGACTATGCACTTGTACTACAAGATGGACTAGTATGAAAATCTGCAGCATTTTCGAGTACGATGTTTAAGATTGTATTGACATATCAAAAACGAAAGTTTGAAAAATATTTACGTTATATCAGGAAAGTCAGCTACATTTCATCTAGAGGGGGTAATGCAATCCTTATAATCTTTGTAGAACATTATTTTCCAAAGAATGATACGTGAACGCCCTAGGGGATATAAATAGTTTGGTGATTGTTCAGTTCATGCTGCACTTGTCTTTGATTTCACATGATTTTTACTTCTCTTTTTTTTAATTTCAAACAAAAGAAATATTTTTTTTAAAACTTCGTTACTAAGTCGTACGCTAGATTTTATGTTGTATCCATTGCCAGAAGGTTTATCGCAAGCTGAAGAGCAATTATTGGGATTAGCTTCCGACAGATATTTGAAAATACACATTAAGGGTTATACTTTAACACAGAGGTGGGCAAATACTTTTAAGCGCATATCAAAATGAAATTTTCAAAATGTCTTCCGGGCCGCAGGACTATACCGCGTACGCTGTGCACATGTTTTGGGTGGAATTTTTTCCCTGCCCGAGAAATTGTTTTGACAAAAACATTATAAGTATCATTTTAAATCATTTGCAAAGATAAATTTGACAGTTAATAAAAGATAATAGTAATAATAAATTGTCTTACTTAAGTGTATATGCGAACAATTTGTGCCCAGTAAAATATGTCACGTAATTTTTAAAGAAATATGATCCATTATATTAAATTAATGATTTAATGATCATTAAATAAACAGTTAATGAAATATTTTATTGTGATATTTATTTATATTTTAACGATCAAAATTATTTTATTTTGATCATAGTTATTACAATTTTATATTTATATTACATTTTGTAAATATAATAGTAAATAGAATTATAAAAAAAAGACAAACATCAAACGTTAAAACAGAATAGTTTTACTTAATGCGAAGCGCGAAATCTGGAATGTTCATTTGATATTATTTCTTTAAAATTTGGAATCAAATCACTTGTAGCAATCCTTAATACCAAGGGTAGATTTTCGACAGTAATTTGTGATCGATATTTATTTTTCGTTTAAATCATTCACGAAAAAGTTCTTTCACAAATATATGATGAACCAAATAAAACTAAGTATTTTTAACATAGTTAAAAAATGTTTAAAATGTTCTGTATTCAAAGAACCGCAGAAAACACTCAACTCGTTTGAGGGAAAATTTTCTTTTAGTAGATTATTTGACTGTAAGACAATTAGTTCTAGTTTAATTTCAACAGGAGCTTCTTGAAAGATTGAGTAATTAACGATAAAGGTTTTTTATTAGCTTTGAAATCTTGAAATCTTCTTTGGAATTGAGAATGCAGGTCTTGTGTTCTTGCACTATATTTAAGAAAATCGGTATTTTTCAATGATTCCCGTCGTGATTGTAATGAAGGGAAATGATTTACAGACATGGACAGGATTTTTCAACTGGCCGGATAAAGTTAGCAAAAGGGCAAGATCCGGCCCGCGGGCCTGCTTTTGCCCACCTCTGCTTTAACATTATTCTGGATGAAAGTGCAACATATGTATCCATATTTAACAAAGAAAGTTCTAAAATACAACTATTGTATTTGTTTTCTAGCTTTTGATGTTCAATTTTATAATATTTAATTCTTAATCTTCTAATTCTTGATTTTAATTTTAATATTTTAATAAATTTGAATCTTTAAATTCTTAATTTTCTTTTTTGTGCTGTACCTTTTTACAATTGTTTAGTTTCTCTTTTACATGTTAATCTTTAATTTTTAAAGATTAACATATAAAAGAGATTTGCTGATTACCATGTTAATTTTGTGTCTTTCTAAATTTTCTACCTATTTATTTGGTTTTAAATGGTTTTTCTATTAGATTCAGTCATCTTTCTTTTTTAATGTTTCATCAAAAATTTTTTTCTTCAAAATTGTTTCAAAATTGTGTTGTTATATTGGGTTTTTAGTCATGTTTGGCGCAGTTTGTCCCAAGAGGAATTAGCGCTACTAAATTTCAAACAACCAACCAACCATCTAAAATACAACTTGTCATTTTCAACTTCATATGTTTGAGAAGTTATTTTTTCAGTATTTGTGCATATTAAGTCAAAAAAAAGTTATATGCTGTGGGATGTAGAAGCGTATTTCTGTTTAAAATTAACAATCAGGAAACCAAACTGTTAAATTGGGGAAAAATAAATCCATTATATTTTCGGTAGATGGCTGTAGTGATCGATATCTCGTAAAGGTTCGATCAAACAATTTCAAATTTATACTCGTTGTCATGGTGACATTTCACACTAAACAAATGTTTTTACTGTTTTTGTTTCGTCCATTCAGTTGTGAGTTACAGGGTGTTAAAAATGGAAGTCAACAAAGAGAAAATTCGGTACATTTTACAGTTTTTATTTGATAAAGGTGAAAATGCAAGCCCGGGGCCTGAAATTGTGAATGGTGTTTATGGTTCCGATACTGTAACAGCTAATTACGTGCAATTTTGATTTCGTCTATTCTATTCAGACATTTTTGATGTTAAAGATGCACCTCGCACAGCCAGGCCAGTTGTCGAAAATTTCGATAAAACCAAAGAAATAATCGAAGTTGTCTGGCATGTTAGCAGTCGTAGCATCACCCAGGAACTAAAGATTGACCATAAAACAGTTTTAAACCATTTGCGCAAAGTTGGATTATAATAAAACCTTGATGTTTGGGTATCACACCAATTAACACCAAACAACATGATGGATCGAATTTCCCTCTGCGAAGCCTTGGCCAGACGGAATGAAATCGACCCCTTTCTTAAACGGATGGTGACTGGGGATGAGAAATGGGTCAAATATGACAATATTCTGCAAAAATGATCGTGGTAAAAGCGCTGTGAAGCAGCTCAAACGGTGGCCAAACCAGGACTAACGGCCAGAAAGTTTCTACTGTGTATTTGGTGGGACAGGAAAGGAATCAGTTATTATGAGTTTAGTGTTTGTCCATGTTTCCGCATGAACAAACACTAAATTCAGATCTCTGCTGTTAACAACTGGACCTTTTGAAACTAGTGATTGACCAGAAACGGCCAGAACTGGCCAACAGAAAAGGTGTTGTGCTCCATCAGGAGAACGTCAGGCTATAGACGTCTGTAGTGACTCGCTAGAAATTCAGGGAGCTTGGTTGGGAAGTTTTAATGCATCCACCATATAGTCTGGACCTGGTTCCAAGCGATTACCACCTTTTTCTAGCATTGCAGAACTTCCTGGGTGATAAGAAATTGGAGTTAAGAGAAGATTGTGAAAATCGATTACTAGAGTTTTTCGCCAATAGCGACCAAGACTTCTATAAGAGAGGCAATATGAAGCTATCTTTAAAATAGAAACAAATTATACAACAAAACGGTGCACATTTGACCTAAATCGGGCAATCCAAAACATGTTAAATAAAGTCATTAATTTCACACAAAAATAATGGATTTCTTTTTCCCCAACCTGATATGAAGATGTGTCGTCTGAACATAAAACGTTTCATTCTCCTTAATTATTAATCTATTTATAATACAACTTCTATTTATTTTATTTATAATTTATTATTGCCATAATTAGAACATATATGTGTCATACTTTATGTGTGATTCAAATAGCCGGCAAAAGTATTTTTAAAAAAGCATATAATCTCCTTAATTTTACATACTCAGACCAAAAGGCTGGGTGCAAAGCCACTAGTAATATCTAAACTTAGACAACTTTAATATTTCTGTACTCATAGAACTGTGATTTTTTTTCATTTTAGACAAAGTTTGTGGCCGCATCGTCTTTGGATCCTACATGTTTGTTCGTGGAAAACCATTGGAGCACTGGAACGAGTGCATATCCGCCGGACACAAGCAGATACGACACTGGCACAAGCTGACCTTGTGATCTGGAAGTGGGGATAAACGGTTACCTACAGGCACTCAGTGACTTTTGACACAAGTTTTAGTTGTCGTTTTTCCGTTGCTCGCACCAGTGACGCGTAGCTTCCTTTGCTTTGGAACCACTTTTCAGTAGTCGAGTATAAACCAATAAATAATTTAGCAAGCTTCCCCGAAGTCGTGGTTTAAAAAAACAACAATAAGCTGGTAGATTTGCGATTTTATTTAGGAGTTCATTGAAAGATGTCTTAAAGCCATTAAGCTTTGATACATATAAGTCTTTGGAGCTTTTTTAGTTTATTGTATATGATGTAAATAGATCTATATTTCTTTGAATAAATAAAAATATATTCAAAAAAAAAAAACGTAAAATTTAAAATAACATAAAAAAAATTTTTATAATAAATTTTTTTATTTTAATGAAAACCAAACACTTACTTTTTATTTATTTTTTTTTTTTATGAAGTTCGTATCACGAAAAAAATAGTTTATAATATTATTAAATAAAAATGTAAAAATTTCATTAAGCTAAATTAAACTTTCAAAAATGGAAAATAATTTTTACTTTTTTAAATAGTATATACAGAGATATAAACAAAAAAATAACAAAAAATTTTAAAAAAAATTTTAAAGAAAACATCTTGAAAATTAATAACAATATTAAAAAATTTGAAAATTGTTTCGTAAATCGAAAAAACCAAAACCAATAATAAATACAAATTATTTTTTTTTATTTTTATAAATTAAAATACTTGAAAATTTTTGAAAAAACAGGTTTTTTTATATTTAATAAAATGTATTTTTTATCTGTTATTAAAATTTTTAAAAAAATAAAACAGCATTACAATTACTAATTCATTAAAAGGTTTAGTCTTAAAGAGTTATATTTTCATTACTATTGGGGGATGATAAGCCAAGCCCCTCTAAATGACCTAGCTTTTTAAACTGATGATGTTCGAAGTATGAAATAATTCTTCTCTTGATGCACTAGACAACCAGTAAAGATTCCAAAATTTTATTTCTACAAAATAATCAGAAAAATACTCCTTTAGACACATCCAATATACGAAACGAAAAAGATCTTCGGATTACGTCTGACACAACACAACACCAAAACATCTAGAATAACACACACACACACACATATATATATATATATATATATACATACATATATATAAATGTCTCTCTCTTAGCATTGTTTATGTGGAAAATATAACCGTGATCAATGAAATAAGAACCTCTTATAGCTTATCCTGAATAATACAAAAATATTCTGAACTTCTTGTTACACATAAAAGGTAATCTGTTGCCCGCATATCGTGTCAAGGAGCTAAATAAAAGAGATCATTATTCAGAAAATTGAAAAGTTCATATGTCAAGGTACCACTTCATTAAATCTACTTTACATCAACTTAATTTGGATAATTATAATGGTTTTATGATCTTTAATGAATCAAACAACTTTCTAACAAATAAATGGACAATTCATGTTTGAATTAAAAAGGTCCTTTTTTTAAAGAGTTATATTTTAAAAGCTTTTTTGATGAAGCTAGTAAGGTCGATTTAAACAGCAAAATACTACTACAAAATCAAGAGCACTTCCTTTTTTCTGGTTTACTTTCGGCGTGTGTTTGTGTTATACTCAATAAAATCCGATAATTTATTCTCCCTTTAATTTAAAAATTAAAAAAAAAATTACTATGTTAAATAAATAATTTGAGGAAGGTAAGAGTCCTAAAAACAATATTCATAATCTTAAAGTGAAATAATGATTCTGTATAATGTTTCAATATAATAAGTGATGTATTACAACACTAATTCTCAGAATGCATTTAAATATCTCCAGAAACCTCATTAAATAAAACATTGCATGTATCTGGATGCAATATTGGAAATGGATGTAAACATGAATAGATTGTGTCAGATAATTTAAAAGTGAGACAAGGGAAGATAATTCAATTTTCAAAGTTTGAGATTCGTTAATTTCTACCATTTCATATTTCTTTGGCATATAACCTATAGCTTTATTTTCAAGGAATGCGTTCATTTTATGAGAGGAGAAATATAATATCATTGTCTAAAATGTGTATTTTCACAACGGGTATCGGGAAAGATTACGTTAAGTAAACCATATAATTTTTTTTAGATTTCATACTTTAGATTCATATTAGAAGAATCGCATATTATAAATACTACATTTTAATAAATTACTTATTGGGGATCTACTCCTTTTATACCGCTTTTATTTTATGATTTTCATCTCATTAGATTATTCGACAAATAGACAATATCACTCCTAATTTAATTCTTAATAACATTTAGCAATATTTAATTCTGAAAACATTTAGTAAAACAGTTAAAATGCGAATATGAGAAACTGTTAATAGAAGCTCTAAATATTTTAATTTCAAAATTTTACCCTGTTGGGATTTTTATATTCTAGTGTTAAAATAATACTTTTTACGAAATTTTCTAATTTTTATATGCATGGTTTTAAAACGAAAATATTTGTACTACTCAGAAAAGAAGTTGTCTTTCTTGTAATTAGGACGATTTCATTTTTTTCTGATAAAATATTCATTTAGTAAAATTTGTCATTTTCATAACATGAATGGACAAACATTCTTGAATTCTGGAGTGAAGAAAAACTTTCGATAGTGTGCTAACATTATTATTGGGGTAAAATAGGTTATTAAGATATTTTGTAATTTGAAAATTGTGTTTCATTTTATATAAAAGTATTTTTCAAGGCCTATAGAATATCGGAAGATTTAATATGTTCATAATTGGTAAAACATTCTTGAATTCTGGAGTGAAGAAAAACTTTCGATAGAGTGCTAACATTATTCCGATAATATAGGTTATTAAGATATTTTGTAATTTGAAAATTGTTTCATTTTATATAAAAGTATTTTTCAAGGCCTATAGAATATCGGAAGATTTAATATGTTCATAATTGGTAAAACATTCTTGAATTCTGGAGTGAAGAAAAACTTTCGATAGAGTACTAACATTATTATTGAGGTAAAATGGGTTATTAAGTTTTTTTGTAATTTGAAAATTGTGTTTCATTTTATACACAAGTATTTTTCAAGGCCTATAGAATATCGGAAGATTTAGTATGTTCATATAATGAAATGTTCTACGAAAACAATAAGTAATGTATACACTGTAAGCATAGGATAACTTCCACTAGAGTCTCTTTTTATTGGAACATAAAAACTTTTATAGAGCACATAATGAATTTTATATCAGACGAAGTGCTTTGTTTTTAAGTAATGCGTTCATTTTATCAGAGGAAAAATATAATGTTATCTACGAAAATGTATATTTTTACAACATGTATCAGGAAAAATTACTTTAAATATACCATATAAACTTTTTTCTTCTTAATTTAGTGCAAATTTGAGTTTTATCATAATATGTTTTTCTGCCACACTCTAGCGTATTTAATAAATTAGTTGTTTAAAGTAGAAGGATAAGAATATTCTGTGGACATATTTTTATAAGGATTAATATATTACTGCATGAATTAACACATTTTCAATTTTAGGCGTAGTTCTAATGGGCCGGGGAAATATGAGATATGCACAAAACAGGCGGCCGTTGGAAAGTCAGAGTTACTTAACCACTTGAAGAGATGCTAACTTTGCAGAAATGGAGACAAATATATTGAATTTTCTGGCGCTGAAACGCACTGCTCAGTTAAGTATTAGAGAATGTCGATCGTTATAAAAGAAAATAAACAGGGTGAGAGCAGTGATTATTAAGGCGATGGTAGACTTTCAAATTGGTTAAAATCGACCGAAAATTCGAATTTTCGATTTTAGTGAATAGTGAAAGAATATATGATTAGGAATACGGAGCAAAAAGAATTTTTCCATTCCCATCATTTTATCATTACTTATGAATATAATAAGCATATCATTACTTATGGGTATAGCAATAATAACTTCAAATGCTGTTTACTCAGAAGTAAAATTTTCATGTATCACAAGCGTTTAAAGTACTCCAGGCGCATTGAAAATAGATCATTGTCTCTGAAATTCCAGTATTATTTACGTTAGAGTTTATAAAATAAAGTCTAGTTGAAACGGGTATGTTTTCAAGCACATAATACGTTAGTTATGCATTTTAATTAACCGCTCTAGCTGTTTATTATGCAAAATATGGGTATAATCCCAATAATTTTTTTTTCTTTATATTTTCTATAAATGTTTATGGAAACAACTACATTTTTTTGTAAAGTCTATAAGGTATACTTAAAAATTTTTTATAATATTTTATGCAAAATTGATGCGCCTGGAGCATTTTCAATTAAGCTAATTATGAAACAATAATTAATAACTCCAAAACTAATTAATAATTTGTCTTCAAATTTTTTAAATATTTATATATCAAATAGATCATTGTCAATCCAATATTTATAAATAAAAAAAAGTTGCTCTAGGTATGTTTTTAAGCTATAAACACTTTATTGTTTATTTTTTAATATTTATCATCTGAATTTTGCATTCATAATATGTTTAACTTTATTGGTCTCTGTTTATGATAAAGACTTTACAAAGCGTTTAGGTAAATTATACTTATAGTTAAATTAGGGGACTTCGTATACATATAAACTCAATTATAATTAAATAAATCACCATTTTTTTAAAATTGATAATTTTGTATTCAGTTTTTTGAAAATTTTGTTAGTTTTAAAAACGTTTGCAATTTTATTTTCAACTCTTTTAGTTTGAACTTCTGTTACTTAAATTTAAATTAAATAGTTAAATTAGGGAACTTCGTATACATATAAACTCAATTATAATTAAATAAATCACCATTTTTTTAATTTGATAATTTGTTATTCAATTTTTTAAAAAATTTTGTTAGTTTTAAAAAAGTTTGCACTTTTATTTTCAATTCTTTTAGTTTGATCTTCTGTTACTAAAATTTATAATTAAATATAGGGTTTATACATAATAAACTGAATTATAACAAAAAATTTTTTTTTAAATTTTTGAAAATTTTTTTATTCAATTTTTTAAAAATAATTTTTAAAAAATGCAATATTTTCACTTCTTTAGAAAATTCTGTTACTTATAAATTAAATTAAATAGTTAAATTAAATTCGAAAATATAAACTCAATTATAATTAAATATCACCATTTTTTTTTAAATTTGATAATTTTTTAATTTTTAAAAAATTTGTTTTAAAAAATTGCACTTATTTTCAATTCTTTTAGTTTGAACTTCTGTTACTTAATTTTTTATTTTAAACATATTTAGGTTTCATTTTGTAGAGTTATTGAATAGATAAATATATAGATAATCAAAATTTGTCAGTGCGTTGAATTTGTAAGAAAAATTTTGACTTTCTGAAAATAAAATTGAGATTTATAATCTAAATGAAATCGAAATTTAAGGTAAGTGAATGATATAAGGTATGTTATGAAAATATTTTGCAGAATTTTTTATAATTAAATCGAAAGAATATTTTTAATTTTAAAAATTATCTATTTTAAAAATTAATAGGATTTAATGATAATGTTTATAGATGTAGTATAATAATTTACAAAATCACATTATAAAGTTCACTTTTTTCTTAAGATCTCTTTGCAAAGTGATATGCCTACTTTGTTTTGAGGTATTCAAAATTTTTAACTATCACTCATATTCTTTTACGTGTAACTTCCGAAATTTCTGAAAAGATTTACATTTTCATCACTCTTTTGTAGGCTATTATATTTTCGGCTATTCATGATTTGCATTTTTCATAAAGGAGAAAATCAGCAATATCTTATCGATCACAATCCTATTTTGCTTTATAAAGAAATCAAAGTAATTTTTAAACCATGGGTTAGTTTATAGTAAACTAACAGTATTTTGTGCAGATTTTTAATGTTTTGTATAACACCACACAAAGTAACGATTTGTACTTTTTTTCAGCACGAAGAAATCAACGAAGAAAATCAACTATATTTCTACTTGAACGAAAAAATTTTAAAAATAAGGAAAGAATATTGCGATATTTTTCTTGCTATTGAATAGTAGAATTTTCCACATTAATCCTAGTATA
Organism: Pardosa pseudoannulata; assembly: GCA_032207245.1. Taxonomy (NCBI): domain Eukaryota; kingdom Metazoa; phylum Arthropoda; class Arachnida; order Araneae; family Lycosidae; genus Pardosa; species Pardosa pseudoannulata. Next base: position 60,291,963 of record CM063498.1, read on the forward strand.
AACGAGTGATAACAAACTGTTAACCGAAAACATCTTGTTCTGTTGGACTTTGTCGATTCAGTGAAACCTGTGTATAACGAAACTGTTTATGACGGTAAACATGTTTATAAAAATATTTTGCTTGATCCCTCGAAATTTCTTATTTACTCAATATAAAATAACAAAAAGTTTATATAGTTCATAATCGTTTATTATTTATTATATCATTAATATTTATATTTAAAAGTTTTCGAATAAATTTAAATTATAGTTAAATACAACACAAAAAATTTCTTAAACATTTCTTGTACAAATGGTTTGTATATAAAAGTTGTGGGTACGCATGAGGTTAAAAAATTGTGACATTTCGGTTTTATATTTATCTTATAAAGAGTCACAACACATTTGCGTAGCTCTATTTTTAAAGATTTTTCGAACTAATTCTTTTAAAACTTTATTGATAAAGTTAAAATATAACAAAAATAAAATATTCATTGAAGACCTTATGGTAAAACATTTGAAACTTGTTCCAGAATTTGCTTTCAACTAAGCATCAGGTAAGAGGTATCTGTATCAATCTGTATCTGTATCAATTTCTGTAAGAGGAAAATTAGCCATCTATAAACGATATTTTAATTTTACAAAATTCTTCTTGGAATACAAAAGTTTACACAAATAAATTGTACCGAAATTTAAAATTAAACTGCGATTAACTTTTTTAAAATGGGGATATTTTAATTCTTGTAATAATTTCCAAAATTTAATTATTTAATTAATCTGTGATATATTTACAATGCCTCTTCCATTTCTAATAATTTTTGTTCCCCAACTGCTTTCAATAGTTATCGTTTTAAAAATTGATACGGCTATAATAATATCAAAAACAAATGATTTTACAACAAAATAAATATAAGAACCGCATTTGCTCAACATTGGGTTATAACAATAACTTATCTAAAACAACATTATCTCTACAGTATCATTATAAACAGATTTCACTGTATACAAATTCTTTTTTCAGCTATAGTTTTTAACCAATCAGGTACCAAAAAAGTTTTATAATATTGAAAGAACTTTTAAGAAGATTTTAATGCCAGTATATGTTCATACAAAATCATTTCTTCATTAAATTTTTATATCAGTTCCCTTATCTTTAAATCATGCAAAGACCGATGCTTTTTCGTTTTTCAAGAACAGGAACTGTCAGTAATTTGTAAAGACAGACCGTAAACGAAGAGTGTATCATATATGTGATTCTATCCTTAAAACGTGGACGTAGGTTTCAGTTATTAGTATATTCTTTGTTGTGTATTAAATGTCTTTCTGTACTTGTTGATGCATATAATGACAATATGTAAACACAGTTGTAGATAATGGCAATAAAAGAGCACACCTGTTAATATTGTGATAAATGTGATTGCTGTACACATATATGTGAAATACAGTGTGTATAAAATTGTATGTTTAATGTATTATTAGAAAAATAAATACATCTAAAAACTAACATAAGTTTTATTAATGTAATGTTTAATAAAAACTCAGTTTCCTCTGAACTAGTTAGAACCTCATTTTTATTAAGTATGAGCGTATAGTAGTGATATCAAGAATTACTATTAAGTAATTCACCCTTTGTGTAACTTTAAAATAATTGTTCCTACATGCTCAGATGGATTAAAGATCTACAGGGAATTTTACAGAATCATTTTACACTGCATAAATAGACAAAGACCTATTTAGATGATTGATATATATTGTATCTTTTTACTACTATCTACTCACTACCTCATTGAATAAATTTTTATGGCATCATTTTATATGAAATTGGTAAATCAAGAGTGCACACATCCTCTATATAATAATATTCTAAGTTATCTGTCCATCTGTCCTCGAATTTATGAAGTGGTTGGACCTGAAATGGATAGAGGCATCCATAGTTAGCAAAAATCAAATCTAGTAATGTTTATCTTCTCCTAAACTATCGATCCGATTATAAAATAAATTGATATAAATATGCGAAAAAATCACAGCAAAAACTACTGTCGTCTTTAAAACGTTCGAAATCCAACACTTCCCCCTTTCCAGCGTTCAATACCATTATTTCAATCCCTATTTTCTTGCTATCAAGAGCAGGAGATTAAATTGATCAATTTATCCCATAATAAATAGGTAAAAACAATATTTATATCTAGCATTATAGCATCCTTCCTTTAATCATCTATCTCATTTAATCATTTCTTATTTTAAATTATTTAAATTATGCAATATTTTCATACGTTTTATCACTGAATTCGGATATCACGAAAATAATTTTCTTTTATATTTGGCTTAAATAATAGATTAGGTGTATATGGGATAATTTTAAATTTAATTATCGATTATTTTTTGTTGCAAAATAATTATCAGCCAAAAAAATATAAATAAAAAAAATAAATAAATAAATTTTACCTGCCTTATAGGGCACTTTATAATTCTGGAAAATTAAAAATTTATTGATTCCGTCAAATGACGGGTTATATGCTAGTTTTTATATAAAGTTGGAAGAGTGTATGAATATTATATAGAGAAATTACTAAGAGTTTAATGAAGGATGGAGAATTAAATGTAGTTTCAGTTTTCAAAATTAGTGTATGGCAAAGTAGTGGCCTGAATCCTAACGTTACTCGTCGAAAAAGCATTCTTAGGAGAAGGGTCTGTCCACTGTCTAACTAGGTGGATTCTCATCTGCTGGTTTGGAGTTTCTTGCAACAACTCTCATCTCTAACGAAACTCTAACTCTAATTTAGGAGTTCCTTATTCGTCCTGTTGTATGCATATTTAAAGAGTATTTTCAATCTTGCTGTTCGGATTTCACCTTCACTCCTGTGGGCCCCAACCGAGAGTCTGGCCTCTAAGAATTGAAGGTACAACCATAACTGCCTTGTTTTCTCCATTATGTATATTTATTGTCCTTTACCATCATTTATGATAAATGTAAGTGTTGTGCCTTGTATGACCCCAATGTGCATTCATTTTGGGCAATTTATTGTATGTTTCATCTATACCTATTTCATGTCTGTATCTTTCTTGGGACTTGTATGGCCATCATTTGTTGTGAAGCAACACTGATATTAGATTTTTTTATATTTTAGTTATATATTTAAATTTAAATTTTATGTAATGGGTCACAATTATCATGACCTTGTCACCGTGGGTAAAAGAAAATTACAATTACAATTTTCAGTTAGCAATTTTGTAATACTAGACTCAAGACTCGAGTTTGTGTTACATGGGCACCTATTTTTTTACGGCGGCCGAAGACTGACACCCCGAGAGAGGGTGGACAAGCCCTGTCCCAGGGAGGTGAAAGGTCAACAGGGGGGCGAGGGATGCCACCCCCGCCCGCGCCAGCTGCGGAGAAGGACATTTTTCCCAGGGAGGCGAAAGCTTGACCAAGGGGGGGGGCATTCCACCGCGGCCCTCGCGAACAGCAGCGGGGGATATGTCCGCTCGGAACGACGGAGAACGGACATTCTTCTGAAAGGAGCTGAGACCGAGAGAGGTGTTTTCCGTTCTGCACAATTTGTTTTTTTTCCTCGGTCTTATTTCAGCCATGCTTAAGAGTAAGATGTTGAGTGTACATATGTTTAACAAAATAATGTTGTAATTAATAAGCATATATAGTCAAGGATTTAGTCTCTGCAGTAATTAATTGTCGGTCAGTTAAGCATATCAGCGAACTCAAGATACCTGCTCCAGTAACAATAGGCGAGCAGGTATAGAAACGAGACGTGCAGACATCAGAAAGGGCAGCCGGGGACGCGCGAGGCTCGACAAATTTGTTTTTCTATTTACAAAGAATCTTGAAGTATATAAATCAAATATTTTTTAATTTTACGTTTCAGATTTCAATTCTAAACGTCTTTAGTTATTTGTAAAAAAAATAATCTCTTTTCAATAAATCTTAACTTCATCGAAGAGTTACACACCTATCAGTAAGGCTCTTTTTTATCGAGTTATTCATAAAAGCAAACTTACATTCATTATTTCTTAAATAACAACAACAAAATTGTTTTTCTCTTCTTTCTGCCTGTCAGTAGCAGGCGGTGAAAAATGCAGTTTCCTATACTTCGTAAAATTATTGATTGGTAAATGTCCAACAAAAGCTGAGATATGTGTTGGATGTTTAGGACTGGGTTGTTACAATCATTTAATTTTAAAACAGTTCAGTCGTAAATTTTCTTTCAAAATGACGGCAGAATAATTGAATCGACTCCTACTTTGAGCAGAAGGACGATCTTGTTTGTCACTTTGTGCTGGACACCCATGGCTATGTAATGTTTTTTCTTCTTGACTTATGACTGTTATATTCAGGACAAGACGTTTTCCCTAGTTATCGGTATGGAATGATGAGATTAACTTTCGTTTAGTTCCAGTGTTTTGGGCCGTAAGTCCTGTTCTAATTTAACTTGGAATTTAAAAAACAAATTATGCGTTGTAAGATTAAACTATAGTCTATAATTGGTTTATCAGCTCACACAATAAAAGAATAAGCATAAAAATTCAATTAACACATTGTGTGCGGGTACATTTCGCAGCGGAATTGTACCGGGAGCGGGCGTTTTGCGCTTAAATTTAGTTATTCAGTTAAATGTCAGTAGGTCGAAAATTATTTTATTTTTTAACCAACTTTTCGTATTTTATATTGAAATATATAAACAAATATATAAATAGAAATATATAAATAACAACCATAAAAATTTTGTAAACACAAAATATATTTTTAGAGGATAAATTTATAATAGTATCGTAAATATGAAAAATCAAATAGAAATAGTAGTATAAAGTTTTATTTTTTTCGAATTATGTTATATATCAACATTTTTATTTTATAATAAAATGAAAAGAGCAATCATAAAACTAATAATGTGAAAATTATTTTTATTTGTCTAAATTTTTCCATAATCAATGTAATAGACAAGACCATTCGACTTCGTTTTCCTGTATATACTGTTTTTTTTTTTGTTTTTTGTTTTTTTTGTTCCCACAAACAAACCATGTTGTTACACTTACTAGTAACCCGTATTAGTAAGTGTCCCCCGCTCAAGTATCAATCGTCAGTAAACGTACTAGTATGTGTCCCGCATACAATGTGTTCAGTACCATTCATAATCAAAATGAATAATTAAAACCAAAAGAAATGATTTTTGCAAGCAATATTTTTATTTAATTTGCGTCATCTACATCGAGAACAAAGAATAATTTTAAATAGATGACTAAAAGCTTGTAATCGATTCAGTACTTAGCTTCTCGAGTGCGGTTCAACTAGGGCACTTTTTCATGGTTGGAAATCCTTAATCTTTTACTTTTTAATAACGATTCGGTTTCATAAAACTCACCTTAATCGAAACTAGTTTCTCTGGGTTTGAGGTAAATAAAGGTTTTCTTTGTTTGGAATTTGTTTAGATATTAAAATTGCAGAATTCCACCCAAAATATGAATTTTGTTTTATCCTAAAAAAAGATATACTCTTCATAATAAACTGAATGATTATTTTATTTAACTAAAGCTTGTTTTTTTTTATCGCAGATTCTTATTTTGAATTTTTTTTTTCAGATTGAAGTTTTGATGTTTTTATCAACGCAAATTTTAGGGATTTCAAAATATTATCTATGCAGTAAATAATTCTCCATGTGTGATAAATGTTTCGGTACTAATGTGTTTGTCTTAAATCTGGGTATACTTTTTGAAAAAAAAACAGCATAAAGTAATCTATACATAATTACATAGGGTTTAATACTGTAAAACAAAAAAGATATTTATAACTAATTTTTAAAGAATGTTGCTACACAACTCAGTTTTTATATAAATATTTCATTCGCCTGATAAGGAAGGTACAGGTGGATGTTTTACAAAGAACACATAAGAAATATTGACACTAATTACACCACTCAATGCGTTACAATTGTAGTAAATTAGACGAAGTGCCCTTTTGTTCAACACTCATTATAACTTATAGAAAGCAACGAAGCATCGCCTGTATAATCGCAGAATTTGAAAAGTTTGAAAAACTCGATATCAGATTTTTGAAACATGTTGGACTTAATCAGTGTGAAATTCACCATAGACTGTAAGGTGTTTATGGACCGAACGTTTTAACCCTTTGCATCCTGAATTAATTTACCATCAACTTTTTTACTGCATTTTTGCATCATTAGATAAGTTTTAATGTAGAATAATCATGGGAAAAAAAAAGAAAATTAATTTTTACTGTATTTTATTAGTTAATTTTGCAGCTGGTACTTTCTAGTACCAACATATATTTTTGACTCTATGATAGAAAATAAAACATTAAATTATGAATAAAACAAATGAAATGCTTACCTGCAAAAAAAATAATATTCCCGAATAACTGGTAATAAACCGCTAAATATACTCAATTGAACAACACGTGTATCAACTCTACCACAAAATGACCTTCGAATGTAGCATGTCAATTATAAAATCCCTACTATGTGAATAAAAAGGATTCCTGATTGGTGCTGTCATTTCTTTTCTGCTGTAGGAACTGCATCGTTCATGTCCTTGTGAGTACCGTCAGGAAAAACGGCTTTATTAAGAATATATAGGTGTTTGATTGATGCGGTACTTATAAGTACCATCAGGATAAAAGGGTTAAGCTAAAGGGATGTACAGGTTTAGTTCCAAAACTTTAAAGGCGGACTTACACGTTCCAAGAAACCAAAGTGTGATTGCCCCAAGGGAAATGGAAGGCACTGCATGCATAGTACATATCTATCATTCGTAGAACATTTTTAGCCCCTTTGGATTTTGGTTTATTTTATTCCTTAAGTACAATTTCGTCGGAAAAACGCTGTTCAGATCAGGAAGATTCAAAAAATGCCATTCTGGAAACCTTTAAGCAATCTGACAAAGAGCAGTACATCAGTACTATGGGTATGTCCAAACTATTATCAATATGGGATAACCGTGTCAATGCTTAGAGTGATTATGTTTGTAAATAAATATATGTAGTTTTTGTGAAATTAATACACAGACCAGGTGAACCTCTGATAAAAATGTGAACTATATTTAGCTGAGAATTGTAATCTCATGTAAGTAACCACTATGATATGTATATCTGTAGCCACTCAAAATGAGTCTTAAGCACTTGGTAGTGCCCCAACGAATTCTCGATAGAACATAATGCATTCAAAGAACCTACTGCTGACACGGGTGTTTGGAGCTGTTCAAAATACCCGTATCAGCTGTCGAGTACAAAAATACATTGACTATAGCTTTTTCAATATGACTGTTGTGTCAGCAACCCAGAGAGATTTTTCCCACTAGAGGGCGCTCTACAGGGGAAATAATATAACGATGGAAATCTATGTACATGTAGTGTGTGAAGTGTGTTTTTGTGATGTTTTTTCTAGTTTTTGCAGAGAATGCAAGAATAAAAAGTTTTGTGTGTGTGTCGTATGAAAGTAGTGGGTTTTTTTTTTTTTTTTTTTTTTTTTTTGGTCTTCTTGGTTCAGACACCACCGCGATTCAACATGAAAGGTAAAGAAATTTTCCCATATTTTAATTAGAAGAACATTAAAAGGAACACTAGTCAGGGGATTCTGACAACTATGATCAACATAAGTTGATCCGATGAGTAACAATGCCATTTCTTTTTCTTCTTCTTCACCTGCGCTACAACCCATCTACAGGACAAAGCTGTCGAAAAAACGAGCCCTATCAGGCGCTACGGCCTACAAATGATTGCAATTTTAGATTAATTGTATTAATAGATAAAGCATTGAAATCGTATTAAATTTCATTTCTCATATTTCAACGTAAATATTTATTTTGACAGTGCCTTACAGAATTTTGACCAGTTGCAGTTCATAGGAACAAGGAAACTTTAATTTTGAAACTTGATCAATATATCCATTTTGACCATTCCTGAGCTGGTTCCGATTACATTACTGTTGACGTGTGTACGTATGATTTAGCTCAAAAAAGATTAGCCGTAAGAGGTTGAAATTTTTTATTTTGAACTTTTACCACTTTTGATCACATTCTGCACTCTATATGACGAAAGTGCCTTACTGAATTTTGACCAGTTGCAGTTTTACATCTGTACATAGAGACAAGGAAACTTTAATTTTGAAACTTTATCAATATATTCATTTTGACTATTTCCTGAACTAGTTACGACTAGATTACTGTTGACTTGTGTAAGTATGTATATCACATAGATCAAAAATGATTAGCCGTAGAAGGTTGAAATTTTGTATTTATGACTTTTTGATCGCATTCTGCACTCTATATGAAAGATTTCAAAATATCGTAGAAAAATAACTCAAACGCAATTTGCCGTAAAGTATTGAAATCTTAAATTTAGGACAAATATAATTACTTATATTTTAAAGTATTATAATTAATTTTCTTTCTAGAAAAGAAAAGAAAATTTGCTCCTTGCTTTGATTGCAATCTGCGTATTATATAATGAAAAATTTGAATATAACATATATTAACGCTGAGATCAGAAAAATTAGCCACAAAATTTTAAAACTTTGTACTTAGGATTATTTTAACGATTAATTGTGTATTTCCATATTTGATTGCAATCATGACTCGATATAACGAAAAACCTCAATATAACGTCCATTAACGCTATCGATCTAACAATGTATTTAAAAATATTGAAGTATTCATATGCAGTTTTATAGTCTAATTTTAGAAAACAAAAGTAAAAATATGTTATTTGCATATAATAATTTTGAATTTGCATTGCTTATTATTGCCTGGCACTGAGTAAATGATGTATTATAATTGTAAAAAAATCGGTTTAGAATGAAATATCTATATAAATGTCTGGTCTCAGGATTTTTAACACTGGCGAAATCTAACAAATGGTGACATTAAAGTTCTAATCAGACAACATGGATGCATTTCGAAACGAAACCTCTCTTAAATCTTAAAGTGAATTGACAAACGCTAATTCTAAAGACGCATTATACAAAAATTTAAAAGAGAGATATACAATAATAGACTACAATGTTATCTTGTGATATCCAATCGAATATTTTATACTATGTATTTTTAGAATTTTTATTGTTGAAAAAAAAATAGGATCAATTCATTTTTTAACTGGTGTATGCCAAACTTCAAATGATATTTTTCTCCGTTAATTAAAAAAAACTTCTTTTTTTTGCAATGTCTATTTCCAGTTCATCCAAAAAAAAAAAAAAATTTCTTTCTAGATAAGAAGAGCAAATAAGCAGAAAACAAACAATGCGATGTCGGAAAGTCAAGTTAATCCGCACGGCGCTCCTACATGTTGTACAAGAAGTAATCAATAACATCGATATGACAAAAATAATTGATGAATTCGAGCGAATACTCGGGCAGAAAAATCCTTTTAACTTTTCGCTATGTTCTGACGATGAAGTTGAATTCTTACATTTTTGTCAATTTGTTGTGGGTCTCATCTTTGGATGTTGATGCCTTATGTTACTTTAACGAAAAATGTATTTTACAGTATTTTTTTAAATATTTTTTCTACTCTTTTTTACATTTGCCTATATATACGTTTCTTAATGTGAGTCTGCACCTGCCACATTAGACTTCTCTCACCTAATGTTAACCTATGGGAAAGGAAAAATATTTCCTCTGATTGCCTCACAATGAAAAGAACAAACCATACTACGTTATAGAATAACATAGTCTCTAGGGTGCTATCTTTACCTCTTTTTGAATGTCTGTTTCTAATTTGCGTTATAAAACTATACTAAATTATATAATAGCATAGTCTCTAGGGTGCTATTTTTACCCTTTTTAATGTATGTTTCTCATTTGCGTTATAAAACTAAACTGCGTTATAGAAAGCATAGTCCCTAGGGTGCTACCTTTAACTTTTTTTTAATGTATGGTTCTTATTTGCGTTATAAAACTTTGCTGCGTTATAGAATAGCGTACTCTTTAGGGTGATATCTTTATTTTTTTAATGTCTGTTTCTCATTTGTGTTGTAAAACTATACTACGCTGCTGAATAGTAGAGTCTCTAAGGTGCTATCTTTATAAAACAATACTACGTTATATAACAGCACAGTCTCTGGGTGCTATCTTTACCTTTTTTTGAATGTATGTTTCTCATTTGCGTTATAAAACTATACTACGTTATAGAATAGCATAGTCTCTAGGGTGCTATATTTACCCTTTTTTTGAAAGTATGTTTCTTATTTGCGCTATAAAACTATACTAAGTTTTTGAATAGTCTCTAGGGTGCTATCTTTACCTTTTTTTGAGTTTATGTTTCTTATTTTTGTTATAAAACTATGCTCCGTTATAGAATAGCATAGACTTTAGGATGCTATCTTTATTTTTTTTAATGTCTGTTTCTCATTTGTGTTATAAAACTATACTATGTTGTTGAATAGTAGAGTCTCTAAGGTGCTATCTTTATAAAACAATACTACGTTATATAATAGCACAGTCTCTGGGTGCTATCTTTACCTTTTGTGAATGTATGTTTCTCATTTGCGTTATAAAACTATACTACGTTATTAAATAGCATAATCTCTAGGGTGCTATCTTTACCTTTTTTTGAATGTATGTTTTTCATTTGCGTTTGAGAACTATACTACGTTATAGAATAGTATAGTCTCTAGGGTGCTATATTTACCCATTTTTTAATATACTTCTTTTACTTGCGTTTGAGAACTATACTATTTATAGAATAGTATAGTCTCTAGGATGCTATATTTACCTTTTGTTTAATTTATGTTTCTCAAAATTTCTTAAATTTCTAATTTATGTTTGAAGAGGAATATACCAAAATTCGTCACACATAATTTAAAATCAGATCCATTTTTCTCGACTTTTTTTATAAAAGGAAACAATAGAATTTACTAACATTTGTTGTTCTATCACGAAAGGCAATTTTTTAAAGAATTGTTTACCTGCGAGCCGGCCAGATGGAACAGTATTTACTTTAATCCTAAAAGATTTGGTTTAGAATGTTACCGTAGCTGTTTAACAACACAAAGACTAATTGGACCAGGACCTCCTGCTTAAGGATCTGAACCTGTTTTATTGCGTTTCTCTAACACAATGATGACATATAGGAAAATGAAATTCCCTCTAGTCGATTCACATTTGAATAATTCTTTAAATTATACTACGTAATAAAAAAGCAAATTCATTATGATGTTTCACGCTCTTGCGTGTGGTTCGATTCAAGGGAACAGCAAGCAAGAATCCTCTTCAGGAAATTTTGCATTTTCTATCATTTTATTATAACACATATACAAAGTTACATACAGTATTTACATTTACATTGCCAGCGTACTGTTTGCTCTCAGCCTCTCTTGCCAGCGTCACTCATTGTCCCTTTTTCTTCTCTGCTCTTATCCCCACCGGCTCTTGTTTTGGTCGCATTCACCCCCTGTTTTTCCTGTTCCGGAACCAACCAAAACAAGGCACGAACGGCCAGTGAAGCAGGGATTTCATAGATGTTATCTTTTCCTTTATAAAAAAACATCGAGAAAAATGCATTTAATATTAAATTATTCGTGAGAAATTTTGGTATATTCTTCTCAAAAGCAATTAAGAAAGTTTTACCAATATAAACTCTAAAAAAGAAAGGATAGTGTAGGATAGTGTAGTGTTGAAAGGATAGTGTAACGTCCCTCTGGTAGCATGTGGGTGTCGAAGTTGTAGTAACACGACGTACAGCAAAACAATAACAACTTTTATTCAGGACTAAATGTAAACATATTTACAAATTTTCAGAATGGAAATCACAGGGCTCAAGATGAGCCGGTACGGAACCAAAGTCCCAGGCCCGAGGTGAACCTCAATAGCAATCTGCGGTCCCTACAGATGTATGGTTGTACAGGGGTACAACTTGGACTCCTTGAGTCCCACAAAAAACTGGAGAGTGGCTCTCCAAAAAACACAAACGCAGCCTCTCGTTGACTCGTTTTTCCTCCCGTAGTTAATCTTCTTCCGGCCAAAACTCGCGCCACCTGGAGTTACTTTTCGCCTCTTCCTGTTGGCTTTTCCTTACCGAGTGGCCGTCCTGTTAGCCTCCGATTGGTGTTTTCGTTGGCACCTGAGTGTCTTTCCTTTTCACTTCGAGTCCGACCTTCTAATCACCTCGGGCATCTCAAGGTGTATCGAACCGAAAATCCTTTCCAGTTTAGAGTCAATTTTCCACAGAGAATGTCGCCTTGGCCTGGGTTTTAACAAAACCTCTTTGTGAAGCTAATGAGGTGTCACGACGTCACGATAGCATCCAAAGCTCCATTTACGCGTATCAGTAAAGTTACCTACATTTTACTTGGGGGGTCAGAAAAATCCGTTTACAAGAGCATTGAATTCAACCCTCCTTTTTGCCGGAATTGCCGTCAGAATTCACGTGATCATACGAGAGGGGAATTCTCATCTTTCCGTGAATTATCTACTTGATACAAAATGCGACATCTAAGTTTCCTTTTCACTATTTTTAATGAATAACGTGAAAAATTATTTAAATTATGATGAAAATTTTATAAGCAGAATAGTAAAGAAGATAATGGAGAAATTCATTCGATCTATTAGCATGTCATTATCTGTTGCAACAGCAATTATGAAACTTTTAAATTTCAGTTTTTATTACTGTACTTTTTTCAGCTGAGGAATCGTCCATTTTAAAATCTAGCGTCAGCAAACGCGAAGAAACATAGGGAAGGAGAAACATGGGGAACACGTGAAGAAACATGGGGAAACTCTGCCATTACCATGGTTGAAAGGAGGAATTTTTCTACACCTCATTTTTTCCCCTAGCTAGGGATAAGACTTGAAATGGGAGTATGATTCATGGATTTATCCTGCATTTGCGCTGCTGTTTGGCACAGTTTAAACAGGGCTCTAAAGTATTTGCAATCAAGTGGTATAATTTTTTTAATTTCTTAAATGCGAGCAGGCCAGAGAAAATATTAGTTTCTGTATAGGTTAACATCGAACGAGAGGAATCCAATATGGTAGGTTCAGACTTATCTTATGATAGTCTTAAATTCCAAAATATAATTTTCATAAATTATATAATAATTTCCAAGGTGCACTGATGATTAAGGAAAGATTAATTTCATTTAGTACAGTATATAATAAAATATCTTTTCGTGTGAAAATAATAGTTTTTATCACTATCATAAATGAATTACAGCAAGATTCAATTAGTTGAACACAGTTTTTTTTCTTTAGAAATTGTTTCTTCTTATGTTTCTTATACATCGAACCGGGAAAATTCTTTGAAAAAAAATCTGCTCTCATCCATATATGAAAACATAAGAATCGATATCGAAAAAAGTAAGGATCTTATTTTTTTTACCAATTAGATATGTTTTCTCTGAAATATATAGGCTGTCATAAAAGCTGCATTAGTGTATTGCATCGAATGTAAAACATTATCGAAAATAGACTACATCAGCTAAATATATTGCTTAAAAGGTCAAAGGACTATTGATAAGTTGTAAAATGATAATAAAGTAACATATTTAGCATGTTTTTTTTTTAAATCGGCACCTTAATATCATTATTATGCAACAATTACAAAGAGTCAAGACCGGAGGTACTAAAATATATTTTGCATTCATAATAATTTTTTTTTTTGGAAATATACTTGATATTTTATCATTACAGTACACAAACACATTATTTAATATAAATAATAAATTATTCATCATTATAACATAGATCATATAAATCTTGTTGAAAATTAAAAAGAGTATGAAAGTAGCCTAAAATTTTGTTATTAAAAATTAAGAATTTGAAAACATATCATGTCATGTCAAAATATTTCATGTAGAATTAGCATTATCTCTGCATTTATTTCCAAATGCAAAATTTCATGACTGTTAGGAATAGTTTGTTCAATATATGCACAATATTTAAAATATGAAAGCTGAGAAAATCAATTTAATTCGCTATAAATGTCATTCCATTTATGATATGGTAAAATTAATGGTCTCAAAATCAAAGACATTTTTACAGTTTAATACATAATAATCGAAAATTTTGACTAACGGCATCCTACGTCAATTCCTACTTGTTGAAAAAGAAACGGACTCAGTCTATGATTGTTTTTTCCGATGAATAATGTGCGTATTTCTAGTGTGATAATGAAAATTTTTCAATCGATTAAAGGCCTAGTCACATGTTAATCATAATTAAAACAAATCGGGTAAAAAATTTAATAACCCTGACTTATTTATTTTTTTTCAGTTTGCAGTGTGTTAAACACAACTTATATTCTAGTATAGATTAGATTACAAATGTGCCGGTTTTGTAAAATAGGGTTTACTGATTTAAGCTTATGTAAGAAAAGAAGCAAACTGTGCTTCACTTGATTAGTGTTTCCTCACGCGTATTTTAATATTACGTGCACTTAAAATATTTCTTTCCAAAATTCTCTAGTTTTCTGAAGTCTATTTTTGTTACGGTGCGTAGTCTGAGTGAAAAACTAACTTTATATTCAATGAATGTAAGTCGTATACGTGTGCATATATGAAGATTGTCCAAGAAATTTGAAACGAGATTAATATTTTACTATACTTCTTTCTGTCCGAATAACATCCCGTATTCATGAGGTTATCAATTCTTCAAGATTTCGGACTGGATTTACACCAAAGAATATCATGCGTTGGTTACACAGACCTTGTCTGTAAGATGTTGCTGTAGAAGGCACTCTTCCAACATATCTGATGCATTTGCTACACTGGTGTTCAAAACTTAAGAAAAAGGTGGGTTCTTAGCCATAACTCCACGAGAAATCATCTGAGATTGATGAAATTCAGAAATGAGGGAGAGTATTATGTACGTAAAGGATGACGAAAGCATCTGCGTTGAAAAAGGAATTCAATGCATACGGTATGCAATTAAATAAAAATAAGCTTTAATAAACACACAGTATCGCGACTCGATTGTCTATTCAAGAGGAAGAACAACAAACAGATGTTCCATAATATGGGATATGTCCTCCCCTAACTGCAATGGTTGCTTCGCACCGTCTCCGCATACTCAGAACCAGCTGGTCCAACATTTCTTTTGGTAGGAGTGCCCATTCTGCTCTCAGCTTCTGTTTGAGTTGTTGGGTGTTCTCTGGAGGATGTAAGCGTGTTACAATGCGTCTCTCCAAAGCAGCCCACATATGTTTTATGGGATTTAAATCAGGGTAGTACGCTGGCTAATCCATTCGAGTGATATCTTCATTTCCAATAGCTTTCTAGTAGGTTGCTCAAGTTATGCACACCAGTGTATTAAAGTAAGATCCGGTCCTTATGACTGCTGGACACGCCACTACAAGTTGGATGCACAATAAAGCAGTTCTGATAAACTATAAACTGATATACAGTAGCATAATCGCCTATCAAATATCCATCACCTGCGCAGTAAAAATACAACATTACAGGATGGAATTTCCAACTATTTCCAACTGTTATATTTCTGCTTGTTTAACCTTAACGAATTCCAAGGGACCACTTCTATATCTGCAGAATACGCCCATATTATGATACTCCTACCAGACCCTTATACAGTGTGAACACAGCAAAGCAGATTCGGGGTTAATGTAATTCTCTCCACAATTGACGTCTTCAACGTACAAAACAATGACCTCATAACTATTTTGGTCCTTTTTTTGGTCTAGTTCCATTATTCTAGGCATCTAAATCTAACTGATGTATTATTCCGGACAAAAAATGAGGTTTTTGACAACGTAATTCTATACGCTGATATTCTTATTGCATGTTTCGTACCGAGACCGGTAAAGATGAACCTTGGTTGAATATGCTTGTCAGTTAAAAGTACAGTAAAATCTCTTTTCTGCCATAATCCACCCCAAGCGACTTTGACTGCTGTCTTGGTTGATTGTGTTTTAACCATGATTTTTCAACAATGACTGATGGTTCTGGTTCCAATTGTTGGACAACTCTGAAAGCTTTGCTTTTGGGGGGCCAGTAATTTTTGTAGTCCCTTCTAAATGGATCCCAACAATAAGACTTTTTTCAAATGGTGAAAGATATGTCTCTTTTCCCATTTTACTGCTTCTATTGGAAAATCGCAGTCGCACAGGAGGGTATTATCTAATCTGCCTGGGCCAAGTCCAGTCTAGATCAGAATTGCTACGATTGATATGGAGTAACGACTGATTTTAATTACTGGGATATGCATCCACATACCTTGCTTATATTAGCATTCTGATGACGTTCCTTTCACTACATAAACTGGTTTTGAATAAGCACACCGCTTGAAAGCATTTGTAGATACTCTGACGAGTTTCTAATGCATTGGATACTATGTGTATATGTATCTATATTATAAAACAAATAAATAATATGTTTTATTAATAATAAGTAATAAATAATATATTTTATTAATAATATATTTTAGAATTCAATCAAGTATAATAAATTGCTCAATCTCGTCAGATACTAGATACTGAATTTCTTTATCTCAATGTTGCCCATTTAACACTTCCAGTTGTCCTTAAACCATCCTGGTTCTTGGAAAAAAGAAATGCCTGTAACTTTCTTGGTCAGATGATTTAATTATATCAGTCTACTGATTTCCCGTACTTTCCTGCGTTTTAACTTATCTTCTTGTAAAGCGTATTTTGCAGTTCGGTTAGTTTTTTGCTGAAAAATATTTTAAGTAAAATGTCATTTTTTTCACACCTTAAATTAAAACTAGCTAAATTAACAAATATAATATTTGTAATATATTTTTCTTCTGATTTGAATGTATATTATTGATTTCAAAATAAAATTGCTCATATAAATGTGTTTTATTTAAACTCTATATCGCAGAAAAAGAGAAACTACTTAATAGTTAAAATCTTTGAAAGATAATAATTCTATACATCCCTATTTGTCAATTTTTAATGAGCCAAACTAATTTCATCTCATCTACTAGTACTTTATGTAATCAGTTCCGAATAATTAACATCTTTGTAGTTGATGGAGGATATTTATCAATACTTCCATTAAGATAATTTGTATCAAAAATGAACTAATAACAAAGAAATTAATAATGTGTTAACAGACCTCAAAATTCTGGAAATTAATCTGTTTTGGTATGATATTTTGATATGCATCATAGAACAATTCATAAAAATATTGGCAGATGCGGCTATAAAATTATTTTGACATATTTCAGAAAACTTCGTCTTTATAAGATGATAAATAATTATTTTTGGAGCGAGCTACAATGGAATTAACAATTATTCGCTCGTGAACTAATAATAATCCCCTTGCTAATAACTAAATAGTTTTGGAGATGCCAGAATGAATTTCTGACAGAGTTATGGAAATCTCTGCACTCTAATTAATCAAAAGTAGGAGGTGAGTTACGATAACCAACTTTACTTTGTACAGATTTCTTTCAAAGAGAATTAACTCCTGTTTGTAGGTCAAAATTAAGTGTAGCAAAACACAAATGAGAGTTCTCTCTTATACATTTAGTAGTTCTGTCATTTAATTTGAAATATTATAGACTATTTAATTATTCTTTATGTGAGTATGTAAGAATGTTTTCCCTAGTAAAAGTTTATACCCTAGTTTTCCCTAGTTTATAGAGATAGTATAGAGGATGGTGAACGTTAGAAAACGTTTTAGAAAATTATTAGCTTAAAGTTGTGGAACTTTGTATACATATACATAATAATCTAAAAAAATAATATTTAAAATATTTAAAAAATTAAATAATTTTTTTAGTTCAATTTTTAGAAATACAAGGCGCATCCAGAAAGTAAGTTTCCCGATATTTTCCCCTTTAAAGTAAACATAATTAGCCGTGTCACTTGCGCTTGCGTAACAGATCTATGACGTATTAATCATATGCCATCTGGATAAGTCCCGATTCGTGCCAGTAGCGGGGTAGCAGTGGTCAGAAATGGAAACTCTAATTCTTTCTCCCACCGGCTCTCCCACCTGCAAGGTTCCGTCGGTGATCTTGAATGCACAAAGCATTGCGCAAATTGAAATTCATCGTCAGCTCTGTCATGTCTATGAGCCGAAACTGACACCCGAACACAAAATTCAACGCTTAGGAGCAGCACTGACATTTCAGCTACGGTATCACGATGACGGCGACGAGTTCCTAGACAGAATCGTCATTGGGCAATGAGACCTGGATTTCGCACTTTAACCCAAAAACCAAGCAGCAATCAATGCATTGGCTTCATAGTGGATCTTCGGTCAGGACCAAATTCAGACAGACTCTGCCGGTACGGAAAGGGATGTGCACGGTGTTCTGGGACAGGAAGGCTTATTCCATTCACAGTCGGCAGAGTTCTACGACAGAGGTATACAAAAGTTGATTCCACAATACGACAAGTGGCTCAATTCTGGTGGTGGCTATGTTGAAAAATAGCTGAAACATTTCTGTACTCGTTGCCAATAAATATGTCCTTGAAAGTGTGAGTTCTTATTTTCTTTAAAATAGGGAAACTTACTTTCTGGATGCGACTCGTACTTTCCTGATTTTAAGGGGGCATAGTACAATTTAAGATACATCCTCTTGATTATAACAGCCTGTTCTTGATCCAGTATTAAAAAAAATACAACTCTGTTCAAATTATTATATACCATAGATTGTTAATAAGGGTCTAACTTTATAAATTGTTATTTAGTTTTGTCATAGAAAGTAATCGATTTTTAAGCCTGTCGTAGGCCTTGTGAAGCCTCTGAGGCCCGAGAGTTATAAAAACATTCCATACAAAATCACCCAATACAAATAAACTTCCCAAGTTATCAGTAGATGTTTTATAGGTATTCTAGACCCCAATAACAAGCATTTCACTGAATATTTTTCATCTTTTCACCATTTTCTCTGAATATTTTTCTCAGAAAGATACTTTTAATTTATTCGGGTACCAAAGACCCAGTTCATGCGCATACCCTTTTGCATTTTTATTAAGTTTATGTGGTCGGAGGAGAGAACCTATCAAAAATACATCGTTATTTGATTAAAATGATGAAATACAAAGGTGAGATTTAAGTTTTTAACTTGAGTGTGTCTTATGTTTGTGCTTTCAAAATGCTAATAAAAAGATCTACAGTCCAAAATACTTTTAAAAATTAATATTTCAAAATAATCGGAAATATATTTTAAACTTTTATAAAGTATATTTGGCAGCACAAATTTTTTGTTCATCATCAAAAGCCATTTTGTTGGTATTTTACTCAAAAAAGTTGCACTGGGCCTCCGAGGTACGGCGAACGTTCTCGCGTAACTCAGGGAAGCGCGCGCCCGCGCAGGTTAAAATAAATAATGGATAGGTATTCCTCAAAAAGGAAAGAGCATTCTGCTAACTTCCAAGGAAATAAATGCATATTTCAGGATGTTGAGCTTAAGCAGCGTAGGAAATCATATGCCGACTATAGACGATGTAGGAAATGTAGCAAAATGGCACAAGAAAAGCAGGCCAGCTACAATTGCATAATACTTAATTAATAACAATTAATTACTTATTTAATTATAAATTATATATTACAATTATAATTATATTATATTGTAATTATAATTATAGTTGTATTTTAATAATATTATATTATAATTATAATTATATTATATTATAATTATAATTATATTATACTATAATTATATATATTATTATTTTTCATATATTTATAAAGGGTATTTATAACATGTATTCAAGTCATTTAGGAATCAAACAATTTTTTTCATTTTTAAAAGACAGCAAAATAATTAAAAAATAACTTTTTCATTATTTTAAAGCCATTTTATGGGATCAAATATTACATCTTTGAGAACAAACTATATTTAGTTGTTGCACATATTCATCCTTTTGCTATTCTTTTACGTTAAAAATTCTGCTTGTATTTTTAACGCTTGAAAGAAGAAATGTTTCCTCATTTGATCCAAGTATTTAGTTTTTAATTTATGTCAATATTTTTCATATGTTTATCGAGGGTATTTATAAGGGGTATTGAAATCCTTTAAACATCACAGTTTTTTATTAAAAAGTAGTAAAATAATTTTGAAAAATAACTTTTTTCTTATTTTAAAGCCATTTTATGGGATCAAATATTACATCTTTGAGAACAAACTATATTTAGATGTTGCATTTATTCATCATTTTGCTATTCTTTTACGTTAAAAATTCTGCTTTTATTTTTAACGCTTGAACCAAGAAATGTTTCTTCAGTTGATCCAAGTATTTACTTTTTAATTTATGTCAATATTTTTCATATGTTTATCAAGGGTATTTATAATGGGTATCGAAATCCTTTAAACATCACAATTTTTTATTAAAAAGTAGTAAAATAATTTTGAAAAATAACTTTTTTCTTATTTTAAAGCCATTTTATGGGATCAAATATTACATCTTTGAGAACAAACTATATTTAGATGTTGCACTTATTCATCATTGTGCTATTCTTTTACGTTAAAAATTCTGCTTTTATTTTTAACGCTTGAACCAAGAAATGTTTCTTCAGTTGATCCAAGTATTTAGTTTTAAATGTATATCAATATTTTTTATATATTTATCGAGGGTAATTATAATGGACATTGAAATCATTTAGGCAACAAAATTTTTTATTAAAAAGTAGTAAAATAATGTTTAAAAATAACTTTTTTCTTATTTTAAAGCCATTTTATGGGATCAAATATTACATCTTTAAGAACAAACTATATTTAGATGTTGCACTTATTCATCATTTTGCTATTCTTTTACGTTAAAAATTCTGCTTTTATTTTTAAAGCTGAAACTAAGAAATGTTTCTTCAGTTGATCTAAGTAATTAGTTTTAAATTTATATCAATATTTTTCATATATTTAAAAAGGTTTTTATAATGGATATTGAAGTAATTTAGGCATCAAACAAATTTCTTTATTAAAAAGCAGTAAAACAATTTTAAAATATTTTGTTTAATATTTTTAAAGACAAGTCCTTGGCTTGGATGTGTATGTAAAGAAATATAGTAAAGAAAGAATCGTGCAGTGTGGGGTAAAATTCTCAATCAGGTTTTACAAAAGTCAATATTGATCTATATAAATATCTATAATTTCTGTTCTAACTGATATAAAAACAAAAAAGAAGCATATTTAAAATCTTAAAAGTTTTATTTTACAAACACAACAAAACAATTTTTGCCTTCTTTCTTACGGAGTTTTATTTCCGGTATATTCATTCAAAAGAGTTTTTACTAATCAAAAAAGTTTTAAAAGGATAAAAAATAGTTCTAGTTCTACCGTTTCTTATAAATTTCATGATTTAATTTTCCTTATTCCAGTCCTATTCTACGTGATTGCGACAGAAACTAAAGCCATTTAGAATCGCAACACGCTCGTTCTTTGAGGCATTAGTCTACAGACAATCAGATAAAACGCTCCTATGTGAGTTGTTAACATGCCGACGTTTTGTAAAAAGTTTATGTTGGAAAGATTATAATCTACAAGTGTAGACATTGATTGAATTACAAAGTTTAGAAAACTAATACTGTTTTAGAAACCATAAAAATATCAAACTACTAATAGTATAGTGCCCAATCTTTGGTCTGGGTAACTTATGTTCCCAAATGAGATCTATATTTATTTCAAAAGTGATACTAAATATTATATTAAATCAGTAATATAAACAATTTCCCAAATAAAAAAAATTATTTTCATAAACCTAATAGCATTGTGTGTGAGTGTGTGTGTGTGCGCGCGCGCTTGTGTGTGTATTTAATAAACTTATATTCTGCGATTTATAAATTGCACTCAGATTTTTTATGAAGTTATTTAAAGGGAATCGAGGTACCTATAAAAATGAAAATATTAAGAATTTCTTTCACTACAGTCGGTTAGTATAGCAATATTTGTATAGCAATTAATCGCTGAATAGCTGTAATTGTTTATATTGACACCGAGCTAAGCATGTGACATGGTTCGTTTGTTGGAACTCTACGGTTTACTGTTTAGTTAGTATAGCAATGTTTGTATAGCAATTTATCGCTGAATAGCTGTAATTGTTTATATTGACACCGAGCTAAGCATGTGACATGGTTCGTTTGTTGGAACTCTACGGTTTACTGTTTAGTTAGTATAGCAATGTTTGTATAGCAATTAATCGCTGAATAGCTGTAATTGTTTATATTGACACCGAGCTAATAATGTGACATGGTTCGTTTGTTTGAACGCTACGTTTTAATGTTTTGCTACATGAGGGCTAGTGAGATCGAGACTTACTGTTACAAGCCCTAAGCCGATTCCGAAGAGCTACGAACATCCATCCCGGCTTACTATTAATTAAGTCTTGGAATGAACCAATAAAATATTTTTCATCACTGTTACTTGCTGCCAACTTAGAACACGTAGTGCATTTATGACATAAAAATCTTTCAGCAACCATTGAAAATAAATCATAAATCTATAGGCTTTATTTACGAGTTTTTCTGGAGATTGTATTTTTTTATAAATGTAGTTACGATTTTAATATCACAGATATTTTATACGAACACGTTTCTTTGATTAAAAATATAACTACATATATGAAAATGGTTTGAAATGGATGAAAATGGTTTGACATTCTTTTTCAAACCAGTGTTGAAATTTATTGAATTGTTAACTAAATACTTTGCTTTTCATTACGGTTTTACTTGGATGAGTTCAATTACTGAATCAATCAATCTTGTAACACAAATGGTAGTTCGTAATTCATACGGTAAATCTAATGAGGCAATTATTTGCAGTAAACTGTTAAAATTGGTGTTCTACCTCTGACGGTGTGACTTCAGGTGCTGTGAAGATATCTAGAAACCCGGATTTTTCAGACTAAACTGAGTAAGTTCTAACCCCTATATACATGACAAAAATAACGATATAAAACGACAATAAAAATAAATTTATTAGTTCAGCTACAGTTTAAAACTTTTTGTTTTTAACATACAGAAAAAATATTCTAAACCACGTATATAACACATTTAAAATTTATTTCCTTATGCACACAATTCTTTTATAAAAGAACAAAGCATTAAATCGCGTTTTGTCAAAAAACAGAGAGATTCATTCGATAACAAGATTTCTTTTTATATATCAAGAAAATAATTAAGTATAATCGGAATTAAAATCCATTAATCATCATAAACGCAGCTATAAAACACACTATAGTTTAACATCAACAAAAATACATCCTATAGTTTAATTCTTTGCATGTTTTCTTCCCCTGATTAATCTTCCCTAATTTAGAAAACTCGTAACTGGAAATTTTTTTCCCAACATTTTTGTTTTACGCAGCAACTACCATTTTATTTTTGCTTTTACCCAAACTTCAAGCATCAGCATTCTTCTGCTGAAGCTTAAAAAGAAAAAATAAAAAGACACACTACATGCAAACTATTGCAGCTAATGAAGACATTGCGTTATAGTTAAGCTAAAATCTTACCTTCTTATTTTTTAATTTGTGGTTTTTTTTCCGCAAAGTAATTTAAGTAAATCTTTGTCACACTATAGAAAATAGAAGAATGTCCTGGAAACTTAACAAAAAGGAAATTTTAGATAACAAATGGTTTTGGCAAAAATTTGTTTAGAATCTAAAAATTCTTTTAAAATATAAGAATTGATTTTGGAAGAAATATGTAAAATAATCACCTGAAAATGCAGCCGAGTCTTTACTTTGTGTGAATTTTTCTATTTTGTGAACTTCTTTGGAACCAAGAATTTGACGAATTTCTTCATAAAATAATCTTTAAATAGCAAAATGCATTCTCTAACGAACATTCTTGGGATTTATTTTTTGTTTCCCTGTTCCTCTAAGTATTTCTGAGCATTCTTTCTTTTATTACATTGTTTAATGACCAATAACCTTCTTTTAGTTTGCCATTAAAATTTATTAAACTGAAAAAAAAGTTTAAAGCGAAAATAGAATGTACTGTAACGTCACTGTATCCTCGGGTAGCGTGTGGGTGTCGAAGTGGATATGACACGACGTACAGCTTAGAAACAATAACAACGTTTATTCTTGATCAAAATGGACTATGTACAAATTTTCATAATGGAAATCACAGGGTTAGGGCGGGCTGGTGCGGACCTAAAAGTCCCAGGTTCAAGGCGAACCTAAAAGACAATCTGCGGACAGGTG
>CM063498.1:60321035-60331035 GCA_032207245.1 Pardosa pseudoannulata
ATTGAAAATATTTAGAAATAAAGTTTTATAAATAAAATAAAATAATTACATAGAAATAAAAATCACATTTAAAAATACTTTTAATATCAGATAAAATTTTAGAAACTAGCATATATCCCGCCATATGACAGGATCAGTGAAATTTTTAATTTTCCAGAATTGTAAATAACCCTATTAAATCAGGCAAAAAATGGTTTGTTTTTTGGATGAGAATTATCTTGAAACTAAAAATAATCGATGATTAATTTTAAAATTATCCCATATGTACCTAATCTATTATTTAACCTAAATATAAACAAAAATTATTTACGTATTATCTAAGTTCAGTGATAAAACATATGGAAATAATGCAGAAGATATTTAAATAATTTAAAATATGAAATGATTAAATGAGATGTTTAAAGAATGACGTCATAATGCTAGAAAAAATGTTATTTTTACGTATTTATTATGTGATAAATAGATAAATTGATAAATTTAATCGTCGGGTCTTAACCGGGGGAAAATACGGTTTAAAATAATGGCATTAAACGCTCGAAAAGGGGGGGAAGGGGGGGATTTCAAACGTTTTAAAGATCACAGTATTTTTGCTGTGGTATGAAACCTATTTCTACCAATTTCTTTTAGAATCGAATCGATAGTTTAGGAGAAGATAAACTTTACTCGCTTCGAAGTTGGCTAACCCTAACTCATCAAGAATCCAATGTGGATGCCTCTATCCATTCCAGGTCCAACCGCTTCATAAATTTAAGGACAGACGGACAGGTAACTTAGGGTATTATTATATAAAGGATTAAAAGTTATCTTTTCTTTTTTGCAGTTTTATTCCTTCAAAGTATCTGTGGAAGGTATTTGAGTATTGTTTTGCATATATATTGAAATGTGAATTTATTGGCAATATTTTTACTTCTGTTCATAGAAATTTCATGAATAATACAGGCTTTTGAAACTTAATCCTTTAACGTGCACGTTCGAGTTAACTCGAGCGCTAAACTAGCCAAACTGTGGAGACTCGAGATAATTCTAGTGGCGTCGTACTTTATGTTGCTATAATTTTTCACAGTCGAATGCAATAGAGAATTGAAAAAAACAATGTGAAAAAAAACAATCGTTTTATTAATATTTTTATTGATATACATATTGATATATATTTTATTGATATACATGGGATTGTAATCTATAACACTTACTTATTCAAGTATAAAATATATTTTTTTTTCTAAATTGCATTTTTTACATTAAAAAAAATTTAATTTTTTTCGGCCGGCCTTTTAAAAAAAATGTGCAGTAAGGGGTTAAAATCAATTAGCATTTTTATATAGTTTATCTTTAAAGAATTTTTGTTAAATATTAAATATTCTTTGGGGCATGATTTTTCATAAATTTGCACCAAATGTTTTCCAAAAATTCATAACATAAATCTAAGTATCCGTTTTAAATTTTTAATTCATTTAGGTTATTGATACTGAATTAAACCCCTTAATGCACAGTTTATTTTAAAAAAAGGGCAGCCAAAAAAATCAATTTTTAATGTAAAAAACACAATTTAGAACGTTGAATTTAGAATATATATATATATATATATATATACATATATATATATATATATATATATATATATATATATATATATATATATATATATATATATATATATATATATATATATATATATATATATATATATATATATATATATATATATATATATATATATATATATATATATATATATATATACATATATATATATATATATATACATATATATATATACATAATATATATATATATATACATACATATATGCATACATATATATACATACAATATATATACATATATATATATATATATATATATATATATATATCTATGATATATATAATATATATATATCTATATATATATATATATATATCGATATATATATATATATATACATATATATACATGTACATGATATACATATATATAACTATATATATTATACTTGAATAAGTAAATATTATAGCTTACAATGCCATGTAAATGATAAATATCAATAAAACGATTGTTTTTTGGGTTTTTTTTCACATTATTATTTTCAATTCTCGATTGCATTCGAGTGTGAAAAGGTATAGCAACATAAAGTACAACTCCGCTCGAATTATCTCGAGTGTACACAGTTTGGCCAGTTTAGCGCGCTCGAGTTAACGTTAGGGGTTAAGAAAAAAAAGCTCGAGCGTGCACGTTAAGGGGTTAAGAAAAAAAAGAATGTGATTAATTTTCGTATACTTGAATTCATATGTGTATAATTTTTGAAAATTCTGAATTAATTATTTATAAAAACACTTTGCAATGTTCACTTTTCCTTAAAAAGATATGAAAATTTGTTATTTTCTAAAAATTTTATACTTTTAAAATTTCTAGAAGTGTCGTAAATTAATGAAGAATTACTTGTATTCTCTTCCCATATTCAAAGAAAATATTTATATTGAATTTACATTTTCTGAGATATTTACAATTTTTTTCAAAACTAACTACTTTCTTTAAGAAATATAAATAACATGGAAAATACGAGATCTCAAATTCGCATATCGCCTGGTGCTCTTTTGCACAATCTTCTCAACACTGCTTGCATCTTTTATAATATTCACTACAATGCAAAAAATGCCTGTTTCAAAAGTGACACTCGCGTAAGGTATCTTTTCCTTTTTACTTTTCCAGCCGTGGATTCTGAAAATTTAAAACCGTCAGGTAAACATACAGCTACAGCTAAAATTGTAAAAATAAACTGAATAAGATGCCGAGTTTGATATAAAGATATTTTTAATCAAATTTTCAAAAAGGTTTGAAACGCAGGTATTCAATATGTATAGTTTACAGAAAAGGCATTTTTAGCAGGAAAAATATTCAGGAATAAAAACTTCTGATATTTAATTATATGTCTTTCAAAAATAATTCTCCAGAAAAGTTTAATTGAAAGTTTGACCTACATTTATAAAAATTAAATCTATATAAAATGAAACCTATCTGTAAAAGTAAGGTTTATAAAGTTATTTTATTTGACTTCTCGTTATTCTCGTTTTCCTTTATGTATTTTGCATTTAGTCATGGAAGGTAAGAATTCGGAGAACTTACGGAAGTGTCAAACACAGACGAGAGAAAATCAGACATCTCATGATTTGTAAAAATGCCATCCTGAGGAGTGGGATAATTATGTAGATAATTTCACATGAGAGTGAGACTTCTTGGTTCTTTTGGGGCTTGTAAAACAGTTCTGGCGGAAAACAGATATACAATGACATAAAGGATCAACAGCTGGTTCGTTATAGTCGTAAGACGGCTGCATGTAGCAATAATAATTCAGTTTTGAGAAGTGTGGAAGAAATGAAATCTCAATGAATCACGTCCTTGAATTTAAATTTAGCAAGAAAGTTTAAATTTGAAAAATAAAACATGAAATGGAAGAATTTTAAAAAACTGTGTGATATGTGTGTAAATATTAAAAAAAATTCCTTCTAAGGTAATATTTTTTTGATTTTTTGGAAAAAATCTTCAATACAGAAATGCAACTATTTCCGTTTAGGGAACAAAATCATTAATTCTTTTAATAATCATAATTCATAATATTTCATTTCAATGTAGTTTTTGAAAACTTAGCGACTCATTTGGACTTTAGCATGGAGAAGACCTGTGTAATAACACCCTGTTCTGGGGCGCTATACTTGCGTTGGACCTGCCCGCAAATAATCAGTATGTTCGACAGTGGTCACTGGGATGCATGTACTTAAAATAATTCCTCGAAACTTGGACGGACAAACAACATTTATTTACATTTTTGCAACATTAACAAATTAAAGAAAATCAAACATCAATGAGTCTCAGAGCCAGTCCTAGCTAGGTTTTTTTAAAATGACCGAGCGTCGTCTTTTTTTTCACATCAGCGCAGAGAGAGATGTTTCTCGGCTGGCGGCTCTATCTCGACTCCCCAACTCTCTGAACTCCAACTGTCCCCTTTCTTCCTCGGAGAGGGGAGGGGTTGTCTCGAAAATTGAGACCTGCCGAAAAAGGCATACACTCCTTCTCCGAGAACCTGCAAAACCATCCACCAGTGCCTCCAAAAACGTTATCAGTTTTGAGGCTTCTTATTTCTCCTAAGAAACGCCGCGTGGAAGGGGTCAACTGTTATTCTCCCGATGTCATCCAGAGCACACAAAGTCGTGAGTGCAAATTCCTTACAACCTATTTGTCACGACCATCGGGACTTTTAATGCTGAACTAAGAAGCTGTAAAAAAAGGCTGAACTAAGATAATCCATTAGAAGTGCTACAATAGTAATCTCAGAAACATGATTAGAAGTAAACCTTCTAATATGAATCGAAACAACCTTAAACTAAATTAGGCTTGATGGATAAAACTGACATTGTACCTGATATTCTATTAAGCTATCGATGCACGCACGGCTGAAAATATCTTCAAAGGTCAAATGCAATTCGTTTTAAAATATTTTTATATTCCCAGAACAACAATCGTTTTAAAAATGCAATCATCGAGATTAAACGTTTATCCAGACAAAAATTATTAAATATGAATAATAAAGTTTGTATTCATAAGAAGAAATATTTAGAAAGAAATTAAATTCTCAAGACACGTATCTTCCTATGTAATTTCTGGGCAAAAAGAAATTTAGCATGGAAAGAAGAGCGAAATATTTAAGTTCACTTTGGCTTAATTATATGCATGAAACATTCAGGTTCAGGCCTTTAATTAAACTTTCAGATAATTAGCATATAAATTCTCCGAAATTTTGAATTTTACCATACTTTTTAGAAGAAACTTAATAGAAAAAGCTGAAAAACTATTTAGGATTTAAAACACGCATAATGAGTAATAATAAGAAAAAGTGTTTAGTCTTTTTAGAAAACAGGAATTTTATTAAATATGGCTAAATATTAGTTTAGTTGTAATGTTAGTTGCAAATGTTTAATTACAACATGAATTCTTAAAAGCGATTGTTACATTCTAAAGTATAACCTTATAAGTATCAAGAGAAATATTTTAGCATAGCTAAGGTTCTAAATTCAAACTGCTTTGTGTGATTTCTGGATTTAGGGTTTTAAAATTAGCACCTTTTTATTTACCAACTATGCAGTTCCTGAAAATTTGAATACTAGTTAATGTGTTACTTGTTTACCAGTACCAGATAACATGTACATAAACCATAAAAAAATTATTTTACATAAAAATTTCTATACAAAAAAAATTTACAATGATTTTTACATTAAAAAAATTAATTCCTTACATGTATGTTTCCTGCGTAGTTTCCATATTTGTGTAAACAGTTGTCTAACATTCTACAAACTTTTATATGCCTCATAAACATCTGCTGCCTGTGAGGAGAACTGCTTCTTTCGCCTCGTAATTTGTGGTGACGAGCTTGCCGTGGAGAAACTCCTTGTGGTTGAAACGAAATGTGGTAGCACGGGAAATGAAACGTGGTAGTCAGTCAGTAAAGGCAACGAACTCGTAATTGAAGGGTTCCGGGACTCGGGCCGTATACGTTTATGGGACCTAGTTCACATAAAATAGTCTACAGAGTCATAACATAACTGAGTCTTTTATTACATTATTTGATGACCAATAACTTTGCTTTAGTTTATCATTAAAATTTATTACACTGAAAAAAAATTAGAGCGAAAATAGAATGTATATTCGAAAAAGGTTTTGTTTTATCCTATACCCGTAAGTTTATTGTTAATGGCTTAACCAAATAAAACAAATAGCTATTAACTAATACAAATAGTGTGTCTAATTATTCTTTTAAATAATATTTAGCGCTTATGAATTTAAAATCTGCTATATATTCTTTACAAGAGGAATCTCTAATTAAAGAATTTTCCTTATAATAGCTATTTTTTAGGGATAGGCGATTTCGTTCGAGAGGGCCGACTGCATTTAGGTGTTTAGAAGTTCAGTTTTAAATCAAAAACTACGACTTGCACCATAATAAAGAAAAATTTGATTTGGTGTAATGTGTTACAATCTGCTTTTCTGCTAAACGAGAGCGAATGAGACTGGGACCTGTTACTTGACATCGATTCAGAACGGCTAAGAACATCTATGCTAGAAGCGTATTTGAACCAGCAGATATCGTCCTACTATTTGGCCATCAACCCACTTCAATAAATTTTATTATATGGTTTCAGTGAGAAGAAAACTAACTACGTGTGAATGCTTTTAATAAACTGCTACTTTCTTATATCTCTAGTAAAACTTCTAACTGTGTACTCAGAGGACATAAACGTATAAATCCTTTCACCTGGTTGTTCTTGAGAGAGAGTCAGAGTGTCCTCCAAGTTCTCAAATGATTTCTCTGGGAGTAGAGGTCAAGTCTAGCGGGTCTTCTCGGTTCCTGCTTCTAAATTACGAGAACCCATTCTTGAGGTTAAGTCAGTCAACAACACAATGAAATTATCTCGCCAAGCCTGATTTGTATGGTGTATCCCCATCCAAAAGATAGGATGTAATTTTGGGTTGAAAGGCAATGGGGTCTAACATTGTCATGCAACAAAACTCTAAATGTCCAAGTCGACCATACATCTCATTTATCTGTGTCTCGAAATACCCGCTGCTGAAATGTTCCTCGCTGTTAAAATCCGAATCACCGACCGTATTTCACAATCGGCGGACAGTTCAGTTATTTTATACATTTTGAATTTACACTGTAAACAACACATTGCAACAATAACAATACAAATGGCTCCATTAAATGAGCAAGATGTGAAAGGTGTCGTTGCGTATACATGATTTAGTGTTTGTAAGCTTCGATTATTTACTGTGGTGTGGACCTTACTTTCCGAATAATCCTCGTACAATGTATATCCACTTTACTATGGATACATCCGTCGTTTATAATCAGGAAAACCTTACCCCTTTTGTAAATGGGACAAATTTTTCAATCACTTTGGTCAAAGCAGAAACGTAAATGGTTACGTATAGCCATATATGAGAACGATGCTCCACTTGTCCCTTTCCTAATTGGTATAATTCCTATTAGTATAATTTTCCAATTATAATAATAGGATACTCTTTACTAAGAACAACATTTCTAAATGTCAGTTTCCGCTTTGACCACCATTACCTCATGTAGACTCTGTTTTAAACAATTAATTGCTTTACATAATCTTATGGCTGAAAACACAGACAAAGGCATCCTATTGCTAAAAAGAATTATTCAATATTTCTTTTGGGTATGCTGCATAAAACACATCTTCAAATCCATCCATTTGGTGCAAATTCCATCTTTCTTTTTTCGTTGTCGAATGATTTAATTTTAAAGTTTATTTTGAATTTTCAATCATGTGGTACAATTTCCGGTAAAATATCATAACTTCTCAGTAACTAATTTGATGATACATTTGGTAATTTACCAGTAAACCAGTATAATGATTTACCAATATTACAAATCAAAACCAGGGGAATTTTTAGTAAACCATGTTATATAAAACTCTTCATGCGTTCTGCAGTTCAGTATAGCTTTCCTTGTGTCAAAAGTTTTAAAAAATAGTCTTCTTCTTTTAAAATATTTACACGCAGAAATTCCGTTTACCTCCTAAACCTCCCATAAAGTCAACTCGTGCCAGGCATCATGCTGTATCCTTTCTGAATTCTTTCCAGTGGTGTCACTCGCTCATTTTTCATACGAAACTACAATTATTCATATTTGTTTCTACGGCTCTTAGGTTCATTTATCACATAATGACTTTTTTTTTCAAAATTCCCCCTATTTCCATGCGAAATAAGATTAATCACACTTCCCTAACTTTCTTGACTTTCGTGCTAATAACTTCAGTTTCAGATCACATCCTAGCCTTATTATGATAATAATGCGTGTGGTATCATTATGTAACTGTACGCTCGGAAGTATCCGATAATCGCATATCTTTTATGTTATTCATTGCGAGAATGAAGGATAATGACAATATGAAGAATGTCAGGCTGGGGAAATATTACTTGATTAAAGACATGTTTTTCAATAAGGGAGATCAATTCCCTTTAGCTACGTGTTAGATTCCAAGTTGAATCATCGGTGATCTGCGTGGGGTAAACCTAGTTTCTCCCATATGTTGTCCAAATGCTAAGAATATGGATTCACTTCTTGCATAGCACCTCCGAAAACCCAAGTTTGGCTAAGTTTCGCCGACAAAACTGATTTATTTTTGTTAGGGAAAATGATTAAGTCTTGTTTTCTGAATATGGGGAAGGACTTTATAATGAAAGGGACTGTAGCTGAAGCTATATTTCGAAAGAAATTAAAATAGGAGCAAAATCAAGATCAAGATTCAATAGCAAGCAGTCATTATTATCATTATAAAGCTTTGTGAACATAACGCCAAGAGATTATAACGATTCTAATTATATAATCCTTATAATCTTTACGCATTAATGATTACAATTATAATGCATATGATTGTAATTGCTACTCATACTCAGACAAACCGAAGTCAGATACAAAAATTTTACACAATACAATATTTATAGATATGAAGAAAACAGCAGAAATTTAAGTTCTAGGTAAGAACATTAATTTAAACATCAATGATATATTTGAGCAGTTCTAAAATGCAATGGTTATTAGATACACGCATGTTTGCACAAGTTGTCGCTCTGATTAATATGAAAAAAATATATAACCAAAATAAAATTCACATTAATAAATGATCAAGACAATGTATCTATGTTATCAGTCCAATCTATATTATCAGCCAATTTAAGATGGAGTAAATATAAAGAAGATATGAAGAATGTTGAGGCTAAGGATATTTCAAGACCTGTAAGTTTAGCATGGGCAAAATGTCTTACTTAGACCGGAGAAAACTCCAAAAGCATGAAAAGCAAGCTGAAGTAAGGCAATAATCAGAAATCTCAGACAGTGAGAATACTCTGAATCAGCTGGGTGGAGTTCATTAATAACTCACCAAGTCTCGCTGGCATGTACTGAGAGAGCTATATGTTCTTTTTTATATTTCCTTAGCTTTTAGATCTCTCAGGTCGTAAGCTTGCCGTATGATCGTGGTTTCTAGAGCCCTTTCCTAATGGCCCTGCTTGGCGCAAAATTTCAGGAGCTCCCTCAGTATTATTTGAGCGAATCCGCCTGGAATAGTATATTTCTCAATAAGATGTAAGTCGGTTTAATGTTCCCTAAAGACATAACTCTACCCGCCTTAGGTCGCCTCTGTATTTATTTATTACGCTTGACATTTGAGCCTGCCGTAAATTCCCTTTGGGTAATGTGGATTTTTATTTTTGTTGTTCTGTTTATGCTTACTTTTTCACTTGTGGGGTCATCAACTAAAGAAATGCTACAACTATGAAAACTGAAAGGTCACCAGCACGTTATGAAAGAATTTATTAAGAAAAAATTTGTAGGCTCTAGAAAATAAGACCTACGAAGCCAAAAATTAAAAGTACTCAATTTTATAAAGACAATTTTAAAAATTTATGTAAGTCATAAACTACTTTTCGGTGTAGTCACCTTCTTTCTCAATGCAGTTTGATAGTAAAATACTCTTTCATGCATAGTTATTATTGATGATGCAAATATGGAAAGGTCGATTCAGGTATAAGATATCCAGTGCAAGATCTGTTGTTACAAATTAGCTACGAGTCCTGCTGTGTTAACCAAATTTAAAGGGTTTGTAATTATCTGTGAAAATGAACCTTTTATCTCTTCCTTGTTTCGACTCTTACATTTAAACATTAAATATATTATTTCAAAATAAATTTCGTTAATTTATTTTTATTTCCTAACTAATTTGCAAATTTTTCATAATTTATTTCCACAAGCTGATAAATAATTTAAAGGGTTTGTAATTATCTGTGAAAATGAAACTTTTATCTAACTCTTCCTTGTTTCGACCCTTAGATTTAAACATTATATATATTATTTCAAAATAAATTTAATTAATTTATTTTTATTTCATAATTAATTTTACAAATTTTTCATAATTTATTT
>CM063498.1:60336035-60356035 GCA_032207245.1 Pardosa pseudoannulata
TATCGGATCAAATTGTGAATCTATTCTCTAATTAACTTAATTACATACACAAATTTTTTTCAAGATCAGTTCAACCGTTTGGGAGGATTTTTATTACAAACACAGGGAGAGAGGAATTTATATATATATATATATATATATATATATATATATATATATATATATATATATATATATATATATATATATATATATATATATATATATATATATATATATATATATATATATATATATATATATATGTATGTATCTATATGTATATATATATATATATATATATATATATATATATATATATATGTGTGTGTGTATATATATATATGTATATATATATACATATATGTATATATATGTATATATACTATATGTATATATATATGTATATATATATACATATATATATGTATATATATATGCATATATATATATGTATATATATATATATATATATATGTATATATATATATAAAGATATATGTATATATATGTATGTATATATATATATATATATATATATATATATATATATGTATATATATATATATATGTATATATATATATATATATATATGTATATATATATATATATATATATATATATATATATATATATATATATATATGCATATATATATATATATATATATATATATGTATATATATATATATGTATATATATACATATATATATGTATATGTATATATATATATGTATATATATATATATTATATATGTACATATATATATATATGTATATATATATATATATATATATATATATATATATATATATATATATATATATATATATATACATATATATATATATATGTATATATATATATATATATATATATATATATATATATATATATATATGTATATACATATATATATATATATATAAATCTGTGTGCGAGTGTGTGAAATATAGGAATTTCTCTATTAAATTTTATTGTCAATGCACTTTTCTTTAAGTTCAACAGATAATTTGCCTGACAGATTTATTCACCTCCTTTACACAAAGAATGTCTTCTCAGCGATGAAAAATATTTCCATGAAACAAAATGTTTCGATTTAAAATTTTCAAACTAGATCAAAAAGAACACAGCCGAGGAAAAATTTGAAAATGTCGCAGGATGAGATTTAACTTTAATGAATGTGGAGATTATAATAAGTGTTCTCAACTTTGCGGAGCAAATGTCATAGGTCTAGTTAGCATAGAATGGCACGTGACATTTCCCATAGCTTCTGTCATTTCGCTTCTGTCAAAGTTCGTTAAATTACGTAACATTTTAAGTCAATAGGTCTTGCTCCCTGATTAAACTCTGCGTTGCGCTGCAGCATCGGAGTGCAGTAGTTTTTTCTGGCTGCTAACGAAACATCATCAATTTTGCAGAATGTTAAACACTAATTAATGTTTACAGCATGCAGCACATCGGTTGATGTATAAATATTTTACTTTAATTAAATAAGAAAAGAATCACAATGTAAATCACACATCAAACTGGAAACTGTCCAAAATAAATTTTCGTGTAAATTAAACAAATTATATTTAAGTAATTTTAAGGTATCCGTCTAAGTTGTAAACGTTATTTTTTGCCCAAAATCATATTTTTTTTTATTTCTCTGTTCTAAAATTTCAACTTTTAGGATTTTAAATATGTTTTTGTTTTGTCTCTACGGCATTTTAAAGAAAAGTTACAGCTGTTTAAACCTGTGACAGCCGTCGAAACAAAACGGAAGTAGCGACTTCGGAACCAGAAACTGTGAATTTAAAGCCTTTTAAAGATTCTTTTTTGGGCAAAACTTTTTCAATTTTCACGAAGATTAGTTTAAATATTTTACTAGCATTTTTAATAAGTAACAACTTGGCAATTAGAAAGTTTTGAAGCAAGAAAGTGTGGGGAATTTTAAACATGTATGTTAATTTTTTTAATTGTTAAAGTTGCTTCCATAAACTTCAAATGCGTTTTTCTGCGAACGGTATTTTTAATAAAATGTTGAAACTTGAAATGTGATTTCTCAAAAAGTTCTTAAAATATTTTGTTGAAAATTATTATGAATGATTTTGACAGTATTTACTAGTGAATGACCTAAAAGCTTTAAAGTTGGATAATTTTTACTGATGTTACACTCATAGATATAAAGGTAATGAAAATTCGTTAAAAATTCAATGTGTATAATTTTGAAGGACCAAAATTGTTTACCAAATGTAAATTAAAATCAAAGATTTTAGGTGATTCACTAGTCCAGTGTATAAGAAATGTGCTGCGTCAAAAGTATTGAAATAATTTAATTTATTAAAAAATTAGACCTTTTGAAAAAACTCGATTTTTTTTACTATTTCTTCATTTATTAGAAATTTTATAAAAATTTCTCCATGAATAAATTTTTGAAGTGCAATTCTCTACGATAATATAAAAAATAAACCTAAAAATGTTAAAATATGAACTAGTTTCTACATTTTTAGAGAAAATTTTTTAAAACAAAACTTTTAAAACGACAGTTTAAAGAAAAAAGTTTTCCGAACGTAGACGGATACCTTAAAAAGCAATAATGAAAGAAAAAATTTTTATAATAAACGTAAGCAAAAATTTTCATGGGCACACCACGTGACTTTAAAATTATACGCAATTTGCATTTATTTTTATCGTATGGTACGCATAAAAACTATCATTTGTTCATTCCTTCCAAGGTTCAAACTGATTATCGTTTTCCAAGGTAACAATGTTGTTCGAATACAGCTCGAATACAGAAATCTGGCAGTGACTTGCACCATTAATATCATTATATTGAGAGGGTTTTTTTTAGCTATATATTTCATAAAAGACGAAATTTTTCGAAATTACAATGCCAACTTTATGCTATACTTTTATGTCCCTCATAAATGCATATAAAAATATCGATGCCTTGTAACTGTTGTATTTTTGTAGTCGGTGACTGGCAGCATTAATATTCGTTACAAGGATACTTTTAATTGTAAAGAATAGATTCTTTATTCAGATTGCAATCAAAAAGTCATATGCATAATTAGATGTTGTAAAAATAATAATGTTACTTTAGCCTAGTGTTTGAGAAAGAAGAAATTAAAACTCATTAAGAAACACATGGAAAATAGGTCTTGATTAAACGATTTTATACAATTAAATAAATGCCTAAGGAATACAAATAGTTGAATCAACTTATCATTTGTAGATATCGAAGACTGCTCTCGAGTCGGCGTTGATCCTAAGAAAAATGGCTAAAATTTCTTTTCCAAGGGTTCTCCCAAAAAACGTGGATGCCAGCGGTTCACCTCTCTTTCTACTCGTAACAACCTTGTCCGCTCCAAAAAATTTCCCACTCTCCGCGGAGACAAAAAAAGAGTCCACTCCAAAATGGCGGGAGGGGTCAAAATTCCCCAAACGAATGGACACCTCTATTGGCTGGGAGAAGTCCGAAGTCGGTCTGCATTCAAACCGGTCCTGCCCCGGCATGTCCCCCACTGGGAGCTGAACCTTATGTAACTTATTGTTACAGATGTTATAACCGTTCTAAAGACA
The DNA here is from genome assembly GCA_032207245.1 of Pardosa pseudoannulata. Lineage (NCBI taxonomy): Eukaryota > Metazoa > Arthropoda > Arachnida > Araneae > Lycosidae > Pardosa > Pardosa pseudoannulata. The sequence continues at coordinate 60,339,585 of CM063498.1, forward strand.
AATTTCAACTTTTTACTGCTAACCGTTTTTTTTTATTTAGACAAGATATTTATGCACAGAAGTATAGAATTTTTTATAATACAGCTGGCACTACTACAGGCACATATTCTCTTTAAGCCAATACATGGCTACGAATCTGTTACCCATTTAGCATCACCCGAAGAGCACGTAAAGCTTAAGGTATGCTACAGACGCCAGTAACATTACCCCCAATGGGTCCTCGTAATTTAGAAACAGGGACAAAGCTAAAGACTCCAAGACTTGACCTGCAACCACAGAGGTATCGTTTGAGAACTTGGAGGACATTGTGACCACGAACCTATTTTACGTGCCCTAGTCACCTTTAGCGAACAAGGCGGATCTTAGGCAGGCTCGAGCCCCCAACCCGCAACCTTTCAGTTACGAGATCTCTGCCATTGACGACTAAGCTACCATTGTAACGTCACGGGATCCTCAGGTAACGTGTGGGTGTCGAAGTGCTTATAACACGCCGTACAGCTTAGAAACAATAACAACGTTTATTCTTGATTAAAATAGAATATGTAAAAATTTTCCTAATGGAAATCACAGAGCTCAGGCGCTCTAGGGCGGACCTAAAAGTCCCAGGTTCAAGGCGGATAGGTGCTGACAGATAACTTTGTACAGGGGCACAACTGGGCATCCTTGAGTCCACACAAAGTTGGAGAAAAAAAACCAACCACCTCAAATCGAACCTCCCTCCTTTCTTTTTTCTGGGGACTCTCCGGCGAAAAACTCGAGTCGCCTTATTTCACCTTTCGCCTCTTCCCATTCGCTTTTTCTTTCCTCGTCGGTGTCCTGGGATCCTCTTATTGGCTTCTTCGGGGGTGCCCTACTGTCTGGCATTTCGTTGTCCCGTCTGTCCTTCGGATCCCCCTCAGACATCTCAACGTGTTGCCGAAGCGACAACCCTTTGTGGTGTAGTGTCAAAAACCCAGACAGAGTGTCGTCCTGCCCTGGGCTTTAACAAAACCCCTTTGTGAAACCAATGGGGTGTAGCGAAGTCACACTATGCACGTATAGATGTCACGTGGAAACTAGCCGATCTAAGCTCAAGGATAAGTATATATTAAAAGTTTCAAAATGAATTTTTCTTTATGTGTACGTACAGACGTAACATTGAAGCTTGTCAAAATTGATTCAAACAGGATCAAAATAAGCCTTGTCATTGAAATCAATGCACTGATATTTTTCACGATTGCAATACATCCTTTACTTCGTAAATCGACTTAAATAGAAGAAAACACCAAAGAGATAATGCTATAGGAAAAAGAAGAAACCGCCATTAAGTTCACAAATCTAATTTGTTAAAGAAAATCGAATCGATCACCATAGACACTGTATTTAAGTATAGTTTACTGTGTGTTTATTTTCATTGAAAAAAAAAAGAAAAAAGAAACAATTTTATAAAGCGCTTGAAAATTCTACTAAGTTTAATAATGCATATGGTAATTTGAAACGATAATAATACTGTTTAAGTTTATCAACATTACAGTTAACTTAGTAAATTTAAAATTTCCTGAAGCGTGTTTAAATGTTATTTGAAAGGAAGTATTTCTCCTTATCAGATGTAGTTTGGAGTGAATGTAGGGGATATTTTAAATAAATTTAAAAGACTACTTTTTCATACTCTTGAATAATTATCTACCGAGAGAATAGTAATCTAAATATCTGTAAGAAGATAACAGTGAACTATATTGCATTAACGTCGCATCAAAGGAGTGTAGAATCCCAAACAAATGAAAGAATGAAAGTTAAAATACGCAGTCGAATAAATGAACTGTATACAAAAGATAATGAATTCTGATATAAGGGAAGGGAGATCGCAGAATGCTAGAGATAAAATGTATGGAACAGCTTCGAAGAATGATAAAACCTGAAAAAAAAGTTTAAAAGGCGTTTCATTCCCTTTTTTATGTTATTTCTCTTGAAATTGCTTATTTGGTTATTGTTTTAAACTGAAATTGAACCGAATTTAATAGAGAGCGTAGATTTTTAAATAAATTGCGTAATTACAGATGCATTGAATATATTTGCTAATACTAAGAACTACGTGCAGTGTTCTAAAGCATTTTAGATTGTATGTCTTTATTAAATATTTAAAGGGAACACATTATTTTTAAACCTTCAAAAAATTGGAGGGGTATTTTTACATTTTTAAAAAATTTGAATATTTCTAAACCATTTAAAACGAACCCTATTGAAACATTCGAATTAAAGCCTGTAAAATTTCACAATCTTTGAATTTAACATCATAGCTTTCACGAAAACTATAAAAACAATAGAATAAAGCCTTTGGCCATTTTCACTAAAGATCTTTCATTTTTGTGTTTTGTCCTCAAAACTAACCAAAAAATGTAAGAAAAAATATCAAAATAACTTAAAATACGGCCATACACCAAGTAATCATACTATCCTTTAAGCTATTTCTATCCTTTAAGCCATGAAATTTCATTGGGTTATTCCCTGTAATTCTATTGGACGAATCCCTGAAATTTGATTGGTCCTCGTGGAACCAAGTGAATCTCTCGATTTCACAAAAGCATTCATTCCACCTCTCGTCTCCGCAGTTATTTTTCCTTAACGGCCTTCTTTAACTTCTTTTTTTAATTTATATTTACTTTTATGTATATATGTATATATTTTCCTCTTTCACTATTGTATTATAACCATACTGTAACTGGCATCTTGTTGTACAATATATGCATTATGAACCTCTCCCTTCTTAAATAACCTACCTTGCTTACTGGAGATATACCCAACCGGGATAGGTGCTCCGAAGATCCCCCCTTTATACGGAGAGATGATGGTCTTCGCAGTGTACGGATGTCCCTGGTCACAAAAGTATTTGTTCTTCTATCCCTAAGCTTTCTACTCTCTATATTTTTGTGTCATGGACTCCCGAATCCACCTACTATCTATTTCCTTCCTCTTTTGGCTGTTTATTTTCTCGTTCGTTGTCATTTTTAAGCTTACTGTTAGTAATCTCTGGATGACAGGGCTGATAGAATCCAATTGCTCCAAGCTTCAAAATCTATTAAAACATTAAATGCATTTTACTGAAAATGGAGTTCAACTTTCGCGAACTGTAAACAAAAAACTATTCCACATATTGATTTCAAATTTTCGCAGTAAATACATTACAGACCTACGAGGAAACTCTAACTACTTTTTTCTTTGTTGTTTATTTTATTTAGTATTTATAGTATCTGAAATGTAGTGTTTAAATATTATTTTAAATTTTATGAAAATTAAATCCCCTGGTGTAATATTTCTGATACATTTTAAAAATTTAAACAGGTGGATAATTATGCCTAATAATTATTGTGTACATAAAAGGAAAAACTATTAGTGAAAATTACTTTGTTTTTTGAAAATCTTTGCACACCGTGTCAGAAAAAAATTTTAATTTTGAAAACAACCTTTTACTTTTCGCTTTATATAAGTTCTTATTTTTTAGAAACAAAGTATATTCCACAGGACTAATTAAATAAAAAGAGAGAACAAGTGCGGAAAACACCTTGTATTTACCATAAAAAATTTAGAAAATAATGTGAAAATTGAGAAAAAAATCTTTCATTTAAAAATGTTTAAAAGTGATGTGTTCCCTTAAGACAGGTTAACAAGTACAGGGTCATGTAGAATGATCACGTTAATTAGAATATTTCTTGCATCAGGTAAAAGGCAAATATATGAATTTTTGTCGCGTAGTAAGGTAAACCTACAGGTTCTGCACAAGATAAGTAGTTCAACTTGTATATACTCCCACGAGGCAAGTAAGAAGGGAAATGCAGTCAACTTTATTTAAAATAAATAACACTTAAGAGAGTCAGTCTTGCCATGTTTCTCTATTATCAACTGCTCTCTATACAAAATTTAATTAGGAGTCCCTTAAGCTTTCTTATCAGTCATAACGCAACTTATCAAGCTAAGCCCAACAAATGGTCGAATTTCTCAAGAGTCATTCTAAGTATTCCTGTGTTCTTCAGTATCTTCAAACCTCAACCCTAATCAAGATGTTCCCTTTCAGATATATAATATTTTAGATATTCCCTTCAGATACTATTATATTCCCACGATTTCTTTCCTTCCTCAAAACGTCTCTTAATTGAGCCAAAAGAAATTTCTTAAAAGAATTAAACTATTTCGAGTCGGAATACGATTTGAACCTAAGTTACATACTTGAAATTTTACAGAACGATATAAAATGCAGTATTCCCCCGCCACTCCGCGCTTCATGTTTCGCGGCTTCAGTGCTTCGCGAGTTTTTTCAAAATATTTATCAAAAAATAAAAATGAAAAAATACAACCATGTCGGCAGCCACATTGCGGAAAGGAGCGTTGTTTCATGTTGATGCGAGAGAGAGAAGGATCCCTGCATGTCAAACAAAGAGATGAGTTGACTCAGAGTGCATACCACGGGCTCTTGAGATGACGAAGTCTGCAAGTGAGGAAGAAAATGAAGAGGAAGACAAAGAAAAAACTGAAAAGATTGGCCTTACATTGGAGAATCTGCAACAGTTGTGCAACATGGCAAGAATTTGCACAAGACATTGACGACAATATAGTTCTAGCTGTCGAGTTCAGTAATCGAGTTGACGGGATTATGTCTTTGTACAGCGGAATTTTGAAGGAAAGGGAAAAACAAGGACAACAACTACTCATTACCCTGTTTCTCTCCAAGCTAAAGCCTCATGGCTCTACCGTCAGCGTCTACAGCAGAAGAGTCTCCGAGTGAGCCTAAAACTTCTACGAGTCAAGTGAGATCCTCTCCTCCACCACCAACACAAGACTCTTCGCCTCTCTCAGAAAGCAATGTTGATTAATGTTCATTACTCAATAAGGTTTTGTAATTAACCTTATTAATTAGCACTGACACGTTTAAGTAAATATGTATACTGTTGTAATTTTTGTCTTAAATGTGTAAAATATAAATACTATTTACGTATACTAATTACTATTTTCGTGTACCAGAATACACGAAAATTCCTAGGTGCAAATGCTACTTCGTGGTTTTTCAGCTTTCGTGGAAGGTTCTGGTCCCCATTAACCGCGAAAAACGAGGGATCGCTGTTGGCTTATTCAATCTTTAGTTAATTCAAATAAGACAAAAGCAGTGGAGTTCGAAGGCAAGGTACTCGATTAGCAACTTGACTCCCAAAAATCCCTTTTCGATCCTCTACGGCGTTTACATTTCTACGCGAGAATTGCCGAAGAATCAAAAATGCTGAATCAACCAAGATGTGATGTTTAAAAAATACTTATCAGTTTCTGCTGAGTGGGGATATCTCCCCCTTCGTCTTCTTATGAGCTTTAGTTAAGCCTCCCTTATTTTCATAACATTTTATAATGTTGCTTGGAAAATAAAAAAATGTATAGCAAGCAAAAAATGAGAAATCCGCTTACCCGCAAAGTAACATTGAACCTCTGAAATTGACACTCGTTTTTTCTATCAATTATAGGCTAATTATTATTTTTATTCTATGAATCTTAATTATAGTAATAAGAGATATGTATTTTATTTTATTGCATAATAGCCAATTTTTAAAAATATTTAAATTTCTTTAAAAATATAAATATAAAATATACTATAATATAAAAAATAAATATATTATATTTATTTTTATTTATTATATTATATTTATATAAATTACTATAATATATATAAAATAATATAATAAATTTAAAAATATTTAAATTTGAGACTTTTTTCATTTTATTTATTAAGTTTTAGTTTTAGATACCTCTAAAGTTTTATTTTTCAGAATAAAACATACATTTTGCTTTAATTCTTATTCTTTATTGACTCAACAGCACGTTGTTGGCCACAGCCTTTTTCGAAATATTTTTTCATTTCACTCTCCTCTTCGTTAGTGAGTTCCAGTGGGTCACTCTTATTGTTTTAAAGTGCCCAACAATGCAATCAACTCATCTTAGTTTTGGTCTGCCTCTAAGTCGGTTACAATTCGATTTGAATTTGAAGATTCTAGATCAGGGATGGGCAAACTTTTTCAGGCCGAAAATCGAAAGAAAATAAATTTGGCTGGCCAAGATAAATTTTTCTAAAATTTTAAAAACAATATACAAACGTAACGGTTTAAATACGTTAATGAGGTGAATGAAACTGCGATTTCATTTTTGAAAGTTCCTTATACTGAGGTTCGAAGTGAGATATACTATTTTTAAGGAACGATGCTAAATGCTCATCTGTCAGTCTACTTCTGAAATTATTTTTTCTAAGGTTCAAAGTTGAAAACACTTGTTCAGATATAAGAAGCAAATATACCGCTGATTTTCTGGGCGTGATATAATAAATTTGGGATATAATATTTAAACAAAGTGGGAAAGGAGATTGATATATAATGTATAAATATATATTTCTTTTAATTTGCCTTAGACCGGCAACTTAAAAATTCCATCCGCAGGCCGGATAAAACCTTCCGGCGGGCCGTAGTTTGCCCATCCCTGTTCTAGATGTTATAGAGGCGAGGCTCATTCTGTAGATGTGAACCAGCAAATTTAATGCCGTTCTCTTTAATATAATTGATAATATCTGTATCTTTATAAAACTTAAATAGTTCGTTATTTTATCTGTGTCTCCACATACCATTAATGTTCACCGCACACAGACTCTTACTTGCAACCTTTTCCCTCGAAGAGAGCTAGCCGATTTTTGCCATTGCCCAGGTTTACTTTGATTACATATGAAAATTTAGTTTCTGATAAATATATTTCAAATGTGTCTAAGTGATTTTCATATATTTCCTTGGTGTGTATTTTTGTGTTTAAAAATATACGTATTGAAATATAAAACTTAAATATTTTAAAACTACAGCTTTGTTAAAAAAAATTGTAAAAATTTCACCCTATAGGCCATATTACACGTCAACCTGTACGCGTTGTAAAAGCAAAAGATTTAGTCTTTTCCTTTTCTCAATGAAGAATTTAGGGATTTTTCGTATGATAAAATAAATATTTAGATAAATTAAAGGCTTAATCCAGCAGTTTCCAAACATTTTGTGCCTGCGCCCTCCTTTTTTATAAAAATAATTTTTACGGCCCCCTAAATTTTCGTGACAATCTAGTTTCATAAATACTCATCTAATATTGTAATTTGTTTAATGGACTTATAAAATGATATACCATATTATGTATACATCAAATATTTATTATAAGTAATAATAATATTGACACGCTGTTGACCGGCAATTTTACTGTAAATTTATCTCATTTCACCGGCTATTATTTCACAGTTACCACAATTTGATTCATAATCACTCGGACAATCAGATAAAGCAACCGCGTATAATTCATTGAAAGATTCTTCATTACGTTCCGTCACTATTTTTAAAAATTTTTTAATTATTAAATATTTTTTACGACAAAAGGTTTGGCGGGTCTTATAAGCGACAGACACAGCTTATGTTATACTGACCAACAATTGTACTGTATGGTCTCCAACACAGAAAACAACAGCGATGCGAAAAAAACGCATGACGAGTTTACTCGTGGCCAGTCAGCAACGTTCGGCCATAAAAACGCGTGTTAACTCGTGACCGGTCAACAATGTTTTAAATGAAAGAGAAACAAATCTTACAAAAACTAAAATACATGTCATAATGAAAAAAGCGTAATTATATTTTAATGATGTGATGTTTGGGTTTGTTTTTCAGCACACATTTTCTCAAACCGCGATATAATTGTAGATATAGCAGTTCTTAATTAATTTTCTAGCACTAAACGTTATTGATACTTCGTCTAAAGCTACTGCGGAAAAACCAGTTTTACATAAGTTTGTTTTTCAAATGCCGCTGTCAATACAGGCACAGATATCTTTATGGAAACACATGGCTGCGAAGCTGTTACCCATTTAGCACCACCTGGGAGCTCGTGTAGATTAAGGAATGCTACGGATGCAAGTAACATTACCCCCCCCCCCCCGCTGGGTTTCGTAATTTAGAAGTAAGGGACCAAACAGAACCCCCCCAGGCTTGGTCTAACACCCCCAGAGGTATCGTTTGAGAACCACGGACACAGTCACCTTTAACGAACACGGAGGATATTACACCGGTTCGAGGCCGAACGATGGCCGAATGGTTAGGGTGCTGGCCTTCGGAACCGGAGTTCGTAGGTTCGAATCCCACTATGGCATGGATGTTCGTAGCCTTTCGGAATCGGCTTTAAGCAGTAGGTCCCGGTTTCATTAGCCCTCTTATTGCAAAAAGTAAATCGTAGCGCTCCAAAACCAAACCAAACCCAAATACACCGGTTCGAGTCCTGAACCCGCAACCTTTCAGTTATAAGATCGCTGTCTTAGCCGACTGAGCTACCACTTCTCTAATACGGGTTTTACATAAGTATAATGTTACACATGGCAATAAAATTGTTAGAGCTTTGTTTGTTAAAGTAGAAAAATCTTTATTTTACAGATCAAAATCATCAAATTTTACAATTACAATCTTGTTTTGTATTCACTCATATTTCGATATGTGCCTCCCTTGCAATAATCTTGCACCCTTCCCCTGTTAACTCATAATTTAGAACCCGACAGCTTAATAACACGCCAACCTCACAGGACATCTCACAGGAGCACTCTATTCTGACTTTCCTTTGCCAAGCCCTCTAAGTCAGAAATACTGTAGTGCATGGTGGTGAGAAATAACAGAATATTACAACACGATAATGAGGACCAATGTACTAAAATTAATTAAGAGTTGTAAATAAGTTATTAATTAAGAGATAAGATTCATGAGTTCAGCGAAGGAGAAAAACACAGTAAAAACAATGAGAGATTAACATTTCTAACCAGATTAAAATTACAAGATAGCTTAGATAAAATAGAGCTTTTTATTATTATTATTATTATTATTATTATTAAAATAAAGAAATACTTAGAATACTTATGAAGTAGCATTAGAGCTAGATTATTACGTTCAGAAACTATTGCGAAGGCAACCTAAACCGACATAAATCGATTGAAAACTTTTATCTATCTCACTTGAAATTCCCGCAACCTTATCGGATAAACGAATCCTGAACTGTTCCCGATGCTGTTTCAACGAATACAGGTTGGCGTGTAACCTTTAAAGAAGCATAACATTTTATTTTATGATGAATCGAAAACAGGCTGTTGTAATGAAAATTTGAAGTCTCGAAAAGTACTATGTTCCCTTAAAAATTTGAAAAGAACTTTCTGAAGATATTGATATTTGATCATTTTTCGGGTCATCAGTAATTTTGATACCTCTCAAACAAAAGAATGACAGGTAATTTATTGCGTAAATAAATATAATATGAATTCTATGAACATTTTACATTTATTTTTCCTACCGATGATACAAGCTACCTCAATTTTCCAGTCTTCCATTACGATGATAAATTATTCTATCCTGAACTATTTTACATCTAGCAGAACCTTTTAAAAATTTATGAGGAATTCGTAGGAAGTATAAGAGCATGCCTATCACTTTCGAAATAATTTAGTGAATATTCTTTTTAAATAAAAAGAAGATAAAGGCAAACGACCTAAAGTATACACATTTTAAAGTGATATTGTAAAATAGGAAAAATATGAAAAAAAATCGAAGTTTGGTCTTTATATACAGATTTAATGCAAAATTACACAAACCATGCTTGATGATCTAGTAGCCCATGATGTTTCTCGTCTATTATATTTAAACAAGATGCCATCTTTTTTTATTCTCTCTGGGGACATTATTTTTGTTATAAAGTATAAATAATTGGTTTATTTACTTTCTATGCTGTTGAAAATTAATTTAAGAAAAATTGATGTGAACACAATAAGACTTTATTTATATAACTATATGACTCGACAGACGTTGTCCTGTTTTAAACGCTGTAAATCCAAAAATTGTAAGATGCTTTTAAATAAATTATAAATTGGACCATTTTGATGGAAAAGTAAGGAAAAAAATTATTTTAGAAATACTTGTCACCACCAAGAGTACAGTCATCCCAAACGTAATTAGATTAAATTAAATTCCCCGCATCGCCTGTAAAGGAATTTGATTCTGGAACTTGTACTGAAGCCCGTTGCGCTGACCACTCTGCCTCAGATACATTTGCTATGAAGGGTTTTAAGCGGCATTATAATAATCTCCATAAGCGCGCAATTCAGGATTTTTAATTAAATAAAACAGTTTCTATTAGATTAAATAGTGATTCTAAACCATTCTTGAATTAACTTAATTACATACACAAAATTTCATCAAAATCAGTTCATCCATTAAGGAAAAGTTCTATTGCAAACACACTGACAGAAGAATTTTATATATAAAGATATTAATTTATAAATGCTTTGCTTATCGTAGTTTTCTATGATAATCAAAATTCCTATATAAAAAATCTGATGTAAACACAATATGACTTACTTGTAAGCTCATTAAATTATACATATTTTTACATCATCACAACTATCATTAGCTTATTCCCTTAAAGGTTCAAATTTACTTTCGCTTTTCAAGATAGAGGTGTTGTCTTGGGTTAGCTCAAGTACTGAGTCTTAAGTGGTGACTTGCAGCAGTAATATTTGTTTTAAATTTTTTTCTAGTATAGCTATTTCCTTAAAAATTGTTCGGCCATCGTTTATTTGCCGAACGATGGCCGAATGGTAGAGCGCTGCTCTTCGGAACCGGAGTTCGTGGGTTCGAATCCCGCTGATGGCATGGATGTTGGTAGCCGTTCGGAATCGGCTTTAAACTGTAGGTCCCGGTCTCATTAGCCCTCGTGTGCAAAACAGTAGACCGTAGCGCTCCAAACCAAACCAAATCCTTAAAAATTTAAATTTTCGGGATAAAAATAGGAGTAAGTCGACCATAGAGCTTCTCTCAGAAATGGGAGTGGGATTAAAGAGCAGTGAATACTGAATTCCACACACATAATAGTCAAAACTTTCGACTAAACACAACTTAAATATCTATAATTGTATATAAATGATGTTTAAGGGGGATAGAACCTTTTTCTATTACAGTGTTCCCTCGCCACTTCGCTATTGCTGTTTTGCGACTTCAGTGATTCCCGAGTTTTTCCAAAACATTCATCAAAAAATAAAGATGAAAAAATACAACCATGTCTGCAGCCACATTGCGAAAAGGAGCATTGTTTCATGTTGATGCGCAAGAGAGAGGGATCCCTGCATGTCAAACAAAGAGATGAGTTGACTCAAAGTACATACCACGGGTTCTCATAAATGCATTTCATCACTCAGCGGTGGTGAAGGCAGTAAGCCGGCTCACCTTATAAGGAATGAAGGATTTGTCGACATGACAAAAGAAGACATCAAAGCCCTTATCGATTGCCACTCGGACCCACTGACCGATGAAGACCTCCTTGAGATGACAAAGTCTGCAAGTGAGGAAGAAAATGACGAGAAAGACAAAGAAGAAACTGAAAAGCGTAGCCATACCCTAGAGAATCTGCAGCAAATTGTGCAACATGGCAAGAGCGATGCAACAATTTGCTCAAGACATTGACGACAATATGGTTCGAGCTGTCGAGTTCAGCAATCGCGATGACGGGGTTATGTCTTTCTACAGGAGAATTTTGAAGGAAAAGAAAAAATAAAGACAACTACCGATCACCATGTTTCTCTCCAAGGTAAAGCCCCAGGCTCTACCGTCAGCTCCTCCAGAAGAAGAGTCTCCGAGTGAGCCTAAAGCTTTTACGAGTCAAGTGAGAGCCACCAACACAAGACTCTTCGCCTCTCTCAGAAAGCAATGTTGATTAATGCCTATTACTCAGTAAGGTTTTGTAATTAACCTTATTAATTAGCACTGACACGTTTAAGTAAATACGCATACTGTTATAATTTTGTCTTAAATGTGTAAAGTATAAATATTGTTTACATATTTAAAACATTCGTGCACCCACATACACGAAAGTTCCTTGGGGCAAATCCTACTTCACGGTTTTTCAACTTTCGTGGAAGGTTCTAGTCCCCATTAATTTCGAAAAATGATGTGTCACTGTATAATTAGTTTTTTATTATTTTCTTTTCATTTCTATAATTACAAATGTATGCGAAAATTTCTTCCAAAAAACTGAAAACTATGTTTTGATTAGATATATTATTAAATATTAAAATTGTATATTTCAAGAAAAAACCCTTTGGTCACCTTTGATGTCAGGGTAAAATAAATTTAAGTTTTGAAATACAAGCCAACAATCAACAATAAAGTTTTCTTTAAAAATCATTAACAAGCCGAGTATTGGCGAACGAATATTAATCAGTAGAAAATTCCAATTAGATTGATACCATGTACACAAAGCCACCATAGCAACAAACACTGTAAACTGAAAAAATAGGATTTAACTAGATTTGTAAAAATACAATTATAGTTTTAGAAGTATTATGTAATGCAACGCAATCTCGAAGTAAAAACCATACTCATAGACGTAGCTGACGTGCTGAATAAACTAGATAAGTCTAGTAATTATCACTTGGATCGTATCATAAATTACAGTTTTGTTTCGAGAGAATATCAAACACCATAAAAATCTATTAGATTTTCCTTATAATTAGCTATTATCCTCTACTATGTTATCATTAGAATTGTTTGCTATAGAACATTTTTGCGAGACGACCACCAGAAGTAAACAAATTTAATTATGTCGGAGATATTATCTTGAAACGCTAAAGCTCCCGAACAATGTAATTGAAAAGATATTTAATTAATATTTGTTATCGTTGTTTTAACTTTCAAAGTGTTAATTACAGAATTACTATCGGATAGAGTGTTTGATTATTACCGAGAATCTCAATTAGGCAATCGTGGTAAAAATATTCATGAGAAAAATAATTAATTAAAATGGTTATTGGGGTTCTAAGATATACTTTCTGAATGTTTCATTGCGTTATTAAATGTCGATAATTATAACTAGATATTGGGATTTAAATACAGATTTTGCATGCAAGAATGTTTTTCCGATAAATTAATTACTTAGATATATTTAGTAAAATATACTGAAATTAATAAATGTGGTAATTTATAAATTTTTAATACAGCAGATTGGATGAACGTCAAGATCTCAGCTATTCTTAGATTAGATTATTATCTCACTATCAATAATCTATTATATAATGCTTTTAAAACTATTGAAAATCGTACTGTTTTGATTTCGCTCTATAAATATTGATGGTGCGTTATAAAAGCAAATTTTAGAATAAATGTTTTTCCGTTTTTATTTATCAAAGCATGGATGTAGCATACGATTTTTATCACAAACTAGATGCTTTTGCGTCTAGCAATGAGTATTTGAAGTTCCCAAATAAAAGGCTGTGTTTATTCCAAAATTTAAATTAATTTTTAGACCATATTGCATCAACAATATTAAGAATTTCACAAATAAAACAAGTCAATGAACGAATAACATATTTTCTCTTGATTTTCTTCGTAATACCATATTTAGGTATTTATCCTTCCACTTGGCTAAAGTAAAGCTAATTAAATTTTTTGCGTAATTATTTTAAGAGAATAAAAGTACATAAATAGAGCGATTTCATGCAACGTCATTGTACCGAGGTACTTTCTCACGGTGAGTTGCACGTGCATGCATAGCCGTGGGAGGATTTTCCTTGACGAATTTAAGACCCCAATTATTTACGTCAAGTTTAGGGACCCCTGCAGAGAGGATACTTCACGGAATGGCAGCATAACGGTCAAGCTCGCACAGAACTGTAAGCATGAATTATGGGAGCAGGGGCTAAAATGTAATGTCAGCTTGAACAAAAAGGGGCTACTTTAATGAGCCCACCTGCACTCCCGAAGGGCATGTGATGTGGAAAATTTCCCAAAGAGAAGGGATTGGATGACAAGAAAAGGAGGGGCGTTGGGACCTAGGTGAAAGTTTTTTGGAAACGCAGTGAGAGCTAGAGGCTGAGAGCTGAGAGTTAGAAGTGGGCAGTCGAGAGAAGTGGAACAAGAATCCACTAGCACGAGCTCGTCCCGTGCGCCCGGACTGACACCGCCCCGCTCAACATCACCAACTCGTCCCGTATGCCCGTGAGAAAAGCCCCTGCCTGCTCCCCTGCGACTTCAATGGAGGTAATTTATAAATAATATTTACAGTCCTTTGACTTAGGCCTCTGTTAATAATAATAATTCCTTATAAAGTGATGTGGGATAATTAGTCTGTAAATAGAAAATATAAATGATTGATTATGTTAACCAAGTATTTTTGTAAATAAATGTATAGAATAAATGTCTGAATCTATATAAGGTATTATATTCATTCTGTGTTTCCCCCTTGTAACGAACACTGGTGTATAGGTTGTATGTACATTACAACAGTAATGAACGGTTTTAATGCCCTTCCCATTCATTTTAACGCTTATGATAGCCAATAGACAAATAATTAACTGCCCTTCCACTTGGAATTAAACACAAAATCGTCATAAGTAGAGATGTGCATTGCTGCGTGAAATCGCCCAATAAATAAAAATATTAAGGACCCATATTAGAAAGATAATCACAATTTTGCTAGATTTGTAGAATAAACAATCACCGAATAGCTGTAATCGACTTTCGTGCGATTGGTTCCAATAGCTAGAAAAAAAAATCAAAAGGAATGCACTTATATTTTTTAAACGTTAAGTCTGTTACCACAGAAACAAACAGATTTTTATATGAAAACAATGGCAAAATTTAAGTTAAAGAAGACTATATCTAAATTAAACAATTCATCAAGTTAATCGCATCAAAATGTCCTAAAACTTGTATTCGTGTAAATAACATTTTAATCATTATCTGATGAATTAAGTTAATTAAAACATTTTAATTATTTTTTCATGTGATTAACAGGAAAATATATGACATAGAGCAAAAATAGAGTCACCAAATTTAATGTTGGTTTAATAGAATACAATTGCCGTCTAAAAATTGGTGAATAAAACTGAGTAACTAAGTTCAAACTGAAAGAGATATTCCAAATTAAATTTCATAAAAAAGAAGTAAATCAAGTAAACATGGTCAAAAAAGCAAGAAACATTATATTAGCTAAAAACAGACCCTCATTCGCCCTGTAGTAACTTACTCTTCATAGATCTGGATTATGAGAGAAAGAGGAAAAGATTTTAGGTGCTTTCGAACGAAAAATATTAAAAATTGTTTTAGGAGATATCCATGAAAAGGATATCTTTTGTAGAAGGTACAACATTGAATTGTACAGATTGTTTAAGGAACCAGATGTTGCCCATTTCACAAAGATAAGACGCCTTAATTGAGAAGGGCATGTTATTCGTATTAACAACAGTAGCATGCCAAAAGAAACCTTTTTGGTTAGACCAAACAATATAAGACGAAGGAGACTCAAACTTCGATAGATGAACGTAGTCGAAAAGGACTGTCTTGATCTTGAACAAGAATTCGAGGAGTCTGGCAGAAGGCCTTGACTCATCCTGGGCTGTCGAGCCACGAATGATTAGGATAAAAAAAGCATTTTAAAATATATCAAATAATGAATTAAATTTCTTAAAATATGGTAATTATTTTAGCAAGGAATTAAAAGAAAAATACATCATAACTCCTTTTAGATTAAACAAAAGCGTTTACGAAGTTTATATAATGTATCAATGCGGCAAATCATATAAATAATTCAATTCGTTCCATCAGAAAAATGGCAAAAATAAAGGTATCAAAATGTGTTAAAATGTTCACAGTTTAAGGTTGTCTGGAAATTAAAAAAAAAAATTCTTTTCTATTTTAAAAAGTTTTATAGTTTCTTAAAAGACATAAAACAAACCACATGTTTTTACGATAATAATATCAGCAGATATTTCATTATTTTTGTAAAGTTAGTGTACACCATTCGTCTTTTACTGTATTAAAAACCACTGTAAAATGTTCAACTATGTAAAATAGTCTGAGTACTAAGAAACCATACTAAAAAAATAATAAACATATAACCATCTTACATTTGTATTGTTAAAGTAATTTTCACAGGAAATTAAAATAGTATAAAATGTAACAAAAGGTACATATTTCTGAAAAATCTAGTACTGGAATCTTTTAAGTCCATTTATCTCAAAATGGTTTTTAAAGATTAGTAAAATTCAAACTCATACATCACAAGTTCTAGTTAAGCTGCATAATAGAAATTTTGTAAAGATTAATATATATATATATATATATATATATATATATATATATATATATATATTGCTATGTTGGATAAAGGAAACTGGGGCACGTAAAATAGGTTCGTAGTCACAAAGTCCAAGTTCTCAAACGAGGACCCAGCGAAGGTAATGTTACTTTCGTCCGTAGTATAACTTAAGCTACACGTGTTCCGACTCTCCGCGGATGGTGCTAAAGAGTAACAGGTTCGCAGCCTTATTAAGGCATTAGGATAATATTTGTATCGCCTGAATTGGAAGAAAAACAACTGTTTATATAGATATTAATGACCTTGTAAGA
>CM063498.1:60361035-60483535 GCA_032207245.1 Pardosa pseudoannulata
TGTAATATTTTTAAATTTAATCATCGATTATTTTTTATTGCAATGAAAATTTTATCACCGGTATTAACAACAAATTCTTTTCATAAAACTCTAGAAGTCTGTTTCACGGACTAATAAATATCTAGCGTTTAAGTTATATATCTTATATGAAAATTAAGAAGTTTGTTCGTTGGTGTATTTGATTTTTATACATAACTACACGGTTTGTGATAGATCCGTTCAATTTTGGACATCACTCATATATACCGCCAAATAATCACTGTCAATATTAAAACGTCTGTTGTGCAGCCTATCACGTAATATGACAAGATAAATTAAAGTTGGCAACTAACATGCGGTCAGTAAAGATAAATAAATTATTGAACGTGTACCGGATAATTTTCAGCCAAAGAACAAACCCTTTTTTTTACTTTACAATTCTAGAAAATTAAAAACTTTACTGATCCCGTCATATGACGGGCTATATGCTAGTTAAAGAATATCTGCTCAAAATATGGTGACTCTCCAAAACTGTTGATTTATATAAAGAACAAATATACAAACAAAATACACATTACAAACAATATACTCAGTACAATATGCATATACTCAGTTTTATATAGAGAGAGATTACCAAATCTATTATTAAACTCCATTAAAGGTAATAAGTAAGCTTAAAACATAAACAAAATATATCACAAATGAAATACCATAACTTCATGGCCTAATCTAAACAAAAAATTATGTTGAGAAAAGGAATGAAAAAGTTAAAGCTTCGCAAATAAAATTAAGCTTTTCAACTAAGATGTGCTGCTGATAATGTAATTACACCTTTTTAAATTGAATTTAATTACAAATAAAAAAAGGTCTTCTAGCAGGTAATTTCCTAATTAAAAGTTTTATTTACACTGCAATGGAAATTCATTTAAACATTAATATTCGAACACGGGGTTTAAAAAAAATGAATTACTTAAGTTGTAATCATATCAACATTTATTTTCCATGGAGATTTCGGTACTACTGAAGAATCGGGTGCCCCTTGGCAAATTTGGCGAAATTATTGGCGATGTTTACTAAAACACAAAGGTATTACATCCGAATAACATTGTATCTCTTGCTATATGGACGACTTTAATGGATGTACATTACGCCATTGTAATAGAATTATATACATTTTTTTAATTAACCAAAGTCACTGAGAAAGCGAGCATTTACATTTATTGGCAATTAATCTCGAAATGGCTTACAAAGCCGACAGCTCCAAATTATTAAAAATTAGCAATAGTGAATCTTTAATGGCTCATTATATTTAATATTTTTAAGCATTACGCGCATTTAATATATAAGAAATGGGTTCCACAGGAAGAGCTGGATAAAAATATTATATGAATTAAAATATAGATACAGATTATTTGGATCAGATGAAAATGTTAGGCTACCATGCTCAGAGCTTTATAGACAAGTTGGATGGGGCACCCTGTTCTTCAGTTAAGACGATATGTCTTCACATTTCCACTTTTTTTATTTGCGCAATATGGAACTGTATTATATTATAACAAAACCTATTTTATATATTTTGATCGTAAACTAACATTAATGCATTCTAAATAATATGGTTTGGTAAATATTATTAAATGATTCTCGAAACTCCAAGAAACGCATACATTATTTACTGTGTTATTAAATTCACATTAATATTCTTTACAATCAGATTTAAATCAATAAATAAGAGATAAAGATGTATCAATTCGTTTCTCGTTGCCAGAATCTGAAACCAAAATGTTGCGCAAAAATGATTACTTTAATGAACAAATCATATCTAGAATGTCCTGAAAATGGAAATGCACGAAATTTAATTATGAGATTCATCTGGAGAATTCGAGTATCAGTTTTAATTTTGACAAACCAATTTAAATACTCCTGACACTGGTGTTTTGAGAATTCATTGAGACCGAGGTTTCTCTTTTAATATTTTCTATTTCGTTAACTATACCCACCTGTTACACCCGTAAAAATATTTTGGCGTTTTAAATGAGTATCAAAATGTTTCTCTTGAAAGAAAATAGATTAATTGATTTCAAATTCCCATGATAGCTTTCTTTTCCACAGTTCATATAATGTAGAGAAAATCTGGTTGCAGTTACAACTTTGTCAGTGTAACGTATGATGTGGGAGCGTAACTGATCAAGTCAGACAACTGATTTCACACAGCACACAGACATTTATTTATACACAGTACATGTACAGATACATTTCAAAAAAACAAAATATCCCTCTGATCATTGCAGACCGCTCTCTCCTCTTCTTCGTTGCCAATCGCAACCTTGAAATTGTATGAGTCCGGCACACAGTCATTCTCCTGTTGCCAATGGATTCTTAGAACTTATAACAGTTCGGCACAGCAGGCAGAGAATAATTGTAAAAAAAATATAAAAAAACATTTATTGGCATTCAAGACAAACAGAAGTGGGTTAACAAAAGTAACAACATGCATATCAGCTGTTCAAATGATTAAAACAGGAAGATTCTCTTTTGGCATTAGAACAAAAATGATTGTAAGTGGGGAAAATAAACATTATCATAGGATTACGATATTACTGTTCCTGACTGGAAATTATTAGTTAGCATTATAACGAATTCACGTTTTAACAGATTTTTAACATTGTAAGTCCTATAAAGAAATATATATATAGAATATATATACTATAAAATTATAGGACCTATTGTCTATAGTCCACACGTTTATATAGCTCTATAACAAGGTTTGTACATGTTTATATTGCACTACATCATCATGGTGCTAAATCGGAGTTTGAGTGTATATATATTATCAACTACTATTTCAAATGCGGGGACACTTTCTCTTAAAGTATTTGCCACTCCCAACTGCAGATATTTGTTGGCCATTTTACCATAAGAATAACATGTAGGCGGCCAACATTACTCCCGGGACGACACAAACACAGTCCTCGTAGTTTAGAAACAGGGACAAAGCACCAAGACACCAAGACTTGGCCTGACACCTCCAAATTACTGTTTGGGAACTTGGTTGACATTGTGACAATGAACCTATTTTGAAGTCGATAATGAGGTATGCTCGGGACTTTAACTTTCACTCCAAGAGATTATTATTTTCACAGACATACAATCATTGACAAAACAGCGATCAACATTGCGGGTCCCCTCGACCGCGCAATCCGATGTTAACAAGTAAATATGATGAGGTCACAGCACAAGTTCTGTTCAGGAACTGTTGATTTTAAATTATAAAGTCGGCACATACTGCTTTACATAAAAAATAAAAACATTTTGAATTAAGAACAACCATCCTTGAGCTATGGGTCATAACAACAAATATATATGTTGTTAATAAGATAGCAATGTAGTTAACACGCAGTGGATGACGGAACATTTTGGCGAAATTTAATATTCAGTTCTCAATAGATCGAAATTATTTAATTTTTTAAACAACTTTTGTATTTTATATTGAAATATATAAACAAATATATAAATAGAATATATAATAACAACTTAAGATTTTGTAAACACTTTATATTTTTAGTGGATAAATTTATAATAGTATCGTATATGAAAATCATAAAAATAGTAGTATAAATATTTTTTCGAATTATGTCACATTAAACATTTTTTTTTTATAAAAAAAAATGAGAGCAATCCAAAAACTAATATGTAAAAACTGGTTGTCTAACCAGAATCTATGTAGTAGAGAAGATTCGGCTTCGATTCCTGTATATAAGTTATTTTTTACACAAATAATGTTATTACACTAATTGTACTAGTACGTGAACGCTCAAGTATCAATCGTCCGATAAACGTGCGAGTATGTCCAGTATACAATGCTTTAATAAGATATCGATTTTCAAATATGAATTAAAAATAAAAAATTAGTTTTGAAAGTACATTTACCTTGAAAATATATGTACTTTTTAACCTCCATGTACATATAAGAACATATGAGGCTAATAACAAATGTGAATGCATGCAGATTTTAAAATATTGAATCATTTTAGATGCATAAAAGTTATTTATAACCAGAAAAATTTGCTTTTATTGTTATTTTTCTACCAAGTAAAATTCAAAGAATAAAAGAGACTTGAATATATTGTAAAATAAGTACATTAAAATAAAAATAAACAAAAAGCAAGTGCATTTAGATGTAAACCGTTTTATTTTTTTATATATAAGTTATCTGTATTTAATTATGAAATAAATGGATAAGGCATCATTCAAGCAATAAAGTTTATCTTTCCTAAACTATAGTTCTAAAATAATTTGTACAAATATTTCATATCACAGCAAAACAATATAAAACATTAAAAATTTTTTCCTTTAATGCCCTTATTTCGTATTTTGGTTAAAATCGATTAAATTTTTACATTTATCACAATAAATAGGTAAAAATAAAATTTTTTAATTATTCATTGAAATATCTCATTTAATCCTTTCATATTTGAACTATTTATATCGTCTAAATAATATCTTATCACTACTTATATTACGTAAATGATCATATTTGACTAATAAATTAGGTACATGTGTGATATAAATTGAAGCATCGTATGTGTAACTTTTGCCACCGGTTTTACAATAAATTATTTTCATATAAGTCTATGAGTCTATTCACGGACAAATAATATTAACTAATTTATATATAGAAATTAAGAATTTGTTCTTTTTGTGTTTGTTTATTATAAAATTATATAGGTTACCTAAATGAATTCAATGTGGTTCTAATCATTACAGGATCAGACTCTATAGTAACGATAATTAATTATAAAAAGATAGTTCAAAAAAACAAAAATCAGAGGGTACAACGTTTGGAATATTAACAAGAGCAAGTGCATTTAATGATCCGTTTCTCCAAAAAATGTTACAAATAAAGAGACAGGATTCATTAAAAAACATAAAAGTTTTGTTTCCGTATTCACTTCTTCAACAAATCTGAGGCTTCAACTTTTCAACCTTACCAACCAAAATAGAAAACTCAATCGAATTCGAAACCATCCCTGAATTTTAGACTTACAATAGATGTCGCTGAAGATAAAAATAGGGTGACAAAAATATTTTAAACTATTTTTTAATTAATTAGAAGACTCATAAGAGGTTCAGCTGAGAAAGAAGGTTAATGATATCGAAAGAGTAGCGAAACTTTTAAAACCCAACTATAACCTAATGTTAAAATACATTTGTGCTCCTTTTTCTTTCACAAAAACATTTTCTTAGCATGATCTACGTAAAAACCCATACAAAATCCTTTTAAGGATGATAAAGATGTGATTATTGTTTACCAAATGACGGTCAAAACAGGAAATTTGCGAATCACACTTCCTGCAAGATTTGTTACTCATGAGACAGCAAAATGTAGTTCCCAGCAAAGCAGAAATGATCTCGTAAGAAGTTGACGCTTCTTTGATTTCACAAGATTTCCTTTCCATGGATAAAAAAGTACACAGTCGAGGGTGTAAGTTAACATAAATATATAGTAACAAAAAATATAATTTTACATGGGATTTTACATGGAATTGGAAAAATGAAATTTTTATGCCATTTAATAAGAATAGAAGACTCTTTACAAGATTTTTGTTTCAAAATTTTTATTATATCCGTAAATGCTCTCGATTTATCAGAGCCCGACTCAGATACTTTTGTGCCCAGGGCACAATCCAATTTTTGTGCCCTCCACCCCCATGCAAATTTAAAGCGACAAGTTATCATAATTACAGTCATATAGAAATTATAACATTGAATTAGCAAACAGATTTAAGAAATTAGCATTAAAGTAATATTCAAAATCAAAAACACCAAATTTTCATTTTACGTAATCATTATTATCTCTGTTTAGGCATGCTAAAAATTAAGGACTTTTAAAAACCTAGAGTGACCCACTTTTTTATGTTTACCTTGTCACACTCACAAGCTGTGTGATGCAGAAAATAAATAATAAGAGAATTAAAAATAATTTAAATTGAGGAGATGATTGAATGGTTTATAGTGGTACGTTGCTAATAATCTATCTTATAAATATGCAATAACCCATAGGATAAAAAGAGCACGAGGTTCGTTGAGGGAATTAATTATCAGGTAAATAACAGTAAAATTAAAGTAAATAGGAAACAATAGAGTTCATGACAAACACAATTACCTCGTACAATAATTTATTAAAACTTAACGATGGTAGTGTATATTTGCGATTTCTCCCCACTTAATATGTGTTTCAAGCACTCGACTAAATTTTCGTGCCCAGGATACGTGCCCCAAGTGCCCGTGCGATAATCAGGCTCTGCGGTTTATGAGTCTCGGCATACCCAAAAGAAGTCTGAAACTAATAACAGCTAGAGTTGAGGTTTTGACATATCGTAATATGCGCAAATAAATAAAGCGTATTCAATTTTGATGTGATAGATGTAGTTGGTTAAAATGATTGAAAATACAGAAACATAAAAATAAATATGCATGCATTTATAAGCCATAGTTAAACCTTGTTATTATTCTGTTAATTATAGCTTTAAGCTCCTTTCTGCAATAAAACTTTTATTGCCTTAAATATGCATATTATTATTATATCTACTTTAAAAACAAAAGATGCAAAAACATAAAAAGATTTTTTTTCGGGGAGATTTAGTAATAGGTTGAAAATCACTGATTTATTCAGTAATACATTTTAAACACTTTTAGAATTCTCATTCCATACAATTTCAACTTCAATCATTTCGTTCCTTGCTTTATTACTATTACATTGTATAAGGCCAGTTTGTATTCAAATTGGCCTCCTGTGTTTTCTAAATTTAGTACCTAACTTCGATTTATACAGCTATTTTATCATTTCACTGAAAGGTTTTAATTCTGCCTTTCCAATTCTTCCCCAAAATATTCTTTTATGCAGGCCAGTCGTTGTGCCTTTTGACTGCAAAACAAAGGGCTCCATACAAAAGGGAGATTAATGAATGCCATTTTACGATCTGTTTCCGACGTATATGCGAGTTAAGGGTGCACTTTCAGTAACAATTAACTCGGAAACTATTTTTCTTGCGTGAATTCTTAGAACAACCAGTTTTCCACTTCGACAAAACGAAGCTATTCAGTGAGATACATTTGGAAAATTGCAATCTTGAATCTTCCAGCATTCCGTGTATTTTCTTAAAACTGAATATTTTTAACTTTCCCATAAAAATTTAAGTGGGTCAAATGTATATATGTATGCACAATGCCGGGGCAAATATGTGTGCAAAGCATGCGTGCACGCAGGCGGTAAATTTTCTAGGGCGGACGATAGAATAAATAATATTAAACTACACTAACATAGATTTTTTTTTAGAAAAATAGGATTTAACTGAAAATACTTAATAAGAAAATCTATTTTTTTATTTATAGAGTTTTCACGTATGGTAATAATTGTTAACATAAAACTGGTTTACTTTTTAATGAATACTTCTTTACATATATTGTTATTTAACCCTCCGAGTGAGACACATCGAAGAAAAAAAAGTCTACAAAATATACGCTAAAGGTTTAGGCCAAAGTGTTCTATTTTTTTTCCTTCACCTTTGTTGACTAGAATGGAATACGGGAAATTCACCCTCGTTATTGTCCCTTTACTTCCGGTTATAAATAGTCATATAGATATTATGGATTATTAATTTTTAATACACATAAAGCTCGTCAAGTCTCAAAGATCCTCCCATAAGAAATAATGGATTCTGAAAGTACAAATAAAAATATTCTTTGAGAGACTTGTTTATATTTTTTTACAGTAGTCATCCAAGATATTTAAGTGGAGCATTTATAGATACACCTGTAACCGCAAACGAAATACTTCGATATAGAGATTTACAAAGCCGTGAAAAGCTGTCAGAGTCTTTGAGCCTCATGGGGTAGGGGTGCATCCCTCAATAAATGACAAAGAGGGGTGCAGTTCCTAAACAATCGACCTGACCAAAACTTCATAGGGGAAAGCACTGACAGAATTGTACATTACATCCAATTTCGGAGCGTTTTTGAAAGTCGAAAATTCTGCGTTTTGAAGACATCATCGGTTTGGCGGAATTGTACGTGAGGACCGCTTAGAGGGTTAAAAAGAGATGGATTTGCAATATATTAAGTCTATTTTAAAGGAGTTCTTACTTAAAAAAATTTTTAAATGACAGTTAAAAAAATCCAAATAAATTTGTATTTTATAAATTTATACCAAATTTTACTGTTTTTTATCTTTTTATATATTTATAATAGCAATTGAAAATATGCAAAAATCTAAAATTGTCAGATATTATTGATAAAGTGACAAATAAGGAAGGAAATTAAATGTAATTGAGCATTTTGTTACATTTCTTATATCTATTTTAATAAACTTTAAATATGGTGTGTATACTTTTTTTTTACTTTTTTTATCTGTAGTCAATTAAATGTATCAGTCACATAGACATAATAGCAATCTCATATGCATTGGACTAAGTTATAAATCTATTGGGCGTTTATATTGGTAAGGGTCGTCCAAATATTATCTTGTACGCAAGTAATAGTCCATAACAGGCTCTGTGTATGCATCCCACTCAAAATGTAATGGCCCGAAAAGAGTATTACAGAATAAAGGAATAAAGTTTATAGCCTAAGCACTAATAAGTAAATTTATACACTGGACCCAGCCGAAGTAATAGGATAACTGATAACACGACCACTGCAACAGCACAACGGTTACTAGCCTGCTGCTTACCTAAAAGAAGCCCGTTATGTTTCGAGTTAATGTAGTCCAATCCAGTAAGGTGAAAATACTAGGCTGCTACCATATTACAGTCGACATATGTCACTGGTGAGTTCTACGTCATGATGAGGTCAGAAATAGCCAGAGATGAGAATTCGGTACTGTAAGCACACCCTCTTTCTGGCTTACTATGTTAGCTTGGAACTTGCCCGCCTATTGTACTGAGGCACGTATGTTCGTCCTCCGAACGCTTGGACGGACAAAACAAATTTATTTACAACATTTTAAGACACAATTAAAGTAAATCAAATATCATAGTTGTGAGTCTCAGAGCCTGTCAACAATCCAAACTGCATGACCGCGCTTACATGTCTGAGGAGGAAAAAAAAGGAATAAAGTTCTTTCGCTTCAAAGCAGAGGGATTTGTGTCGGTCGCCGGCTCGAATCCAACTCCAACTGCCCTCACGCAGATCTTCCCTCAATTCCTCGGGGGGGGGGGGTCTGGAAACTTAAGCACATCCGAGGCCCTGGAAAATCAAACAAGCGACACCTCCGAAAAACGTTATCATCCCCCTTTGCCGGCCAGCTTCTTATTTCCCCTAAGGAATGTCGGGTGGAAGAGGTCAATGCCGATTTGCCGATATCATCAAGGGCACACATGAGTCGTGGGTGCAAATTCCTTACAGGTACCATAAAGTTTCCTCTGTGACATCATTAGGATGCAGAAGTCACCAGTGACATATATCGACTGTAATATGGTAGCAACCCTACTCTAAACATTGATAACAGTAATCCCTTATATTGTGATTATTAAAATCAGTTTCGGAAATATCATATAGTGGTACGTTGCTAATAATCTATCTTATAAATATGCAATAACCCATAGGATAAAAAGAGCACCAGGTTCGTTGAGGGAATTAATTATCAGGTAAATAACAGTAAAATTAAAGTAAATAGGAAACAATAGAGTTCATGACAAACACAATTACCTCGTACAATAATTTATTAAAACTTAACGATGGTAGTGTATATTTGCGATTTCTCCCCACTTAATATGTGTTTCAAGCACTCGACTAAATTTTCGTGCCCAGGATACGTGCCCCAAGTGCCCGTGCGATAATCAGGCTCTGCGGTTTATGAGTCTCGGCATACCCAAAAGAAGTCTGAAACTAATAACAGCTAGAGTTGAGGTTTTGACATATCGTAATATGCGCAAATAAATAAAGCGTATTCAATTTTGATGTGATAGATGTAGTTGGTTAAAATGATTGAAAATACAGAAACATAAAAATAAATATGCATGTATTTATAAGCCATAGTTAAACCTTGTTATTATTCTGTTAATTATAGCTTTAAGCTCCTTTCTGCAATAAAACTTTTATTGCCTTAAATATGCATATTATTATTATATCTACTTTAAAAACAAAAGATGCAAAAACATAAAAAGATTTTTTTTCGGAGAGATTTAGTAATAGGTTGAAAATCACTGATTTATTCAGTAATACATTTTAAACACTTTTAGAATTCTCATTCCATACAATTTCAACTTCAATCATTTCGTTCCTTGCTTTATTACTATTACATTGTATAAGGCCAGTTTGTATTCAAATTGGCCTCCTGTGTTTTCTAAATTTAGTACCTAACTTCGATTTATACAGCTATTTTATCATTTCACTGAAAGGTTTTAATTCTGCCTTTCCAATTCTTCCCCAAAATATTCTTTTATGCAGGCCAGACGTTTGCCTTTTGACTGCAAAACAAAGGGCTCCATACAAAAGGGAGATTAATGAATGCCATTTTACGATCTGTTTCCGACGTATATGCGAGTTAAGGGTGCACTTTCAGTAACAATTAACTCGGAAACTATTTTTCTTGCGTGAATTCTTAGAACAACCAGTTTTCCACTTCGACAAAACGAAGCTATTCAGTGAGATACATTTGGAAAATTGCAATCTTGAATCTTCCAGCATTCCGTGTATTTTCTTAAAACTGAATATTTTTAACTTTCCCATAAAAATTTAAGTGGGTCAAATGTATATATGTATGCACAATGCCGGGGCAAATATGTGTGCAAAGCATGCGTGCACGCAGGCGGTAAATTTTCTAGGGCGGACGATAGAATAAATAATATTAAACTACACTAACATAGATTTTTTTTAGAAAAATAGGATTTAACTGAAAATACTTAATAAGAAAATCTATTTTTTTATTTATAGAGTTTTCACGTATGGTAATAATTGTTAACATAAAACTGGTTTACTTTTTAATGAATACTTCTTTACATATATTGTTATTTAACCCTCCGAGTGAGACACATCGAAGAAAAAAAAGTCTACAAAATATACGCTAAAGGTTTAGGCCAAAGTGTTCTATTTTTTTTCCTTCACCTTTGTTGACTAGAATGGAATACGGGAAATTCACCCTCGTTATTGTCCCTTTACTTCCGGTTATAAATAGTCATATAGATATTATGGATTATTAATTTTTAATACACATAAAGCTCGTCAAGTCTCAAAGATCCTCCCATAAGAAATAATGGATTCTGAAAGTACAAATAAAAATATTCTTTGAGAGACTTGTTTATATTTTTTTACAGTAGTCATCCAAGATATTTAAGTGGAGCATTTATAGATACACCTGTAACCGCAAACGAAATACTTCGATATAGAGATTTACAAAGCCGTGAAAAGCTGTCAGAGTCTTTGAGCCTCATGGGGTAGGGGTGCATCCCTCAATAAATGACAAAGAGGGGTGCAGTTCCTAAACAATCGACCTGACCAAAACTTCATA
This sequence comes from Pardosa pseudoannulata, assembly GCA_032207245.1. Classification (NCBI taxonomy): domain Eukaryota; kingdom Metazoa; phylum Arthropoda; class Arachnida; order Araneae; family Lycosidae; genus Pardosa; species Pardosa pseudoannulata. The sequence goes on from CM063498.1 coordinate 60,372,521, forward strand.
GGGGAAAGCACTGACAGAATTGTACATTACATCCAATTTCGGAGCGTTTTTGAAAGTCGAAAATTCTGCGTTTTGAAGACATCATCGGTTTGGCGGAATTGTACGTGAGGACCGCTTAGAGGGTTAAAAAGAGATGGATTTGCAATATATTAAGTCTATTTTAAAGGAGTTCTTACTTAAAAAAATTTTTTAAATGACAGTTAAAAAAATCCAAATAAATTTGTATTTTATAAATTTATACCAAATTTTACTGTTTTTTTTATCTTTTTATATATTTATAATAGCAATTGAAAATATGCAAAAATCTAAAATTGTCAGATATTATTGATAAAGTGACAAATAAGGAAGGAAATTAAATGTAATTGAGCATTTTGTTACATTTCTTATATCTATTTTAATAAACTTTAAATATGGTGTGTATATTTTTTTTTACTTTTTTTATCTGTAGTCAATTAAATGTATCAGTCACATAGACATAATAGCAATCTCATATGCATTGGACTAAGTTATAAATCTATTGGGCGTTTATATTGGTAAGGGTCGTCCAAATATTATCTTGTACGCAAGTAATAGTCCATAACAGGCTCTGTGTATGCATCCCACTCAAAATGTAATGGCCCGAAAAGAGTATTACAGAATAAAGGAATAAAGTTTATAGCCTAAGCACTAATAAGTAAATTTATACACTGGACCCAGCCGAAGCAATAGGATAACTGATAACACGACCACTGCAACAGCACAACGGTTACTAGCCTGCTGCTGACCTAAAAGAAGCCCGTTATGATTCGAGTTAATGTAGTCAAACCCAGTAAGTTGAAAATACTAGGCTGCTACCATATTACAGTCGACATATGTCACTGGTGACTTCTACGTCATATTGACGTCAGAAATAGCCAGAGATGGGAATTCGGTGCTGTAAGCACACCCTCTTTCTTGTGTGCTATGTTAGCTTGGGATCTGCCCGCCTACTGTACTGAGGCACGTATGTTCGTCCTCCGAAGGCTTGGACGGACAAAACAAATTTATTTACAACATTTTAAGACACAATTAAAGTAAATCAAATATCATAGTTGTGAGTCTCAGAGCCTGTCAACAATCCAAACTGCATGACCGCGCTTACATGTCCGAGGAGGAAAAAAAAGGAATAAAGTTCTTTCGCTTCAAAGCAGAGGGATGTGTGTCGGTCGCCGGCTCGAATCCAACTCCAACTGCCCTCTTGCAGATCTTCCCTCAATTCCTCGGGGGGGGGGGGGTCTGGAAACTTGAGCACATCCTCCTTTTCAAAGGCCCTGGCAAATCAAACAAGCGACACCTCCGAAAAACGTTATCATCCCCCTTTGCGGGCCAGCTTCTTATTTCCCCTAAGGAATGTCGGGAAGAGGTCAATGCCGATTTGCCGATATCATCAAGGGCACACATGAGTCGTGAGTGCAAATTCCTTACAGGTACCATAAAGTTCCCTTTGTGACATCATTAGGATGCAGAAGTCACCAGTGACATATGTCGACTGTAATATGGTAGCACCCCTACTCTAAACATTGATAACAGGAATCCCTTACATTGTGATTATTAAAAACAGTTTCGGAAATATCATGTATAATAAAGAACAGTGGTGACGAACCTATGACTCATGGGTCACTGACCTACGAATGCTTTTTCAACGACCAATGCGTTTATTTTTATTAGCTTATATTTTCGTATCGTAAAATAGAGAACAAACAATTGAAAATATTGTAAAGTTATAAATATTCAATGTTGAACTTAATAAAAAAGGGGACATTGGCTAACTGACATATTTTATCATATCCCTGAATTTGAGAATTACATAACAGTCAGTCATATTCTTGGTGCGCCAATTTTTAATCAATTCAAAATATCATGTATAATAAAGAACAGTGGTGACGAACCTATGACTCATGGGTCACTGACCTACGAATGCTTTTTCAACGACCAATGCGTTTATTTTTATTAGCTTATATTTTCGTATCGTAAAATAGAGAACAAACAATTGAAAATATTGTAAAGTTATAAATATTCAATGTTGAACTTAATAAAAAAGGGGACATTGGCTAACTGACATATTTTATCATATCCCTGAATTTGAGAATTACATAACAGTCAGTCATATTCTTGGTGCGCCAATTTTTAATCAATTCAAAATATCATGTATAATAAAGAACAGTGGTGACGAACCTATGACTCATGGGTCACTGACCTACGAATGCTTTTTCAACGACCAATGCGTTTTATTTTATTATTTTTAATCAATTCAAAATATCATGTATAATAAAGAACAGTGGTGACGAACCTATGACTCATGGGTCACTGACCTACGAATGCTTTTTCAACGACCAATGCGTTTATTTTTATTAGCTTATATTTTCGTATCGTAAAATAGAGAACAAACAATTGAAAATATTGTAAAGTTATAAATATTCAATGTTGAACTTAATAAAAAAGGGGACATTGGCTAACTGACATATTTTATCATATCCCTGAATTTGAGAATTACATAACAGTCAGTCATATTCTTGGTGCGCCAATTTTTTTCTTCTTCAAGCGAGGATATACTTACTAGCTATCTATGTTGAACAGATTGGAAGTATTCATGTATTTTTATCTGTAGACAATTTTTCTGTCATTTCCAAATTATTTGATCCTTTTTTTTCCTTTTTACTCAATCCTCCCCCCTTTGTCTAAATTATGCCACTGATTTAGTGTTCAACGGATTAGTGCTAGTCAAAAATTAACGAACAAAATATTACCTACTTCTCTAAAGGTTTGGCCATCCCTGATGTAGAGCAGGATATCATGAAAACTATTACAACTATTCTCATGCAACATGTATTATATTATGAAGCATAAAGTCTGATGGCATAAAATTCTATCAAAAGAAATTTTAATTTGTGAATAGAAATAAGTGTGGCACTTTATCTGTTTATACAAGATAACTCAGAAATACAGAAAATTTCATGTCAAAAATTGGCGCGTGCTTTATCTGAGGCACAGCCGAGCCGCTGAATTTTCTTTAATCTCTTATTCACTTTTGTAAAATTTAAAAAAAATAAAAAATAAATAAAAAAAATTTGGGATGTTTGTTTGTTTTGTGTTCATTAACTTAAATTTTTGAGTGTTCTGTTTTTAACTCAGATAATTATATGTAATAATAGTTCAATCCTTGCATCTAGTTGCCTGTTCTGAACTATTATTTACATTTTTCCCTTTTATTACTAAACTGATAGGACACATTGCACCATCGTTAAGCTACAATGGTTTCATTAGCTGCTCAATGTTTGCCCATGGCTCTGACGTGAAAGGTAAATCTCCGCTTTGCATAACTAGACTGGCAGTTTGGACCAGTGTTTTTACACAGAGATAAAATTCTTAATTGCCAAACTTTTTTTTTTAACTTTTGACCGAAATATGTTTTGATCATTCTTATCTTTGGAGGTAAGGACAATGTAAGTATCTTTAGCATCAAGTACTACAATAAAACAATAACTTAGACCTTGCCCGGTCCCAGTACATTGTAGAGTGGGTTATCCTTAATTTTCACAGTCATTTACGTGGATTGGAGATAAACTGATCTTATTCTAATTTCTTGTTCACAATACATTTTTAGATTCCATTTGGAGCTTTTAAGAAAGTTTCACGTTTATTAAGTAGGTTCGAGTACTTTTTAAGTTAGGACGCAGAGTAGATGTTTTTAAAGAACAAATTTTGTGCAATTAGAAAACTCTATGTTTATACACATGACTAATTAGAGAAACGCACTTCAAGAGTAAATGTTGAAGGAAAAATCATTACTTCGCTGGAAAATAAGTATTTTTTTATGTCAAGAATCCTATAAAATGCTAGTTTTTAATTGGAATCCGAATTTTTCTCAAACTAGGAATTTTTCAAGAAAGGCCCACATTTATTAGAAAATATATTATAGCGGACTCTTTTTCATTTTTATTTATTTCATTTTTTTTAGGTTAGAAAGGTCTAATACAGATGAAAGACAAGAGGTTGGATATTTCCAAAGGGGATTCCCACTGAGTTTAAAAATTTGTATATTTTTTAGTTGATAGTCTAATACAAAGGTTGAGAAAAAGTAAGTCTAAGGATCGAGAAAAAAATATTTTGTGTCACAAAATTAAAAAAAAGGCTTTTTTTAGACAAGTATCTAGTCTAAAACAGTGAAATAAATTGATTTTATTTATAAAAAGTCGTGAAGAAATTTTTCAGCTTTATTTGAACCTGTTGACTCCGATAACAAAAATCAGCACCCTACCTATTTGGCATTGTCCGGATCATTGCCATTAAGAGTCCTGTTTTATTCTCAGACTATGAATTTTGCTTTCAACTTGACATGAAAAAGTTTGTCTTCAAAATCTTTGATTGGGCTTTTTTTTTCAACTAAGAGCAAGCAGAGCATTTTTTGAGTGCTTTTGCTCAAGAAGTTGCATATCACAGTTCTAAAGAAGTGTTGAAGTACTTTTCCTTTTACTTTTCTGAATAGGTGAACCTTCAGAAAATAATAGTATAAGAAAATAAAAAATCCTCTAAAATGAAAAAAACAAACTTTTGGATTTAAAAAACCTTTGGACGGTTTTGAGTTAATAACATAATGACCTCCATCCCTCTGTTTTTGTAATGATTATCTTGGTGGCTCAATACATGCGAACTGCTCACCACCACCGGGAGAAGCCAGGAGGCCTGAAGCCATATGGGCCTAGATAGATGCTTGATTGTAAAGATGATCAGTATTAAATTGGAGAGCTACGATCTATGATTTTGCTTCACGATTACTGAACATAAACCCATTTTACAAAAAGTGTTATCAGCATGATAACTGCACTACACATTGAAATGGTATTTGTAACTACCTCAGCGGATTTTCATGAAATCTTTTCAAATTTACTTTAACTGCGTTTTTATTAGATGTAATATTTTTAGGTGTGCTGCAAATAATTTCAGATATTTTTAGTGTTTGAGAAACTTGCTTAACACATTAATTCCTGAGTCATTTCGGCCGAATATATATTGATGAATATCTTAAATCTAATTATTATGGAACAGAGTAGAACAAATATGAAATTTGCGCAACTTTTGAACATTACAACTCCTTATTAGTGATTAGTTGTCATTTTAAGTATCATAAAATGCCACTTATAAAAAAAAACTTTGTCATGAGAAATTTATTTGGTGTAATATAAAAACATAATACTGTAACATAAGTACTATATACTGTACTTTTATAACAGAGATAAAACTGTTTCTGATTATTTCAATCGACTTACCAGACGGAAAAATAAATTTATGTACGTAATTGAAAAATCATAAAATGTCCACCCAAAAAAGCAAAATAAGAAATAATAGCACATACTCGAAAATTTGGTAGCTTGTATGCAAGATTGCCATTTACCTTCTCTGAAAAGGAAAACGTTCTTAAAATAGGAAACTAAGCATTAATAAGTTGAGGACGTGATCTGTATATTCTTGTCTGGAAAATAAAGAAGCATTACTAAGTTATTTTAATGTTGCCACACAAATTCTAAAGATATATTACCCAAACTATTTCGCTCAAAGTTCACTGAAATTGTACTATTGTGTAAATTCAATTTTAAATACTTTGTCCGTCCATTTAAATTTCCACTACCGGTGATTTAAATACACACATGCAATTTTTCAGTCGATAAAGTCTTTCAAATTCTGCTTCTATTTAAAATAAGGACAAAATGATGTTCTGCGAAGCAGAATGAAATACTCTTTTCAATACTTGAAGAATCTGATTTATTTTCTGAAAATAGTTATTTCAAAGATAAAATTTGCTTAAAGTTACTGAATTGGCAGATTTCTATTACTTGCAAATTGTTACCCATAATTTGAAAGAAGTTTATATCAAGGATTGTTATGTAATGTAAAATCTATTATCTATAGAAGTATTTATTTTGCAAACTTGGACTAAATCCAAATACCTATTAGCAGAAAACCATTAAACTGACTAACTTCTAATTACATGTTAACTGTTTTCCGTATTTTTTAAAAATTATTATTTTAGAGTTTTTTATGTAATACGAAATCTGTTACCTATAAAAACAATTATTTTACAAACTTTAGCTAAATCCAATGATCTAAATCTTTCACGGGCATAATTAAAAGTAACAAATAATTAATATTAATGATAATAAATTATAAAAGAATTGTTTAAGTGAATATTTGTAAAAGTTAAAGAAACATTGAGTAGAAAAAAATAAAGGAAATTACATTCCATGCAGTCCTTTACGGCATTATTTGTTCCAGATAGGCGCTGGGTAGGGTGCTGCTGTTTGGTAGAGTTCGAGGCTTCGAGTAAAGCTGAGTACATGGATGTTCGTAGCCATTCGGGGACGACTTTAAACAGTAGGTCTCGGTCTCATTAGCCCTCGTGTAGCAAGCAGTAGACCGTAAAACCCTCAACCAATCAATCATTCGTGCCATTAGTTGGATTCAAATTCAGAAACAATAACTGAATCTTTGATTACTATGCATACTGATTACCTTCATACCTATTCGAATAGGATCCTGCTGACGAAATTAAATTTCCTTCTAAAATACTAAGATATACTGACTAAGTCACACGAAAAACTTTATTGACTATGTCATTTTAAAACTCACCTGTCTTAGTAAAATTGCGTAACCAAAATATGCAACAAAATCGTGTAACGAAATTTATACCATTAACTTCTTAATATTACTTTTGTTTAAACAGATAAGGTCGCTTAAAAACCTTCTTTTCTCTACAAAATATAAAAAGAAATTTGGAAATCACATTGAATTTTACTTAATGGTACAATACTGAACAAATTAATTTTTCTACTTAATTGAGGATACTATTTTAAAAAAGACCAGTTTGGCTTGACTGAAGAACAGGGTGCCCCACCAACTTGGTAATGAACCTCTGAGCATGGTTGCCTAAGATTTTTTCCTGTTCTCGCCTTATCCAAACAATCTGTATCAATATTTTTATTTATATTGTCACGAATTTGCTAGTGAACCTTGTATTTACATGGGACCTCTATGGGTATCTCGCCAAATTGGCGAGATATCGGATCGTTGGCGATAGTTTTGGCAACTTATTTTTGTTTCCAAGTTCGTCGCCAAATGTTGCTAAATGGGGAGATATTTTACAACTTCCGGTTCCGGTTTCTGATCTAGTCTGAAATGTTCGAGCAGTGTCTTCGGCCTAAATAAGGCAGGCTGAGCCCCAAACTGAGTGGAATCATTAAATAGATTCTCAGTGTACACTGTGCGCTGTGTTTTACCGGTGTTTCAGTTTTGTTTTATGCGGAAAGAGGTACGTTAGCCCACGGCATTCTGCTTGAGTAGTTTAGCGATGATTTTGTAAGCTTGGTAGAAGTATGCAGTACTGTAACCTTGATTCCTTTCTGACGTATTTCCCAACTGACTATTAATAAATAGTTGTTTTTGTGCTGTCTTACTTAAAGTCCATTCAATCCCTGAACCCAGCTGTGAAGTTCGTAAGAATATTATATTTGTATCCAGCTCTCCTTGTGGAACCCATTTCGTATATATTAAATGTACTTAATGCTTAAAAAATTAGATATAATGAACCATTAATAGTCCACTATGATTAACTTTTAAAAATTTGAAGTTGTTGGCTTTGTAAACTATAGAGGGATTGATTGCCCATAAATATAAATGCCCGGTTTCTAAGTGGTATTGGTTAATTAAGTAAAAGTATATAATTCTATTACAGTGACGCACTCTACATCAATTAAAGTCGCCCAAAAAGCAAGAAATACAATGTTCGAATGGAATACGTCTGTGTTATAGTAAACACCGCCAATAATTTCGCCAAATTTGCCAAGGGGCACCCTATTGTTCAATATTACCGACAAGTTTATGTTTGTAAGTTTTTGTAATCCCAAAAACTTTCAACAGCAATACCTATGACAGTTTGACATCAGAACAGGTTTCCCCCTCCAACTTGCATAAAGCTCTAAACATGATAGCCTAACATAACTGATTCTATTTTCGCAAGTTTAAGAGTTATGTCAGTACGTACATACAAAAAAACTTAAAGCTTTAAATATCCATTTTGGCCATCACTAAATAGATTTTGTACAGTTTCGTCATGATGTCTGTACGCTCACATGTATCTCACTTATTTCAAAGGCGATTGATTAAACGTGGAATGTTGAAATTTTGCATTTTGGACTGTTGTAATATCTAATTGGGAACCTCTCATTTTAATTGCTATCTGCAATGATTAGTAGAATCCCAGTTCCGGGCGCCGGCCATGTTTTTGGCTCTATTTTTGTACAAGTGATCGCCAAATTGTTGCCAAGTTATGTTTACAAATTGTGCTTCGTTTTGTATTAAGTTTATACCCAATTTCAAAGCATATTTTGAACAAAAAAAGGTTTGAAATTTTGTTAAAATAAATACAAATTTAAAAAAATAAATAAATAAATAAATAAATAGAGCAAGGTTTGCCAGAAAATTGGGTTCTAGAATTTGGCGACATCGCCCACACTTGGCGTGCCCACTGAACATGGTTTGGCGGCCTCCCCGAACCATGTGGGATGCAGCCGAGTAAATGTTTCCTTTTATAAAAAATTAGAGAATCTATGTTACATTTGAATAAAAATAACTTTAAATGAAATGCATTAAAAATGTGAATAATTTACTAAGCGTAATAAAAAGTCATGGGATGTTTACGTCAGATATTTTTTTTATTTTCCATAAATAAGTGAGCGATAGATATATAATTTTCAATAACCTAATCACGTAATCACCTTTTGAAATCTGATTTTCTGCGTCCACTTAAACCTCATTTACTCAGAAACCCTATCAATACATATATCTTATTTTTCCCCCACACAAAGAGGTATTAATACCGATTTTTCGTTAAGATATTCTATTTTCAGAATGTATTGTTAATAGCCTAATTCATAACGAATTTTATACATACCAAAAAAAAATGTAAGCAATAATGATTTGAAGCTGTTGTATCTCTTCCCCATCTCCTTATTTCCCCTCTCCCCGAAAACTCATTACACTTTAACTTTTAACTCATAGTTTATTCCGCAAATAAATAGTTTTACTTCTCGAGGTAAGTAGATAAAACCCTAGAAAATTATCAAAACTTTTCTCATCTTCCCGCGTTCCCACAAACTTTTCGTTTCTAATTAACTTCAACTTTCATTTAACTCCGGTTTAATAAAATATTCCGAAAATTAGCTAAGTTAAACGTTATCAGGAGTGATAATTATCCAGCCCATCGTCGTGTAGGCGATCACCAAAAGCTGTTTAATGACACGCTTGTAAGTGTGCGTTGGCTGCTAAAATTAGATATTCATGACGTTTTTTTTAAAATTCCAGCTATTACCTTGTATATAACCTATTAAGAACCTATCAAAAGGAATTAATGTTGATTAAACGCATTTGGGATATTTTCTGCTAGCGATATTTTCGTAGAAAACTTTAGCAGATTTTTATTATCTACCTCACTCTATGAGTTTAATAAAAATCAGCTGTTCTGCATACATCAATGTAATAAGACGGACTTCACGATGGGTGGTTGCAGTCATGGCCCATAAAAATGACACCGTTTTAGCTAAAGACCTTTATTAAGATAACGTTGGAGGACAGCTTCCCATTTCATCTTAGGGACAGGACAAACTTAGGAGTCAGCTAGCATGAAATTATATGAAAAAGAGCCTTAACACCTGGGTCAACATTTCAATCAAAATTTGGGGGGAAAATCTGCCTCCGACAGCATGCATCTCTTTTTTGTTTAGAAATTTCCTAAATTGTCAGCTAGGGCAATGTAGAGTTATAATTGGTCAGACCCCTTCTCTGAGGGCGTAAACTGTAGTCCCAATGGTTAATTTAGGTTAGGAATTAAAAAGGGGAATACAAAATGACGTGGGAAATTTTAGCCCTGGACTTAAATTTTGAAAACTCCTGAGAATTTTCCTTATACATATGACATGGTCGAGTGTTAAGGCGAATAGAATAATTAGTCCTTCATAGTAAAAACACTTCTTTATTTAGTTTGGATTTTCCGTTTCAGGCATGGCTTGAGCCATTTTCATTTATTCGTGGCGAAGCTAAACGTGGAAAGATGTTGACAGCTACATGTCCAAGCGCCAACTGAACTTCTCGCTTGATTAGTCATCAACTTCCTGTGAAATATCTCTACTCCTGACCGCATTACTCCAAAAGGTTAAGCAAGCGTGGGTCTTTTTCACTTATTTTATTATTATAAAAGAGTTCCCTTTTTAAAATCGTTTATAACTCAAGTAATTTCCAACTACCCCCTTTTTAGACCTGACACACACACACACATATATATATTTAATATATGTATGTGCAATATATCAAAATTACTATACTTAAACTATCTCCTAAAAACTCTCCTCTTTCCCATTCATATTCCTTCATATCTATTTCCGTATCACAAAATGCCTTAATTAAAATTCTTCCCATTTTCCAAAGCTTTCTCTGCAATAGATGCAAATTGCCTGTCCACTCACCGCATTTTCCAGGTGTCGCTGGCAAATGGCTCAGTTTTTCCCCTGTTCTAAGTTACTTTTAATTGTTAATAACGCTGACAAAGCTTCTATCTCCTGGGAGATTTCGTTCCGTTTTCTCGCTTTGAGGCCGACATTTTTAAAAGCAAAGTATTTTTCATGGTTATTTCCTCGTCTGTCTTTGACTGTTAGGCATGTCATTTTAGCAGCTCTTCAATAAAATTTAAGTTCTATTCGGAATGAAGTGCTCTCTTTATGGAATGGCAAGACTGCAGCCTGCCATCTTCAATACTCTAGCTTCCTAGGCATCTCCTTGCCCAATAGCCCAGGCAAGTAAAAACAATATGGTCTACAATTTTATTTTAACCGACAGTTTAAATTGCGCTGGTTTATATATCTAAATCTATCTATCTATCTATCTATCTATCTATCTATATATCTATATATCTGTATCTATATATATATATATATATATATATATATATATATATATATATATATATATATATATGTATATATATATGTATATATGTATATATATATATATATATACATACACACACACACATATATATGTATGTATGTATATATATATATGTATGTATGTATGTATGTATGTATGTATGTATGTATATATATATATATACATACACACACACATATATATATGTATGTATGTATATATATATATATATGTATGTATGTATGTATGTATGTATGTATATATATATATACATACACACACACACATATATATATATGTATGTATATATGTATATATATATACATACACACACAGACACACATATATATATGTATGTATGTATGTATGTATATATGTATATATATATATACATACACACACACACACATATATATATATATGTATATAAATAAATGTGGATGTATATATATATATGTGTATATATATACACACACGTATATATATACACATATTATATTTACATGCCCTGGCAAGTAAAAATAATAGGGGCTATATGTGTCCAGCAGTTGTATAATTCCTGTATTATATATATATATATATATATATATATATATATATATATATATATATATAAGTTAAATTTATCATGGTGTAACTTGTTCCTTTAAAAGTTTCTTTTCTTCCATAGAGATACATTCTTCTATTTTGAATCATTCCTTTTTCTTCTTTCGTAAATCTTGTTTCTTTTTTCTTTTGTGGAGACAAAAAGAGAAGAAAAGAATGTTAAGGAAAGAAATGGGTTTATAACATTGTAACTTTCTATTTCTTTTTACTCCCAGAAACAAAACTGAACGTCATTAACATTTCAGTTCTGTAGATGTATGTATCGTATTACCATCTCCTTCGACAGAGAAAAAAAAACTTTGTTCTTAAGCTATTTTGCTTTACTAAAACCGTGCCCAAAAACGCATATCTGAATTTTCGCCATTTTATACAACAATCGATAACATTTCACTTGCTAATTTTTCGTATTTTACAATCCCCCCTTTCGTGTTTGCGTGTTTAAACTTAATTTCTTGCTTTCTCTCAGTGGAGATTTCAAGATGAACAGAAATGGTTCATTTGCCTCAGTCCTTTTTTTTCTTTTTAAGAAAAAAATGTATATTTTACTTTATTTTTTCTGCTGTTTATAAGAAAAAAATTATGAAAAAGAATTTAAGGGATTTAATTTGCAAGGAAGAAAAAAAATATACAATAAAAAAACCCATGCGCATTTATTCGGTGCTTTTTGTTTTAAATCTGCCTAGCTTTTAAGACTCTAAATGTTTACATTAATTCCTCCTTTTTTAAAAAAAATATATAATTGAAATTATTTTTGTATTTAATTCATTGTTTTTGGTTGCACAGATGTTTTAATTTAAATTTCTAGTAGAAATATTTTTATACATTGCATGATATAAAATGACCTGATAGTTCTTATTTCCTTTGCCATGCATGGAAATTAAAAAGGAGCTTGTAATTGCTCTCCGACTCCGATGTAGATTCTCTGGTCCAGAATTGGAAAACTAGGTCCTTGTTCAATTAAGTTTTAATTCCGAACGATAGAAAACCATCATTTGGCAAGGCATATTGATCCTAAATAATATGTATGAAGTATTGATTTAGATGAAACCTTTTTCTAACAATAAATTCAACTATAGAGCAATTTCGTGCAACGTCACGAACCATTAAAATGCCCTTCCCATTCATTTTCATGTTTACAACAGCCAATAGGCAAACAATAAACTGCCCTTCCGTTTGAAACTAAAGCCTGAATTGTCATAAGTTGAGATGTGCCCTGCTGCGTGAAATCGCCCTATTTATTTTAAAAGAAGGACATGGACAAAAAAAATGACTTAAGCATCATCACATCTCGGGAAAACAAGTCCCTAAAATTACACTATCGCCTGAGTCAACCAATCATGTTCAGAGCACGACCCTAGGTAGAGAGTCGAACTGCCTTTTCCTTCCACCTCTTTTTCTCTTTACTAGGAAACTTCGGTTCGTAGGGTTGTATATCTTCCCCCTCCTTTGATCTTTGTCCTCGAAATTATTCAGTGATCCTTGGCATCTGGCTAACGTGGAAAAACAATCTCCACATTGAATTTTCCCGATGATAAGTCTACAATCCATGGGGCCAAAGCCTAAGGTAACAATCTCCATTCAGACTAAGAGCACTGGGATACGAAACATATGTCCCCGTTAGGTAGTCAAACTTACGCGAACCCCCAGTGTTTAGTTTCCAAGCACTCTTGGTTATCAGTTTGTCTCCCCACTGAACGGATAAAAGGCAGATTCAACCTTGTCCATCCCGAGAATCGAGCCTTTGACCTGTGTTTTTGGAGCGTAAAGCGATACTCCACCATAACTGGGCTTCAATCAACAATGAATGAATTCTAATTATTTAAACAATGAGTAGAATCATGGACTTCCATTTGGCTGCAACTAGTAGTGATTTAACCCTTTCGTGGACCATTTATTTCTCACTCCACGTTTCCAAACTTTCAAAACAGAACTGCTAATTTTTTTCAATCGATCGAACGATTGGTGACAACACAAAACCGAAGCAGGAATCAGGCTTGCCGTCGTTTCTATAACAAGACCAATATATTATAATGGATTTTGCGCTTCCCACAGGTGTGTTCTGTAAGATCGTGTAGGTGGGAAGTAATCTTCCCACGGCCCACGAAAGGGTTAATATTTGTTATATGTGTCCGTTTATAGAGTGCAGATGGCAGTTAAAATCGGGGTTCAGAAATAGATATTAAAACATATCTAAATACAAAATTTGAACATTTTACGAATAATAGTTTGGGAGTTAAGCCCGGTAGAGTTAATATCTGTTATAGCGAAATTGCGCGTTATATAGAGTGTTGACGGTAACAAAAGGGGAGGTGCACAACTTGATGTTATTGTTCATGCGGCTTTAGTTTTGTGACTTTGTCTCTTTTGTGTGTCTCTGGGTGTGTTTGGGCTGGATTCATCGTGGCGGTTACTGGCTACTTCCACCATGTTAACGAATCCAGTTACTGACACTATCTATATGTACTCCTTTAACCTCAAATTTCCTATTAACTTACACACAGTGCATGTCTCATGTGATTTTACTATTCACATCTTACCAATACAGAGTAAACTGCCACGTAAACACTTAAAAAACCTAATCCTGCAAGGGAAAGCTGTCACCACACTCACATTATTCCAAAATGAGCACTTCAAAATGCAGATACGTCAATGATAACAAAAATACTGATATTACAATACACAACTGTAATGGAAAGTCTCTACTATACGGTAGGAAGTGTTTCTTGGTAAGCACTTTAAAAGCCTAATCCTAATAGGAAAATCTATTTACCAAAATATAACAGTTCTAAATGCAAACCTGTATACATTGGGAAATAAATATAGGTCAATAAAAACAATAACACTAAAATTATAGTAGATAACTGTAATAGTAAGAAAATTACGGTATTGAAGATTTTTTTATTTCGAATGCAATAAGACAATTCATTTCAAGTTAAAGAAAATTTCTACTTAAAATTTCTTTAGCTCAGTCTTAAATATTCTTGCCGATTATATCCCTATAAACACTGCTGAAAAATATCTAACGAAAAAATGTTCGAAATAAAATATGAAAATAAAGTAAAAGTATTTAGAAATACTGAAATCAGAACCGACACATACGATATAAAGAACTATTATAAAGAATATCTTTATATCCGAATAATTTTTATGCGAATATAAAGAATTTAGATTTCACAATAGATCTTAGTAAAGACAGAAAATTTAGAGTATATCCATTAGGAAGGAAAATAAAAACAAATGATACAGAGTATACAATATTTACAGACAGCAGTAAAATAGGAATTGGGACTGGATATGGTTATGTAATTATTAAAGATGAAAATGTAATACATAAAAGCAAAACAAAAGCACATAATTCTATACGACATGCAGAAGCTATACTTATCACATGGAAGTGGATGGAAAATAGTAAAAAGAAGAATATAAATATATATACAGATATATCACTGATATATAATTTTAACAAATTTAAGCCCAAAATCAACAATATTTAGTTTCACACATCAACATTGCAATAATAGGGAAGATAAATGTATTTCGAAATTCTGACAAAAAACCCACAGAACGTAACAGAAACTATAAGCCTTCAAAACTTTCAGATTCAGTATATAAGAACTATTAAAAAAGGTTAACATAGAATAGCACAAATATGGGATAACTCTGAAAAAGGTAAAAAGGCTAAAAGACTCATGCAATAATTAATAAAATACACATTAATTTACAATTTGAAAATGCTATTTTAACTTATTTTATCCCAGACATAGAGTTTTCTTAGTATCTGCCTTTTTGTCACGCTACAATCACTTGCATGGTCAACGAAGTAATCGTTTCCAAAATTAAGTATATTTAACAGTTTACTTATGCCACGTGATTGATATTTTTATTTTTTTTTCATGCGTATTTCTCTTCCCTTTAAATAATCTCACCAAAATTGAAGTTACTTTTATATTAGTGTAGTGCAAAGATTAAGTGCCAAATATCTCCAAATAAGTACTTTTATTTCTTTCGTTTACATTTTTTAAGTTTATAAAGAAAGTTTCTTCTTTGCCAATCGCTTGTTTGGTGAAATTTTCATACATCTGCACCCCCTTCGGGAGTGCAAGTGGGCTCATTAAAATAGCCCCTTTTGTGAAAGCTGACATTATTTTTAGCCCCTGCCTCCATAACTAACTGTTACATCTCTGTGCGAGCTTGACCGTTACGCTTGTGCCATTCCATGATCTATTCCTTCTTTGCAAGGGTCCCTAAACTCGAAGTCAACAATCGAAGTCCTAAATTCTTCTTGGAAATTTCTCCCACAGCTGTGCATGCACGTGCTAACCATCGTCGGAAAGTACCTCGGTACAATATGGAAGATAAATGTATTTCAAAATACTGACAAAAAGCCCACAGAACGTAACAGAAACTATAGTAACAGAAGTAACAGAAACTATAAGCCTTCAAAACTTTCAGGTTCAGTAAATAAGAACTATTAAAAATGTTAACATAGAATAGCACAAATATGGGATAACTACGAAAAAGGTAAAAAGGCTTAAAGACTCATGCAATAATTAATAAAATACACATTAATTTACAATTTGAAAATGCTATTTAACCCCTTCCGGTAAAATGACGAGTCTAGCTCGTCATTAGTTTTTCATTCCATACCGCACAATGACGAGCTACACTCGTCATGCGATTAAAGTTACTGTTAAATATGATAATTAATTTAGTTAAAATTTCTAGTGTACTGAATTTGGCAACACTTTTATCACTTGTGAAAATCATAAGTCACTATTGCATATTGTTTACTTAGAATTTCTTGGTACAAGTCGTTGCTAAATTAATGAGTCAGAATAAAAGAAAACCTACTAAGAAATGCCATGTGTGTTATAAGAATCAAATTAAAAGTGAGACTACTTGGCGATGTAAACAATTAAGAATTCCTTTGCACTTTGCTTTGAAAAGTACCACTAGCTTGAAGACTATTATCTGTATACCTTATTAATATGCTTTGCTTTGATATTTTCTTAATTTTACTGTTTCTGATATTATTTAACACTATGCAAAAAGTGGATTTTAATGAAGAATATGTAAGAATTGTAAAATGAAACAAGTTTTTTAAATAAAAATTAAATGGTTATTTCATGCACAGTTTTTCATTATTAAATCATACCGGAAGGATTAAACTTATTTTATCCCAGACACAGAGTTTTCTTAGTATCTGACTTTTTGTCAGGCTACAATCAATTGCATGGTCAACGAAGTAATCGTTTCCAAAATTAAGTGTATTTAACAGTTTACTTATGCCACGTGATTGATATTTTTATTTTTATTTTCATACGTATTTCTCTTCCCTTTAAATAATCTCACTAAAATTGAAGTTACTTTTATATTAGTGTAGTGCAAAGATTAAGTGCCAAATATCTCCAAATAAGTACTTTTATTTCTTACGTTTACATTTTTTAAGTTTATAAAGAAAGTTAATTTTAATAAAATATTTATTCGATTTATATAAGTTGCTTTGTTTCGGAAATTTCAGGTATGGGATGTAGTCTAAAAAATTAATTTAAATTTTGAAATAAATATAACTGTAATTTGGAAATTTTAATAATTTTAATCCAGAACGAAGACTGAAATTTATATTGTATTTTTGTTAATAAAAAAATTAAGAAAGTAAGCTTAGTTTCTTTATAGCTTTAAAATGTACTTGAAAATTTAAAATCAATAGTGCAAAAGTTGTTTTTTTTTTTATTAGAGTGTTTGCAAGTTTAAAATACTTTCATTTTGAGTTAAACATCTTAAAATTTTACGCATGTTCACTGTACTTTCAGTAAAATTTTAAATTATCTTCCCCACTTTAATAGTAATTTTTAACGCAGTTTGTTTTAGAAGATTAAGAATAGTCTAAGCATTCTAAAAAATATTTTTAACTGATTTTTTTCAAACCTAAAAGTGATAACTCCCCTTAAAACATAAAATAAAACAAAGTTCTTTGGGATAATCCAAAGCATAAATAATTGCTTCATTTTCTGAGAAAAACAAACTAATTTAGTAGCGTTCATAAAAATGAAAAATTATTTGAATAACATTCAGGTTGTTAATATTTATTTTTTCAAAACGTGATATTAAAGATTTTCAATGTACTCTAAAATATAAAATTTAAAAAATAATAAAGTTTGAAAACATTTTTTTATACTTTATTTTGCATAAAAAGATTTATTTTTCATATTTTTCCTTAAAAGATTTATATTTCTGTTGTACTACTTTTAATTTACTGAATAAAGGAAATTTATTTCCACAATCTTAATGAATTACTAGAATTATTTCG
The DNA here is from genome assembly GCA_032207245.1 of Pardosa pseudoannulata. Taxonomy (NCBI): domain Eukaryota; kingdom Metazoa; phylum Arthropoda; class Arachnida; order Araneae; family Lycosidae; genus Pardosa; species Pardosa pseudoannulata. The sequence goes on from CM063498.1 coordinate 60,390,426, forward strand.
TTAGAAATTACTATTAACTCTCTTTCCACAGTTTATGGAAAGATATATATACCCTTTGGCAGTAATTAGCAACTAAAAATAAAAGTTTCGCACCTACACGAAAACAAAAATATGTTGTTTTCTTCAGATATAGCAAAACAAATAACAAAATCATCCTATTCATTGTTGGGAAATAATTACAAATTTTTGACATGCCATAAAAATCTGATGAATCTTTTTTCTTTTAAGAATTAAATACTTTTATGTTAAAGAATACACACACACACACACACACACACACACACATATATATATATATATATACATATACATATACATATATATATATATATATATATATATATATATATATATATATATATATATATATATATATATATATATATATATATATATATTATATATATATATATATATATTATATATATATATATGTTATATATATATATAGATAGATAGATAGATAAACAGTATACAATAATTTTGATTTATCAAACACTATAAGTAAAATTTTTATCTGTGAAAATAGATGTAAATGTAAAGTTTATATTAAAATAAAAAAAAAGTGAAGATGCTACATTTATACAAAACAGGTGATATAAAACTAGTGTACCTCTTCTAGATTATACGAGGCTCATCCAGAAAGTAAGTTTCCCTACTTAAAAGAAAAAAAAGAACTCACACTTTCAGGGACATATTTATTGGCAACAAGTACAGCAATGTTTCAGCTATTTTTCAACATAGCCACCAGCAGAATTGAGACACTTGTCGTATTGTGGGATCCACTTTTGTATCCCTCTGTAGTAGAACTCTGACGCCTGTGAATGGAACCAGCTTTTCTGTTCCAGAGCACCGTGCACATCCCTTTCCGTACCGACAGCGTCTTTTTGAAATTGGTCCTGAAATAAGACACTATGACTCCAATGCATTGACAGTTTCTTGGTTTCCGTGGTAAAGTGCGAAATCCAAATCTCATTGCCAGTGACGATCCTGTCGAGGAACTCGTCGACGTCATCGTGATACCGTAGGAGAAATGTCAGTGCTGCTCGTAAGCGTTGGATTTTCGGTTCGGATGTCAGTTTCGGCTCATAGACCTTACAGAGCTGACGATGAATTTCAATTGGCGCAATGCTTTGTGCATTCAAGATCACCGACCGAACCTTGTAGGCGGCGGGAGAATGAATTAGAGTTTCCATTTCGGACCACTGTTACCACTTTGCTGGCAGGAGTCGGGACCTGTCCAGCTGGCATATAATTGATACGTCATAGATCTGTTATGCATGCGCATTTAACACGGCTAATTAGGTTTCCTTTAAAGGGGAAAACATCGGGGAACTTACTTTCTGGATGCTCCTCGTATTTATATTTCAATAATTAGTCCTACTTTTACATAGTAATTGTGATAGTTGTATACAAATTGTGTTGTTCTCCTCGTTGAACTATATATGGTTTCTGAAATTGTTTGTAAAAAAGAAAAAAAATCGTTTGAACAATAGCAACTCTTCCTTGTAACATCAGTTATTGAATTTTCGACATATTTGTATTTCTGTACTATGATATCGATCTGTTTGTTTACTTTTGTGTTCCTGTAATCTATATATATGTATATATATATATATATATATATATATATATATAATAAATGAATTTGTGTCTGTCTGTATGTACTCAATAGACTCAAAAACCATGCATCCAATCGCCGTGAAAATTTGGGAAATTCTTAGGTATATCCCTAGGAAGGTTTTTTTTAATTTTTAACGTTCGAAATCCATTCCTTCCCTCTTTTTCGAGCATTTCATGTGATTATTCCAAGCATTATTTTCCCCGGTTAAACGCAAACGATTAATTTTTTAATTTACCGCATCATAACTAAGTGAAAAAAGCAATAATTTCTAACAATGTGAAGTCATTCCGTTAATCCCATGTAATTGTTTTAACCACAGTTTTCCTCGGTTTAAAAGCAGGAGATTAAAATTTTCAATTTACCACATAATAAATAGGTGAAAAAGATATTTTTTATCCTTATGACGTCATTCCTTTAAAAATCTCATTTATTCATTTATTATTTTATATTATTTAAACATCGTCTGCGTGATATCCATTCGATTTGACCTGGAAATTGAGATATAAAGTGATTAACTTTCATTTCTATGTGACGCAAATTATAGCATTTTTATATGAGAACTAATTTTAAATTTAATTCTTGGTTAATTTTTACGTTTCAATGAAATGTTTATCAACAATATTCTAACAACAAAAAGAACAAATTTCAGTGACTCTCATGGGCAAATAAAAACCTATCATTTCATATAGTTATCTTTATATTCATATGGTTGTCAATATGAATGTGTGTTTTTATTTCATGCAAAACTATGTGGTTTGTCATAAATTTCCTTAATTTTGGACAACATTTATTAATACCACCAAAATTAGCACCGTTGCTGTCAAAACCTCTGCTTCCTATTATACCACTTAATATGGCAAGATCTATTAACGTTCCTAATCAACGTACAGTAGTATAAAAACTTAATATTGTTATAATACGCTTATAATAGAGTATGTCAATGACTCGAACTGTACTGCGACGAATCTAGAGAGTTATGCAAGAAAAAAAAATCTTTGTTTAAAAGTAGTACATTAAGTTCACAGTAGCAAAGCACGGGCACACTTTATTGTTTTCAATAATTCTTTAATGGCTTATGGCGGATGTAGTTTTTACCTACTCGCCCTTGGCCTTGTCTACTATAAACCTTGTAATTGGCAACGGGTGTTGGGTCACGTCTTAAATACTAAACTTCAACCTTGTACAGCTAATCTCTTTTTAGTTAAGTGAAATACGTGATTATAGACGTCATTACCAAACTCATCAAAATTAGCCCAGGAATATTTAAAGTTTCAAAATTAAAGTTTTCTTGTAGAAACATAATATTAGAACTTAATTGCATTGTTGTAAACCGGTTGCGATTATGTCCATTATATAAAGTACGAATTGCAACCTAAAATGAAGGTGCAAAGCTAGATATTAAAACATTACTGTATACTAAATTTCTTCATTCTACAGTTACTAGTTTTTAAGTTATTCCACGCAACGTTAATATATGATATATTGAAATTGTTCGTTGTACAAAGAGCAGAATCAATAGGAGAGGTGCGCATCTATATGTTATAATAGCCCTAAATACAAGATAGCAACTACAGTTTTATCTCTCTTTTAGATATGCGTGATACATACGTATCTACATTCAGACGACAAGGTGAAACTAGTGAAAATTCACTCAGGACTGTTCTAAGAGAATATTTAAAGTCTCAAAATTAAAGTTTTCTCGAATGTCCGTACTGACGTAATACTGAATCTTTTCAAAATTTATTCAGGCATTGCCAAAATAATATTTACTTTGAAAATCTGAACGCTGAAGTTTTTCGAGATTACAATACATTTTAACAGTACAAAGAAGTAAAAATGGCAGAACTATATATTTTTACTCTATTCTATTCGATAAAATTATCTTTTGTAACACAAAAGAATATTATATTTATGAATACTGATGTTGTACCTTTTTCCAGCATCATTAACGATCAATTTTGTGAAAGGAGTGGAGACAAAATGATTACTGGTTTGCATTTGTATTATAAACTATTTCCCCCTTTTTAGTTTCTTTTCAAATCTTCGGAGTTCTACTTCGATTATTTATTCGGAGTGCAGTGGTAAAATAGAATTGAGAAAAGAAATACAAATCGGTCACGCAAGTGAACATATACAGTAGGAAGAGTTGTATACTTTAATTGTATAATCCATACGCTTATAATAAATGTACATAATTAATGTATGCTCGTGTGTATATAGGCAGGATGTATACGCTTACATGAACCGACATGATTCTCAAACAGAGCTTGACAGTTTCACTGTCACGTATCAACAGTGACGGCATTAAGAATTTCATGACTTAATTTAAACTCGAATTTTGGATAGTTTTGACATAACATCTGTTTATACTTACGTATTTAGCTTGACTCAAAAGCGATTAGCCGTAGAATATTGAAATTTTGAATAGTTTCGAAGTGACATCAATATGTATGTATTTTGCATGACTCAAAAACAATTAACAGAATGTTAAAATTTTGAATAGTTTCGAAGTGACATCAATATGTACGTATTTCGCATGGCTCAAAAACAATTAGTAGAATGTTGAAATTTTTATTAATTTAGAAATCATCTGTATGTACAAATGTAATTCGCACTGATCAAAAGCGTTTAGTTCATTTTAGTTCAAGATTATGGATCAAAAAATGTCAATTTTTTATGCTTATTTTTATACATGCATAGCTTTTTAAAATATAATAGCATCTTTCGCATACAAAATTTCCTAAAAATGAATGTAAAAAATCAATTTAAATAAAGAGTAATTTACATGTATAATTGGCTTTCTGTGCGGCAGAAATCATTAGACTTTGGAGTCAATTCACCCTAACTATAAATATAAAGCTTAGAATACCTAGCTTTTATCTTGAATTAAATTTTATTTATATACTTTGCATTCATTAAATTATTATGACATTATTAATCAAAATTTGGTCGTGTATGACACAATCGAAAACACTGTACTGCACAGAGTCCAACATCGCAATCTGGACAGTAGAACCTTGTTTCTCTCCTTACCTTCTTCCCTCTACTGTCTCTCTTTGAGCAGCAAATAAACAAGTAACCAGAAAAGTAAACAAAGGCATTCGAAACCATAAAAAGCACATGTGAAATAATTCGAGAAAGATTGACTGCACAGTGTAAAATTTCACAGTGTCCGAGCTACACTCGGGATGAGCCAGGAGGGTACATTTCGCTTGCCCGAGTTCAGCTCGGGAAAAACCGAGAAGGAGTTAACAAAATTCAAAATTTTCTATGGTAGCTGTAAAAGGTTTGAACCCACGACCAGTTTTTGCAGATGTGCACCCATCCCGATAGGAGAGAATAGACATTTTGACACCTCCACCCTACGTTTCTTTGGCTTTGTAAGCCAAATGAGATTGGCTTAATGAACGACTGTATGAGCTACCCGGCTACTGGGCTCATAAAGTTTTCGGACTTGACATTTTTCGACAACGCTTGTAAAAGAGATAGTGGTGCGGGTGTTTTAGGAAAAACTGCAAGACAAGAGGATGATTTCTGAATTGGACTATTCTTTTTTCTTAGGGGATCAGATTGCGAAGATTGGAGAGCCGAGAACGAGGCAGAGAAAAAAAAAACGGAGGAGATCACCCAGGGCCTGATTATCGCACGGGCACTTGGGGCATGTGCCCAGGGCACAAAAATTTTAGGGGGCACAAAAATTTAGTCGAGTGCTTGAAACACATATTAAGTGGGTAAAAATTGCAAACATACGCTACCATCGTTAAGTTTTAATAAATTATTGTACGAGGTAATTGCGTTTATCATAAACTCTGTTGTTTCCTATTTACTTTAATTCTACTGTTATTTACCTGATAATTAATTCCCTCAACGAACCTGTTACTATTTTTATCCTTTGGGTTATTGCAAATAAGACAGATTATTAGCAACGTACCACTATAAACCATCTCATCAATTTAAATTATTTTTAATTCTATTATTATTTATTTTCTGCACCACAGAGCTTGTGAGTGTGACAAGGTAAAAATAAAAAAGTGGGACACTCTAGGTCTTTAAAAGTCCTTAATTTTTAGCATGGCTAAACAGAGATAATAATGATTACGTAAAATGAAAATTTGGTGTTTTTGATTTTGAATATTAATGCTAATTTTTTAATCTGTTTGCTAATTCAATGTTATAATTTTTATATGACTGTAATTATGATAACTTGTCGCTATAAATTTGCATGGGGTGGAGGGAAGAAAATTTGGATTGTGCCCTGGGTACAGAAGTATCTTAGTCGGGCCCTGAGATCACCTTGAGCTTTGGACACAGTAACATCTCTCGCTTGCGAGGGGATTTTTCCTTTATGGAGCAAAGAAAGTGCAACCTAACGTTTTGATGTTGCTACATTTTGAAAGCAGCTTTCCCATGAATTATAGCTGCCAATAACCAGACTCCTGGACCCATTCAATGATTTGTACACATATTTTTTTTTATTTTAATATGTGTTGTGAATAAATACTTGTGTTGTCCCATTAACTTTGGAAGCTGAGGAATTTATGCATCCCAGATGCAACATAAAGAACCTCTTCGTACCTGCTCCAGGTAAATAGGTGGGCAAGTCACAAGCATTTGTTATATTGCACCACGTATTATTTACAGTAGCATGTACAACGCTATTTGTAGACAAGCCTATCAGTTTTGAAGCTCCAGATAAAAATATAAAATGCCGCCCTCAACACTAAAATTTACTTTTAAACGAAACAACTCTTACAAATAAAAAGAGAATATTAAAAAAAATGCTAATATTTATGAATAAATATCAAACAAACTAAAATAGTTAAACAATTAAATTCGAAAAGAACAAAGAAATAAAGAAAAAGAACTAAAAAAATTCTGACTGTTGAGCTGAACAATGGCCGAATGGTAGAGTGTCTCTCTTTGATACCGGAGTTCGCACATTCGAATCCCGTTGTTGATATGTATGTTCGTAACAGTTCATAATCGGTTCTAAGCAGTAGGTCCCAGTTTCATTAATCCTCGTGAGCACGACCATAGAGCTCCAAACCAAACCAAACCAAATTCTCACTTTTGATTCTGCGAACTTTTTAACTAAACTTTTAAAAGATTTTTTTTTTTTTTTTTTTTTTTTACTAATTTATATTTGATATCCAATGAAACTAAATTATTCTGCTTGCACTAGTCGGCTTCTTAATAAAACCTAATAAAATAGTTGTATACAATAATTATGCTTCTGGGTTATAAGCTATAACTATATTTTGACACAGTTTTTTCTTTATTAAAAAAATGGGGGTATTTAGTAAAAATAGAGCCAAAATACTGGTCCAAAAATTAGCTGTTCTGATAGAGATTCGATTTGCACGAGGAATCACAATGTTTCCGGTGGAGATTCTTGCAAGGTTGTAACTACGGCATGGCAAAGGTGACATTTTCCACCAGCGCATCAGTCGTAGGGACGCTACACTGTGAGAAAAATGCTTGCAAAAAGCGATATGTGGTGGAAACGGAATCCAAACGAGAACAATTTTTCCATGGTAGGAATAATGAAAAGTTGAAAGATAATATCCAAAATTCCCTAGTTCTAGTTAAAGGGTAAGATTAAAACACAAATTAGAATATTTAAAAAAGAGTAGATATGGAAATTTACAATTCTGTATATCAGAACTGATTTCAATAACGCTAAAATTTGAAAAGTTTACAAAGAAATTCTAAAAGGAATTTATCAGCTATAACCAGAGAATGCATATCTTAGTTTAATAGCTGCATTAAGAATCATTTTACACCAGTGGCGTGCGGTCCATATGTGCAGGCCCTGGCACACCCTGGAAAAAAAAAAAAAAACTGTACACCCTGGCAAAATTATGAGACAATAATTTTCTGCACCTATGTCTACCTATCTTTATATGGTATATAATAAATTTATTTATAATATATTCAAATATTATGTTGATTTGCTTGCTTGTATTCTCGCAGTGCGTGCGGTAGTAGGTGCTGCAACACGTAGCTCAAACATAAGAAATTAAGTGTACACACTGCGCACTAATAGAAAATCACGCGCTTTATATGTATGGGCTACTGGAGAAGCACAGCATACTATAGCACTGAGGCAAGTGCAGCTATTTCTTCTGCACTTGAGATTCAGAATCATCCGAAGGTACGGTTTATTAAGCTTTGTATTAGAGCGGGGACTTACGTGCTGAATCGCGTTTGGTTTTTTAACTGATTAACTGGCCATACGATTTTGCAGATGGTTAATGTTTAAATTTATATATTGTAATATTTTGTTTTCATGGAAATATAAAAGAAGTATTTCATCAATAAAAAGTGAAATGTTTTAGTGTGGTAAAGTAATTTCGGTGATGTATTATATTTATAGAAATAATTCGCTGAAAAACAATTTTGTTTTGTTAGACAAAAAAGAAACGAATTCTAACAGAACAGTCCAAATTTTACCAATCATTGTGTTTTACAGACAGTATATAAGTTATATCTGTAACACCGTATCCCTGGTTTTGTTTTAAAAAATTGTGAAGATGTTTTTCGCAGAATATATGATTACCAAATGTTGAAAATAATTAATAAATATAATTTAATCCACTGACCTAACGAGAAACAGTTCGTTCTATTGCTCCAGCGTGCAGTGAAATTCTCTGCACGTGGACTAGACTTTCGGTTTGTCGGCACCAATGAGCATCCTGATGAGGCACAGCAGCGGCGGGTGCCGTGTGGTGCTACGTTTGCTGAAAATATAAGTTTTTTGTGGAAATATAGTCTTTTCTTTATTTTATTAGTAATACAGATAGACGTATGGAATTTGTGTACAAAGGAATAATAAACTTTAAGGAAGTGTTTAATATACACTCATGTCCATAAATTAAGGATAATTCAGAATCACACAGAAATTGAGCTCTAAAATAAAAATTTCACCTGTAGAATTATCACACACATCTTGAAGAAGAATATGCAAATTGCAGGAAACCACCAGATGGCGCGGATAGTACGTCACAATAACGAGAGTGTATGAAAGGTGTATATAAGGAATGGTAGCAAAGAAGTAAAATTGTTCACAAGCGCTTTAAAAGCCTTTCAGTGCAATAACCGCATAGTTATGGCACAAAGGAAGCATTTGGATGATTTTTTACGTGGTAGAATTATCGGACGACTGGAATGTGGACGTACTCAGCTGGAAGTATCCGAGGAACTTGGAATCGCCCAGAGTGTCATCTCCAGGCTTTGGCAACGATTCAAACATGATGGTAATGTGAGTAGATGTTACAGCACAGGTCGCCCCCGAGTTACTACGCCGAATGATGACCGGTATTTAGCAGTTACTGCCAAAAGAAACAGACGGAGCACAGCATCAGACCTGTCTCGTCAGCTCTCTCCAGCTACCGGTACGACAGTTTCAAGGCAGACCATGTACAGACGCTTAGGGAACATTGGTCTATATGCTCGTAGGCCTGTCAGATGTGTTCCCCTTACCGCAACTCACTGTCGCCTGCGATTATACTGGGCTAGAGAGCATGCATTGTGGACACCGCAACAGTGGTCTTGTGTGATGTTTTCCAACGAGTCCAGGTTCAGTTTATATTCTGATTCTCGCCGGACTTTCATATGGAGAGCGCCAGGTACCCGTTACCACCAAGAGAACGCCATTGAACGACACAGTTACGGTGGTGCAGGATGGCTCATTTGGGAAGGAAATATTCTTGGTTCCAGAACTGACCTGCATGTTCAGAGTGTAACGATGACAGGCCACATCTATCAGGATGTCATTCTGGAACAACATGTACGTTTGTTTCGGGGCGCCATGGTTCCTGAATTTCTGTATATGGATGACAACGCCCTACCTCACCGTGCAAACATTGTAGACGAATGCCTTCAATCGGAGGATATCACCCGTATGGATTGGCCAGCATACTCACCGGACTTGAATCCAATAGAGCATGTGTGGGACATGCTTGGCCGACGAATTGCAGCCCGTCAACCCCCTCCCAACTGTCTATCAGAACTTCGGAGGGCATTGTTTGATGAGTGGTGTAATTTTCCCCAAGATTAGATTGATAATCTGATACTCAGCATGCGTAGGCGTTGTAACGCTTGTATTGCATCGTCCGGGAGACATACTCCGTATTAACCATCATACTAACCATGTTATACTGTTTTCTGTAAATAGGTTCTTTTTTGAAATTTGCTCCAGGTAGTAAAAATCGCAATTTTTATTAATTATGTCAAACATATAGCATCTTTTTTGCTCTTTAACTTTTGTTTAATAAATAGACTTTACAAATAAGTCAAATTTGTTTTGCTTTTGTCTCTTTCATTGCCTGAACTTCATTATCATTAATTTATGGACATGAGTGTACATTTTTATGGTTTTATTATTTTTGTTGTTGTTTCTCTCTGCACACCCTGCATGAACACCTACCGCACGCCAGTGTTTTACACCTGCTTTTAAAGATTGTTCCGTGTGAATTTTTTTTCAGCAACTTGAAGTGATAAAATCCAAATTACAACCTTCGTAAAACATGAACGACTAAGGAATATGCTAATACTGTACATTGTAATAGAAACTGCAAGAAGCTTGAACTACGATGAAATTATTGACTTATTCGTGGATACTAAATATAGGAAAGTACTTTTGTTTAAACCTTACCATTTTATATATATGAAATGGTAAGGTTTTTACAAAAGTATACAAAAAAGTTTTTACAAAAACATAACAACTTTATGCTTATTATATATAATAAGCATAAAGTTGTTATGTTTTTTTTTAGGTTATGAATTTATTTTGAATACATTACAAATAGAAAAAACTCGTTTATCTAGTTTCCCTAGAAGATTTCGTGGTACGGACACAAGTCAATTGTTTTTTGCCACGGGAGCCAAAAGACCTAGTTCCGGCCCTGTAATCTTCTTTAGCTAAGGTGAATATCAGACAAAGATATAAAAAATGTATTCGTAGGGCCTATACGAAAATTTAACCTATTTAACACTGAGATAAACAACATTAATTGATATTGAAAATGACGTAATGGGATATATCTAAATAAATAGATTTTAAAAAAATGTAAACTTTTCGTAAAAAAAGTTTGATAATTTCATTCAAGTTACACATCTGGAGCACCTTCTGTGCAGAGGTTTTAGAGACCTTGGTAACTATCTTCTGATTTGTCTCTTAATTTCTTGCACTGTTCATTTATGAAAGATATGTCCTTATAAAAGGCTCAAAAATCACTTTGACATCCCAGACGGTCGTATAAAGTGTTCAGGTCTCTCTTTAAAGATCGATAACAAGACATTGCACTTTAATCTTTAGAGTTCTAAATGTCTAACCTTTTATTATGCATTTAGATACACGTCACTAATTCATTCCTTCGACGAGGGAATATGCTGATAATACATTATTCTTTAGGAACTCATAATGTTTAAGGGATAAAGTCCTACCTGTAATTGTCTTTGGAGTGGTTAGGCAATCTTGGGTGGTCGAAGTGAAATCGTTACATTACCCTATTTTTCAAGGGCTTTCCATTATGATTTCAGAGCTGCAATAAATTTACGGCATAATTTAAATAATTTAACGAAATCTGTTCTAACTTAAAGTGAGTGCTATCTTTACTTTCATTACACAAACCAATGTTAATATTCAAAAATCAGAAAAGAATTCTCTTCTAAACGCAAAATATGTCTGTAGTGTACTAAAATTTGAGAAAGTACAAAATCTTACAGGATTAGATCATACTGCCATTTTAGCAAATGTTAACTGAAAATAAATTGCATATATTTTATGAATCAAAATTCCACTAAGGAATTTTATGAATCTATCCTATTTTCTGATTCAAAACACTGTTTTAAAATCTCTTGCTGATATGCCAATAACTGTCATTTTGGTTTATATCATTACTGATTTTTTTTCTATCAAATTTTAAACATTTTTTAAGTACTAGCAAATTTCAATTTTCAATGTTTATTGTTAAATCATTATAATTTAATTGGAAGTGTGGCAATACTTTTATAAATGGAGAATAATGATTAATTTTCGATTTTCATCGATATATTTTATTACATTCGATGACAGGTTCTTGTTAAATGTCTGTAAACTGGGGGGTGAGAAAGGAATAGAAGATTGACATTGATTGTAAACATTAAAATATTTTAATTCATTACAAATTTTTTATTTTAATGCATAATATATCATAAAGAGTTTGTTACTGGAAGTTGTTATCGAAAGGTAAGCTCTTAACGTTAATTTGCTTGTATACCTTTGTTATGAAGTGCCTTGGTATAATATTAAATGTAAAAAAAAAACTGATGCATCGAGTTATTTTTAAACAGTTTTGAGTAAGTTTTAATAATTATGTCAGTAATATTTCATTTCATTTTTTAAACATTATCTTAATACTCCTCACGATCTTTCTTGTACTACATTGGTTGCATTTTGTAAACCATTACCCCCTTTCTCTTTTTTATTCTTTTTTTCATTATCTGTAGTTCAGTGTCCATTGTCTTGAACTGATTGCTCTATAAGATGAGTGTTAAAGAGTGTATATACGGAAACATCAGTTTTTAACGTTACATGTTTAATGGTATAATATTAAGGAAGCATTGTTTACAAGAATTGATTTTTGTTGTTGATTACCACTGTTGTTGTTTATATTAATCAGGAATAATGCCGGTTATTATTTTTGTTATAATTTAATTTTTAAGTGTTTTTCTTTGTTATCTGTTGTTTTTTTCACCATGGTTCATTAATTTATTTTATAATCTTTAAAATTAATTTATGCATAAAAGCTTTTGTTTATAGATCGCCTTTCCCCGATGATGCAGCTTTGGTAGTTATAGACTTTTGTTTACTTGGAAATTTCCTAATTGGTATTCAATTAAGTTTATTTAAAACAACGTTAAAGAATTTAATAAATAATGTTTTTTGATTTTTAAAGTTCAGTAATATTCTAAAACTGATTGCTAAGTGTTATCAACATTCACATGTTAAAGTACCAGGTTATAATTAACGCTTCTATTTTCTGCCACTTATAATGTCAATGGCAAAACATGTCATCTAACTGAACTTTTTATAAATATATTTTTTATTTTAAAGTTACTTTCCGGCTCTAATTTTACTGTATTTATAAATAACTATTTTAGTTGTGAAGCTATTTCTCATTCATTTTGTCTTCTTTATGTCAGTTTTTTTTAATTATTTTTTAATTTGATACTTTTAAATCTATTTTCCTAATTTCAATCAAATTTGAATAATGCCAATTTGTTGTTAAGCTAATAAAAGATTTGTGGATATATGAACTCATTTTGTAATTTTCCTCCCAATGCTTATTAAAATTAATTTCATTATTTTGGAGGTTTGGAGGTAAATTCTCTATCTATTTGAATTTTGTAAGTGTTTTCCTGTTGTTTCTAAATTATTTCTGCCTTATTATATATATATATATATGTATATATATATATATATATGACAAGATTATGACAATTGATATCTGTATTCATGTTACTTGTGATTAAAATATTCGTGTTTACTTCTTCATAAATAATTATTTTAAAGTTTGAAAGGATTTTTTTCTTTTATTCACATAAATAACAAGTGATAGTTTAGGGATTATATGATTATGAATTTAAGTTTTGTGTTCGATTAAATACCTTAAAAATTATTTTCTCTGTTCTGTACTTGAGGTAGTTAATTTTAAATATGAAAAATATTTTGAGGCATGTTTATTTGTAATATATTTTAAAATAAGTGATGTTAGTGTTATTAAAGCTTTCCTCTTGGTCTTTAATTTTTAAAAATCTCATTATTTATTAGAAAAACTACTAAAATATCCACTTCATCTATATAAATTTTTAAAAATTTAAAAAAACCTGATTTTACAGGAACTCTTTTGAGAATTGAATATTTTAAAAATAATTAATGCTATCTCTTGCTTTTTTCCCCTCTTTTGTGGTTTGTACAAATTATTCACAAATTACCAATATTTATTGTTTAATGTAACTGAACTAGAACTAATAACATAAAAATTTCTTTAAAATTATTTTCTTGTAACTTTTATATGTCCTTTTAGTTTATATTCCTTTTTGATATAAACTAGTCAATTATTCTATTTTTAGAAATTCTTATTTTATTGAATAAACTTTATTTTCAGTAAAAGTATTCAAAGGCTTAAAGCAAATATGGAATAAGAATTGCATACAATTTTTTAAATATATAATATTACTATAGACACAATATTATGAATTAGGAATTGAAAATAAATGAAAAAAATGATCTTCAAAATAATTATTTATTTTAAAAATTTTTAAATTTAAGGAATTAAAATTATAGCAAGTTAAATTATAGTTACAAGTGTCACCTATTTTTAGTTGCTTGCTTTGTTTGACTATTCTTACTTTAAATAATTCTTGCTATGTCAAGTATTAAAATTAAACTGCTTATCCTGTTTTTTTTTTATTTGCATGATATAATGGGTTTTTTTTCATTTTTTTTTTCTTTTCAAGGAAAAGTTTCTCAAAAGTAATTAACTGAAGCAAAAAACTTTCTGTTAAAAACCTTATTTCTAAGACAGTCTTTGGGAAGTGTCATCTTCAGTGATGTAAACAGTATCAATATTCCTTGAAGCAACATCCATTATATGATTTAGAGATCGCTTATTTCTTACTTGGATCTCCAATCACATTAAATAGAGTTGAATGTGAAGATGATGTGCATGTGTGTTAGAGGGTATAGTACCATGGGTCACTGTCAAAATAATATGGTATAGCATATAACAAGGCTGTCCAACTGCAAAGAGCCCACGGGCCAGAATTCTGGTCACTGATCACCTGGTGGGCCACAGTTTGAAAAAGATGAACAACCTCTTACCTCTTATACAATAACAATTAATAGTTGAATTATTAATTATAAAACAATGGAACAGGAGGATTATAAAACAAGTTGCTAACATTTTAATGAGAAAACTGAGGCTAATCAGCCTTCTTTACAAGGGAGGAATGTCAACATTGTTGCCAGACAAAGAACTTGCAGTCCTCGGCTTGATCAAGAATGGTAGTCTCCGATGCTTCTTGATACCATAAAATTTCAAAAAAAGAAATATGCTGAATAAGAATTTGGGCCGCACAATATGTGTTGACGAGCTGCATGTGGCCCATGGGCCGCCAGTTGGACAGCCTTGGCATATAATATTGCTAGAATTTCACATAAATGCAGGGAACTGGTTATAAGAAATTGGTTCTCCTGACATACTGCTTGTAATAAAACCTGATTTTAAAGAGGCTTCATTCCCCAAACATATTTTTCTGCTAGTATTATTAAATTTCTTACAGCTTACAAATAGTGGAAAAGTACTTCTGATTGTGATATTTTAATGAGATTTTGCTGTTATTACACATTTGCAAACTTGTTTTCTTAGTTCTGCTCTTATTGAAAGAAACTTCCTCAGATTGTTTATTTCGATATACAGTGTTAAAAAATATTAATTATGCAGCAAATTGTGCTATAAATGAAACATATATTTTATTTTATTAAAGTAAAAACTAAATTGTAATTTTGCATTTTTATTTTATAATTAATTTTTTCATTACATATTGAAATTATTTTACTTTTAAAAACTTTTATTAAAGCTTAGTGTGCAGTGTAATAAAAAAATTATATAAAACATACAATGAAAATTTAAACTTTTATTCAACTCTTTCCATTTTTGCAAGTCATTTTTCATTTTTTGCCTGTTTTTTTTATCTACTTTTTGCCACTATATGATCAAAAATTAATTTTTGCTGGTAAAAGAAAGCCCAGACCTGACCTACACATAACATTTCTGCCCAATAGCCATTTAAAAGGTGACTTTCTTTTCAGTATACTATTAATTATATAAATATTACAGGTTAAACTTCAGTGGTATTAAAGTCATACAGTAAGCTTATTACAAAATTTTTCTATTGATTTTCACCAAGATAAATCATTACTATTGATTTTCAATGAGAACTTTACTTGTTAGAATTCTTCAGTTTAGTTGAGCATAGAAGAAAAAAAAACTTATTTTCTTTAACCATCTTTTAATAATATTTCCTTTTATAAATGTACAAGAAGTGGAAAAATTCAATGGGGGAATAGAATTCCTCTGTCCTTTTTTGTGTAGAGTTTGGACAGTAGCAAAATGGTATAGGGAAAGAATAAGCCGATGTTTTTGCAGTAGGCCGAAGAATAGCAGGCCAGTATAATTTGTTCTAAAAGTTAAACAATTATAAAAAATATATTCATATCCATTCGTGTTTAATACACAACACTCTGAATCAACTATGCTCTTCAGTAGACATTTTGGGTTAAAATAATATTTTTTGAATATCCACAAAATAACCTGAACAAGCATTAGAAATATGTTGTGTTTTAATAATTTCACCTTTATTTACATTGGCACTTGTCTGCCATCTTATGTGAAGTGAGTAATACTAATCTTGTGCTGAAAAAGAAAGGCACTAAAAAGAGCTTAAAATGAAAATTATCTTAAATGCAAGCTAGAATTCACCTATGTAGATTCTTCTAGTTATTAGAGGGAAAAACATATATATATATATGTTTCCCAATATGAAATAAAACCATTATTATGTATATAAATAAACCAGAGTGGAAAGTAATTAGCACTGTAATTGAATTGTAGATTTTTGTTATTGCCAAACAATGGGCGAATGGTTAGGGTGCTTGTTTGTAGCCATTTGGAATCGGCTTATAGCAGTAGGTCCCGGTCTCATTAGCCCTCATGTTGCAAAAAGTAGACCGTAGCGCTCCAAACCAAACCATTTTTGTTATTGCAATTTATATTATATAAATATCACAGTTTTAAAAATTTGTAATGAGCCGGAGTTAACCTGTAACTTGTAGTATAATATCCTGAGCAGGTTTAACAAATCAGCAAACTTATTTTAATCATAAAATTTAAGTTTTTTTTTTTTTCCCCAAGAAAATTTCAGAATTTGACACAAAATTTTATTTTTAATATTTATATACACTTATTATTTTAGACTAATTTTATATTATGTAATCTTTCTACTAACGATAGTTTTATATATTTTCTTTAATAGCCAATAATGTCGTGTAGGTTTTATTTTAAATAATATTCTCTAGAGCTGTTTTATATAGTTACTTTGCATTAAAGTATTTGAAAATGATATTGAGTAAATAATTTTATAACTTATTGGCAAAGTGAATAATTGTTAACAAGATGCTTTTATGTATTTTCATTCTTTTTTTTTTTTTTTTTAATGTTTTGTATCCTGCATAACATCTAAAATATTAAGGTCTTCTAAGTATTCATATTCTTTATTACATTCCCTTTATTTTTTCAGAAAAGTGATATGCTTAAGTGATATCAAAATCATTATTTTATCTGCTACTTACATAAATTGTAAAGAAATAGTATATTATTCAGTGTTAAACATTTACTGTTAAAGTTATTGATTAACTAGATATATACAAAATTTAATTGTGCTGTACAGCAATATTTTAAGATTGCGATTGAAATATTTATTCTAACTTAACTTATGTTAACTGATGTTGTTTTAAAATTTGTTTAATTTCTATATCAGAAAAAAAACTTATTAATCTTTCATTTTTATTTATTTTTTTTTTCTCATTTAGGGACAGGACCATGCAAGTATTTTCTATTCTGCAAAAATCTGAATTACTTTTGCCATTTAAAGTCTCAGTTTTCAGTGGATTTAGTAGCCGTGACCTTGCTCTAAAATTTTAACTATTTAATAGCAAATACTTAAATAAAATAATACATTTTATTTCTATTCAAGTGCCTGTTAAGATTTTAATAAACTGTGAAATAGAATAACAGCCATATATTGGCTAAAGAGACCTCACCCAGCTGATGGTCAACTCTTTTCAGTGGGGGGCATAGTACGGCATAAATCTGTCTGAACTAGAGTTACTGAGTGCAAGGCCTGAAGAGGCTGGTGGAATGTTTGATTGGGATGAAGGTGACAGATTTTCATTTGAGGACAGCGACCGATTTGAAGAGGATTCTTTATGCTCATGGATCAGTGAGCCAGAGAGCTCCTGTAATAATTGGCGGGGATGGAAGAAGCAGAATGGAAATAACTGTGGAGCATACCATGTACCCCATTCAAAAAACAAAGGTATTTATTTCCAGGACATCATTTTCAAAGGGCTAGTAGATAATTTTATCTGATTGTCAGTATTTTTTTCTTGCACTTAAAATATCATTGACATATAATTCTTATTTTTTACGTCAAATTTAAAATCAGAATTATTTAAAACATTTTAACATTTCTAGATTAGTTATGCATATTGAATGTTTTGATTTGGGATTAAAAATTTTT
Organism: Pardosa pseudoannulata; assembly: GCA_032207245.1. Classification (NCBI taxonomy): domain Eukaryota; kingdom Metazoa; phylum Arthropoda; class Arachnida; order Araneae; family Lycosidae; genus Pardosa; species Pardosa pseudoannulata. The sequence goes on from CM063498.1 coordinate 60,408,397, forward strand.
AAATGTACTGTCCTTCTTTAGTCTAAAAATTTTGTTTCATTAATAATTGTATATATGTCAACTATAAGAAACTCAAGTTTATGTTTATTATTGCTTTCCTTTCATTATTTTTTACTTTAAAAGTTAGTATTTATATTGATTACAAGGTGTTGATATTGTGTATATGTATTGTGGGTTTAACCACTTACCTTCAGGAATCAATTTAGACTAAAATGTATTTAGTTATAAATATATGCTATAATTTTAAATTTTTGAAAATTTACTACTTTATAAAAATAGAAGCTAGATTTTTTTTTTTTTTTTTTTTTATTAGGCAGCTAAGTCTTAACTAGGAATCTGTTGCTTATAGTCAGAAGTATTTATTCATGCTATTTAATACACTTATGTATTCATGTTCCATTTATGTATAATACCTATCTTTAATCAGTCTTCCTTTTTTCATCATTCAATTTTATAGTCTTCCTTAAAATGTATTTTAAATTCAAAAATTATTCCCTACCTTCTCAGAAAAAGCTATAAATTTGTTATATTTTATAGTTTTCTCTAGTATTTCATTTATATTGTTGATGTATCTAGTAAAAATGATTTATAACATTCTTCTACATTCAGTCAGCAGGAACTCAAATATTATTTTCAGGGGTATTAAAGGTTTTATTATGTATTGAAAAATAATTATTTTGTCTAACAGTTATTTTTGTTGTCTTTTGTAAAGGTTTTACTTATAAATGCCATTTTTAATACAACCAAAACTTTAATTTACTGATATTGTATTTTTGCATATTTAAAATTTTTCTGCATTCTTTCTAGTTGTATGATATGAAAAGTATACAGTTATGTTTCTGATAATAACTTTGTATTAAAGAAAGTCAGCTAATCAAAAAAAAAAAAAAAAAAATTACATAACATTAAAGTTCTGATATACATAATTTTGGACTTGGTAGTTTATCTTTTAATAGCTTTAAAAATAACTTTAACCATAAAATATTCACAGGATACTTTTGTTTCCTTTTTTGTTACGGGGAAGTATTCTAACTTAAAAAAAATTCTATTCATAAATTAATCTTTTATGTATGTCTTAGATATACCCCCTGGTCCTAACAGTCTTCATAGAACATCTGAAGACTACAATTCTGCTCTTCCATCTGCAAGTCTTACTCAGGTGTCCCAATCTGCTACTTCTGGTCAGTCTTTATCAATTTTTTTACTCTTAATTTTCCTTAACTATACACTTTCGTTCTTAGCATTTCCTTTTCTCTTTCTGGGACACTCTCTAACCTTTCTTTCTGTTTCATATTTCTGCCTTTTAATTCATATGGTGTATTTCTTATTTCAGAATTAGATCTTTTGTTATATATTTTTTATTCAATTCTCTTTCTCTTTCTAAATTCATCCCTTTTTTTATTAGATTCAGCTTTAACTATTATAAAATGGCGTACTGTAGTAGTTGATTTGAATTTTGTTAAACAAATTGAATAAAATTTAGAAATTTATTTTAAGGCATACAGTAAATTGCCTGCTAGTAGATACTAGAAATAAATATTCAAAATTTTGCCTGTAAGGAAGGCATGTCAAGCTACTATTTGAGTGTTTACCTTTTTTGCTTTCTTGTACATGATTCATTTATTTGTAATTAAATTTCCTAATGTGTAAAATTCAGTTGCATGTAAAGTAGAAAAGCTGCTAATACTGTCAATATTGGGACATTTATTGAGCCATTTAATGTTTATCAAACCCTTTGTAAATTATATGTGTGTGTATGCCTGTACACATGTTTTAAGATGATTACAAATCTCCTTTGAAATATATGAAACAATTTGCAAAATTGTATGGCTTACTCTGTTGCAAACAGTTTTATCTACTTTTAGCAACTTAAGAGTGATATTTCATTTATCAGCTAGCCGTTCCATCAACTATGCATTTATAATTTTTAGCTTCCTTTAGCTAACTCTGCAGTCAGAATTCTAAATGCTGGAAAATTCTAGATAAATTTCCTGCAGAATTTTATCTTTTCAATTGTGTAATATTTTTTGATTAATGATTTTCTTGATATTTCCTTTTATTGGTTGGAAACTTTGAAATTATATTTAATACACAATAACACGGTTGATAAGAACCATTTTCGTTTCAATAGCACAATATACTTACCCATCAGCATTCAGCTGTTCAATAGATTTGATGACCATCTTATTATGGGAACACTATAGAGATGGTCTATATTACTTGCCACAAGGATATAAATATATCTTGTTTTAATTTCTGATCAATTTAAAAAGTCAATTTTTTATGTATTTTATTTATTTTGTGGGTTGATCACATCATTGGAAAATTGTCTTCTTTTGAACAAGATTTTTTTTTTCTCTTTTAAATCAGTTATTTGAATGAAAAGTTTTCTATATGAATATATTTTTAAAAATGTTCAATGTCAAGGGCATTTTTAAAATAATTTTTTTATATCTAAATAATAGAAAGCTCTCTACAGTGGATAGCTTATAAGAAATATTAACTATATTATAGCTATTAATAATGTTTGAAAACAGAATAATTCAAGCTGTGGTGGTAATTTTTTATTTAGGACTAACAAAAGAAAATTAAAAGAATTTGTTTTTTATAAAATGGCACTATAATAAAAAGTTAATTTTGGCTTAAGTATAAGAATGTAAGCTCTTAACTACCCATAGTCATAGGAATTACAATTTATTGAAATGAGATTATTTTCACTTGTTCCAACCTTCGGGATATGTTCTTATGTATTTCTTATTTCTTGTAGATGAAAATTTGTGTGATATGTTTATTCTGTTATTACAAATTAATATGAAAATTAACTATTAATTTATAATGCCAATTTTAGGGGAAGATACATAACTTTCTCTGTTACATGTGAATATTGAAATTTGCATGCAATATTTATAGTTGACAAAATACTTGCAGAACATTTTAATTGATGTCAACATATATAAATATAAAAATTTGTAAAGTGAACAAAGATCTTTAAATTTTTAATATTTAGAATTAATAATTTACGAAATGTACTTGATATAAGAAACTATAATTTAACTGTTAGCTAATAGTGAACATTATTGTATGAGTTTAATAAATTTGTCAGTTATCCTACTGTATTTTTCACAAAACTATGAAGACAAGTTTTTTGCATTTAAATAATAAATTGATTTTTATAGAGTAAAAATCTTGTAAATTAAAAAAAAAAAAACTTTTTAATTTTACTTTCTTAGTAAGTATAAAATTTTACAATATTTGAATATTTCACTTCATAGATGGCCAAGTTTTATCATTAGTTGAATTATCTGCAAGAGTTGTCGCTTTTCATATACCATTTGAAGTTGTAGAGCATGTTTGCCCCCCAGTCCCTGAACAGTTACAGCTTCGAATAGCTTTTTGGAGTTTTCCTGAAAATGAAGAAGATATTCGGTACTACTTTTACCTTGTACTTTTTCCCCTTTTGTTTATTTGTTTATCATGGTTTAAGGTAGAATAAAATATGCATTACATAATTTTTTGTTATATCAACTCTCTGTATCTCAGCAGATCTAAATTAAAAAGAAAAAAATCCTCAAATATTAAGATCCATTATTTCAAACATGTAAAAATAATTAAGAAATTTAAAACATAAATAAAAACTAATTGACAAAAATTTATTTTCTGCATAAAAAATATCTTTACTTAAATATGAAATAATCTTTGGATGAGTTGCAGTTCCTGTTATCTCTAAATTATTATTTTTCAATTTTAACAAATCTAAAATTTCATTTAAGTTATAAATATACACATCTGACCAAACAATTAATGAAGCTAACATGAAGATTAATTTAGTTTTGCCATTTGATACCAAATTCTATGAGCAAATTGTGTTAATTGCAGTGCTACAGGAGAGTAACAATTCAAACAGTCTATTAAAGCTTTAAAATAACATTAATTCTTGGTATTATTGCAGATCTATAGTACAGTGATACAAAGGGTTGATAGAAAATTAATAGAACAGAAACATTTATAACTATAATAATTTACTGTCAATAGAAATTATTTATTGTATTTATAAATTTTAAAATCTTTAACTTTTACTAATAGAAAATTTTAAAACTCTCATGACTAAACTAGATAAAGAACAAGAGATGTAAATTTGTAAAGTGTTAAAAATATTTTTTAGAAACTAAGTCTCAAGTCAACTTTTAAATTATGCAATGTTTGTTGAAAGTATAAAATAAAACTAAAATATTAAAAAAAAATAAGCATGCTACATAAAAATGTTTTTTTTTTAAACTTATATTTTTGAAATCATTTTTGAATACAAAGTATATAGTAAAGCAATCCAAAAGGAAATTATCACATTATGTCGTAATAACAAAGTTTAAGGGGTAGAATTTTTCCTTTTTCTTTATCTGTTGAAAGTTATGTGACACATAAGTTCCTTTAATTTGAAAAAGTTACTCTTAATTAAATAAAGTTTATGTTATGAGGCAATAGCAGAATTATTTTTAACAAATCAGTATCTAAATGCATGTTTTAAATTTATATTACTATATATCATGATATTTATTAAATGAAAATAAGCTGCATTAGGTAATACAATTTGTAAAATATTTTTACTTTAGAGTTATTTGTATTTAATCAAAATTGATATAGATATTGTTTATATTTGTATTTATTTAATACAATAAGAATGGATTAACTGTTGCATAATTTTTTTATGAATTTCTTAAGTTTTACATGTCTAAATCTCCATTTCATTAAGAGAAAGTGTTTATTTTTGGTAGATATATTGCATTGAATCTAATGCATACTTTTAAATTTTGTTACTTTTTGTACATAACAACAAAAACTTTTAAATAAAAGAAATATTTTTTTTTTTTCTGCTTAGACTGTATTCTTGTTTGGCCAATGGATCTGCTGATGAATTTCAAAGAGGAGAACATTTATATAAAGCACGAGCAGTTAAAGAACTTCTTCAAATTGGTATGAAAATATATTTTCTGTTTATTTATTTATGTATATTTTAGTGCCAATATTTTGATATTAAGAATACTATTTTTATTATAGAATGCTTTCACCTTTTAATTTAAATTATTATCTTTAAGATTAGCTGAAAGTAATGTGAAGTATAAAGTAGAACTGCATTGTTTATGTTTGTATATGTGTTATATATCATTGAGTAATTGTTTGATATCTTCATAACAGAATAAATGCACTTAGTCCTGCCTAATTTTTCAGAGTAGTAAATTAAACAACTGATAAAAAATAAAAGTGGAGTTAAAAATACTGTAGATGCTAATTAATCAAAATTGGAAATGAAACTAATTTTCATTAGTTTGAAAAATACTTTTATAATTAGAAACTATAATTGTTATAATTTGTGATAAAATTGCTGACAGGAAAGCAGGTTTCAGCATATGATAATGGTAGTCTAGGGGAAAAATAAAAATAAAAGATAAAACAAGTTTAGTTTTGCACTTCAATATTTTATAGTTTAAGTTTTCTGTGAAGAAAAAAAAATTCATTAACACTTGATTTTAAATTGATACTATCCAAAGGAGGTTTTTTATTTATTTAGTAGTTCTTTACCTTTGATTTGATTTAAATTCTTTTAATATTCTTCAAATTATTTTAACTGTTTATATTTTAATAAATTTTATCTGTGAAATGTAATTTTTTAATGAATCATACTGATTGTCTAGCTTAATTTAAGAATTTTATTTGTTTTTGACCTTTATGTTTGACATGTCTTAACTTTTATAATTATAAAAACATTGCTGATATATCACTTCATATTCCAACCTCTTTAATTATTGTTACTGTCAGGAGTAATTTTTTAGTAGTTACTTCCTGTTATTCTGCAGAGGGGGGTATTCATTTTTAACGCTTTTTTCAATAACAACTTTAAAGACTTATTTCTGTATTTGTTTTTAATTAAATAATAGCAATTTAAAGTTTCAATAAAGGTAATTTAAGCATCTAAGTTAACAATATAATTTGTTTTTAGGCAGAACGTACCTTTTATGTCAGAATAAACTAAAAATATAAAAGCTTAAGTAAAAGGGGAAAAATTCTGCTTAAGCCTTAAGTTTGTTTTTAACTTTAATTTATTTTGTTTTCACTTTGTTTTAAAATTTTAATCATAACTTCTATTTTTATTAATGTGTAGCTATCTACATTATGGAAATTGGTAGTGTGTAAATGCATTTTTGAAAGTTCATTTTTTTTTTTTCTAGGATTTCATCTTAGTGCCACCATTGTGCCACCTCAAACTCTTGTTTCAAAAAGCACATGTAATGTTGCAGTCACATTTGATCGTTGTCGTATCACTTCTTGCACTTGCACTTGTACCAGCAGTGCATCATGGTGTTCTCATGTTGTTGCAGTGTGTTTGTCTAGAATACATCAAGTAAGTTGGTATTTAGAGATCTTTCACTATTAAGTACGTTTATTATTTTTTATATATAATTTCTTGGAAAATTTAATTTAATAATTACATGGTCCTTACTCTATTTTAGACCCTCTTCATCTATGTTTTACGTTGAAAAAAAGGGTCCATAAAGTCATTAATTTTTTTGTTGAGTTTTTGAGTTTTGTGGAAATTAATGATTTTATTTAACAGCAACCTAATTTGAAATAAATCACTAAAAGAAAAGGCAAAGCTGGTAGCATCACCAAGAGATTATTTTGTATGACCCATTACAAGTGAAGTTTTAACAAGATATTTTGATTCTGCCTTTTTAGAACTCTATTGAAGAAAATATTTTGAAGGAATCTTATTAAAAGATCAGATCATTAACTCTAAGCTTCTTCAGTTACCAATGGATAGTCCATCTGTTAACTGGAACCTTTATAAAAGCTACACAAAAATATTTAGTCAAGAGTTTAACAGCAAACTAAGTGCATTGGTTTGTTGTATGAGAATTTTGAAAGGGAATATTTAATAGCTTCAAACAGTTAGAAATTTCTAATTATAAATTAGGGTGTAATCAAAATTTTTAATGTAAGTTTCTGTCAACTGTTATTTTCTCTCTCACAGATATCCTCTAAATAGTTAAAAGACTTAAAACACCTTTTAGAACTTTTTAATTGTCACTTTAAGGGAAGTCTTTAAAAAAGTTGAAAAAATCTTTAAAAAGTTTTTAGAAACTCCTTAATTTTCATTTTCAAAAAGCTATATGAACTGTGTATTATTTTAAAAATAACAAACCCATTTTTTGGGAGTAAAAGAAACTATTTTTTGGTGAAATGTCTGAATGTTTTTTATTTATAAACTTTTTCTTTTGCAGCCAAATCATGTTCGTCTCAGAGCTCCAGTTTCTGAATCTTTGTCTCGTCTTCATCGTGTACAGCTTCAAAAATTTGCTCAGTATCTTATCAGTGAACTACCACAACAGGTAATTAATTTTTGATTGTTATTAAATATATTTATTTTTATTGTTTGAATATTGACTATTAGTGTGTTTAAGTCTTCTATAAAGAATTCTAAAAATGTAGGCTGTTAGTGTATTTAACTCATAAGTATTTTTCTGCAAATTTTATTGAAGTTAAAATATGTTAAATATGTATATTTCTTAAAAACGGCTAAATATTAATAAATCAGAATTTAAGGTTGCATTGCCTTTTTCATGACAACTGTAACAATTGTTACAGTAGGGTTTATTTTTGTTATTAATTTATATTGTTGTAATTTTCAATTTGTGTTAAGATTTGTATGTCAGTTTTCAAAAAACTTTTAAATCAACTGAGAATACTAAATTATATTAAAATTCTGCTCTATGATATTTATCTAACATTAGTTAAAGAAGCATTTATGAAATCAATCAAATAGGATAATATCAAGTACGTGAAATTGTTTTAAAAGTATAGATACACTACAAACATCAAGCCACTACAAAGCTTATTTTATTGTTAAAGCAATTTTAAGGTTTTTAACCCTTTTTTACTTTTAAAAATTTTAGATTTTACCCACAGCTCAGCGTCTCTTAGATGAACTTTTATCAAGTCAGCAAACAGCAATCAATACATTAGGGGGTGCTCCAGGTAAATTTTTCTTGTTGATTAATAATTGATATGTTTTAATTATTTGATATAACTTCAGAATCAAGCCTATAATATACAAAAGCCTTAGGTTTTACTTAAAGTTGTTAGTTTATAACTTCTTTTGGTATTTATGTAAATTGGATTACCAGTGTGTTTACAGAAAATTAAATTAAAATGCTGTCTCATTAGTAAAATCAAAATTATTATATTTCAATCAGTATGACAATTAAGATAATTATAAGGTGTTTAAGTGCTAAAATGAGATAGTGGGCTCTGTAATTGAAATATAATAGTAAAAGTCATATATTAAAAAAATAATCCATTATGACTTCCAAAATTTCATAAATTTATAAATTTTGTCTACAAATTTTAATTATTTTTTTGCATTTTTATTTATAAATAAATAAAACAGGTCACAAGCAGTAAAATGTTGATCTCTTTGATTACAAAGAGTGTACCTCTTTTATATTAAACATTAATTCTGTGTGTAAAATTTTATTATAATATCCTGGAATTATTTTGCAAGTTATTGCTCTCATTAATAGGAAGAAAAGACCTTTTATTATCAAAAATAAATAAATAAATAAAAAATTAATAAAACTAGCATTTGATCTTTCATGTTATTTTTCTGATTTCTTTCAAATATGACTCATTATATTTGTATACTCTGAAAATTTCAATAATACCTTTAACCCTTTGATATGCATAATTAAAAATCCTTTGAGATGTAATGAAATTTCTTTGTAAATGTTACTTTGAATCTTATAAATGGTAAATATATGAATAAATATTTTACATTCTTTATAAGTGTGTGAGAGGAATTATAACTTTTTAAAATTTTAATTAGTTTGGGAGAACAATAAACATCATTAAAATATTGTAATAATTATTTAGCTAAACAATTTACGAGGTTGTTTTGATTAATACTTTTAATTGGGGGTCATGCATAGGAAAAATCGAATTCCATTTAAAGTTTAAACGTGTATATTTCAGTGAAGGTAAAACGAATAAGTGCCATGCTGCCATCTGTTGTTAGTTTGAAGTGTTAAAAACAGAGTATTAAAAAATTAATTCATGTTCTTTAAAAAGCAGAGAAAAAATTAAAGTGATTTTGAAGTGTAACCACTACACATCAAACTATAAAAAACTTCTTTTTTATATTCAATATTTGCTAGGTTTTATTCTAAATAGTTATTATAATTCATATAGATAAATATTTAAAGGAATATATTTTTCTTTCCTATTTTTGTAGATCCTACTGCTGGAGCATCCATCAATGAACAGACAACTTGGTGTTTGGATGGCTCAACACTGCATGATAATATAAGAAAAATTCTTATAAAATTATGCGTGCCATCTCCAATTGTGTTCAGTGATGTAAATTATTTATCATCAACTGCTCCCCCTGCAGCAACAGAATGGGCTAGTCTTCTTCGGCCACTTAGAGGTCGGGAACCAGAAGGTTTATGGAACTTGCTATCAATTGTAAGGGAAATGTTCCATAGAAGTGATAGAAATGCTATACCACTGCTGGAAATTCTTACTGAAGAAGTTTTGCAGTGTGATCAGGTGTGTATCCTTTACTGTAAGAGTGCTGAAAAATTATGCATGTTTGTGTGTATATATAATATATATGTGTGTGAATATTTATTATTTTCACTTAATTCTTTAAAGTTAAATTAAAGATTAGAGATTTAGTCCAATCCCTTAGTTTAAACTGTTGATTCCCAAATTAGTCTTTCTGGACCCTTCAGGGGTTGTTACTGAGGTACAAGGAGTTCATATCAATAAAAGATGAATAAAGAGTGTATGAGTTGTAAAAAGGGTTCTCAAGAACTCCACTTAACCCTTTGAGAGACACCATTAAAAATTATTTTGTATTCAATGACATTGTTTATGTATTTGTCCACTTTCCAATATAGGAAAAAAATTATGTTCATTGGGAGGACAAGTTGGAGTAGGTAGGGAGAGATAGGGTGGTTTACTTGTGAAACCTATTCCTTGTACAGTGTGAAAGATAGTTTTATAAATTTTTAATTCTATTTGAAAAACAATGAATAATTATAAAAATGGTATATTAATCAATATAGCTAAACAATTTATAAGTGAGGTTTCCATGAGCACTTCTGTATACTCGGTTTCCGCGCACCTGGAAAGTCATGGAAAATCATGGATTTAGACAATGGATTAATTTTGTCATGGAAAGTCATGATTTTCTAAGTAAAATGAGTAAAAGTCATTTAAAGTCATGGATCCGCTGAGCTACCAATTAAGAAAAACCAAGAAATGCCTCTGCAAGTGAATTTCCTTTCTGTTCGTCAAGGAAACTCAAAACAAGCAAGCTTAATAGGGGGGGGGGTAAATGTATAAGTATATTATTCTGGTTTTTTCTTAAATTATAAATTAAATTTTTATTAATATAATAATAATAATTTAATAAAAATTAGTTAAGATTTTTCTACAAAATATAAGCTTATCTTTAGGGCTATTATATATAAACGTTATAGGGTTATCATGTTTGGCTATTATTCTTGGTCACCTCGATAATACCTAAGTACTCTGAATTCAAATTGGAAATTTTTTGATTGCATTCAGAAAATTGCTGTATGATTAAACTTAGGTATGTAGATACAACAATTTATTTATATATATATATATATATATATATATATATATATATATGAGTTTATAAACATTTATAAAGTATTTTTTATCATAAATTTTTGTAATTTCTCTAAAAGAATATATTTTATTTGTATCTATATCAGAATTTTTATTCATATGTACTTTAACAAAATATTTTTAAAGTCATGGAAAATAATCTTCTAAAGTCAGGGAAAGTCATGGATTTGAAAAATTTTATTTTGGCAGATACCCTGTGTATAGTGTCACAGTTGACAAAAATTAAGTTTATAAGTTTCAAACACAAGCAAACTTTGTTGGAACACCCATTATCAATTTCTTTCATTTCTCCAAAGTAATTGGCATGTCTGTATATAGTAAATAAGTATATTTCATAAACTTGTGTAAGTAAGTACCTTAGTTTTTTGTGGTCAAAAGTTAAATTGTAAGGCCTTATTTTAAGTCTACTCATCCAATACATGATTTCACTTGACAACAACAGCTGTCAGGTAAATTTATCATTTATCACTTGAAATATCCATACATTCTGTTTTATATTGATGGAAACTTTACTTTTCATTTCACTGCATTTTAGACTGTTTAAACATAAATATTGCACTGTCAGACTGGTTTAAAAACAATCTTTAAGAAGGAGTGTATGAAGAACAGAAAAGTACAACAAGTTTATTTGCAAGCTAGAAAATCTGTATGATAGGTGCAAATTGTCTCTTCATTCAACAGATTTGTTGGTTTATAATCATTATCAAAATCTCTTTTTATTATTGAGTCTAGTGAAGAAGCTTTTATTTTTGCATTTTCCAAATCGTTACTAGTTATTAAAAAGAGGAATTGTAATTGGATAATATTTAAAATTTTATCAGAAACTAGTTGTTAAATGATAATTTTTTTAGGATTAATACACTTAAAAATAAAAGCAGTGATTTAAGTTAAACTCAGATTTTATTAAAACATATAGGAAGTGTAGTTTGCATTAAAATTTTGATTTTTCATTTAATTTAATTTTTAAAAATGTATCGTTTTATTGAATTAATTTTTTTTTTTTGCTATAAATGTTGTTTAGAATCTGTCTTTTAATTGTATATATCAGATGATTCTAGGCAGACTATGCTAAAACTCTATGGTTCAGTTAGTTTTTTGTAATAGTTCCTGTTTAAATATGTTTTATTTGCATTGCAGATTTTGTCTTGGTGGTTCAGTACTAAAGTATCTCTCCATATGGGTTCTGGTGGACATGGTGGTCGTGGTAGTGTTCATAGCAACACACATGCTTCCCAGCATGCCAGCAGTAGTTTGTGTGATGAAGTTGTTGTATTGTGGAGGTTAGCAGCATTAAATCCTGCTCTTTCACCCCAAGACAGACAGACTCTTTTTGGCCAGGTAACTTTTTATCAGTCTTGTATACTTTTTTTAAAAAACAGTTTACTGTGCAGTGATGGTCAAACTATAACCCATGGGGACACACTCCACAGCAGCTGAGAAATTTTCAATGTGTGATTATTTATAAGCATGTTCAAAGGTTGAATATCCAAAAATTTTCTTAGAACCTAAAATATTTTATTTTTGCATATACAAAATATAGTAGTAAAAATGTTCACTGAAAGTGATTTAAAACTTTTGCATTTGCAATAAAATGATATACTTTGAGTGGACCTAAAATTATTAAAATATATATTTTTTCTTTTGTATTTTAATTTACTAATAATTTTATATTGTGCACAATAGAGACTCTCAACTTCATTAATCACAATTAAAATTATTTTTACCATATACAATTTTTCCTTCTATTAAGTTTTATAATAAATAATTTTTGCTCATCAATTCTTTTCTCTTTTTTTTTTCCTGTTTGTGGTATAGAACATTTGAAGCATCTAAAGACAGTGAAGACTGAAATTGTAAATAAGAATTATAAAATCTTAGCAGTAGAATACATATGAATATTTAGAACTTACAGGCTTTTTTATAAATGTATTTTTATTTTTTTGTGTATGAAATATGTGACTGGTATCTTGAAAAGCATTTAGAACTTGCCTCAAAATTTTGAACCCCCAAAAAGATTCTTCATAAATTACGTTTATTATCATAAAATTTACATATCTCTGTGATTAAATTTTACAACTGTTTTTCTGGGTTATAGACCAGCTATTTTTTCCAGTTGTATAATCAATTAAATGATTAAGAATTCTTGATTTTATTTATTTTCATAAACCTATATTTAGCTAATCAAATTGATTGTTTAACACATTCGCTGCCGATCACGCGCCAGCGCGTGATCAACATATAGGAAAATGCATATATGACGTCAGGTTCGGCAGCGAATGTGTTAAGTATGTAAAATATTCACAACAGGTTAAAAAAATATTCTATATACCTTTGCTAATTTATAATCAGTCCTGCATTTGAGATTAAAATATTTACCTTGCTTCTCTTGTACCAGTTTATTCTCTCTGATTTAATTGTATTTATGCCTTAAATTTTGGGTTGAACAGTATGGATGTCTTAATTATGTATTTATTGACATATGGATTGTCTATATAATGAAGCTACTAATTCTTTTCTACTGTACTGATCTTTATATGCTTCAGTTGGTAATTTTCATGCTTAAAATATATGTTGTTAAAATTTGTAGCTTAGATGCTGGCATGTTAAAACCCTGGAAAGAGTTTGGAAAACAAGAAGTAGTGGAGGCAACAATACCAACAGTATTAAAAGGGCTGACATTGAAGTTTTCCCTGGCTTCCGCCCAGCCATGGAAGGATGCTTGTTAGACTGGAGTGATTACCCAATTCCTGGTGTTACTTATGCAGAAGGAGGGGGTAGACGGTGGTATTGCCCTTATGTGCATGTACGAACTACAGAACCTTCTACATCAACTGCTACTGGAACTGATAGTGACAATAGTAGTTTAGCTTGTTTTTCTGCCCGTAGAGGACGATCAGTTGATGTTGGACAACTAACAAGCTGGTGCCCATGTGATAAACAAGCATCAGATAAAAAAACTATCTGTGTTCTCAGTTTTCATCATGAACAACACACAGACTCTTCTGAGCATAAGCTCAATAGCAATCGTAGCTCGTTAAGTAGTGAAGGTTTCTGTGAAAATGAGCAAGAAGCTCTAGCAGAGGCTTTAGCTGAATCATGCTCAGTTCGAAATCCAACCTGTGACGAACATTCTCATAATCAAGAGTTGGCAACTAAGGTTGTTATTACTACTGATTCGTGGAATTCACAAGAAAGCCTTCAAGATGAATCTGATGGAATTAAAAGTTCCTTGGAACTTAAAGTCCAGCCATCAACAAGTAAAACTACATCCAATAATGAAGATTCTGAAAAGAATAAGCATATTGATTCTAAACTCTGTGAATCTCATCTTTTTGCTTCACCTCAACATTGCTTACCAACAGCTGCAAATAGGTTAGATTTTAAAAATGCTTTTACAAATTTTTCTATTTAAGGTTATAAGTGTTACTGATTTTAGATTTAAAAAAAAAAAATCTAATATTGTTTCTGTATTACTATATTTGATTTTGTTTTTATGGCTCTCTTTCTCCAAACTAGAAATAGTTTTTATAAAAATAACATTTGAATATAATGCAGCCCATAGCTGTGTACTTGTGCATTTTTTTTTTATCATAAAATGTACAAATTTACAATTGTATGATTGTATGGGCGATTTAACTCTAGTATGGCAGTGGAGGTTATTTGACCACTTTTGCCAGTTGATTAGTTTGTTTGGAAATTATATGTTTTTACTTTTCCCAAATAGATAACAAATATCTATTTAAAAAAAATAAGCATTCTAAATATGTTAGTTTTTGAAATATTGGCATTTATTTCTAGAACAACAGACAGGGTCATTTTGACCCCTTTAGTTATGAAAGCAGATGCAGAGTTTTTCATGCTTATATTTTTTTCACAGAAATAATTTATTTTAGAGATGTATATTCTCGTTAATTTAGATTACTCAATGTAAGTGGTTAAAGTTAAAATAGCAGTTTCCTAGGTAGTCCCAAATCAGTAATCCAGTAAGTTTGATATCTGTAATCAAGTTCATTATCACTTCACCTTGAAATTTTTCGATCTTCTATTAAATTTCTGAGGCATGGGAAATACCATTTTGCCCCCCTCTCCCCCCAAAAAAGAGAACTATTTGATTACAGATTGATAAATGTGTTCCTGCATCAGAAATGTGGAATAAATTTATTGAAAAATGCAAAATATTACATTTATCTCACAGTTATTCTCATCAAAAGCTATTTGTTAATTTAAGCAACATATGCCTAATAAAGCTGAAAATATGGAATAAAACTTTGATACAAAAACATCTTCAATAGATTTCATTACCTAGGAAAACATAAAACAAATCCTCTAATACATTTAGTTAAAAAAGTTGACATGAAATTAACACATTGCATTATTGTAATAGTAGTTACAGAACTAGCATTACAATAACATAATTCAATAAACTATCAAGTAATAAAATATAAATTACAAAATATATTTAAATTATGTATTATTGGCAATGTATGACATTTAAAATTGTTTTATTGTTGTTATTTCAGTAGTTTTATTAAAGGGTCAAAATGACTCCTAATTGCTGTTTCAAGTATCATTTGCACAGTAAAAATAAAAATTATTAAATTTTAACTTTGCATGTTAATGTCAAAAAACAAAAATTTTTCTTTTAAATATGTAATAATTCTTTAGCTTAGGATATTTTAATCTTTTCATTTCTACTATCACAACTTAACCAAACAACATTGTCAATGTGGAGAGAAGAAAATACAAAAAAACATCATTATTATTATTTGTATTTTATTGTATTCTTCATTATTCATCCATATTCTTCATACATTGTAACATAAAAAAAAAAAAAAATGTGGACAAAATCTGCACTGATGACCTGTCTAAAAATGCAACAAACATGACTCAGATGGGCTGCATGCAAATGACACAATATTCAAAGTTGTTATCACATGGTTTTTGAAAGTGTAAAAACCTAATCCACAATGAAGACAGATCAAAAACATCATACTTGTTGGCAACCAAATGGTTAGGGTGCTGATCTTCGGTACCAGAGTTTGTGGGTTCAAATACCACTGTAGCTTGGATGTTTGTAGCCATTCTGAATCGGCTTTAGATCCTCACTAGAAGAAAAATGTTAATGAGTGATTTTAACTTAATTTATCTATGTTTTAAAAATTAATCAAAATCAGTTGGTTTCCACGTTGCATGACATTCATGTTGTTATTAATATTGCACAATTTACCCCATCACAAAAGCAAGGGAATTCACATTAGTTTAGGTGCAGTTGCAATTAAAGTGGTTGAAAGAACAAAGAACAGAATTTAAAAAAAAAAGAATCTGAGATTTATTTAGCAAGCCCTCCTAATAAAGACTTGGGGGGGGGGACCTGTACTTATCAATATATAGGTGTGTGAACCAGCCAATCAGGATTCTTAATGGTTAGTCACATGGGGATGCCTTTGATGTGGCTTAAGCGTCATTGACTTATATGGAGAGCAGGATTTAGTGAAAATTAATTTTTGGTGAATTCGTTTTCATCAATTCTAAAGTAAGAACAAAAGAAATTCACTAAGGTTTACCAAAAAAGGATAGATTTGCCCCAAAATTATTTTAAAATACATTTATTATTACATTGATTAGTTTAAAGTTAAAAATGTAATTACATATGTGTATGTATGTGTGTGTAGATATGTATATATGTTTTAAGAATTTGTGTAACATCAGCATATTAAAAAGTATGCATTATTTGGGGTGTATTTATGTGTGTGTATATAGTATATCATTAATTTGTAAAATTACATGTTGGCTAAATTGTGCTAGTTTTAGAAATTGGAATGTTGGCAAATGACTTTTGAAATTGAGATGTTTTTAAAGATATCCTTTAAAGATATTTTCCTTGAAAAAGCAGAATAGTGGTTGTATCTCTAACTTTGAGTTGGTTAAAGCATGTAAAAACTAAAGTAAGATCCATGTATTTATGAGTTATATTCTGAAAATTAAATTTTTTGTAAATGAGTGATTTGTAATATGAAATTCGCTTGGCATATCTGAATAATCAAGTATCTGTATACTACATTTTTACTTATTACAGATGTAGAATAGTTTCTTCATCAAAGTAGCTAACTTTTCTTAGCTGAACATCATAATGTATGATGAAACCTGTTGGAGAAGAAGGAGTGGGAGATTGTTTATATATGAAATACTAAAAAATTATTTTCCTGAACCATTTTGTAAAATTGTTATTTTTCTGAATTTTAGACATGCCGATTGTGGTGGTGAAGCAAGTGAGTCCCAGCAATCAAGTGATGAATATCATTTATATTATTATGACCCTCGTGCCAGATTGCCCAGTCCAGATCATCCTCAACAGTATGTTGTTGAAGAACAGTGGTTTTCTGTTGCAGTTAAAAAAATTGAGGATTCTTTAGAAGTAAGCTTCTATTATTAAAGGATGAATAATTTAAAAGTTTTCTTCAGTAAATATTAAGCTGAAAATCGGTAATTTAATGGTGAAAATATATAAAATTACTGTTTTAAATCAAACCCTAGTCTTAAATAAGTCATAATTTCATACAGTTCCATGCAGTATATTTGAAACATATTTGATTCGAGAAAGCAATTCATAGGTATTGTCAGTAGTATTACAAAAGCTAATAAATTACAATCTGGAAATGCAGAATTCCTCATTAGCTTTAATTATTTAATACATCACTCAGTAAAGAAATTTTGTATAATTTTGTAAAACTAATGACTTTCACTGTTGTATGAAAGTAAAAGTAAATCTATATATATAAAAATGAATTTGTGTGTGTCTGTATGTTCTCTATAGACTCAAAAACTATGCATCCAATCGCCGTGAAAATTTGGGAAATGTTTAGGCATATCCCTGGGAAGGTTTTTGTAAATTTTTAGCGTTCGAAATTCATTCCTTCCCCCTTTTTCGAGCATTTCATGTGATTATTCCAAGCATTATTTTCCCCGGTTAAACGCAAACGATTAATTTTTTAATTTATCGCATCATAACTAAGTGAAAGAAGCAATATTTCTAGCAATATGACGTCATCCCAAGTAATTGTTTTAAACGCAGTTTTTCTCGATTAAAAGCAGAAGATTAAAATTTTCAATTTATCACATAATTGATAGGTGAAAATGATATTTTTCTATCATTATGACGTCATTAATTTAAATATCTGATTTATTCATTTATTATTTATATTATTTAAACATCGTCTGCTTAGTATCAATTCGATTTGACCTGGAAATTGAGACATAAAGTGATTAACTTTTATTTCTATGTGGCGCAAATTATAGTATTTTTATATGAGAACTTATTTTAATTCTTAGTTAATTTTTACGTTACAATGAAATGTTTATCAACAATATTTTAACAACAAAAAGTACAAATTTCAGTGACTCTCATGGGTAAATAAAAACCTATCATTTTATATAGTTATCTTCATATTCATATGAATGTGATTTCTGTTTCATACAAAACTATGTGGTTTGTCATAAATGTCCTTAATTTTGGACAACATTTATTACTACCAACAAAATGAGCACTGTTGCTGTCAAAACCTCTGCTTTCTATTCTACCACGTAATATGGCAGGGTATATTAACGCTGCTGATCCACATACAGTAATGTAATTTAGGGTTAAATATATATTTTACCATAAGAAAAAAGTTTCAGCAACTTTAATATAAGACACAAATTTGATGCAGATTTAATCGTTAGCATGTAAACATATATTTTGTTATTTTTATTTATTGATATTAAGAACAGTTTTCATTTTTATGTTGTTTTTATACAAATCTACCTGATAAGTCATAGAGTAACTAACTTTGGACAGAAATACTTGATACCGCCAAATGAACATATTCCGTATTAATACATTTTGAATTCCGAGATTAAAATCTGACTGTGACTATATATATATGTATGTATGTTTGTATGTGCGTCTATCTCCTTGCGAACCGCTGGACGCAGACGGGCGCCAAAGGTACCAAAGGACGTGACACGATCCAAGGATGTCATTTCGCCTGTTTGCTTTCCGATATTTCGATTAGTTCGAAAGATATTGACGAAAAACCGAACAAAATGCCAGTTTAATTTTGCGACATGAGCTTTCCATTGTCGAGTTGGCGTCTAAATATGGCAGTGTTATTCATTGTTGGCACTATTATCGCCAGATATTTGGTATTCGGGAAACACATAAACGTATCTATGCTATTTAAATTCCAGTGTAAGTATATAAATATATGATGGCATATATGTATATAAGACTATTTTCTTATATGATAAAAGATAAACTCATTTTTGTTTAGGAAATCACTTCTTTTTTCTATTTTATTTGCTTGGCGAGATTTTTATTTTCAGTAATTAAAAACTTGCCATGTTCTATCAAATTTGTTTTCAATTCGCAGTTGCCATTTATTAAATAAAAACTATGATTGGTTTTGTTATCTAAAACTCAACTACACTAGAGATAAAATAATATTGGCAAGTGATATACGGGAACAAATAATTTTTCATTTAAAAATGGCAACTATGAAATATTGAGATATTATAGCCACTTTTAATTAAAGTTTAAAATGTGATTTCAAATAATATAACTGTTTTCGGTGTTTTAGTCTTAGATACTTATTTTGTTTTATCAATATTAATTTGGTATATTTCTCTCATTTCAAATTCAATTGAGCCATTTTTATTTATCCAATTTTAAGACGTTACTCTGTACTTCACCTATTCTTAAATAAGCTTGGCGACTTTCGGTATATATTTCGTGTTATAAAAATTGAAATCCTTTATGTAACTTCATTCTTATGATAACGCTTTCAGGTAATATAACTGTTCTCGGCTTTTGACCTTATGTGCTTAGTTCATTTTATCAATATTTGGTATTTCTCTTTCATTGCCAATTCAATTGCACCATTTTTATTATCCAATTTTGAGACTGCACTAACATCTATTCATAATTAGGCTTGGAAGAATTACTTAAGTTAGCCATTTCGGTCAATCGCGTTATGATATTCTAATTAGTTCGAAATATATTATTTTAAAACCAACAAAAACACCGTTTTAATTATGTAGTACAGTCATTTTAACTGTTGAGTTGGCGTGACAAATAATGATCATATTTTCATTGTTGTCGTCGTTTTCTCCAGATATTTGGTAATAGAATTGACATTAATGCAAAACAACTATCGCCTATCCTGCCAAACCATTGTTTGTTTGGAAAATTTGAACTGTGGCACATTTAGGTATTTTTGTTAGTGAATTATTATATTCTTGAAGAATTTTTCAAGACCTTACCATTAAAATTCGAGTGTAAATAAATGCATTTATAAACATAAATACATATGGATGCATTACTTCGCCCAATCTGCTGAATGCTTAAACTCTTTCCACCATTAAAATACCGTAATTACAATCAATTAAAAGTATATTAATTAATATATGTACTGAGTGGTGCCATTTATTGCCTATAGTTACAACTATTTGACATACGCAATAACTTTTTCTCTTTGAAATATCCCAGTATCAAAATCCTTTTATTTTTAATAGCTAAATTTTTTACTTCATCAAAATATGTAAATCTTTATTTTACTTTCTCAATTTTTTTTTAAGAAGTTGGTATTTTTTCTGTTATATGTTGGCGTGATTTTTATTTTCAATAATTACAAATTCCCTATGTTCTGTCAAATTTGTTTTTATTTCACAATTGCCATTTTTTAAAGAAAAAGTTTTTGTCATAGGTTTTGTTGTTTAAAATTCGATTTTTATGTATGTAAAACATTAGTACTAAAAGATATTCAATCTCGGAAATGAATTATCCCATTCCGAACAGTACATATATATATTACTCTCTACAGCATTTTGAAATTTGACTCCCACATTAAAAAAAAGTCGTGGAATTGAGAATTATGCAGCGGCTCACGGGGAACACAGTGCACTTACTGGACATTCAGCTATTAAAATAAACTGTTATAATCGTCAACAATCTGAAATATACGAGATTTGTTCAGCATTTCTATCAATACGTCTTATTATCTTTAATAGTGGTTCAAAATATTTCATCGAAATATTTTAAAACCCAGACCGAAGGCTGGGTGCGAAGCAGCTAGTATTGTATATTTTTCATTTATGAAATTCGAAAAAAGGTATTTTCAGGTATACTACAATTTCTCTCTGTCATTTCTTGTTCATGTCTTATTTTAATGAAGAGTTTTCTTTTTTTATTCATACAATGTTAGATCTTTATCTTTTAGTACCTAATCCTCCATTGGCTGTAATAGGCGTGATGGGCCAAAGTAAAGTAATTGTTCTTTTGGGGGATGTTTAAAGGGGAATGAAAGTCATTCTAAACAAGAATGCATTTATTTTCATCTTAAGTTTCTTCATCTTGCTTCACTTTTATTTCCTTTATTTTATAAATAACTTTTCTCTCCCAAACCCTCATTCACTGAGGGATCTTCTACATTGGCATTTTGTTACAAACATCTTATTGCATAATTTCTCAGAATTGACATTTTAGAATTTAGGGTCATTCTAGTAGAAAGTCTGAAGTATATTAGAAATAACATGAAGATAAACACATATTGAGAAAACCACAAATTTAGAGTGTTAGTTGAGTAGAGGAACTGAAATCATATAAATACAGTAGACTACTAGGAGGGACAGATACTTACCATTCTTAGGATGGGATAAATAAATGTGCAGGCTTTTCAATTGGACTTACCATGTCCATTGGACCCAGAAGAGAGTTAATATAATTTTTTGAGACTTTTTATTTCATTTTATTAAAATGTTATTCTGTTGTTTGCAGGTTTTGTTTGCTAGAGCTGAAGCATTGCATGCTCATGGCCATTCTCATGAAGCCTGTATGCTTGCAATCCGATTAGCTGAAGAACTTCTGGCTAGTCCTCCCAATTTAACATTAGAAGTGCCACCACCAGCCTGTCGAGGCAAAAAAGTTCGTCGTTTTAATCCTGCAAGCCATCATGTGAGCCTTTTGGCATCTGCTACATTAGCCAAAGTGGCCTTTCTCTGCTCAGTGCTTGGAGAGAATCCTGAACATCACCATCTTGCCTTCCGTGTTGGCCTCTTTGGCTTAGAAATGACACGACCACCAGCTTCAACAAAAGCATTAGAGGTATCTTGAATTTTATACCTTTTGTTGCATTTATATATTGGATACTACATATGTTTTGTTGTTATCTAGATGTCTTTAAAATGTAATTTTTTTTCCTTCAAAGTTCAAGGTAAATTTATCTATAATCTTTTCAAAATTTTTTCTGAATAGAAATTTTAAATGGCAGTGTGATTAGTAGCAATTTCTACCCCAAATTACTGTGTAGATTTTTAAGAGCCTTATAATTACAACATTTTTTATGTTAATTAACAAATTTTTACAGACTTTTCATTGGGATTAATAAATTTCATGGAAAAGAAATTTAAAAAAACTAGTTATTAAGATTGGAATGTACTTATATCCATAATTTATAATTTTAAGTACTTAGTACTGTTTGCAGATAAAGTTTTTGAAAGGAATTTTAATTTTTACTTTCGAAATGTTTGTGTGCCAGAGCATCATTTTGTACTGAAGCATGTAGTTTTCAAGAGACATGAGTCAAATTTAGATTCTTGAAATAAATGCTCTTCTTTTCTTCATTTTGTAGGTAAAATTAGCTAATCAAGAACAAGATCTGGTTGTGCTTTTAAAGAGGTTACCATTACTTGATAAGGAAATGAATATCATTCGAGAAAGAGCTGAACAACTGAGGGATGGAAAATTAGTATCTAGAGGAGAAGCACTTTTACCTCTCATGCTTGCCAGCTTTATTTTTGATGCTCTGACATTGCCTAGTAAGTCATTATACTTTATTTAAAATGGTTAACCATGTTTAAAATTAGAGCCTTAGAAGACACATTCTATGCATCATTTATATCAGGGTTCCCACGGTTATGAAAAGTCATTGAAAAGTGCTTAAATTTTCTGTTTGTTTTTTAAGGCCTTAACAGTTTTTGAATTTTCTTTGAGGTCATTGAATTTAAGGTCTAGTGCTTGATTTTTCTTTTTTAAGTGCCTGTAAAATGTTAATTCATGTCTGCACCGGAAAATTGAGAAGGATCGTTATCGGCAATTGTGGGCGTGTCACGGGACTCATCTTTTATGCACTGCAAACTGCACTTGCTACTGTCGCCGGCTTGGAGGGAGGGAAGACAAGCTCAGTGTTCAAATCATCCCGAAATAGAAATTTTTGCTTTTTATTCGATGAAAGATAAGGGCTTTGAAAGAGATTTTTAAAGGCCCCTCCCACTATGGTCCACTGCAAGCCATTGCCACCATCTGAAGGGGCTTTGGCATATTGTGGCCGGTGGCGGCAGATGATAAGGCCCCTCCACACTATGGTCCACTGCAAGCCATTACCACCATGTGAAAGGGCTTTGGCTTATCGTAGCCGATGGCGGCAGACGATAAAATAGCCTTGGACGATGGCGGTTTTTCTCCAAAGATCAAAGGCAGCCAGATGCGCAACTAAAGTGAGCAGTAGACCCTATGGCTCATGTAGTGGATGCAACCCATGAACCATCGTTCAAGGTCATCATCAGGAAGTGGTGAACAATTGGCCATATTGTTTAGGTTACATTAGTGTTGTTTTGCTTTTTTTTTTTTGCCATTTTGTGTCTGGATGCCTGAGTAGCGAAGCAAAGTTTGACTTATTTTCTTTGATTGCTTATTTCTGTTTAGTTAGTGATGTCAAATATATATAAAAATAAATAGTTTGGGATGCTTTAAAAAAAAAACTGTATATTTTTAAACCAGTATTTGTGTGCTTATAGCCCTTCCTTTTTTTTTTACACCATTTCAAAAGCCTGATTTTTTTTTTTCTGGGAAAAGAGTGAACATTATATATATAAAGTTCCACTGTTTTGGGAAGTTATTTTAATTTTTTTCAATTATGAACAATGTATTAAAGAGGTGCTTGAAAAAAATATCAGGTTTTGGAAAAGTCATTGAAAAGTGCTTGAAATTTTCAGAAGCAAAAGAGTGGGAACCATGTATATTATAAATTTTGGTAATATTTTATTTACTGTATATGCAATTTTTCTACAGTTTTGAAAATACTTTGTCAAAAATTTAAGATAATTTCATTATTTCCATTTTCTCTGTATACTTAGATAAGTGTACACAGTTAAATGTTAATGAAATTATTTCAGTAGGCATAACATTTCCTGCTGCATAAACATAATTATGTACCTATATATATATATATATATATATATATATATATATATATATATATATATATATATATATATATATATATATATATATATATATCACTTTCTGTTACCCTGAAATTTTCTTGCAGCTTTTTTTAACTTGAGGAATCCATTAATTCTGTTCTCATTACCCTATCAAAATTTGTATTGCAATTGTTTTCTCATTCTCCAGACTTTTATATTAGTTCATTTTGATAACTAATAACAAACCTTTGGTTAATATTTCTGAAAATTCAGTATTGTTTTTCTTTTAAGAAATATCACACATTACAAAGAATCTTTTCTTTCTCATGTCTCCTAAATCTAGATGTTTTCTTATTCCATATTATTTTATTTAAAAAAATATGTAGAAAAATTTAACAGCTTACCATTGTTAAGAATATTAAATCTGTATAGAATATTTTTTTTATAATATTTCCTTTATTTGATATTTTGTATATGATTAATAAATGTTTGTATTTTCATTTATTTATTCATTTTTTCAGATTTACAAAATCGTGGAAATCCACAATCTTATAATAAGTTACCAGGGGATGAACATTTAGGATTTGAAGCAGCAGTCGCTGCTTTAGGTGATTTATTTTTTTCTATTCCACTTTTATGAGATTTTAAAATTGTTTCATGTTTTTATGTTATCTTAAATTGTAGAGCATTGTAGTAATTGTAGATTGTTCTACTTAAGTTATTTTACATTATTACTTAATTTTTAAAATATGGCTTAATTATTTTAGGTCTGAAAGCAAATGTATCAGAAGCTGAGCACCCATTACTCTGTGAAGGCACTCGCAGACAGAGAGGAGACTTAGCTATTACTTTATTGGTGACATACAAAGATGATCAAGAAAAACTTGCCAAAGTAACACTTTGTTTTCTAGTATTTTGCAACAATGTCTATTGCTTAAATTTCTGTAAAATATAGTTTAAATTTTGCAATCGTAAAGGCAATATCTCAGCTCATCTGTATAACTTAAAAATGGGACAAATTTGATTTAATTATCAACACAGTAACTCCCCTCGTTTTGTCCGGATTCTATAAAGAATTAATTCCAATGTATAAAACTTCTTCAAACATTTGATTACTTTGCAAATGATTTATTGTGTTAATTTTTTAGTAAAGCATGTAAAATCTTTGTAGTGCTTCCTTCATACTTTCTTTTAAGTGACAATACACTTTCGAAAACTATATCATACTGATTCATTCCTCTAAAACCATCAAATCTGGCAAATTGCCTTTTAAGTTTTAGCTGCATAATGCAAAAAAATTTAAATTTGACTGCCTGAGTATGCACATTTCTCATGTGTAGGCAGATTACAATGATTTTTTTAAAAGTTATTATGCTGTTTTGTATTGTATCTTCATTTAAATAATTTTTTTAAGGTTAATTTGGTAAAACATTAATTCTGTTATAATTTAAAATTGTTCACACATGGGCTAATGAGAAAATGAATACCTAACTGCTAAACTAAAAAGTGTCTAAACTTTTAATATGTTAATGTAAGAAAACCATTTGTAAAATATTGTATACTGTCATACAGAGAAACCTTGTATAAATAATCATTATCTTATAAGAAATGATTCAGATTTTACTTAAGCTTTCAACACTTTACTCTGAATAAATAGATTTCACACTCTTACAAAATTGGTACTGTCTAAACTTGTAAATGGCTTTACCATTTAGTAATATGGATTTTAGTTTCAATTTTCAAATTTTTTAACCACTAGTAATAAATAAATTACATAAAAAAGTGTTATTCATATTTATGAAAATGCAAAATTTAATATTTAGTTTAACCAATGGTTTTAGCAGTTCGTAAGTGATTTTATAGTGCATATAAAAACACAATTGAATTTCTTTGTCATGTGCTATAATTCATTTTAAGTGAACATTCTGTAATGATAAATTTGCAGGATTTCATTATTTTCACACAGAAAAAATTTCAAGTGAAATTTTTTTTTTTTTTTTTAACTAAGTTTAAATTGTATTGCAGATATTTTGATTTTGTTGAAAATATCTACTTTGCAAATGCTATTTAGTTTTTATTCAAGTGTATTGCAAATTAACAATAGATACATGTAATAAATTATTATGTTAAAAGTGAAAATGCAGTAAAAATTCGTTTTATTCCCCCTTTTTTTTTGGGGGGGGGGACTTTAACTGGTTTGATTTAAAGTAATTCTTTTCAAATAGCTTTTAAAGTATAGAATGAAAAGATTAAGTAAGCTTTTGCTGCTGGTTGTGAAATTAACAAAAATTATGGAATATTTTTAAAATGTTATATGAACGGTAATATAAATGATGAATCACAATGTTATACTGTGAAGAAAAAAAAGTGATCTATTTATTTTACTACAACTAAAACTTAAATATTTTTATCATTTTTAAAAATTTTATTTAAAATATACATTGGTGGCAAATTGAGTTTTATGAATTATATTTGTATATATTTTCCCTAGCAATTATATATATATATATATATATAAATGTTTATAAAGCTGCTCTACATATATTTCTAGATGTAATAACCTATTTTCTGTAGTAAACTGTGACAATAGTCTTGCTTCTTTCAGTGTTGCAGTTTTAATGTGAAGTTTCAGATTATGTATAAGCTGCCTGAAGATTTTGGAAAAAAAAAAGAAATCTCAGTGTGATAACACCATTAGTTTACTGGATATACAGTCTGAATGAAACATACAAAATTTTAAAAAATCAAATGTCACATACACACATATACATATGATTTTTTCATACTTAAGGAAAATGCTGAAAGTTACAATGCAAAATTACTTATTGGCTTGGGTCCTTAAGATCATATTGGCATCCTTACAAAAATTCATTTGTTAGTATTTAGTGACTGTGTATTGTTATTTGGTAATTTGTTATTAGGTAAATTCTCCAGGAATTACTTCTTTTGACCTTTTTTTGTGTTCTTCACTACATTATGATCTAGTGATTATGATATGATATATATGAGAGAGTGGTGGGGAGTCAGTTGTTCATTCATTTGTAATGAAAGTTTGTTAGTGTGGTTTACTGAGTGTTTCTGTATATTATTCTTTTTTAATGTTTTGTTGTATTGCAAAAAGATGCAAAAACTTATTTTTTATTTCTAAATTGAAACTTTAAGCATGCCATCTGAAATATAAAAGACTTATTTTTTAAATTCTTTTGGTTACCTTGATATTCATCTATGCTTGTCTAATGTAGTAATAAAACAGCACTATATAATAAACTGTAGCTTTTGCAATAAATTATTTTTAAAAATGTATCTTATGATTTAACTATATTTGATTTTAATTTTTTGAAGGCCTATGCATATTTCTGTAAAATCCCAGAAAGTGAGAAAAGTTTTAAAATCTATTTTTACAAACTTAGACACTGTATTGGTGTAGTAATTTTTTTAACAAAAAGTGTGATATATATATATATATATATTTAATGCAAAACTGTTTATAGTAAAACACAAGTATAAATTTCTTTAGATCTGATGTGTAATATTTATTTGTATAGATTATGGAGAAATTGTTAGATAAAGAAGTTCATCAGATGTATAAAGCTCCTGCATCTTCTATGTATTATTCCTCAGCTACTAATTCTCAGCAAAACAATGGTTCCAATTATCTTCTCACGAGTGATAAGGTATCAAATGAAGAGAGTACATCTAAGGAAACAGAAGAAGGAGAAGTTCATGAAGAAGGTGAACCCAGCACCACTTCAAATGATATGGGGAAAGAAAATGAACGTCAAGTAACTGTGTCCCGTCCTCGTAGTCTACCCTCTGCTCAAAATTCCAGCTCTAGCAGTTCTCGGATGCGAGATCTGCGACAATCACATAGGTTTGGCATTTTTCTTATTTTGTGTTTTAATCAGAGGTGTCTGACCTGTTAGCTTACTTGCACTCACATTTAGTGTAGCATGTGCTTAAGCTCCCTATATTACTACTTAATATGAATAATAATTTCTCCTTTAATTTCAGTTGACAACTTTAAAAGTATTTTTTGTACAGGTTAACATTTCTGTTTGTGATTTTCTATGTTATTCAATAAACTGTATATTTTCTCCTAAATGGAAGAGCATACAAAGAGAGTTTGGTTATTAAAATCCCCATTAAAAATGTAGTAGACAGCTTTAAACAATAAAGATCATTTTAATGTCATATGTTATCTTCATGAATAAAATTTGTAAATATCTCGTAGATTATGTAAAGTGACTTAAAAGTTGTGAGTGTGCACACGTGCATGTGTTTGGTTTTTGATTATAGGTGTAACTCCAACTGCTGGCATGGATGTTCGTAGTCAGTATCATAGTGTTACTACTGATTATGCTCCCAACCAACCAACCTCTGTAATTGAATCCAAATTTAAATGTCATTTGATTGTGTTAATCCTGGGCTTAAAACATTTGCAATATCTAGAGAAAAGATTTTTTAAAACCTGTTTTACCATTTTCTAATATAAATTATATTAGAGTTTGTAAAGTTTATTATTTTAAAAGTAACAGTAATTATTAAATGAGTATTTTCTGTCAGCTTTTTATTTCCTCCATTCTTTTTAGAACCAGTGAAGACAACGGAGAACACAGTGAAGGAGCATCCAGCCCTGGCTGGGAGGAAGATTATAAGGCATGGGAAGCAAAATTCCGCTGCACAAATTTCAAAACTACAAAAAAGCATTCTGGAGGTATTTTATACCTATATTTTTGAAACAGGATGTTTATAGAATAGCTTTCTGTTAAAATTTTTTATTTGGATTATGATTTATTAACATTTGTTTAATTTTGAGTCTTTGTAAATAATATTTATCTTTTATCTGTTTTTATAATTACATATTAGTTTTAGATATTATCATTTTTTAATAAAACTTTTAAACTTTTTATCATGCAATTTTTTTTTACTATCAATTTTTTTGTTCATTTCATTCGGTATTTTCTTTTTCTTTTGCTGCTCTTAAAAGCATTTGTTAATTTTTTCCAATTTTTGTAGTATCTTTTTCTGAAATTAAAGGTAATTTCTGTTATACTATAAACAAGTTCAGTTTATTGTACTAAATTTCTTTCTTTTTTATTTTTTTTACTGAATAACCTATTTCTTCACATCTATTTATTTCTGTACTGAATTTTTATTTTGTATGGTTTAGGCTGGGGCAAAATCAAAGTTTCTTATTGTGCTAAATTTCATAATCGTACTTTTTTTTAATGCTAGCCAATTCATACTGAATTTTTAGTCTGGGTAATTAAGATCCCTAAATAAAGATTATACTTATTTCAATATTTTAATTAGTTTTCACATTGTATTACATATTGACTATATAAACAATTTTTAACAAATAAAATAACTCTTTTGTAAATTGAATGACACATTTTATTTAAATTTAATATTTCTTTTATAAACCTTAACATAGAGAAATAAAAGTATAATGTTTAGGTATTTAACTTTGCAGTTGACAAATGAAAAAATAGTTGCATTTCTGGTGAATTTATTTAAAGAAAACCAAGGTACATATAAAAATATTGAGCTTGTAATGTAAATAAAATGTTATGCACTCTTTATTTTGCAAAAATCACACTTGTACTCTTAATAATGAAATAGATTAGCTTTAAAGAGGGCTAGAAAATGACAAAATTGAAATTAGAAAAAGAAATAAGCAAAGATAAAATTAAGTAAAGTAAGTCTAGTCATAAAGCAGAAAAAAGTATTATCTTAAATCACATTTGAACAACACTAGCAGATTAAGTTAGTGAAAATGTTCTGATCATTTTACTATATAATTTACTACATAAAATGTAACCAGTGATACTTTATTATGTTGTAACTAGGCCTAGTAGAGGGTAAAAAGGCATTCCATCTCAAGCATGATCATAACCTTAGAACAGTTTGATCTACCTGAAACCTTCCTAGGATTTACCTGAATGCTGTGCAAAATTTCATAAAATTGATCTAGTCACTTCAGAATGTTTAATGTACATACATACAAGATTTTATATATAGAAATTGTTTACTAATTTTAGTAATTTTTTCGTTAATAGGTATGGCTAGTATTGATAGTAGTGCTCCTGAGACTACATCAAGTGATAATTCACCAACAGTAGTTAGACGTAGTACATGGTTGAAGCAGTGTGGTCCTGGTAGTGACAGTGGCAGCAGTGGAGAGAGCAGTGATTCATTTGCTTCAAGTTCATCAGAAGAAAAAGCACCTCGTTCTAAATCAAGAGAAGGAGAAACGTGGGTTTAAATACTTTTGTCTACTAAAAAAGTTTTAGTTACATTTGTTGTTTGTACAATGCAAATTGTTTATGTATTTAAATTGGTGTATAAACTATTAAATTTGTAGTTTAAGTCTCAGTTTTTATGTAACTACAGAGATGTAGTGGTTAATTAGAAAGAAATTTTAAGTTATTTAAAGAAGCATTTTTGCATCTAGTTAAAAGCATTATAAATAAAATTTATTATTTTTTATGTACCAAACAGTAGTTATAAATTTTAAAGCTTTTTATACACCCCCAAATTGAAATGTTTAGTAATAAATTATTAATTTATACAAATGCAACTGTTTTTCATTTTCCCTTCCTTTTTTTACTCAGATTTTTGTTGATTATTTTTCACTTATTGTCTAAGATGGTTTTGGTGTCCTATAAATATCAGTTCACAAAAGAGCTTTCAAAATTGAAATTATGATTATCTGATCAAGGCAGGCTTAATTTAATATTTAAAACTGATTTTTGAAAGATTTATGACAATTATAATAAGCTTTACCCCAATTTCACATGATAAAATGCTGTATGAGTATCTAGCAAGTTCCTTAGATGAGGGGGAAGTTTTTAAAACAGGTTCAGGCTGCAAAATATGTTTTGAAATGTGATTCAATGATCAAGCCTGTATTAGACATATAGGTTTGTTTGTTTAATTTTAAATTCCATCAGGAATTATTTAATTCACATAATCTCTAAATTACTTCTCAAATTTTACTATTTTTTTCTAATGTTTAGTTTTAAAGTGAAAAAAATTAGAATTCTGTAAATTTGATAGAAAATTCAATATAACTATTATATAATAATATAGCAATGCACCATTTTATGTGATATTTTTCTTCTGAACAGTTTACCTGTAATGATGTTGAATAACAGATTGCCTGCAAATTATCCTTCACCAGAAAATAATGTACGATCAAACACCCCAAATATAAAAAATCCAAGGTAATATTTTTGTAAAATTCTATTTAATTTTATTGCTAATGTTCAATTTTACATAAATCTAATTGATGATTAACTAGAATACAATTGCAGAATCATAGTATGTACTCTATCATTAACTCTAATCAACTACTATGATATATATCGAAAAGAATTATTTTTTTATTGTATGTTTATTTATATATATATGTTTTAGGTTTAAAGGTAAAAGAGCATATCCCAGTGTACCTAATCAACCAAGTGAAGCTTCTGCTCATTTTATGTTTGAACTAGCCAAAACTGTTTTAACAAAAGCAGGTGGCAACAGCTCAACTGCTGTATTATTTACTCAACCGTCTGCTAGCCAAAATCATCGAGGCCCTCATAGAGCTCTACATATGTGTGCTTTTCAAATCGGGTTATATGCATTAGGTTTACACAATGCTGTATCACCTAACTGGCTTTCTCGCACATATTCATCGCATGTTTCTTGGATAACAGGTATTGTTTTTAATTCTTTTAAGAATTCTTTCAGGAGAATAAGTTATTTCATACTTCCTTATGTTTAATGTAGTAGTACTAGTTTATATTACTACATCTTATATTGAAAACAAAGTTAATCCAATTGTTAAATTAAGCATTTACCATAAAAGTAAAGGAAAATTCTAACTTTATTGCATACCTTAGATACTAAACATTCCATTTTATGTGTATGCAAGTAAGTAATTAAAAATATTTTGAATTATCAGCAGAAGATATCTTGTCTGAGGAGTAACACTAGAACAACTAGATTTATCTTTTGACTACATAGCTATTTTGAAAAGCAATTCTTCTTAAAACATTTACTTTAGGTCATTGACTGTTCACAAGTTTTATTTTTTAGGTTTTTAAATAACATTGTCAGTATTTATAATGAACATATGTTCTACCTAAATAACTGAAGCAGTCAAAATAACCACTTTAAAAATTTCAGTGAACTGTTTTTGAAAATACACTTTTCTTTTTTTCTCCTCTTTTTATTTATTTTTATTTCATTGGTCCATGGCCCTGATAGGACAAAAAAAAATATTTTTTAAATGGTTTAATTTGTCTAGGAAATGAAGAAAAGGACAGAAGCCTAAAGTCTGGTGATCATGTTATGGAATAATGAATCTGTTTCTTCGAAACGGAAGAAATGTTACAACAGACAATTGTTTTAATCTCAGAAACTTGTGGGAAAGGGCATTTCTATAGTTGGTGCAATCACAGGGTTGGCTGTATCATAGGGAATTCATTCTGATTTACAAAGATACAATATCTCATACTTCTCATCAAAAGTTCAAGTAAAAAAAAAAAATCAACTGTGTGTTGTTGTAAACTAAAAAAGGTCTGCATTCAAGTATTACAAGTACTAAAATGTGTGTTTATACTGCAAGTTTTGCAATTAATTCTACTAATCATGCTGTATATGTGTTAATTCAAATGATCTGATTGTACGTGATACAAATGACTTTTAGGAGATGGTTAGTTTACAAGTTTTACAACCTTCTAATGTTATAGTTATAGGTTTTTGGATTTTATTTAAAGTATGCAAATCTTTACCAGTTTCACTTTGATCCTAGATTTTTGTACTTTGTCATGAAATTAAGATTGCCATATTGTTGGTCAAAGAAATTACTTACATGCCTTTCTAACTCTTCTGAAACTATGCATTATAAATGCTATTAGTGCTCTTTCTGCCAAAACAAAACAAAAGAAAATTGTCATGCCTTAATCTTATTTATGGAAAATGTCAATTAATGTGTATTAAAAACTTGTATTACAAATCATAAGTTAATGTTCGCAATGATACATAACTATTTTATTTAATTATTTTTCCTGAAAATAAAGATGCATTTTAAATTATTCGAAATTACGTATTTTTACTTTTCATAATATGTGCATTAAAAATCAAATATTTATTCTCAATTTTTTATTGTGATCAAAATGATTACAACAGTTATTCAAGGTAAATAAAATGTTGGTTGTTCTAGTGTTTAGTATAGCAATATGAATTATATTAAGTGTATTGGATATTTTTCACCAAGGAAAAAACTGCTTGTAGTAATGAAAACTTGGCATTCTTTGAACAAAAAAAATTATTATTACAAAATTCCAAATGCATGGATAAATATTCATACCAATCTAAAAGATGCATAAATTAGAAACATATAAATGATTTTGAATATACAGTAATAGTATTTGCTGTATATTCAATATTCTTTATATACAATTTGTCTGAATTTAGTTTATTGGTATTCATGATATATATAATTTTATAGTAGTATTATACTTCTTATAGATTTGTACCTATTTCTTTTTTTCTTATCTAGGACAAGCTATGGAAATTGGCAGTACTGCCATTAACTTCCTCATTGAGACATGGGAAGGTCATTTAACTCCTACAGAAGTTGCATCCCTTGCTGATCGAGCATCCAGAGGACGGGATCCTAGCATGGTTAGAGCTGCTGCTGAGTTGGCTTTGTCTTGCCTGCCTCATGCACATGCTCTAAATCCAAATGAGATTCAACGAGCTTTAATACAGTGTAAAGAACAAAGCAGTGAGATGCTAGAAAGGGCTTGTCTAGCTGTGGAATCAGCTGCTAAAGGTGGTGGAGTGTATCCAGAAGTTCTGTTTGATGTGGCCAGACGATGGTATATATACGTTTAGAATATTTTTAAATTCTTAGAAATGTTAGGAAGAACTATATATTTTCAGAATTTTGTAGATTTTATAGATTCTTTTAATTACAAAGCTATTAATGTTTGGTATAACTGGACATAGCTTTTATAGACCATTCTGTCTGGACTATAGTTCAACAGTTAGCAAAATTATTTTTATATGTTACATGATTTTTATTATATAAAAGTTTTTTTTAATAAAAATTCTTAGTTTATTCTTAATATTTTTTTATTATGATTGTTTATACTTGTTTCTAAAATTTGAATTCTCTTTAGGTATGAACTATATGAGGAGAGTTTGGACGATCACCATAGTAACCAATCAGAAAGGCATAATAATTCTGACAGCATGGAAAATGCATCCAATGAGAACATGCTGCAGACACCTCCGCCATGTGATCATAATGTTGTTCCTTCCCACAATATCCATTTGGGACAGGTTGAAGGTGTCATCACAACAGTGCCATCGGTGCAGGTGTTGCCACCCCTTACCTGTCCACCTGTTTCTTATACATTAGCTTACCCAACTGCTGCTTATGGGTATATGCCTTTCTCCCATTCCCATGTTCCCATTCATCCAGCTTATGTTCCATCTCCCGCCACATACCCTTATCCTCCACTGGCAAATTTATCTTATTACCCTCCCGCTGTTGCAAATGCTGCTCACATTCGTCATCCGACTACTGGCATTTACACTGGTCAAGTTGTTGGTACTGCAGTTACAAGAGCTTCTGTGACACAGTCAACTCCTGTTATATCAATGAATGGACATGCTGTTGTAACACAGCCACCACCACCGGCAATAGCACCACCACAGCAGACACAGGTAAGTGACTTATTTTCATGTATTAGTATCATGTAATTAGATATAACTAAATTTTCAATCACTTGCATTTCTATGTGTTTGATACTTATATCTTTGACAAGGTTTGCTTTTTATCAATTTTAGTTTGTTCAGTGAAATGTGTTACTGAAACTGATAAGGATATTTTTTATTACCATATATTTCTAAATTTTAACCTATTCATTGTAAAGCAGAGAGTGGCTTTTTTTCTTCAAAAATATACCCTAAATTACAAACCCAAGACAAAGAAAAGAAAAATCTTTTATAATGGTCGAAATCACATGAAATATTTTCCAATCAAATCACTATAAATTTAAGTACTGGACCATAAAGTAAATATGATAAGTAATACTTTTACATTATCAACTGGACACCAAGAACAATAGTGGTAACTCTTTCTGAAACTAGAAGGTTTTTTTCAACAAAGTAACTGCTAAAGACCATTTATTTATTTTTTTTCTATTCATTTGTTATTTTGTGTATGATCTGTGATTCTTCTACTAGCTTTTTTTTCTACACAAGTTTGTTTTTTGCTTGCAAATTGAAAAAGAAATTCTTATCCTGCAAGTTTCAATCAATGTGATTCCATTTGTTAAACATTCTAACAGTAACAGGGCTCTTCAGCATTCTTTCATAGAGGAAAAACAAATTCATGAACAGTGAAAAAACGAGTGCCTTAAATTAACAGTAACATTAAAATTAAGGAAAGCAGCATGAGTTCACCAACCTGTTTCAAGTCCTAGAGGAAAAACTTAATATTTGGGTTTCAAAAATCAGGAAGGATTTGTGTGAGCATTTCGAGACTCAACAAACCAACATCATAAATAATTTAAAAAAGAAAACAACTTTTTTCATAAAACAAATAATTTATTTCATTTTAAAATTAATTTTTTCATAAACTTAAGCTATATTATGAACTAAAAAAAAAACAAAGAGTAGAGATTATCTACATATTTCTGAAACTGTATAAAGTATTAAAAGGTGGCAAAAATGGAGTTAAACTGTAAAATTATTTAAAATAAAAGAGGTGGCACTCCTCTTTTTTCTTCGACCTTAAGATTAAAAGGGTATTGTTGGTGGATTCTTTCTTCGACATAAATAGCTCTCATTTAATCTTTTAGAAATTTTGTTTGAGAAATAAAATGATGTTTATAGGTGTAAATTTAAAATTTCTTTGTTATTTTATGACAAAGTATAGAATTATAAAGTTAGTAAAATATTGTAAGATATATTACTACTTCTAATTTCAATTAAATTAACTTGTAGTTACTTTTATTCTCACTCCATATCCATTTGTATTATTCTTCAAGCTATTCATTATTTGTAAATACTTCATGTTGTTAGTTATAGCAGAATTTACTTAAGTATCCATTTGAACTGAAAAAGAAAACCAAATTCTGACTTTGTTTTTATCTCTCTTTAGATTCATGGGCCTCTTCCTCAGTTAAACCAAAGACAAATGGGATACCTCTTGTCTGCTTATCGAGTAGGTATGCTTGCCATGGAAACTTTAGCTCGTCGTGTACATGATGATAGACCTCAAGCCAAATATGCAAGAAATCCACCATATGGTGAAGATGTAAAATGGCTTCTAGGTGTAGCTAAAAAATTAGGTAGGTTTTCATAATTTAGGAATCATATTCTGAAAAAATATTTTTGTTAACTTGCTAAAAGAATAAGGATGTTGGTATTATGCATGCCTGATGCATTATTTATTTTACATAACTTTCAGATATATATATTAATCACATTTTAAATATTCCAACTGTTTTAGAAATCACTTGAAGCATGAAAAATCATTTGAAAGTTTTGTTTTTACATTTTACTTGTAATGAAGATGACTATCACTTTGGATTTATATTTTTAATTCTTGATGAGTGATAAAAAGGCATTGAGCAAAAACAACATTATTTCTATCTGAATTTACCCATTCACATGCATTCTTACACATTCTAATGTATGTATAAAGGTAGTTATTTACAAACTTACTAATGTTAAATTTTTTAAATTATGTTTCACACACGTAAAATATTGAAAGAAGGAAATATATATATATGCAATTGTACTGTCTTGTGTTTTCACTTAAGGTCTCTAAATTGATGAATAATGAGTGGTTTTATTTCCTCTTGGTTAAAACTCTGATACTAAGTAATAGATTTTTCTGTTCAAAGCTTAAAATTTGCAGTAAATTTTAAGTTTATTGTTGCTAATATTTTCATTATCTGTTACTAATTAAATATAAATTAAAATTTTTCTTGTATTTTTTATTACAAAATGATAATTTTTGATTTTTAGAGCTTATTTTGAACTTTTTCTATTTCTTAAGGTACATCATACCTGCAAGATTTCTGCATCTGTACAGTGAATAGTGTCGCCAGTCCATTCATACTTCATGAGATTGTTGTTGAAGCTGCTCAGTATTTGGCTCGTTCTGCAACAGCACCTCTCCCACAACCTCTACGCTCCCATTTACTCACACCATTAATTCAAAAGTGTCAACAAATGTAAGTGGGATTGACTGTATTTTTTCATTATGATGTACTGTATTAAGTTCTTACAGATTTTTGTTGATGTAGTCAGGTTTTAAAATACAAAACTATGATAAAGAAAAGTGTTAATGCTCTTGTTTATATTGCATGTATGGTACTGTAGATACTCCTTAATTTTCGATGATTTTTTTTTTTTTTTAAAAAAAAGGCTTTGATTCCATAATTTTGAAATATTTTGCTGAAAGTGAAAGCCAAACTAGTATTAATGCCAATAGATCTAAACTTCTACAGACATCAATGGTGGGTAGACCTGTCTATTAGAGCTTTTATAATAAAGATTTACAAATGCTATGGACAAGGTGGTTAGATTTCTATCTCTATGCGTTGTATCAATAGCAATTGATACATATAAATGCTTCTTGTATCTTCATTTGATACCATCTTGTTTCATTGATAATTTGACACTTCTCTTTTGAAAGTGTATTGACCCCTGGTCAAGAGAAAGAGTGCAACTTTTCAATAAGACTAGCCCTCCATTGCTTGGACTATCTCAAATAGTATGCCATTCTCTTCTCTCCCCATCCCGAAGAAGATCATTAGACAGCAGCTGAATTGAATAGTAATTTTTTGCAAATACATGAAGTGTTAATTTTTAAAGGGGAAAATTTTAAAGAGTATCCAAACTTTACAATTTAATTATAAACATGATAAACTTTAATGAAAAACAGGTTAGAAAAAAATAGTATAAATAAATAATACAGTAAGAAAAAAAGGTAGAATAAAAGTTTTGTGCAGTTATTTTGAGAAATTGTGAAGTTATTAAATACTTAAGTTGAATTTTGAGTAATTTTCTTAAAATTCGAAAAAAAAGATTTTGAAATCTAATTTTTTAAATTATTTACTGTAAGAAAGTAAAGTATGCACTTTTCCAGGAGTTAAATTTGTGCATGATGATAATAAAGAAATAAGCGACTAAATTGTGCCAAAATTGACTTCTTTATTAAAACATTATAAATAATACAAAAATTCATTATTTTGTTAAAACAAATGTGTTATACTGTG
Organism: Pardosa pseudoannulata; assembly: GCA_032207245.1. Lineage (NCBI taxonomy): Eukaryota > Metazoa > Arthropoda > Arachnida > Araneae > Lycosidae > Pardosa > Pardosa pseudoannulata. The sequence continues at coordinate 60,446,640 of CM063498.1, forward strand.
TCATTTAAAAATCCTCTGCAGGTAGAGAAAATATTAGAAAAATTTAAAAAATAAAAAAATTTCTGCAAAATTTTGTATTTAATATATAGTCAAAATTGTGAATCATAATTTCTCTCTACCATAATTTTGTCCCAGAAAGGACCTAAAAAATTTGAAAAAGTCTTTAACCCCTTAATACACAGTTTTTATGAAAAAGGCTGGCCAAAAAGAAATCAATTTTTTTAATGTAAAAAATACAATTTAGAACGATGTCTTAACGCGTTTTGTATCAAATATGAAACCCTTATGTTTCATATCTCAAGAATAAAGTATATAAAGTAATGCCTCAAGTCAAGGATGTCTTTACAGCTAGAGCTTAGTAATAAAATAGTTATCAATTATATTTTATTTTTCATTATATTTTAGTAAAATATATATTGAAAAATAAGCGAATCTGAATCTGAATATGCTGTTGGAAAGTGGCTCACAATTAAGAGATAAATAGTAAATAATAAATAGAAAAAAATATATATTTTATATTTAAATAAGAAAGCTTACAATCCCATGTAAATGGTAAATATCAATAAAACGATTTTTTTTTCTTTCACATTGTAATTTTCAATTCTCGATTGCGATTTTCGAATAATTTTGTTTTACTGGTTGTGTAATTTTAAATTGGCATTCTTTAGAGATGCTTATTTAAAATAAAACAATTTAATTAATACTAAGTTTCATTTTAGACTCATTAATTTTAGAATAGATGGAAAGAGATTAAATGCTTCCCCCCCTCCTTGAGTTTCACAAAGGCTGAAATAAGTAGTGCTTCATTTTGGAACTAAAATCCTTGTGTTTGAATTCCACTTTTGGTATGGATGTTAATAACTGTTTGGAATAACCTTTAAGTACTAGGTTTCTGTCTAAGTTAAGTTGCTTTCCAGCAAACAGTTGACCAGAATTAACCAACCATCCACAACCTCTTGAAAGGTTTTGCACATAAAAAAAAATATGGATATAAAGGTAAAAGATTTGTATAAGGCAATGTCAAGCAGTTATTTTTAAATTGTCAGAAAATCTTTATGTATACTGTATGTGTAAAACTTCACAATTGTTGTAAAGCATTCAAGGTGTCTTATATTGTGAGGATGGTAGATGAACCTCATTTATTTAACTCATCATTTGGGCTCTACAGCTCATAATGTTAACTTTTCAAGCATGAGGGTGCCAAACAATGGCCGAATGGTAGAGCACTGACCTTTTGTACTGCAGTTTGGGGATTCAAGTCCCACTGTGGCATGGATGTGTGTAACCATTCGAAATCTGCTTTAATCAATAGGTCCCGGACTCATTATCCCTCATGTAGCAAAAAAAGTAGACCTTAGTGCTTTAAACAAATAAATCAAGCTACTGCAGTTTGGGGATTCAAGTCCCACTGTGGCATGGATGTTTGTAACCATTCGAAATCTGCTTTAATCAATAGGTCCCGGACTCATTATCCCTCATGTAGCAAAAAAAGTAGACCTTAGTGCTTTAAACAAATCAATCAAGCATGATGGCATAATATTACTTCATTGTTCCTAACAAAGAATGAAGCCACAATAAGAACTCATATAGTAAATGAATTCCCACTGGCATCTCAAACCCAGTTGAGGCATATTTAAGGGGTTTTTTTTATTACAAGTATTTCACGGCAGTGTGATATAAAATGTAGTTTATAACTATTATTAAAAGCATTCAAAAATGCACTTTTACTAATAAAATGTGATTTGTTTATGTGTATGTAATATATTAAAAATTATCCTGTTAAGTATCTAAATTTTCTCCAATTTTTTAATTTCACTTTGTTATGAAAGAAATAGCATCAATTTAATTTTCATATCTCAGGTACAAAATCATACTTGCAATTTATTCCATATTTTACTGTGACTTTCTTGTTGACTCATATTGAACTTTCGGAAGCGTCAAGACCACTTATTTCGTACCACCTGGCATTTTCTGGCTGTTCAGAAATGCAAATTAAGCTATTTCCTGCAAGAGTATCATGAATTTGCTCTTGGGGGACATCATTCTTCAGTAGATTTTATGGTGTACAAACATAAGACAGTGTCATCCAGAATTTTGATGTTGGTTCAATTAATAAAGATGGCTAAAAAAGACTTCATGACTGAAGTCCTTAAAAGAACTTCAGTCCTGAATAACTCCTTGAGTTTTGTGTGCAAATTTTATGATTGGTTAGAGGGAATTAGTTACTGAGTCTATCCCTGCCGAATCAAATAAGGGCTAGCTTTTTTTCCTAAATAATATGTTTAAATGTTAAGTATGTCATTTATATATATATATATATATATATATATATATATATATATATATATATAAATTGTATGTATGAATAAAGGTTTAAAAAATGGTATTTTTTTGTGTGTGTGTTTAAACAGTTGAGGACCATTAGAAATATGTTACTGAATTTGTTTCTATTTCAGGTTCACTGCATGCACTCATTTCAAAATGTATCATATAACACCTGCTGAATATGATGAATTTGTGAGTATCATCCGTAGTGCCCGAACTGCTTTTCAGCTAACCCCTGGTGGCATTGTTCAATTTAATGAACTCCTTCAGAGCCTCCGGCGTACAAAATCTTGCAAGAAGGAGTTGTGGCAGAGAATTGCCAATACTTTGGCAACTCCAAGTATTTGATGGCTAGGTTATGACTAGTCTCTGAATTTTTAATGATAAATTAAGTGTAGATGAGGTGAAGCATTGCTGTCCACTTTGTTATCTTGTTGTATCAGATACTTTTTTGTGTAAGTTATACCTCCAAGGACTGATAATGACTTTCTAAATTTTTCTGTTATTTGTTGTTTGCACCATTTTATTTAAGTGTTTTTTGAGTTTAAAAAAAAGAAAAAGATAAAAAAAAGAAAGTTTCTAAGTGCCAAAACTTTTTTCTGTAATGTTTTCTTTTAAAGTAGTATTTATGTCATTAAAAATAAGGCTTTCTGTTGCCGTTTATTCTAATATATTTATATTATTTGGGTGGTTGATATTCATTTTACCATTTTATATTTTGCTCATTTGTGCTTAAATTCTTCAGTAGAACCTTATGCACATATTTATTTTTAAAATAACTAATGTTAGATAAGTTTCATTATTATACTTTGAAAGGTAACCACTTAAGATAAATTTTGATTTTATTTACAACTCATATCATTATTTTTAAAAAGTTTATTTAAGAAACAAATGTGTTAATATTAGTACCCCCACAATTATGTCATTTTGACTCTGTCATATTGTTTTGTAAAATCAGGATATACATATGTAATGTGTGTGTATGCATATACACATCACATCAATTGGTATTCTTAGTAGTAACAAGAGTTCTGGCATTTTAGTGTTAAAAGTATATTTGCTTCAATCTTTCAGAATATTGTCCATACTAAGTTTTCATTTCTCAGCTCCCTATTTCATATTTAAATGAATTCACACTGTCATAAAAAATTCTTATTAGTAGAATAATTAAAGTTCTAAAATAGCCTGTAATTAACTTGAAATAAAATAATAGTTTTGTTATGTTCTCTTTAATTTTTTTTTTGTTAAAATCCATATATTTAAAATATTAATAAATTTAATTACTTTCTCAAATACTTATGCATTGGATATTCATAATTTGTATTATCTGTTTTATGCTTCTATTTTGAGGGTAGTAATTTAGCTTTACCTCCTCTATATGGGGTACAGTGAAATCAATTTTGTTTCTCAATTGAAAGGGAAATAAGAATTTAAAAACAATTTGGAAAGTGTTATTTAAATTGTATATTACACTATTTGGATGGAATGCAGTTTTAAAAAAATTGTAAGCTCTTCTCTAAAGAGGAGTTAAAAGTCAGAAATTTCATTTTAGAACTGGAACATCTGTCTGGGTATGTAAAATGTTATGTAAAAATTCTAGTGTTAATTCCACTTATGGTTGGAATTATTTTGTTCTTTTTCAACTTCCATCATTGGCACTTAGTTCCTTTCTCTTTATTTGTTTATTATTGATAGTACTTATGTAAAATTTTCTTATATCTTTATTTAAAAAAAAAAAAAAAAAAAAACTTTTTTTTTTTGCATGATTTTGTTTGTGAATTATCAGGCATAATTCATTTATATTTTATTTATTCTATTTTGGCACTGTTAGAAATTTTATGCTTTATATATGATGGCAATCTTTTATTGTTTTGAAGTGTCTTATATGTTGAGTGTTTGATTGTTTTCTTAATATTTATCATTTTGTGTTAACCATGCATATAATGCTTTTTAAGGAGTATATGGAGTTGGTCAATATATTAGTATTTAAATTAACACTTTATTACATCTGTATTATGCATATTCTCTATTCCAAATATATTATAAGATAAAAAATATATAATATTTATTAAAATCTTATGTTTATGGTTTATGAAAATTTTATTATATTTACTTTTGTACAAAATGTTCAAAAATTGTTTGTTGTGGTGAAAATTTATTTTGTATTAAAATTAGTTTTATAAAAATTCCATTCTACTAATATATTCTCAAACAGTGAGGCATTTTATCCCCCCCTCCAATTTGTTTTGACCTGTCTAAAAAGAAACTGTAGTTTAGTGCACATATTTAACAAATTGTTAAATTTCATAATTATTTTAAACTTGCACAACCATAGAGTTGTGAGTTTTAGTATGTGTATTAATTAAACTTAAGTTAATTTACTAATTTATCATTATTAATGATAAAAAAAATTAGTATTTCTTATAACTATTGTTGCAAATTAATATTTTTACACTGTTATATTATAAAAGATATAATTTTTACTTTAAAATAGTTTTTACTATTGGATATTTAATAACTTTATTTGTATAATATGCAAAAGTGTGTTTCTCTAGTAGTAAGAAACTACATTTTAATACTCTTACATTGTTATATTACAAAAGATGCCATTTGTATTTTAAATTAGTGTTTACTAGTGAATATTTATTTAGTTTATACATATATATTTATATATATAATGTACAAAAATTTATTTCTGTAGAAGTAAAAATCTACTATAATTTTTTTTCTCTTATATATGTAGAAGTTTAAATACATATTTCATTTTAAGTTTGTCCATACAACTTCTCCCCATAATATTTCTCACTTATCTAATACTCATAAGAAATTTTAAAAATAATGAAAGGGCTTTTAATTGTGCATCTATATACTTAAAAAATTGCATCAAGTCAATAAATATATTAAGTTGTCATTGAATAAAACATCATTTCCTGAAATCATATGTAGAATATTCATGTATATATGAGCTATTATATACATATGTATATCAAATAAATAGGCAATTAATTTTATGAATAGTTTGATTTACTAACTTGTTCAGGATTTGTTAATATTTTTATTTCTCTCATTGTATAATTATTAAATCTTAGGTTAAATTTTTCATTATTAAATACTACTATTCAATATTATATCTAGAGTCAAACTTCCATATCGCAGCAATATCCATTCAGATATCAGTTTAGAAGTACAAGATGTTTAATGATGTATCAAATTTTACTTCTATATTTATTGCTAAAATTCTTGAAGATCTAAAGTTACCTCTTTATAATAGAGACTGAAAAGTTAGATACTTATAACTTATTATACTTCACTTTATTTTTCAGTTATTAATATTTTTAGGATATAAATATTTTTTTAATATTTGTGATTTTTTCCTGTAATAATTTCTTAACTTCACACTCATATGTGGCACTAAATCAGGGGTTGACTGTATATATATATATATATATATATATATATATATATATATATATATATATATATATATATATATATATATATATTATGGTTATTAATATTTAAAAAAAAATTTCATGTTTTATTTTCATCAAATCCTGTTTTACATATATTTTTTGTTTTATTGTAAAATCAATATCATTTTACATTAAACCCTTACATATTAACTTTACATCTCTAAACTGTATTTCAGATTAGAAGTAAATAAGGGAATAAATAGAGATATTTTATTTCCTTTATTAAGTAATAGAAAATAATATTTATATTTAGTCTTATGTATACTATAGATTTTCATGCATTTTCTATTATATTGTATTTCTGCCTTTGCATTCTCTGTTCAGAATTTTGAATTGACATACTATTTACTTTATTTTGATGACAAACCTTTACAGTTTGTAAGTTATTAAATAAAAAAAAAAGACTTTAAGGCTACTGTATGTCATTTAAGGTTTTTAACTCCACTACTTAGTGTATTCCTGACTTGGCATTCTTCTTTCAACAATGCAAATCCAATACTTTATTTTATTTTGTTGCCAAAAACTTGTGTGATTTGTAATTCAAAACTTTTTCAGTCTACACATTTTAGCTGCTTGCTTTTATATCAAGACTTGATTTTTTTCTTTTATATGTATAGATTAATATGATGGCATTTTTTGTATGATACTTTGTATTTTGAGTGAATTGAACTAATCTGTTAAAAAGCTGTTTTCATTTTCATCAGAAAATATATTATTTCTTGGATTTTTCCTTAGTTTACTTTTTAAGTCTTTAATTACAACCTTTATCTCATATTTGGATATTGTTTTAGTTTATTATTGTTTTTTATATATGTATTTATTGCTTCAAAAATTATAGACAATTGTTGTATTACATTTTATGTTTATGAAATAAATTTCTTTTTTAACTTAGCAAGTATATTTTGTAGTATGGATCTTAGTGTAATATTTTATAAGCTACATAATTACATAAGATTAATTTACAAATTATTTTACTTATCTATGATTTTACTTTTACTTTAATATTTGTTGATATATATATATATACACACACACACACACACATATATATATATATATACACAGAGCTAGGTGAATACGTGTGCAGTGTGTGCATGAATGAATGTATGCACACAGCCTAATTTATAGAGGAGCTGATAGAATATCTTCTGGGTATTAATAGACGCAGCCAAATAATACCTTGCATGCAGGCTGTTAATAGCCCAGAACTGGCCCTGTATGTATATATATATATATATATATATATATATATATATATATATATATATATATATATAAAATAATAACAACTCTGCATTTTACTTTACATACACTTCCTGGGCTATACATGTTATATTTTTCCATGGGTTATAAATCTTCTCTACTCAGATTATCCATCTGAAAAAGAGAAAACAGTTGCCATTAAGAATATAATTTAATATTGTGGTAGTACAGGAAAACTCATTTATAATTAAGATGAAGAAACTAAGACAATTTGTTCATTAAATTCAAGTTTTTGTATTAACCATGCCTACCAAAAATACCAAAAATTTTGAATGTATAAAAATGAATTGGAAACAAACTGAAATGACATAATTTTTTTTCTTTATTTATGCAAAAGAATAAAAGCTAGTCAGTTTCATTTGTATTTTAATTTTGTTTTTTCCTGCAGCAGTCATTTGATATATGATATTCAATGCATGAAATACTTTTTTATCAACACATTTTGATGTCAAGAAACAAAGTTATTAATTGATACTGATTCTCAGTCGCATATATCCTGTTCATCCTCTTTGTTTTCTGGTTCCAAAAGCTTTTTGAAGCAAAAACAAGTTATGTTTGCAATAAGTGTTTTATAGAAACCTTTTTAACATCAAACTAAACATTTTTTTAAAATTTCCTTATTAAACTCAGATTTTTGTTAAATGAGGTTTTTAATAAGCAAGTTTGATTTTATAAATTAAAAACAAATTTCTCTGAAATGTGTATATCCTGACAATGGCTAAATCAGTAAAGTGCTCCCTATATTAGAGTAATCCATTAGTTTATATTACACCGATGACATTGATATTAACAGCTGTTTAGAAGTAGATTCTAGTCTCATTAGCCCATGTGTATCAATAAAGTAGATAATATTTCTACTTAAAAGAACCAAGCCAAACTACTGAAATGCATAGTTGCCACCTTAAAAAATTAAAAGTTTTACATGTTTTTCAGTATGTGTCAAATATTTTTAGTTTTGGGAACTGTCATTACATTTTACTGTTATAGTACATTAAATTCCTTAGTTATGACCAGAATTTTTATTTACCTGTCAATAACTTCAATTTTATAGTATTGGTCTATGTAATCTAAAACAATTAAATATATTCTACTCTTTCCCCACAATTCAGGGTCAAATTATGATTGACAGGAGATTCTGAATGAGAAACTGTTGGGGTCTGTGTTACAATACTATAAAAAATTTAAAATATTATATTTAGTGTTTCAAAGCACTTGGTGAGGTACCTTAAGTGTAGCCTTGTCTGTCTACCCTTTAATCCAGCTCTGCCATATTTATAAAGCACACACACACACATGCATATGTATAATTATACTGTTAAGAAATAGGAGTCAGGTGATTAAAATGAAAAGATATGATATTAAGGCCTCATTGTTTGAGATATATCAGTCATATTTAGCATAATTTGTTGTGAAACTGAAGGTAGTGAAAGAACTATTGATATGTTACACTGTATTTCCTGCAGGACAAATGATTTAAAACAATCTCCTGAATTGTCAGAGGTGGAGAAACAATTTAACGAATGGGTTTTCATACCAAACTTGTTACACCCTTGAATATTACACTTAAACATATATGTTGGAATGATTAAACTGTTTTTTCTCTGCCCTAAACAGCACTTTTTATTTTCACTTTGTTTAATCTTAACTGTTGTTCTTGTGCTGTTGTGTTCGAATATTTACTCTTATATTTTAGAAAGTAGTTTCAAGTTATCTGTGTTTTGAACATTTATTATCTAGTAACTAGAGGTGAAGTCTAAATTATACATATTTGTGAAAGTGGAAAGTTTAGATTATAATATTTATCTAATTCTGTTTAATCTTAATGACTTTTTGTAGCAATTTACCTTAAATGTTATATATAATGTGTGCTTAGATAATTAGTCTTTTTATTATTTATTATTTTTTTTAACCATTGGCATTCTGATTACTCTGGTATATTTTTTAAAAAAGTAGTGAGATGGACTGGCTCTCTTGGTGCAGATTTTGTCATGCACAGATTGCTTATTGCAGCACTATGCAAGCTTTGTTGACTGGTTTTTTAACACTGTGTTTTTGTAGCTTAATTACTTGATGTCAGTAATTAAACATTTTGACATTATTGATGTGGCAAACAGTATTTAATCATGTTTATAAATGTTTTTCAAATGTTTAACACTGTGTTTATGTTGTTCAAGGAAAACCTTTTTTAAAAGTATATATTTTGCTTATGTACACTGCTTTTCAAGAATTCATTTAATTTTATAAAATTGATAAAAAAGGACTGTATTTTCCTATATAACAACACCTATACTGTGAGGACACTATGCTATGAGTCCATGAACTCACTTTAGACACATTTTTACATCTGTACATCTGTTGCTACATGTTATTTAAAGCAGTATATTTGTTATGCTATATTAGTGTTGCCAATATCCCCATGACACCGTGGAGAGTTGAAAATATTTTTATGAAAACTAAATAGATATTCTTTAATTCATGCACCTTGAAAGTTGCCTACAATTTTCTCTTTAAATATTGCGTGATTTAGAAATATTTTTTCACTTGACCTACTGGTAATGAAAATGATTATCAGATATGGAATAATATTGAAAGTACATTTTCATGACTTAGTTTATTTTCCATGGTATATTTTATCTTGAAAAAGAAAAAGTTTCTGCGCTAAAAATTTCTTGTTTAATTATTGTGCAGGAATCTGATTTGTAATTTATATATCTTTTTTTGTATTTATTTTTTGCATAAAATCTTTTGAATTGTCTTATTTGTTTTTGCATTAGGATTTATTTAGATGCACCAGTTATATATTATTTTCTCTATTAATTTTATAAAATCATAGTGTCAAAAGAGTTGTTATTTTTAAAATATGCTTAAAAACCCACTGTCATGAAGAACAGTTAAGATAAGTAATTAATAAGAGCAGAATGTGTACCAAAGCTTATGAAATTTTTGTGTTTTATAATGCATAATATTTGGTTTGCCCATAGCATTTTACAATATTTAATTTGTTAATGCAGTAATTTTTTGTAGGGTTTTGATTGGTATAAATATGTAACATAATATAAAGATAATAATATCCTAATGTGTTATATTGATGCATATATAATATATTAAAATGTAAAATGTAGATAGAATTGAAAACTTTTTCATTATAAGAATTCTTTTATACTGCAAAGATTCTCATACATGCAGTGAACAGCAGATATTTAATAAGGATATATGCAATTTTATCATCTTGCAACAAGAATTTGTGTTGGGATGTTTTGAGAAAACTTTTAAAGTTTTCAAAATAATTTTTTTTTCATAATACCATGCATACTTTTAAACTGTTTTAACCTGTCATATTCATGCTTCAGAATAACTCTTTTTTAAACATAAGTAATTCTAAACACTTCTTATATATTATCGAACTGTCCTTAAAATAGCCTGTTGCAAAATTAACTGAAATAATTTTCCGCATTTAAAATGCAAAACATTATCCAAAAATTAGAGGTAATTTTAAATTGTTTTACAATAAATTTGTTGTTCAAGTTGTATTATCAATTACCCCCCCCCCCCCAAAAAAAAAAAAAAAAAAAAAAAAAAGCTATTTGAGGCAGATTTTTAAAATGCTTAAATTACTGAAATTAATATTCTAAATTTAAAGTTAATATGTTAAGTAAATTTAATTATGCTTAATATAGTGTCCAATGTTTTTGTATAATTCTCAAAAATTAACTAATCTAATAATTTGCCATGTTGTACCTGTAATCTTTAAAAGAACTTTTTTAGTGAAAATCAAAAAATACTTTTGAATAAAGGGTTCATGATAAAAACTCTAAAATAATCAATTAGAACTTTTATTTACATTTAAAAAATGTTTAATTAAGTAACTAATGTCTAACTATGCTACTCTTTTACAATTCCTTAAAAATGTCACTTCAACCTATATTTTTATTTAAAATCGTCACTTAACCCTTTGTATCTCAACAACCCTGAATTAAAAAAATATTTCCTCAAATTTAAAGAGTACATAATTTCAAACATGTAAATTATAATTTAAACATAAAAGGGAAAATGTTTTGGCAAAAAATGTGTATTCTGTACTGAAATTATTTTGCACAAAAATCATCTTTCTCTAAAGAATTTGAAACTACCTTTGTGAGTTTTAAATTAAACTCAAAGATAGTGTAAAATCTCCTTTTGGTGTCTCCAATTTTCGAGGGTTTTTTTTTTTTTTTTTTTTTTTTTTTTTTTTTTTTTTTTTTTTTTTTAAATGGTGTGCTTAATCAAATGATAAATGAAATTTTAATCTGAAAATTAAGTTTAGGGTTGCTATTTGATAAGAATTTTACAAATAAAATGTGTTGATTTCAGTGTTCCAGAACAGCAGTTGTGAATGGGTAGGGTTGCTGCTGTTTCATACTGGTTTATTGGTTTGAAACCCATTATTAACATGGATGTTTGTAACCTTAGAAATTGGCTTTAAGCAGTAGGTCTTGGTCTCATTAGCCCTTGTGTAGCAAAACAGTGGACCATAGTGCTCAAAATCTTTCCAAATTGTTGCTATCAACAAAACTATCTTTTATAGTTCTCTATATAACTAGCATCAATATTTTTAATCTGCAACATGGTGATACAAAGGGTTAATGATTATATTAATCATATAGAATTATTTTAAAGTGATTCTATATATTTTAGGTTTTGTGTCCCTTGTTTATGTTGGATTGTTTATTTTTTGTAATGTTTTGTAGTTGGTTCATTATTCTGCTCAATTCTGTTCTAATAGTGAACAGTTGTTGATGTGATTCTCTTGAGGATCATAATGAATAATTTATTTAGCTTGTTTACATTTCTTCTTATAATAGATTTTATAAATATTTATAATATTACCTTTTAAATATTTAAAAGTAAAGAGTTCTTTTTAAAGTAAGATAAAAATGTGTTGCTGCGTTCCCTTCTCACTTACTCTAATATTTGCTCATGGAAACTTGCTGAGAGAATTTTTTCATAAAATTATGATCATTACATCTGTGAGAAAATAGTTTTATCAGCAGAAATATAACTCATAGAGTAAATTTTTTTCTTTTTAATGTGCATTTTTTATAGGTTTTCATATAATATATTTAGAACTACAAAATATGTTTTTCAAAATTTGTGTAGGAGGATATAAAGGAGGTTTCATGCCTAATGTAGTTTTCAAGCTGTTGAAAATAGTATGACTGGAAAAATTTATTGTCTTCTCCATAAAATTATCCATTGTTTTAGAAAAAATTAAAGAGTAAAAGCAAAATATATCTATGTTCTATAGAAGATGGTAATTATATTTATACATTCAGACTACTTCAATTGAAATGGAGTAATTGCTGTATATTTACACATATGATTTTAAAAATGGATTAAGTACAACCTTATATTTCTTGCAGAGAAGTAATAGAGATATTTAATTTTGAAAATTGATAGTAATTAACAAATTGCAATGTTATCTTTTTTTATTTATGAATTTAATACTATAAATTTTCACAATATCATAGACTCCCTTGTACAGCATTTCTTGTCTAGGATTCCTAGTACAATTTTTTTCCTAACTAAACGAAAATACTTAGTTTTTGTAGGTGAGTCCTTAGTTACTTTTAGTTTTACTTGTTTCTATGTTTTTAAAATATATTTTAAACAATCTTGTTTGACCCTATATTAAATATGTTAGGAATTTTGTGATTAACAGAATATAGTTAACCCTTTTTATATTCACATCAACTTCACTACTGGATTAAAATAATGATTGAGAATTTTACCATTTCTTTAATTTGTGTTAACTATTGGAAAAAATGTTTTTTTTTTTACTAACAAATTCATTTGTATAGAACATTTTTCCAGGATTTTTTAGTCTAAGTGTAGTTTTATTTTATTATTACTAAAAAGGGTTTTACTCATAAGTGCATTATACAATACTTTTAGGTAAAAGAATAATATGTATACAGTCAATCCGTATATTTATTTCTTCAAATATTTTGGATAGTCTTATTACTATTAAAATGTACTGTTTTAAAGTAATATTAGATTAACCCATATATTTAACTATAAAGAGAGATAATAACGTAAACCTTATCTTATTTTCTTTAAAAAAAAAATTGTACTTCCTATCATTAACTCATTTATCTTGAAACTCAATTTAACCAAAATGAAATGTTGGTTATTCTATAAAACTATTGATTTATTTAAGTCACAGTCATTTCATTTCCGCAGTTACTACAGGTGACATATAACCATACTAAAAGAACAACTAAAACAAAATTTGTTTAGAAAATTATAACTTTTATTTTGTACTATCGTTTCTATGTTTTAAGAATTTTAAATCAACTAACTCAAAGAGATGTTGATAGATTTTCATTTCAGTAGTGTATGTTTGTTGTTAACAGATATTTAAATGTTAAGTTGATAATTATTTTTTTTATAATTAGTAAATAATTTGTTGGTTGGTGCAAAAGGTTTGTTTAGTTCATATAAATAGTAAAAGAAATTCCCTAGTATATCAAATATGTATTTAAAGTATTTAAAAACTTTGCTATTTGATTTTAACATAGTAGTCACTTTAAATATAATACCACCGTTTTATTAAATCTTAGGTGAAATATGATTTCTCTTAGTACATCCATTATGTAAATGATCATTAGCATAATGCAGTTTCATTCATTTCATTATTAAGTTAAAAATTAAAAATTTATATGGTTTGTTTAAAATCTTAATTGAGTATTTATTGATTCTTCCTAAAGGTATTTAAGAAATAATGTCTTTAGCAAGTTTTGTCACTTCTTTTTTTGTCATTTGCATAAACTTGATTAATTTTTAGAATTTTGGTTTCCTTTTTATTAATTTTAAGACCAGTTTGTTCAGTTTCTTCTCTTCAAATCTTCTAGTTTTTCTTTTGAAGTATAAAGTTCTTCAGAAAATTGCATTGGCACACTAGTTCCCTTTTGTCTAAGTAAGTTTTATGTTTATAGCATAAAATATACCAAAAGATGAGATAGCAAATTAGACAAATTCTGTCTGCTTTGCCTCAATTTTTCCACATCAGTTTATATGCTGTTTTAATTTTTTTTCCTCTTAAAAAGGCTTAAATAAATTGATTGAAAATGATCCAGACAGTTTTTTTCACTATTTTTTTTTTTATTTGGATGCATTGACTTTTCTTCATTTGCATTACCATTTGTTAATTGAATTAAAATCTTGTTTGCCATTTTAACCTAAATGTTTCATGGCTGTAGATTATGCAAAGTTTTTGAGTTACAGTATACTCATTCAAGCTCTTTGATAGTTTATTTTTAAAAAAAAATCTTAAACCATCCAAATTTTTATTAAATATTTTCATTATTAAGTAAATTATGAATAGATTTATATGAAAATTTTTATGCAATTCTAATATTTAATGTAATATAAGTAAAAGATTATGTATGAATTTATTGTATCAGGAAATGTAGAACATATGGCATTGATAACTTTAACAATAGCTATAATTAAAATCTTAATGTGTTAAGTAAGATGTATATGCCCCACTACTGTATAAAGGATTTATATAATAGTGTGCTCATATATACAAACATATGTATTTACATATATATTATAAATATATATGTGTGTATACATATATTAACTTTAATAACAATGTTATTAACACAGTATAATAAGAGTTTATAAGACTCAAAATTAGATGGATTTGTAAGAGAATCACTATTCTTTTCATTATAAACAATGTGGTGATTTTAAATTCTATTAGAAAAGATCAAGCCTTTTGCATCAATATAGTTAATTATCAAAAGGCAAATATTCATTGTAATCTGTAATTGTTTTGAATCTTAGTATATGTTAAATGCTAGCATACTGACTTATAACTTTTAAGTTTTGCTTTTCAGTAACATGGATTTTTTATTTCATGCTAAAATGTGTGTATGTTGTACTAAATCTATATTATAACCAACTGTTGAGAGAGCTGTTTCATTAGTAAATGTATAAACTTTGCACTATTTTTGAAATTCTTTAGTAAGTAATTGTGGGATTTAACCCATTTTTATATAAATTCTTCATATTTATACTTTAAATGATATCTTTTAATACATGCATGTTCTGATTTCTATAAAAAAAAACATTAAAATTTCCTATTTAGATTCTAACTAGTTGATTAAAAGAAAGTTCAATATTTCCTGAATTTATATTTAAATTTTAAATAGGATGAATAAATGTTTTAGAATACATCAACGAAAGCATTGAAACTGTAATCATGATTCAGTGTTTTAATTTTTCATTATATATATATATGTGTGTATGTATTATTTACTTTTAGAGATTAGACTTATGAAAAAACATGTGGGGATTTATTAGGGAACTTTCATGGAACTATTTCTTTATATAAATTATTATCTACAGTCAAATACTCATTATGTATTAAAAATATTTATATCATAATCATCCTTTTAAAGTAACCTTTTTCGATAACAATTTTTATTTTAATTTAAATTATTACTGTTCTGCTGCTGTATCAGATTGTCTTTGAGAAAATTCCTATTACTAGTTAATAATTTATAATGATATTAATATCTTAGAACTTGTGTCGGCATTTTGTAGAATGCTTAGTATAAGTGTGATATAAATGCTTTTTATGCTTTCTTACTGAGTACATTTTGACAGAGTACAGCTGGGACAGTACATTATTATGTACGAATTTTTATAGTTAAATTTTATTCAGTAAGATGGAAAATCTGAGGCCAATATTTCAGCTGTCATCATATGTAGATACAGTCACATTAAAACAGGACTGCATTTTTAACACCACATAAAGAATAAATGAAAACATAGAAATGTAGTTTATGCTTAGTAACTGTAACCTTATATTATTGCCTGACAGTTTTTTCAATAATTGTTGTGCAACAGCTGCAGCCTGTTGTAGTAATGTATGTTGTGTAAAATTGTGTTGTTTGTTACATTATTGTTACATAATTATTGCTCTTCACTTTTCAAAGTGCTAGATTTTTTCTGAACATGTAAGATAAATCATCATCATCTACATACTAATTATTACTAGGTAACTCACAAAATTAAATGAAAAAGGTTAAAAAAAAGAAAGATTTTGATGCATGTTTTATGATTCTGCAGTTGGCTTTCCACTAAGGAGAAAGTGACTGCAATCATGTTTATATAATATAGACAGTGAGCCATTTTCTTGTGACTGTGTCGTATTATTCTTGTGTTTAGATGTGTCATCTTATATGGCTACTTTTAAATAAATTGTCACAACACACATCCAATTAAATATAATTTTGAATTTCATTGTAGCAGTTTTGTTATTTGTGTTCATTTTTCAAATTAATTACACCTTAAATAAATGGTCATTTGATATGGTTGTATGATTTAGCCTGTATATACAAGTTCTTGGACCCTTTAAAGCTCTAAACAATGTAAGATTTTGGTGTCCCCCCCATACATATGTAGCGAAAGCTGGGGCTGGTTGTTACAAAAATCTTTAATAATTTCTTAAAGAAACTCTTAGAATTTTTTTTATAACATATACATAAAAATAAACTTTTTTATTGAAGGTTTCATCATATATTTTTAAAAAATTGTTCAATTAACAGTAATGGAAGTTATTAAAAGTTTTATAAAAATGTGTTTACACTATAACAACATGCCTTGCTCTGGCGTATGTATGATCTTACACAAGATGAGGCAATTTGTCACATAAAATGTATTGAGAAGTAAATACAAGTACAGCATTTCATGTTTCATTATACTGTTATTTTAGAATTTCTATTTTTAAAAAGGGCCTTTAATATTTAAGTTTCGCATATTCACTTAATTTTATAAGCTACTAGCAAGTGGCCCGTGCTTAGCTACGGTGTACTTAATATATTACTTTTAAACAAAGATTTTTATTTCTTAAATAACTCTCTAAATTCGTCACAGTTCAGTTCGATTCATTGGCATATTTATATATTTCTATTATAAGTGTATTATAACGATATTCAGTTTTTATACTTCAGTTTCCATTAAACCTGAGTTATACATCAATAAGATGTGAAAGCGTGTGCAAAATAAGAGTGCGAAAATTTGACAATAGTTTCGAAGAACTTCTGGTTATTAAACATTCGCGACTACCCGGAAGTTGATCAACCATTGTCCAATTCTCCGAAATGATAGAAGATCAAGCATCGTTCTCGCCCAAAACAAATTGTATTTACTGTACCAATGTGAGAAGATGGTGAAAACTATTTAACTGCAGGCAAACGACTTTGGTCAATGAAGGAAGATCAGGGAGGACAGTGTCTTTCTTCAACCTGCAAAAATGTTGTTTTCTTTTAAATTTTAGAAAAATTAAAGCTGTGATATATTTTATAGAAACATGCAGGTCAACAAAAGTAATATCTCTATATTGATCGTTTGAGTTTAAAGGTCTTTATACATGCAACAATAGGTGTAATAGAATATGTAAAAAACTGCGGCGACAATCAGGACCGTGTCGTGCGTGCTATGACACCAGAGAAGCGGCACCGTAAGGGTTTTCTTAATCGGTGAAATCAAACATTTAAAAGGCAGTGTTTCAATTACTGAGATTATCTTCCGCACTGCCCTGGTGACAAATATCACCTTAAATGGGATACCTAGAACTCGGCCATAGCCTTACAATTATCTAATTTAGAGTAAAATAAATACTGAGCTGTGATAGCTCAGGCAGCTCTCTCGTAACCTGAGTGTAGTGGAATCGAGGTTCGAGCTGGCCAAAGATCTGCCGTTTTATCTAATGGTGACTGGGGCATGTAAAATAGGTTGGTGGTCGTAATGTCCTCCAAGTTGCCAAGCCTGGGGCGTCTTCTGATTGGTTTATGCTTTTAAATTACGAGGACCCATTTAAGTCGTTCTTTTACCCTAGCGGTGCTCATCAAACAAAAGGTTCTTCTTGAGGTTTAGTCTGTCTTTATCCCCCGTGGTTCCTCGATCAAGTTGAAACTATATATTACCCTTAGCCATGGACCAGTAGCATATACTGCGACAGGTTCTATTGGACCTGGTGCACGTTTTCCCGCACCAAGGGGATAAATAACAGCAAGATAAATACATCCCCAGTGGCAGAATATGTTCCCACTCTGCAACAAAGTCAGAAATTTAAAACTAGTATAAAGTCTCCACATCACGAGCAATAAAATAAAGGAAATTCGTGCTTAAAATTTATTTTGTTAGCTCTAAAAATATCGTTAATTTTTTAATTATACTTTTACATTGATTTGGTGATTAATAGAATATATGAATAGAAGAAATGTGTGATAAAATATATTACAAAAGATAAGAAAAGAGCAAAAAATAAACTTAAATCTGAATAGTTATGCTTCAGTATATTATTTACGAATTAATAGCTAATTTTGAAAGTACTTTTTTCTTATGAAAATAACTTACATTTAACATTTTGCGGTAAAACTAGGTTGAAAGGTTGGGAACTGGGATGTTCCCAAGCTTCAAAAACTCGATTTTTCAGCTCATTTTAAAAAATAGATGATTTGTTGATTACTGAACACTTAAATATATAGTCTTTATAAAAATATAAGGCTTAAAACTAAGTTAATGAGGTTAATAAAATGTAAACAAACACAGTTATAGACAGGAAAATTCTAAACTTTGAGTTTAGAATGAAATACGGTTTTTATTTTTCAGTAATTAGGTATGTTTTTCCTTTTGAAAGACAAGAAATTTTCTATGAATATTTCTAAGAAGTCCGTTCAAACAGTGAATCTAATTTATTTCTTAAAAAAAATATTTATAAAAATAATTTTTTTTTCTTCGCAAAATGTGTTTAACAAAAGTAATTATTTTTTAGAATTTCAGTTTTTTAATTGAATTAGTTTTGTAAAAATTTAAATTCATAATGAACTGAAAATTATTTCACTTAAAAGAATTAATATTTTTATAATAGGCCCAGTGGTCAGGCAGTTGAGTACGCAATTCATTAGGGAAAAGCTAGAAAATGCATTCGGGTATTAATAATCAGGTTAATCAGGTTAGGTCTGTAATGAATATGCTAAGTGTCCTTCCTCCTGCTAGGTGAGCTTTAGCCATTGTGTACAGATTTATAATAAAAAAACATGGGGTTTTTAAATGAAAATAACAATATTTCAAAAACAACTAATCTAAACTATCTAAAAAATGTCTAAACAATTGTTGTATAGCTTTAAATTTTAAATGCAATGAATACCAACATTTAATACTTGTGCTGAAAATTAAGCTCGCAGAATTTAAAGATTCATTGGCTCGCATCATCCAATCTCTTTTCTCCCTCTCGTAAGCAGAATCCCAAACGCTCAAACGCGTGATCCTGAACTCTTGATTCCATTTCCTCCTAAGGGGGGAACCTGCCTTAAGATGCACAAATTCCATTGGCTCTCATGAACCAACCAAATTCTTCCTAGCACTTAGCTGGATCCCTCGGACTATCGGTTCTAAATTTACTATGCTTCTTGTATGCTTCTTTCTACTCTTAATGTTTTAATCTTCAAAAAAAAAAAAAAAAAAAAAAAAATTGTTTTTTACTTAGATAAACTTTATCTTATCTCAGCTTGTTCGTCTAAATACCTTGAGTATTTTTAAATTATTACCTAACCTATACTTAATGTCAATTTTAACTTCTGTGTTATTCTCGCCTTCACTGAACTCGTAACCTTAGCTTATTATAAACTATTTGTTACTTTTTATATCTCTTAACTTAACTTCGATTTTTTATCCTCAATATCGTGTTGCAATATATCAGTTATGTCTCATTCCATGCATCTACAGTAATCTGACTTAGAGAGCTTGGCCCAGGGAAGTCAGGTACGAGAGCTCCTGAGCGATGTCCTGAGCGAAAATTAAAGAAAATGCGAGTATGGAATTAACAAGGGAAAGCTAGAAAATGATTTAATCCCTTCAGGTTAGGTCTGTAAGGAACATACTAAGTTGTCCTTAAGTTGTCTAGGTAAGATTTAGCCGCTGTGTGCAATCTTATATTAAAAAAAGTCTCTGTTTTAACTAAAGTAGCAATATATCGCAAACAACTAACGTTATCGCGGAAAAAGTGTAAGCACAAAAGTTGTAGAGCTTAAACTCCCGAATAAAACAAGTACTCGGTCTTAATATTTGTGTTGTATATTTAGCTCACAGCTCTATTTCAAAGTTCTACTTATTTGCTGATAAAGCTGTCGGTAATTTGGTGTGTCAAACTGGATCACACCAATTTACCAACGCCTTCTGCTTCCTGTTATATTAAATCATAATCTATATATATAAAAATGAATTTGTGTCTGTCTGTCTGTACTCGATAGACTCAAAAACCATGCATCCAATCGCCGTGAAAATTTGGAAAATGTTTAGGTATATCCCTGGGAAGGTTTTTGTAAATTTTTAACGTTCGAAATCCATTCCTTCCCCCATTTTCGAGCATTTTATGTCACTATTCCATGCATTATTTCCCCGGTTAAAAGCAAACGATTAAATTTTTAATT
The DNA here is from genome assembly GCA_032207245.1 of Pardosa pseudoannulata. Classification (NCBI taxonomy): domain Eukaryota; kingdom Metazoa; phylum Arthropoda; class Arachnida; order Araneae; family Lycosidae; genus Pardosa; species Pardosa pseudoannulata. The sequence goes on from CM063498.1 coordinate 60,467,188, forward strand.
TATCGCGTGATAACTAAGTGAAAGAAGCATTATTTCTAGCAGTGTGACGTCATCCCAAGTAATTGTTTTAAACGCAATTTTCCTTGGTTAAAAGTAGAAGATTAAAGTTTTTAATTTATTACATAATACATAGGTGAAAATGATATTTTTCTATTATTATGACGCCATTCCTTTAAATATTTCATAATTCATTTCTTATTTTATAATCATCTGCGTAGTATCAATTCGATTTGATCTGGAAATTGAGATATAAAGTGGTTCACTTTCATTTCTATGTGACGCAAGTTATAGCATTTTTATACGAGAACTAATTTTAAATTTAATTCTTGGTTAATTTTTAAATTGCAATGAAATGTTTATCAACAATATTCTAACAACAAAAAGTACAAATTTCAGTGACTCTCATGGGCAAATAAAAACCTATCATTTTATATAGTTATCTTCATATTCATATATTTGACAATATGAATGTGTGTTTCTGTTTCATACTAAACTATGTGGTTTGTCATAAATTGCCTTAATTTTAGAAAACATTTATTAATACTACCAAAATTTGCACTGTTGCTGTCAAAACCTCTGCTCCCTATTCTATCACATAATTTGGCAAGGTATATTAACGTTGCTAATCAACGTACAGTAGTAATACAGTTTAGGGTTAAACTTATATTTTACTATACAGTTTTGAGCAAATTTAATATAAGACACAAATTTGATGCAGATTTAATCGTTAGCATGTAAACATATATTTTGTTATTTTTATTTATAGATATTAAGAAGAGTTTTTATTTTTATGTTTTTTTTTTAAACAAATCTACCCGATAAGTCATAGAGTAACTTCTTTGGACAGAAATCCTTTGTAGAGCCAAATGAACATATTCCACATTAATACATCTTGAATTTCCAGATTAAAATCTGACTGTGAGATCCAGGGATGTTATTTCGCCTATTCGTGTTCCGATATACCAATTAGTTCGAAAGATATTAACGAAAAACCAAACAAAATGGCAGTTTAATCTTGCGACACGAGCTTTCCATTGTTGAGTTGGCGTCTAAATATGGCAGTGTTATTCATTGTTGGCATTATTATCGCCAGATATTTGGTATACGGGAAACACAAAAACGTATCTACGCTATTTAAATTCAAGTGTAAGTATATAAATATATGATGGCATTTATATATATATATATATATATATATATATATAAGACTATTTTCTTATCTGCTAAACGCTAAACTCACTTTTGTTTATGAAATCATCTTTTTTTTCTATTTTATTTTTTTGGCGAGATTTTTATTTTCAGTAATTAAAAATTGCCATGTCCTATCAAATTTGTTTTTATTTCGCAGTTGCCATTTATTAAATAAAAACTAACATATGGTTATAGGTTTTGTTATCTAAAACTCAACTACACTAGAGAAAAAAAAATTGCAAGTGATATACAGGGAACAAATAAGTTTTCATTTTAGAAATGGCAACTATGAAATGTTGAGATACTGTAACCACTTTTGATTAAAGTTTAAAATGTGATTTCAAATAATATAATTGTTCTCGGTATTTTAGCCTTATATACTTATTTCGTTTTATCAATATTAGTTTGGTATATTTCTTTCATTTTGAATTCAATTGCGCCATTTTTATTTATCCAATTTTAAGACTTCACTCTGTACTTCACCTATTCTTAAATAACCTTGGCAACTTTCGGTATATTTCTTTTAATTAAGTGTTATAAAAATTGAAATCATTTAAGTAACTTCATTCTTATCATACCACTTTCAAGTAATATAATTGTTCTCGGCTTTTGACCTTATGTGCTTAGTTCATTTTATCAATATTTGGTATTTTTCTTTCATTGTCGATTCAATTGCGCAATTTTTATTTATCCAATTTTGAGACCACACTAACATCTATTCATAATTAGGCTTGGCAGAATTACTTAAAGAAGTCATTTCGGTCAATCGCGTTCAGATATTCTAATTAGTTCGAAATATATTATTTTAAAACCAACAAAAACACCGTTTTAATTATGTAGTACAGTCATTTTAACTATTGAGTTGGCGTGACAAATAATGGCCATATTTTCATTGTTGTCGTCGTTTTCGCCAGATATTTGGTAATAGAATTGACGTTAATGGAAAACAACTATCGCCTATCCTGCCAAACCATTGTTTGTTTGGAAAATTTGAACTGCGGCACATTTAACACGATAAATATATAATAGTATCGTAAATGTGAAATCAAATAGAAATAGTAGTATATGGTTTTAATATTTTCGAATTATGTCATATATAAACATTTTTACATTATAAAAAATGAAAAGAGCAATCATAAAACTAAAAATGTAAAAACTAGTTTTTATTTGTCTAAATTTTTCCAAAATCTATGTAGCAGACAAGAACATTCGGCTTCGTTTTCTTGTATATACCGTTATTTTTCTACTCACAAACAAACCATGTTGTTACACTAACCCATACTAGTACGTGACTCGCACTCAAATATCAGTCGTCAGAAAATGTACTAGTACATGTCCCGCATACTATGTGTTAACATATAAATGCTGCTGGAAATATCTGAAGAGAATTGGATGGTTAAAGTTGTCTTTCTCACAACGTTCTGGTTACGTAGAGGAAAGTAGTTTTACAGTTAAAGTGTAATCAACGTATGTGATCTCAATCCTACCCCAATTTATTTATTTATTATTTATTTATTTTACAAGAGGGACGTACCGAGTGATTCTACCTAAAGGGATAAAAGGTTAATAATTTCTAGGCTTCAATCTTTTTAGGCGGTGGTTTTATTTGCTATCAAATCAGTTTGACGGCTGAAATAAAATAGATTACAAAAATATTTTGAGGTCACTTAAACCTCGATTAGTCGTTCCAGTATTATTTATTTCATACTCAGATCATTCAGTTCATTTAGTTCTAACTTATTTTCATAGAACTGAAGTTATCGTTCTCGGATTCTTTGATTTCCCGCATCTATCAGTAAAATATTTCGGTTCCCTCACTTATTGTTCCTGAAGTATGGTTTTGTATTTCTTCCTGTTACAACTTAGTAAAAACGAACGTGAGATACAGCAATGTATGAAATATACCTGAAACAGATTCATTAATGCATTTCATAAAAAAATATATTTCTAAAGGTGTATTGTCCTACTATAAGCAAAGCCAATGTTTCCTCAACACGTTAGTACGATTAATCGAAAAGGTCTTTACAAAATAATAACACAGTGATCCCTCATTTTTCGCAGTTAATGGGGACCAAAATCTTCCGCGAAAACTAAAAAACCACGATCAGGATTTGACCCTAAGAATTTTCGTGTACGCGGGTACACGAAAATTCCTAGGAGCAAATCCTGATCGTGGTACACGAATGTTTTAAATGTGTAGACAGTATTTATACTTTACACATTTAAGACAAAAATTACAACAGTATACGTATTTTTTTAAACGTGTCAGTGCTAATTAATAAGGTTAATTACAAAACCTTATAGAGTAATTAACATTAATCAACATTGCTTTCCGAGAAAGGCGAAGAGTCTTGTTGGTGGCGGAGGAGAGGTTCTCACTTGACTCGTATATGTTTCAGGCTTCCTTGGAGACTGTTCTCCTGGAAACGCAGACTGTCGAGCCAGGAAGCTTTACCTTGGAGAAAAATATGGTGATGAGTAGTTGTTGTCTTTGTTTTTCCTTTTCCTTCAAAATTCACCTGCACAAGGATATGACCCTTCAATGGGATTGTTGTACTCGACAGCTCGAACCATATTGTCTTCAACGTCTTGTGCAAATTCTTGCCATGTTGCACAATTGTTGCAGATTCTCCAGGGTAAGACCACGCTTTTCAGTTTGTCCTTCGTCTTCCTCTTCATTTTCTTCTTGACTTGCAGACTTTGTCATCTCAAGAGCCAATGGTATATACTCTGAGTCAACTCATCTCAACTCTTGTTTTACATACAGGGGTCCTTCTCTCTCGCGCATCATAATGAAACAACGTTCCTTTCCGCAATGTGGCTGTCGACATGATTGTATTTTTTCATTTTTATCTTTTGATGAATATTTTGGAAAACACTGAAGCATTGAAACCGCAGAACATAAAACTCGATGGGGCGAGGGTACACTGTAATAATAATAATAATAATATTGTGTTCAAAATTTAAGCATAGGATTAAGCTATTTCTACACTCTAATACTTAAACAGTGGAACCTCTGTCTATCATTCCAACAATGACAATTCGATTCGATTGGTCCCACATTAATTCTAATAGAACCAATATTATTTATCTCGCAATCATCGTTCCTAGAAAATGCGATTTCAAGCATCTACATCGAAAAATTTCGGTCCCTTCTCATTGTCTTTCAGGAACTATCCTTTTAGTGGAATTTAGGAAAAGAAGAAAAAACAGGTTTTAAAAAATGCTTAAGGCTGTTTAGAGGGTAAAAAAGTTTCTTAGGCTCTTAGCTTTTTTAGACTCCCAGCGTGTTAGTAACTTAACAATTAGGGGAACCACTGTTGGAACAAAGGCTCTTCAACAGTAAATATCTCTAATAGAAAAACAAAGTTCCAACATTAAGGAAATAACCTAGGAATGTCTACCCGACATTACATGCAGGTTCAATTCTAAAAAATCTACCATAACACAAAACATATCATATAAGCTTCTCATTTCGCTCATATCAAACAGATGAGTACCAGAAAAATAAACAATGTAAGCGTGCTTACCTGGGTAGTAATGCTGGAATAGGAGATCCACTGTAAAGTGACAGCCATGGGACCTTTAATCTACACCTAAACTTAAATATATAACGCAAAACTAGGGCTTTTATATATTTTATTCCACACTCATATTATGATATATTTACAGGGGACTTAGCACTTTTCCCCGTTAGACAAAGCACACACATAGACCACACAAAAAAACAGAACTCACAACAACTTACATAACTAGGAACTAACTAAAAATAAAAAAAAACATTCCTTAGAACAGTCTGTTCCTCTTTCTTCTTGGAACACCTGGCGCCATCTCTTGGCACTATAGTCAACTAACGTCAATTACGCAACAACCACAAAAGTGGATGATCTCGGCAGACCAGAAGCAAAATCATGAGAAAGAATGAAAATAAACGTTATTCTGTCCCGAGTTTTAATGAAACATGCGAAGATTTGTCAAAATTTAAATCTTTTATGTAAGTACACTGATAGGGATGGTGTACTTACAGAACTTTTCCATAATAGCTATTTATACCAAAAATTAAAATATTGTTGCATACCATCCATATCTGTTTTATATGCCTATCGCCTATATAATAATTGACTAAGTTATTTATCCGTCTGTCCTCGAATTTATGAAGCGGTTGGACCTGGAATGGATAGATCAGTTAGGGTTAGCAAAATTCAAAGCGAGCAAAATTTATCCACCCCTTTCCCCCTTTTCGGTCGTTTAATGCCATTGTTTCAAGCTCTATATTCCCTGGTTAAGAGCAGACGATTAAATTTATCAATTTATCACATAATAAACAAGTAAAAATAACATTTTTTCTAGCATTATGACGTCATTCCTTTAACCATATCATTTAATCATTTCTTATTTTAAATTATTTAAATATCGTCTGCATTATTTTCATAAGTTTTATCACTGAACTTAGATATTACGTAAATAATTTTCTTTTATATTTGGCTTAAATATTAGATTAGGTACATATGTGATGATTTTAAATTTAATCATCGATTGTTTTTTGTTGCAATGAAAATTTAATCACCGGTATTAACAACAAATTCTTTTCATAAAACTCTAGGAGTCTATTTCACTTACTAATAAATATCTAGCTTTTAAGTTATATATCTTTGAAAATTAAGAAGTTTGTTCGTTTGTCTTTTTGTTTTTTATCCCTCTAAGCGGTTCGCACGTAAAATTCCTCCAAACCGATGATATCTTCAAAATGTACAATTTTCGACCTCCAAAAACGCTCCGAAAATGCATGTAATGTACATTTCTGCCATTGCTTTCCCTTCATGGAGTTTTGCGATACTAGGGTCAGGTTGATTGTTTAGGAACTGCACCTCTCTTTGTCTGACATTTATTGAGGGATGCACTCCTACCCCCTGATGCACAAAGAAGCTAATAGCTTTTCAGGGCTTTGTAAATCTCTATTTCGAAGTATTTTGTGTGCGGTAACAGATGTATCTCTAATTGCACCACTTAAATATCTTGGATCACTTTCATAAAAAAATATAAATAAGTCTCTCAAAGAATATTTTTATTTGTTCATTTAGAATCTATTATTTCTTATGGGATGACCTTCGAGACTTGACAAGATTTATATGTATTAAAAATTTACAATTTATAATATCTATTTATAACCGGAAGTAAAGGAACAATAAACGAGGGTGGGTTTCCTGTATTCCATTCTAGTATACAAAGGGTGAAGGAGAAATCATAGAACGCTTTGGCCACTGACAGACAGTCTGACTAAACGAATTCAACAGGATTCTAAACTGCATTTACAGTATCTGGAAGCTTTAGAGGAGTATGAAGATAAACAAATTACTGAGCTTGTTCCAGATAATTCTCAGCTAAAAAAACAAACCATTTTTTAACCTGCCTGGTAGGATACTTTACAATTCTGCAAAATTAAAAATTTTACTGATCCCTTCATATGACTGGCTAAATGCTAGTCTATTAAGAAACGCAAAGTAGAAATTAATTAAAACGTTCGTCAAATTTAGTAAAAAATTGTTTATTGAAAATTTAAAATAAGCATAAACTCATAAGAAATTAAACCAAATTAATTAGATGGTTAAGGCAGGAGGAGTTTTCATATTTTATTGATTTCGGGATTCGATGTCATTAACATTATTCATAAATCTCTACGATCATTAAAAGTCATTTACTTAGACAGTAAATTAGCTGCCGCAAGTTAGTCTCCATTCAGCCAAATAAAATCAAGGAAATGGAAATAAATTTTTTGTATTCCATCCCAAGGGTGGCCAAACGTTGCCTCGTAGTGATATTCACGAAGTTAAGGATTAGAAAAAATATTGCATTTAATATGGTAAGTACAATATAATTCAATTGATTTATTACTTATTTTTATATCTATTATATCTACTTACTTCCTCCATTTGTTCCTGAACCCACTACCGTCCCATGAAAGGCTCAGGCATGAAAGTAGACAATGACAAAAAAAGCTGAATTTCCCCGGGTTATGATTACATTTTCTCTTGCTTAACTCTTTTTCACAATATGATTCAGTACTACATACAGGAATGTAGCGCTCCTTCAAGCATTTTGGAGAAATTTTCGGAGCAGCAAAACAAAATTTGTAGTAGGAGAACAAATTTTCGTAGCAACCAAAATGCAGATTTGGAGCAGGATAGTGTTTTTGTAACAGTTAAACTAACAATTTAAAGGATAAACCGTAGTTTTTGAGGAGTCTGCCTAATAATTTAGAATGATTGGTTGGTAGCATTTGGAGCAGCCAAATATTCAATAATTGCTGATATGATTTGTTGGTTTGGTACATGCAATATATAGTACGTAATTTCTATAGTACGTTGAGCCAATCGGAATGGAAGTGAATCAGTATGCGTAGTCATATCTCCGCCAGCGTACATCTCAGCGAAAACACGGGGGTAGAAGATACTGATTTCGACCAGGATTGCAACCCCCCCCCCCTCGCATTTTCCAATCAAGATTTCTCGATGAATTTGCATCGATCTCAGAAACAGTCCTAAATGCTGTCAAAAAAGCGGAAAACTTTCATGCCTGGAAAGGCTTCAGTGACCACTGGGGGACTGTCTACCCTCGTTAGGAACCTATGCTCTAAACTCATTAATCCTAATGAGTTTAGAGCTTATACTTCACTTATACCTAATGATTCTATATGTCCATAGTGTCACTAATGTATTTATGCTTTAAGAAAACATAAGGAATCATTTTAAAATCCGTTTAAAAAAACTAGTGTAACAAGGCAGTTCACACTAAACTACTTCCTGTTGGTCCTCGAGGTCTTGTGCAAAACAATGGCCAAATCGTTAGGGCACTGCTCTTCGGTACAGGAGTTCATGTGTTCAAATTCCAAAGCTACCATGAGTGTTCGTAGCGGTTCAGAATTGGCTTTAAGCAATAGGTCTAGGTCTCATTTATTTTCATGTAGCAAAAACAAGTACACCGTAGCTCTCCAAACAAACCTCTTGGTACTGGATGTGGGAGAGTCGGCCCCATTCCGCTATTTTTATGTGTTTCCTTTTTTATTTCAGATCATTGTGACCATATTATTTATTTTATTTTAACATCTTGCTGGAAAACCCCTTTCATATTTTAGGGTTTTCTTCACAAATATATAATATGCACCTTATGGTGTAAAGTCACGCCACACCTGTAAGGTTATAAAGCTATATTTTACAATGACATTCTACAATGTTATTCACAAACCCCGTTTAGAAATTTAAGGCTTTATCCAAAAAGAAGGAAAATGCGGCATACGTGTAAGTCCGCCACACCTGGTAGAGAAAAAGAAAAAGTATTATAAGAAACGCTCATGCCTCGCACAATCTTAGAAATAGAAGTTAGTAGATAGGTATTATGAAATTAAAGAAAGGACAGTCTGAGGTTCGAACTTTATAAAATTGTGGCCAATACTTCAAAAGAAAACCGGCTCGTAAAACTTACGCAACATCGCGAGCTTTTGAAAAACACGATTTGAACGGAATTTAAGCCAGGTGTAATAGGTACAAAGATACCGCACTTATAGTAAATAGATTTAAGAATGAGAAAGTATTTTCGGAAAATCATAAAAGAAGCCGCGTCTACGAATAACTCCCTATACCCCTTCAATGCATAAAAAAAGGGACAGTAGACAAAGATGTTGAGAAGAAAAAAGGGGGGAAAAGATAAAAAGAGCACGTTTTCAAGATGGGTATGTTTTTGAGAAGGGAGTTTAGAAGAAATAAAAATATAAAAATGCAAATAAATAAATAAATAAATAAATACGAGCGTGGGGTACTAATCCAATGAAAAATCAGAATTTGAGAACTGACCACCTGAATTTTCAAGAGTGGATAATTTCCCAAATGGGACGGAACTAAGGAGGGGCTAAGGAAAAGGGTAAAGGATATATATACGAGGGAAAAGAGAAGAGAGGGTAAAACATAGATATAATGGAGATAGTGATATAGAGAAGAGATTTCTCTTTTATTTTTTCGCAGTAAAATTTTCTTCTGTTATTATTGAGTTTGTGATTGAATGATACTATTTTTGCCAAGTCAAGATGTTTTTTCCTCTGCAGTGGGGTAAGTTCTGTTTTTACTATTCTTTAAAGTAGTGACAATTGAATTAATATTTTGTGTACATATGTAAATAGTAAATAAATTCTTTTTTTTAATCTAAATTTTTTTTTATGTCTTAATGAAATTGATTAGTCTGAGCCGATAACAAGGTTAAGAACCTGGGTAACCTAATGGGTTTAAAGTCAATTAAATTAAAATATATTATTAAGAATTAAATGAGTAAAAATAGTATTTAAAGTAAAGGGGATCGGCTCAGTAATGCCTCAGTAACGGAGCAGCAATCTTATAACTTTAGCTTTTAATAAAAATCAGTTTAAATTAAAAATGATTGTTTAAAGTTGTTTTTCTTAAACGCCATTAAAACTCCTCGGTGTAACAGCCCCTAGGGGGCCAGGGCCTACGGTGCCAATCTCCGTTTTCTAGACCAAGGGCCTGGGGTGCGAAGCATATGTTCCGGTTAGGTGGTCAGCGTTACGCAGAACCCCCAGTGTTTAGTTCCCATGCATGCTTGGTCCTCAGTTTTTCTACCCACTGAAGGGATGAAAGGCTAAGTCAATCTTGCCCAACCCGGGGATCGAACCTCGGACCTGTGGCGTGGGAACGCGAAGCGCTACCCCAACGCCACTGGGGCTAAACGCCATTACGGAAGACAAATATTTCACTAACGTTATGATTACAAAGTGAATGGCTATAAGTCACTGGAGTATTTTCACTCCCCATTACTGCAGTCATATTTCTATGTAATTTGGAAGAAATTTTAATTGTTTTTGAATAACTGCTTTCCTCAGCTTTAATTATAGATTATTTCATACTCGTTTAAAAAAAAATTAGCTTGCGCTATTTCTGCATCTGTTTTTGCTTTAGGAATACGCCTTGCCTACAAATGTATTCTTTTACTAATGGAAATTACCCTGCGTGTATTATGACCTGATTCCACCAACAACTCACTATTGTAAGTAGGGGTGCATCATTTTACTCTTGAAATGTCAAGAACAAATGTGAATAGTACAACTAGTCATTGAGTAATCCCCCTACCGTTTTCCTGTGTAAAGTGAATTCTATAAAAGTGCAACACAGGAACGCTGTACTTAACGTGTCTGTATTATATCTAATATGTCTATATCTAATATGTCTTTATATTAATTCAGGTATTCATTTTAAATTTTGAATTTGTTAAAGTTATTAAAACTAAATTTAAATTTAGAAAATCATCATTATTTTTATGAAAATTCAAAGTACAAATAAAAACATATTCCCCTCAAATAAACTATCCGTTTTATCAGCAAAATAATACTTCTAAAGTGTTCAAAAATATTTTTAAGTATCAATAAAATAAATATAGAAGAAAAAATTAAAAATTAATATGCTAGGAACATTTTTAGAATTAACAAAATATTTTGTTAGCTTATTGAAGGCTATAATAGAATAATAGTTGAAGTAGAAGCATTTTGCCCTATCAATCCTGAACAGTACTAAGACAAACGTTAGCATCATTTAAAACTACATTTATTAAACGTAAAAGAAGAGGAAAATAAACACCGGCTAACTGCCGTACACACATAGCCGTACAACTACGATCACACTGACTGATACATAGCCTTTTCCCCCGAGTACTTACTGGTAGGGAAAGAAACGATCTTCAAACGTATGCAATGCGTCACGACTCTAAAGAAAATGCATGCATAATATATATACTAATATCGTCAGTGGTTATGAGATGGTAATAAAATAAAATATTTAAATTACTTATAAAAATAAAGTAACTATATTTTCAAACATATTTTGAGTTCATTTTAAATATATGATATAGAAAAAAACATTTATATATTTCTCACTATATTGGGTGTTAGGGGCGCAGATAATTTTTTTGCCACTTTAAAGGACTTAGTTACGGCACTGCACATGTTCGCATTCTACTGTTGGAATATATGCTTATAGTCCTTTGGAATCAATTTTAAACAATAGGTGTTACTCTAATTAGTTTTCGTATTGCAAAAATGAAATAAAATTGACCATAACACTACTAACGCCTATTTCAGTTTATGAGACTAAACTCAGTCTTTGTATAAAAAGCAATAAAAACAGGCTGTTAATCAAAAAGCTTATGAATTTTCAGCATTTGTAAACCAGGTAACCAGGTGCTGTTTTTCATATTCTTCTTGAAAAAAAATCTTAGCAATTTTAAAAATAGTTTATATAAACTTATTTATACATTTTAATATATTTTATGTAAAATCTAATTATCTATTTACTTTAACCCCTTCCGGTAAAATGACGAGTCTAGCTCGTCATTGGTTTTTCATTCCATACCGCACAATGACGAGCTACACTTGTCATGCGACTAAAGTTAATGTTAAATATGATAATTAATTTAGTTTATAATTTCTAGTATACTGAATTTAGCAAGACTTTTGTTACTTGTGGAAATACCATATTGTTTATTTAGAATTTCTTGGTACAAGTCACTGCCAAATTGATGAGTCAGAATAAAAGAAAACCTACTAAGAAATGCCGTGTGTGTGTTACAAGAATCAAATTAGAAGTGAGACTCCCTAGCGGTGTAAACAATTCAGTATTCCTTTGCACTTTGTTTTGAAAAGTACCACTATCTTGAAGACTATTATCTGTATACCTTATTAATGTTTTGCTTTGATATTTTCTTAATTATACCTTTTCTGATATTATTTAACACTATGTAAAAAGTGGATTTTAATTAGGAATATATAAGAATTGTAAAATGAAACAAGTTTTTTAAATAAAAAATAAATGGTTACTTCACGCACAGTTTTTCATTATTAAATCGTACCGGAAAGGGTTAAACTTTAACTAAAAGCTAATTTTGATTGAAAGTTTCAGCTGAATAGATAATTAGATTTACTAAATATACCTTTTTATTTGCTGCTGTTATACTTTACTTCATTCAGATTGACCTTAAGCTGTAAGCACCTTAAAATGACAATAATATCATTTAAATAAATTAACGTAATCTGATATTTGGTTCTGATCGCGTGATGCCTTGTGGTTAAAGAAAAATTATCGAACTGTCCGTCAATTGCAGATGGTAAATATTCATCTGAAAAACTGGGTTATAATATAAAGTCCTTTTTAACTGTAATCTGTATCCCATGTCCTTGTTGGATTTCGAAACCCGAGTTCAGCTATCTATTCGGATAGTAGGATTTGGTTTGGTTTGGTTGTGAAGTGCTACGGTCTACTTTTTGAAAAACAGGGGCTAATGAGACCGGGACTTACTGCTTAAAGCCGATTCCGAACGGATACGAACATCCATGCCGTAGTGGGATTCGAACCCACGAACTCCGGTTTCGAATGCCAGCACCCTAACCATTCGATCATCGTTCGGCTCGGATAGTAGGAGAAGCTGTTGTATCTTTCTTCGGTATTTAGGTTTAATTAAATTTTTCCTCCATCTCGCATTTATACGGTATTATTTTGATACTATATATAGTGAGTGCATGCAATTCTATTCTTTTATACAAAACATTTTGATATTTATAAGCAATAATCGTTCTGTTGGCAAAGACGCTTAATCATGTACATCTTTCTATTTACTAATCTCTCCCCCTCTCTCTGCCGAACTATGGCCAAATGGTCTTTGTATAAAAAGGAATAAAAACTGGCTGTTAACCAAAAAGCTTATGATTTTTCCAGCATTTGTAAATATTTAACATGTTGGCTGCCAAACAGGATATAGCTCCGGTTATGAAGATTTCTTCGCCGATTAATGGCCGAATAGTAGGGAGCTGCTCGTCGTACCAGAGCTTGCGGGTTCGAATCTCACTGCTTGCATAGATATTTGTAGCCGTTCTGAATCGGCTTTAAGCTGTAGGTGCCTGTCTTATTGGCTCTCTCACAGGAAAATAATAGATCGTAACTGTCCAAACCATACTTCACATATGCATTGAAATTGTTGTGTTGCAGTCATTTCTTCTCATCACGATTGCTGAGTAAGATTTTGATGCATACTGAAAGAAATTTAACCATTTTTATCCTGACGGTACTTATAAGTACAGCTTCAATTAAACAGCAATATATTCCTAATAAAGCCATTTTTCCTGGCGTTATTCACAAGAACATGAACTATGCAGTTCCTACAACAGAATAGAAATGACAGCACCAATCAGGAATCATTTTTATTCGCATAGCAGGGATTTTATAATTGGCGTGCTGCATTCGAAGGTGATTTTGTGGTAGAGTTGATACACGTGTTGTTCAATTGAGTAAATTTAGTGGTTTATTACCAGTTATTTGGTACTATTTTTTAGAGACTTCTATACTTAGCAGGTAAGCATTTCGTTTGTTTTATTCATAATTTAATGTTTTATTTTCTACCATAGAGTCAAAAATATATTTTGGTACTAGAAAGTACCAGCTGCAAAATTAACTACTACAATAAAGTAAAAATTAATTTTCTTTTTTCTAGGATTATTCTCCATTAAAACTTATCTAATGATGCAAAAATGCAGTAAGAAAATTAATGATAAATTAATTCAGGATATAAAGGGTTAAGGGGACAGTCTCATTAGCCATCGTGTAGCAAAACAATAGAAAATATCATTATAAACCAAACCATACACGATTTCTTCAAATTAGGCTTGGCAATCAACGTGTTATAGTGAAAGGGTGTGACCGGCAGCTTTGACCGGTACCTCAAAGGCGGTTCGATGGCCGATTGGTTAGGGTGCTGGCCTTCGGTACCGGAGTTCGTAGGTTCGAATCCCACAGTGGCATGGATGTTCGTAGTCGTTTGGAATTGGCTTTAAGCTGTAGGTCCCGGTTTCATTAGCCCTCGTGTTGCAAAAAGTAGACTGTAGCACTCCAAACCAAACCAAACCAAACCAAACTACAAAGACAGTCTTCTTTGGCAGTCATTCATGACTGTGGTACTATTGATATAACCAGGTGCTGATCACTAGTCACCTCCATGGCGATTATCGTGTTATAAGATTATTTCCTAGGTACTTCATTCTGTTTGTAATAGAGGTTTACTATATTGCCGCATAAAGAAGCTTAGCCAACGACTCAGTGGCCAAATGGTCAAAGCACGCGATCCAAATCCGAAGATTGTGGGTTCAATGCTTGCCATGGCAGTTTATCCAAAGTACGGATTTTAATTTAAAAATGTTATTTATTGTTTCCTTATGTTCTTGAACATTCTAGATCTTTCTTTAATATGTAAATTAGTTATTTCTCGAATATTCTGTTCGGGTATAAAAACTGATACCCACTAGTTGTAGGCAACTTCTCGATCCTGTAAAGTTGCGAGTTGCTACTTAGCTTCAATAAATTGTTCTGTTAAGTTAAACGGTGTGTTCATTCGAATCTTCGTGACAATATATTGAGTAGACATCATGAGCTGGGTAAAAGTAACCACTAGTTTCAAATTATTATCCTCTACAGAAGAATTGTTGCTTCTAGAAACGATCCTCAAAAACAATTTATCCAGTTGAGGATTCCATATTTTAAGATGTAATTCACAATAAAATGTCGATTTATTATTAGACGGCTACATCAAGTGGCAGCATGAGGAGTGTCATAAGCAACGAAATTAAAACATTTAACGAGTGGCATTTAAAAAACTTGTATCATACAGAGAAAATTTAGCGCACGGTCCCGCTTATAATACTTAATATGGGTTTCGATTAGATATATAGAAACGAACTATAAATCACAAAATAATACTTTTTGAAGGTGGACCATCTGGAATCGGTTTTGACAGAGATACAATGTCTTTCATTATAAAAGATATTCGTCGTTCTGGTAATGGTGTAAATACAAGGGAAAACCCGCTCAAAATGTTAGAGAAGACCGATGAAAACAAATCTCATTAAGGTTTTTTGTTCCAGTGCCTGATTATAATAGCATTATAGAGGTTTAATGATTTATTTTCCCAGTCGGAACAACACTCAACCTCTTCTGTTCTAAATTCAAAGCGTCTATTAAGTTTCTTTTTTTTTTTTCTTTTCACTAATCCACCGCTCGAAACACAAAAGTTTTATTAGACAACAAACAAAGAAACCATGAAGGCAAGCAAAAAGAAAGAGTGTGATTTACATAGACCTTTGACCTACCGGAAGCATCATTACCGCACTCAAGTTCCCTTTCTCTGCCGCAGGGGGCGTTGCAGTCAATTAACGTACGCGATGGGTGAAAGTGGGTTAGTAGGGCCTCGGTGGCTAAAAGGAAGGTAAGCAAAGCAACAGTTCGCAGTCGGCCGCAGGAGGAGAAAGTTTCGGTTCTTCTCTCAGCAACAAGCATGGATACTGCCCAGGTATGTTTGGGGTCAGGGTAATTAGGGGTGACAGTGATCCGCTTATCTCAGTGGGTTGCCGCTCTTTGATGGGACTATGACAGGAGATTGAAATCATCTCTTTATTTAAAATTCAATGTCAAATGCACTCGCACAGATACGATCACTTATACAAATAAAATTAAGAATAACATAAAGTGTTATTTTTCTCTTTTTCTATTTTCTGCTTGCATATTTTTAAATTGTTTTTCTATTTCGATCGGATTAAACGAATTTACAGATATAAGGGAACAAGACGGGGGACCTACAATAACATAGTGTTATTTTTCTCTTTTTTATTTTCTTCTTGCATATTTTTGAATTGTTTTTCCTATTTCGATTGAATTAAACGAATTTACAGATTTAAGGGAACAAGACGGGGTACCTACAATAACATAAAGTGTTATTTTTCTCTTTTTTATTTTCTGCTTGCATATTTTTTAATTGTTTTTTTCTATTTCGATTGAATTAAACAAATTTACAGATTTAAGGGAACAAGACGGGGGACTTACAATAACATAAAGTATTTTTTTCTATTTTTTTATTTTCTGCTTGCAAATTTTTAAATTAATTTATGTATTTCAATGGATTTTAAGAGTTTTACAGATTTAAGGGAACAAGACGGGGGACCTACAATAACATAAAGTGCTATTTTTCTTTTTTTATTTTCTGCTTGTATATTTTTAAATTGTTTTTTCTATTTCGAATGGATTAAACGAATTTACAGATTTAAGGGAACAAGACGGGGGACCTA